>CM042010.1:154920406-155607906 GCA_023525715.1 Cichorium intybus | reverse complement strand
TTTGACTTTTGGGAAAATTTAAGGGTGACACCTAATTTGAGAATTTTAAGTTGGTTTTAAGTGTTTGTGTCAATACTATTATTTCTACGTATGTATTGTCTACATACTTAATTATTGTGAATCAGTTCATGTGGATATTTACTTATGTGTAACTAAAATTTCATGAGGAAGACATTGATATTATAAGAGATTTAAGAGATGGGTGATTCTTGTTGTCGAAGTTCAGTTGGTAACTTGGTTGACATAATCATTGAGATAGGATGTCTTGAGGGCCAAATTAGAAAAGAACCTAATTTACGAACCAAAGCATAAATATAGAAAAGTGGTTTTTTTTGGAAATTTATTAGAAATAATATTTATAAATTGTTTTAAGAATAACTATCCTTGTTATAGAAATTCAAGAATCAAGATTTTTGGAAGTGGAACTTTAAGTTAAATATTATATTGGATAATGACCTTATAATTGTAGTCAACATCTCACCATTTGAGTTTTTATCACAAGGAGGTTATGAGATTTAATCAAGATTTTTGGAAGTGGAACTTTAAGTAAAATATTATATTGGATAATGACTTTTTTATTCTTTTGTTGTGATTCTAGAACGCAATCATCTTAAGGGCTGGGTAATTGTAAAATCTACATATTGGGGTCGAGTAGTTTTGGCGTGTTAGTGGAAAAATGTTTTTCGTGGAAATTAAATTAAATGAAATTAAAAAAATGTAATAGAATATGGAAATAAATAAAAGAACTTAAAATATTAGAAGTTTAAGGTCATTAAGATGTTTATAAAAGGACCAATGATAGGGTTAAGGAAAACTTATGATAGAAGCACTAAAGTTAAATTTGAGAAACTTTCGTATGACATTGAGTCAAATAGTTTTTAAGATCTAAATGTTATGAAATTAACATTTTAAAATCTAAATAAGAGATACATAAGTTAGAATTGTGTATAGAGACCATTTGGAGAAATTTAGGATGATGAACCAAACTTGCAAAAATCCTCGAAACATAGATTTAGGACTAGATAGACAACTTAAATGACTAAGGCTAATTGGAATACCCATCACATGATCACATGATCACATGTGATGGACGCCACATCACCACCACCTCAGCATCACACACCATCACTATCCCATCACACCACACTAGAATACCCATAAAAATTTTTAATTAAAAAAATCAAAAATAAAAAAACTTAATTTTTCATTAAAACAAAACATTGCATTAAAAAACATTACATAGACAAACCATGACATTAATTTAAAAAAAACTTTACGTAGAAAACCATACGAAAAATTCAATAATAAAATTACTCGTCCTCATTCAAATTGTTTTGATAAACATGCTCCACTAAGTCTTCTCGAATATATTGACACGTTTCGGAATCTTGAATTTCTACTACTCGTTGTAAATATTCATCCGAACCGGGAATGAATTGTTGATATGGGTTAACTACGTCAGCCTTGTCGTATGTGCAAATCGCTCTACCTTTTTCTTCAATTATCATATTATATAAAATGATGCACACATATATAATTGTGCTTATCCTACCGTCATCAAAGAGTCGTGCAGCGTGTTTGATCACATGCCATTTTTGCTTGAGGACCCCAAATGACCTCTCTATGTCCTTCCTAGCAGATTCTTGTCTTCGTGTAAACATCTTTGCTCTTTCAGTTCGAGGTACCGCGTGCAACTTCACAAATGTGGTGTTATCTGGATAAATCCCATCACAAATATAGTAGCCGTGTTTGTATTGATTTATAAGTAAAAGTTGGTTTAAATTAAATTTTTTAAACTTTATGGCCGTTCAACGGCTAAAAGAAGCTCATTGGTCGTGGTGGAGCGTGAAAGGGGTCACGTTTGAACACGGTTTAACCCATCACGGTGCTCGGTGCACACGGGGCGGTATGCATGACCGTGATGGGGTGCTGACTAGGCATCACGGTTGCCCCATGATATTGTTAAAATATGTTAATAGAGGGTTAAGGATGGTATTCCTAAGTTAGGAATTAAAGTTGACATTTTTTGTGATAATACTAGGCGATTTTCATAAATACACTAATTTTTCATAAAAGTTTGATTTTAGCATTGTGTTATTTTTTTCAATTAGGCCACTAAGTTTTCAAATTTTCCCAATTAAGTCATTATCTTTTCAATTTTGGTTCAATGTTGTCCGTTTGACCGATCAACCTGGTTGCACGTTTCATGGTGACGTGTCAGTCTTTGATGATGTGACGCGGCCTGACATCATGGCGTGACACTTTATGATGACATCGCTTTCAAGATGTCAAAATTGAAATAAATAAATAAAATGTAGTGACTTAATTGAAGAAAAACACAGTTTCAAAATCATTATTGTGTGAAAAATTAGTGTCTTTTTTGAAATTTCTCATTTTTCGAAGGTAACATTAAATCTATGTCCATGGCATTCCCCACTTTTGTGGTTTTTACACACGTTTTCTTACCCATGTTTATACTTGTAAACGCCCAAACCCTAAGCTATATAGAATAAACCATAGAGAATCCATTGGTTCTTAAAGCTTGTAGACAATATAAAAGACGAAAGAGCATGTCTTTTGATTGTCAAAAATCGTTTCTCAATAATAACTGGCCGATAGACCATAAGCTTGACTCCATTTTGAGTGCAACCCTGAAGGACACACTCAAAGAGACACATGTTGCAATGTAGGCCCTGACCAACTTCACGTCATTGTCATCAAGTTTGCATGAGCAAATGACGATTGATGACTGCAAAGAACTACTTGATTTCTTTGTTTTTGAAATTGCATGGTTCTAGCCGAGATGAATGATATCAAGGACGACATAAAATCATGGTTAGGTGTCGCGTTAAATAACCAAGATACTTGCCTTGAAGGATTCAAAGGTACGGATAAACACATTGAGAGCTTTATAAGAGGAAGCTTAACACAAGTCACACAAATATTAGTAATATCTTGGCTTGTACGCTTAGCTACATATACTACCATTCAAAACACCTAGAAAGTATGGTGATGAAACCAATACATTTTTCCAATGGATGACTGATGTAGATAATAATCATGCTTGCTAGTCTAAACGGGATGCATGTAGACATGGTTGTTGCGTTGGATAGTTCAGGACATTATGGTTTTATCTTAGAAGCGATTTTCCTAATTATAATAAGAGGATGTATGCTATATATGAAAATAGAGGGATTTATAAAGAAATTATAGATATGAAGAATAAGAAAACAACATAATGCTGATAATGGACGATATTGGAGCCACCATTATTACGTGATATCCAAATTTCATGCAAGATGTTTCGAACATCTATTGTTGGTAAGAAGCTCTGACCAAATATTCTCTTCAAATTATATTATTGTCGCTCTAACAAATAAATCAATTTATAAATTTGTTTTGCCATATAAGAATATTTGAAAGTGTATAAATTTTAAATACATTTTCTTTTTCAAATACATGATTTAAAGATATATGCAAATTGGTTAAAATTAAGCATTGACAATTTTCTTAAAGCATTATGGACAAGTTCGTGAAATCTTTATGTATATTTTTTTGTAAATGTATGCTTTTCCATCCATAATTTGTTTTCAGACATTATTAAGCTAAAGTCGACATTGTAAAACAAAGAAGAAGTTGAGGCTTGTTAGGCGGCCAAACTCATTTTAACATATTTAAATTGTTATGCATAAAGTTTAACTAAAATCTATAAATCTATTATAATGGAGGCAAAAATACTTCAACCATATTTATTTGAAAACCCAAACTTTTCAACTTTTCTTTCAATAAATTACAATCATTATCCTAATTATAACGTTAAATCTTCACGTTTCAATCTAAATTATTTAATTTATTATTTAAATCGGATATAAACATGATTTTTAATGCTACCATTTTTGAAATACTAACATAATATTCATAATTTGTTAATTTAATTATGACATTATTCAAAACATAAATCAGATGATCAAATGAACTCTAGAAAAATTGTTCAAAGACTACTATTAAAATAGATAAAAAATTCAAATATACAATTAAATATAAAACCTAGACCGAAACGTCAAGTTAATAAAAAATTTGATCAAAACTATTTTTTTTAATGATGAGATTTTGAAAAAAGATGGGGTTTTAGTTAATTATGGAAAATAGTAATAAATAACATAAAACTAAAAAATATATTACATTACCTTGAAATAATAACTAATATTTGAAATAATAATCATGATTGAAATTAAAAATAGTTAAACAAGTTAAATTTAAAATTAACTATCCAGTACAAATGTTAAAATTTGAAAAATATTTGATTTTATTCACACACAACCCACAAATATATATGTTATTAAGATGTTCGTCTAATATATTAATATTAATGGCAAATTTCATAAAAGACACTATATTTTCACAAAAGTTCAATTTTGAAGTGTGTTTTTTTAATTAAGTCACTACAAATTATCTATTTTTCAAATTTGACACATAGAAAGTGATGTCACTAGAAAATGTTATATCATCATGTCATGTCACTGCAACAACATCAAAGACTTACACACCACATTAGCTGGCAACCGCATTGACTAGTCAAACGTCAACATTGAAAACATAGTGACTTAATTGGAAAAAAATTAAAAACTTGATGACTTAATTAAAAAAACAACAAAGTGTGAAATTTGAACTTTTATGAAAACTCAATGTCGTTTTTGAATTTTGCCCATAATATTATGTATAGGGACTAAAAGTGACAAATGTGCCAAAGTTGTCCTTGACCGTAGTTGACTTGGTTGATGATTTTATATAAGTTTTATAGATGTTTTCGTTTATTTTTTATTACATGAATGCCAATACATGTTCATTTCTATCATTCATGACTTTATTTTGAGCGTAAGTGAACTTTTGAAAGCTTGAAGCTCCAACCATTGTGGGATCTGTATTTTAAACACTTCTCATGATATTTATATTGGTTTAACCTCGTTTTAATGTTTATACATTATATTTGAGCTAAGAAAACCATCATTTTTGGTGACTTATTAATTTGAACATTTGGGAAACTCGAAGCTAATACCGAACTTCAATGGAGTTTCTAGTCCTAACATTGGCTTGATTGAGCTATTGATCCATTAACACTCATTATTATTTCATAAACTCAACTCATTAAGTTAATTTGATGTACATTTGTTGATGATCTAGTGTTTCTAAAGGTGTTAATGTCAGTTGAAGTTCATTTCAAGTGTGTGAAGCTTAAACATGGTTATGTTGTTCAAAATATTTTGATCATAATAAATGTGTTTTCAATCCTTATGTTTGGGTGATTTTAGAAGGTTATAAACATGTTTGGAATGTTAATAGATCAATCTAAGCCAACCAATACGACAAAAGGATTTTAGACTAAAAGTGTTTTGGACATGAATTTGAGGCTTAAACCTGAAAGGAAAACATTTTCATCCATCAGACTTGTCCACTCGAACTGGCCTAAGTAGAGTGGATTTCCTTTGATAGGCCTACTCAATCGAGTGGATTACTGTTGCCAACTATCAATTTCTGTAACTTTTGCATACAATACCCAAATCATGTCTAGTTTTTGCATATACTCTTTTACGGTCTTATAGATAATATAGATACAATGAAACTAAATACTCACCATTGGGAACTCAATAAAGGATTTAATGATTGTTTAGGGAATTTATGGCTCAATTATTGGTAATGCTAGGTGACCACTGAGTACATCAATTTGTCTAGAAATGAAGTTGTCTTGTGCTATTGTTTGAGGTGAGTAAATTCCAAGCGTATGTGCCCATGCAACTCTATTTTTGTGATGTAGTTCTTAGAATATACTTTTAATCATTTGTGTGCTATGCGGCTTTATTGATTACTTATTTCATTCATGAAAAACATATTTTGGAAATGTTTTTATTAGAGATTACAAATTTAATTTGAAAACTTGTTTTGATTATCTGTAGCCAATTCTTTACAAAATTTCGTTAATACCTCGTAAAACTCTGTCATTAAAAGTTCAGGAATATTCTTTACCTTTTGGATAAATGCCTTCAAAATCAACGTTGATCCATACATACTTTCTCTATGATTAATATATATTATTTATATAGTTTGTATATCTAAAAATTAGGAGATAATCATATTCATTGTACTATCATCACTCGCATCATATTATAAAAAAATATTTTGATAGGTGAGGATACGAGTAGGGGTGTCAATGGGGCAGTTCGGTTCGGATAATAAGAAAATTCTGAACGATCACTATGGGGCGGATATCTGGTTTGCAGGAACTGTAACCGAACCGGCTCCTTCGAAAAACCGAACTGAAAGAAGTCGATTAACCGTGGTTCGGTTCACAAATACCCGCAAAACATAAAAAATCAAAATCAATGGACACTACACATTATGCCAATTGTAAAACATTCATTCAAAAATAAAAATGATCAATATGACACAGTTTAAAAGTTCTAAACATGAGTTTAAGTCCACAAAAAACATCTAGCATTCATTACATTACACAACACAAAAATCGATACTTAATAAGCTATAATTAGCACGAAATCAGCCAAAATAACAGCTACAAATCAATACAAAGACTCCTCAATATTTAAGTAATTAAGTATTAATTAGATAAGCATATTACACACACACACACACACACACACACACACACATATATATATATATATATATATATATATATATATATATATATATATATATATATATATATATATATATATATATATATATATATATATATATATATATATATATATATATATATATATATATACACTAAATATCAAATGGGAACCAATATTTTCCTAGGAACCGTAGGAACTTTTTTACTGAAACTTTTTTTTTCAAAAAAAATGACATAATACACCTAATCGTTTATATTTAAGACCTTTTTTTAAAAAAAAATTGAAAAAATAATATATATACACGAAATGTGCACATATGCATGAAACGTGATCATATACACATGTGCGAAAAAAATGCATATATGCACATTTCGTGTATACAAATTATTTTTCAATTTTTTTTTGACAAAAAGTCTTAAATATAAGCGACTAGATGTATTATGTCATTTTTTTTGAAAAAATAATTTTAGTCAAAAAGTTCCTACGGTTCCTAGGAAAATATTGGTTCTTCCTTGAAACGGACTCTATATATATATATATATATATATATATATATATATATATATATATATATATATATATATATATATATATATATATATATATATATATATATATATATATATATATATATATATATATATATAATATTCCGGTTCGGTTTGGATATCTGTGGATACCTAAAGACCCAAACCGTAACCGAACCACAACTATCCGGTTTTTCCCGATTTTGTTTTTTTTTTCGGTTTTGAATCAGCCGAATCGATTCGGTTTTTCGGTTTGCGGTTTTTTTCGACACCCTAGATAGGGGTATTAAAGGAGAAGAGTAAAAATAGAATCACCCGTTAAGTTGAACGCCCTGTTATTTAAAGGGCTTTCATGAAATTAACACAAGCTACAAGGACCAAACAGCAAAAACAAAACCACAGTATCTCGGCAGCGGTTTCTTATTAGCTTCGCATCTCTTTCTCTTTCTCCATTATCTGGTTTTATTCGCTTAACTCGCTTTCTCTCTCCCTACATGTCTCTGCTGTGCGCGTAATCGCAAATCCGAATAAGAAAATGCAATTGGATCCCGTTAGAATCCGTGGAAATGAAAATCGGCGAATCTCCGGCTACATTTTGATACCGGAATGTTAGATTCCGGTAAGAATCTAGTTACTCATTTGATAATAAGACTTTGATCTCACACACTCTGCTTGTTCTCTCTCTAAAAACTCCTTTCTTCTGATGTTGTTGGGTTTTTATTACAGTGTTAGCTTCTTTTTCGGTTGTGCCTTTTTACACTCGGATTCGATCTCGCTTTTTTGAGGTAAACACGTAATCTGATTCTCTTTTATCTCTTCTGCAGTATACAGCGTCTTTCTTCTAGATAGTTTCGGTAACTGTCATTAGTAGCGATAGGTCACTGTCTTCTCATTTCTTCTTCTTCTTCTTCGTTTTTGCTTCTAGCTTGAATCGGGGGGTTATTGGAGGAAAATTACAATAACAGAAAAAATAGGGTTTATTTGTTGTGTTGGATTTGTATTGATTAAATATTGGTGTGAATGTGAATGAATATGACGGTTTTGGTTTGTTTGGTTTTGTTTAGTGGTTTTTCATTTTGGGAGTTCTTCAATTAAAATATGCTGAATGTTCCTGTGATTATTCTTTCAACTTTGTATTTGTTTATTTATTTTGTTTCTTTCAATATATTCTACCACAAAACTTGTAGGTGGATCTTAACAAGCCTCATATTATTATGGAACGCCATTCATTTTTTACTTTAATTTATTAAAACCTCTGATATTTTCATTAGCAGGTGTTAAAATGAACAGAAATAGAAATCTGGAAAAGCCTATTCCTGGATGCTTGGGAAGAATGGTGAACCTGTTTGACTTGAACACAAGTTTAGTAGGAAACAAGCTGCTCACAGAAAAGCCACACTATGAACGCTCCCCAGTCTCCAGGTGTCAATCAGACGTGTCAAGGACTCGTCCAGTTGCAGACCAGATGTATGATAAAATGTCCGGGTTAGCAAAATCTCCATCAAACAGGAAATCAAATGGGACTCCAATAAAGATGCTTATTGCACAAGAAATGTCAAAAGAAGAAGGCCCTAAACAAAGTCCACCCAACTTGGTAGCCAAGTTAATGGGGCTTGACACTCTTCCACAACACCATCAACTTGATTCTTCTTCATACAGAAGCAATCAAAGAGGATCAAGAAGCCATTCTGGATCACTAGACTTCACACAGAAAGAAGATAGATTCTTGGAAACAAGAGAACATGATGAAATCAAAGATGTTTTTGAAATATGGCAACAGTCGCCCCAAAAGGGGAGACATAAAGAAAGCAAGAATGAGAAAAACATGGCTCTTGTTCGTGAGAAGTTCATGGAAGCAAAACGTTTATCCACTAATGAAAAACTTCGCCAATCTAAACAGTTTCAAGATGCTTTAGAAGTTTTAAGTTCAAATAAAGATTTATTCGTCAAGTTTCTTCAAGAACCCAATTCCTTATTCTCTCAAAATCACCATTTACAGTCTTTACAACCACCTCCAGATTCAAGACGCATCACAGTTCTTAAACCTTCTAAGTTAACCGATGGTCATAAGCTAAACAAAAATGGAAAACAGAAAGATGACTGTAAGACGTGGGATAAAACCACTTACCCTACACAGCCAACTCGCATTGTGGTACTAAAACCTAACTCTGTAAAGCCTCATGAAGTCAAAAGTGTTCCCTCACCTCCTTCAACATCAAATGATGATGGGTTTTATGGCGATCTTGAAGATACAAAAGAGACCATAAATGGCATCTCAAGTGGTCACAGAAGAGATGAAACCCTTCTTTCTTCTGTTTTTTCAACTGGTTATAATGGTGACGAAAGTTCATTCAGTAAATCTGAAGTTTATTATGCAGCTGGGAATTTAAGTGATTCAGAAGTGATGTCACCAATTTCACGACACTCATGGGATTATGTTAACCGTTTTGGCAGCCCGTATTCTTCTTCTTCATTCAGTCGTGCATCTTGTTCTCCTGAATCATCTGTTTGCAGGGAGGCCAAGAAACGGCTTTCAGAAAGATGGGCGATGATGTCATTAAATGGTACTGTTCAAGAACAAAGACACGTAAGAAGAAGCTCTAGTACATTGGGAGAAATGCTTGCTCTTTCTGACTTGAAAAAAGAGGAACAGTGTAAAAATAAAGGTGAAGAAGAAGAAGACGGTGATAGTAGTCCTAAAAGTCTTGTTAGGTCAAAATCTGTTCCGGTATCTTGTGGGTCCCGACTAGGTGAAGTTTCGGAGTCTTTGAAGGGTAAAAACGACGATAAAAAAGATTTGATCAAGGAAAAAAGTGCCAAGTCATCATTGTTTAAAGGTTTGTTTTTCTCAAAAAGTAGAAAGTCTAGCAAGAAATCCCAAAAAGATGATGAAAATCAATCTTCAAGAAACATTAGTAATGATGACATAGATGGATCTTTGAGGAAAGAATCTTGCCAAGATCCAGCTGGAAATCTACCTGAGGTATGCAAATTGGATTTAATTATGTTTATTCTTATTATCAAGTAAATTTTCTTAAAAAAAAATTCATTTTCTCTTATAAAGATTGAAACTTTTGGAAACACGAATGAGAATCAAGAACAGCCAAGCCCTAATTCAGTCTTGGAATTACAATTTGAAGAAGACGACAACACAGCAAGCTGTTCTTACAGTGCCAAGTTGAAAGAACATGGTAATCTTCGTCAACAAATGTATTTTACTCTTTAAAAAATTACAATTTTGGTCCCCAACTATAATTCAGTCTAGCAATTTTGGTCCCCGACTATAATTGAGTCCAGCAATTTTTGTCCCAAAAATAGTCATATTACCTGGACCAATACAAAAGGCGTTACAACTTACAAAAACCTCAAATAAGGATCAAAATTGTAGGAGAACTTTTTGGGGAAAAAATCGTAAAAACCGGTTACTCCCAGGGACCAAAAATGTAAATTACTCTTCTTTTTATCATTTTCTTCTAACATGCACCGTTTATGTGTTATTAAAACAGGAGTAGATCCTATTAAATTTAATTTAATCGATAAATCACCGCCAATCGGATCCATATCCCGGACATTATCATGGGACGAGCCCACTGTGGGACCCGTTAAAACCTCGAGTCCAGAGGAAGAAGAGGAGGAATGTTTCTTGTATGTTCAAACACTACTATCAGTGGCCGGAATCAATGGCAGCTTGCCGGAAAATCATCTAGACCCATGTTTACGGGACACATACATGACCGGTAAGGAGCCTGTGGTGGTTCACCGATCAAAACAAAGACACCAAAAGTCAACTCAAAGGCTTGTGTTTGATTGTGTGAACGAGGCCTTAAGTGGCGGGGTCCACATGGACCAAGTGTGGTCCCGGATGAAGGAATGGATATCTGGTGAAGAACGGTGTGTTTGGGACGGTGATGACGAGGATGGCGGCAGTATGGCGGTGGAGAGGGTGGTGAGGAGGGAGGTTGTAGGGCGGGTGTGGGTGGAGGATTTAAGATTGGAAATTGATAATATAAAAAAGGAAATAGAAGAGAAGGTGGTGGAAGAGCTTGTTGAAGAGTTGACAGGTGGAGTGACTCTTTGATTTATTATGAGATAAAATTATTTTTGTCTATTAATCACAACACTCTTTTGTGAAGTTTCCTGGTGTCATCTGTTTATTAGTAGAAAATAAATATATGTATCTTTTTTTTTTCCGATCAAATTCAGGGTCTATTTTGTACAGTTTTTGAAATGTTGTTACACATTTTGAGATATAATAATATCTAGTTACAAGGTGTTGTATTAATAAGGAGTTGTTTAATTTATTTTGGACGGAAATGTCGAAGCTGTCACTGGATGAAGGTATGGTGTTGGCAGTGTCGGGTTGCAGGATAGAGTCCAAATAATGTGTCAGAAACTGACCTGTCAAGTCTTTTTACTCTACTCTCTTGGCATCATATGTTTCGTACATGTGTTTTCAAAACTATTATTTGATTATTTCTTTAAATAATAATATCACCTTTTAATGTTTTCGTAATTCATTTTTGATTATCGTTATCTTGCATCACGGCTAATTACAACTAATAGATCCTAATTCCTACATATGAAGTTTAAGGTCGTTTTTGGTAGGTTAGTCTGCATAGAAGGTTTTTTTTTTTTTTTTTTTTTTTTTTTTTTTTTTTTTTTTTTTTTTTGGGTTAAATACGTTGAAGATATAATAATTTTTAAAGTTAAGATGGAGTGCTTCAATGGCCAGAAGATAAGTTTAAATGTTTAATGTCTTGATGTTATCCTTGATGTTTAAAGTTAATTAGGTGGTGTTTGTTTATGTCATAATTAACTTAGAAGGTTGACCAACTTTTACGATGGACTATACAAACTTGATAGTTGCCCATGTGATGAGAATGTAGCGGTTAAGGTGCGTATATTTATAAACTTGTTAAGGTGTATTTTACATAAAATAGATTCAAGCCTCAAATATTGCATATCCGAAAATATTGTTATTTTTCCGCGATTTACACCTACATAATAGGTTTGGGAGCAGAGCACGCCAGCACGATGTGTATTACTTTTTTTTTTTTTTCAAAGTTATTCGTTTGAGAATAATTTAAAAATTAATCACGAAAATGACAAAAAGATGTATGAGAATACAACAAAATTACTATCTTTTCAACATGTGTAAAAAAATTACCACTTATTTTGAGAATACTACAAAATTACTGTCTTTTCAACATGTGTAAAAAAATTACCACTTATTTCGTGAAAAAGGGTTTGTGAGTTTGCAAAATAATTTTTACTTACACGGAGTCGCTTTCTAACATCGTATTTGGCGAATTTAATTATATTCATAAATATACCATCTATTTTTTGCGAAATAGTGTCATTTTACAGTAAATAATGTCATTTTTGAGCAATTTAAAAGTTCATAAAATTTGCTGACATGAATACTTTTGGAAAATACAAAGACAATTAGGTGTAGCAAAATTGGTTAATGTATATATATTTTTTGGTGAATGGACATTCGAACCATGTCTTTCCGTTCAAAGAAGCCATACACCTTAACCTATTTTACTACACCTAATTTTATTCATGTTTTCAAGAAATACTCGTGTTAGCTCATCATCTTGCGCATAATGGACGTGTTCGGCAAAATTAGCTGGTAGCTGGTAGTGGTTAGCAGTTAGCTGGAAGCTGGTAGTGGTTAGCGGTTAGCTGTGACTTTTATTTTTTGCAGCAGTGTTCCGCAAAAGCAGCTGTTAGCTTTTAGAAGTGTAAAATAATTTAAAATTCAAAAGCCAAACGCTAAACGCTCTCAAAAGCTACATGAAATAGTTTTTGGACTATGAGCGTTTTGTTAAAAGTAAAAGCTAAAAGCTCTTGCTGCCGAACGAGGTTTTTTCATTTTTTCGAGCGTTTTTCTAAAAGCGAAACGCTAAACGCTCCCAAAAGCTCTCAAACGCTGCGTGCCGAACACGCCCAATAAATAACGTTTGCGAATATAACTAAATTTGCAAAACATAATATCATAAGTAATTTCAAAAATCGTGGTCTATTTTAATTAAATAGATGATAATTTTATGATACACGTTAAACATGCGATCTTTTGGCTTTGTATTCCTCCTCTCTTTGGTCATTTTTATGATTAGCACTTTATTATAACTAGTGGGGCCCCGTGCTCCGCACGGGTTCCGGTGCAACGGTGCTTTGAGGGACAAATTTTCACAAAAAAGCTTAATTTGGGGGAGATGGCGTCAATTGCAGTACACCAACATTCATCCATAGACTAAGGCAGTATCCTCTAAAAATATCTATAGAAATACTACCTCTAATTAAGACAATAGACACCAGGTTCTTGAACATCGCTAACACTCATCGATTCTCCACTTCAATGAAATCCTTGGCAGCCTCTCTTGGACATATATTTCTTCATAGTAGGCCTAAAATAAAAAACCAAGATAGCATAATCAATAAAACCGGAAAATGAAATAAAAACTTGTAAACCCAATATTCCAGTAAATTAAGCCACGATTTGATATATGACGTTTTTTTTACTCTTTTATCCGGAGGTTGGTTCCGGATGTATCACCAAGTTAAAAAAAATATATAAACATGCAATTTCAAAAATCAAAATGCTACAAATCTATAACTATAACGCACCCGAATCTTGGATGGTTTGTTGAACTTTTTCGTCACAGCAAATTTCAACACCTACAAACTTACAGATTCAGAAAGTGGTTTATTAATAAGGAAAGTAGTCTATAAATAATTTAAGTGATCAAAATCCATTACTATCATTACCCTGATTATTATCATTATCATTCTTTGCTTTAAAACATCAGTATCATGTCATTACAAACTTACCTGAATATTTGATATTAGTTTTAAAGAAGTTGTGAGAGCAAAGACCGGAAAGTCTGTCTAACTTTTGCCAGTTCGCCTGAAATTGAACAATATCAAACAAAAATTAAGAACATTTATATAATAGAGTAACCAATCAAAACATACTCACACCCAAAATCCATTATTCGAAAACAGGAAGCGTAGTTTGATTTTTGAGATGGATATTGAAACTTTTGAAAAATCTATAAGTATTCTAAATAATTTAAAAATCGTCAAACCTTTTTGTGAGATCGAATAGTGCAAAACTATTTTTAATATCTTTAATATCCCCAGTCTGTGAAAAGACATGAATACCCTTATAATTATCATCGAAAACAAAGAAATCATCGTAATACCTTGGGAAGATTAACATTGAGGGCAGCCACGGGTTCACGAGTGCTGGAGCACGGATTCGGAAGGTTGAATCCATGATAGAAGTGCATTAGTATTGCAGGATAGTACGTTGCAACGAACAAAGTTTCCTTCCCCACTTAAAAATAAAAATGGCAGAATGTGAGCAACAAATCCACCTAAAATCGAACAAATCATCAACCCTATATTGAAAAAGACAGAGTAAAAACCTTGTATTCTAAGAGAAGTCCAAGAGAGGTCCATAGAAAGAACAAATATACCAAAGTCAAAACTTACCGGAGGTGTGTGACTGATAGGATCGATGACGTTAGGAAAGACAGAGGTAGACGGCCATCAAAATGCGTCCCCATCAAAACATATCAAAATATAGCCCAAAAATGTGATGCTAGCATTCCGTTTCCTTTCCTCAAGATTAAGGAGTCCCTTCAAAAATTCCAAGAAATTATATTTAAATGACAAGAAATAACAAATAAGCAACCAATACACTACTTTAAAAAATCAATTTTTACAGGAGCTCACATCTTATTTGTCAATGTCAAACCTCCTCACTCACACACAGTCACAAACAATAAAGTTTAAAACTGTTAATCACATCAATTTTGGTTTTTACGCTAAAGTAACACTCCTAAGTTTAATCATCCCACAGACCTGATGCAAATTTAGAGTACGATGCTATTATTCCACATCTGAAAACAGCTAAAAAAACCAAAATTTCTATTAGTCTGACACACACACAAAACATGTTATTATTGTATATGAATAAATAATTGAATTATATATCAAATGAAATATTATAATTTCTATTTTTTAATGCCATTTAGTTCCAAAAATAGAAACATGCAATAGTTAATTTGAATAACAAAAAGGGTTCAACATACATAACCTCAACCTAAAAAGTACAAACCATGTATAATATGAATCTAGAATAAAGAAGCCTGTTACCTGAGCCAGCTATGGATGTACTAATTAACAATCTTTTGTGCTCCACTTTAGCATGAAGTCAGATATTGTAGCCCTGTTTACAAAATCAAAATTGCACCACTTTAAACAATTCAAACAGCGACAAATATAGCAAAACCAAAATTTAATAAAGAGTAATAAAACACTCATATTTAGGTAACAGTTAGAAACCATCTTTGCTTATCATTCCATGCAACGCTCCTTTTTATCGACCATTCAACTTTCTGATAAAAAGACAAACCGATACCCCTAACAAAAACATAAAAGGTTTAAATACATAATTAACTTATAAAACATAAATTTTAAACCAACAATCAAATGACCAAGCATACGAAAAACTTTACCCCAGCGGAAGTTGTACTCACGATGTTGGCTTTTTTAGCTACATCAATTGGTGATTGTGTTTTTTCACTCAAATGGTAACGCTTGCTGACTTCTTTCAATTTTTTACTCAAACCCATTTTACAGTCACAACAACTTTAGCAGAGGCGTTAGATGTGAACTGATGCTTTTCATCAAAAGATATGGCTTTTATAAGTGCAGTATTTTCCTAATATGAGACCCTTGGCGAGCATCATGCTTACAAATTCCGCTGCCTTTTGTGTACAACTTTGCCTTTTTTTTCTCTGGTGGAAGCTGGTATTCTCAACGCGACTTATAGAAACTGAAACATCCGCAATTGTGGCCCCTTGTATAAAATTTATTCGAAAAAAATTATAATCAAATTAAGATAACGACAAAATTAAACATAAAGTTATGTATTGACAAAAGAACGGCCGTCATTTAAAGACATTTAAAAATTTTAAAACTAATAATTTAGGCTCCTTCTGACTCTCAATTTATTTTATTTATTAAATGATTAGAGTGAATATATTTGGATCGTTTTAAAAAAGCAAATAACTAACCTTTCTAGTAGTAGTCGATTTCTTAAGAACCATAAAAGCTAATGGAAATAACATTGAAGCAATCCATGTATATAGCTTTGATGACAGGTTCTTGAAACAAACATATTGCCATTAGTTTGACTTTTTTTATCAAACTTATGACTTTCCACATTTAAGCGTACTTGTCAAATTGTCACATTTAGGTCATTGTTTGTTTTTCCATATGAACCTAGATAATTCGGTTAAAAGTAGTTTGTTTTTCTTCGGTCATAAGACTAATATATTGATTTAATACAACAATATTTACCACTGTGTGAAGTATAACAGTTATCATTGTGTGAAATACGTACAACTATGCAAGAGAACTTACAGTAACAGGGGAAGGGTCACAAACTCCTTTAACCTTGTGCATTAAAGTAATTCTTCAAATTAAATATCCCTAATTTCATGGAAGAATATAAAGATTAAGGCTAGTTTTCTATAGACAATTCTTAGGGTTCCTGTCCCAATTATCACTCCTAACTGTGAATCTATCAAAAGAAACTTACTTGTATCGAGAAGTGACAGGCAGGGGGTCGATTACTGATTGGGTACCGGAGAAATTTAAACTCTTGTGGCATGACAATAATGAGGATTTGATACCTAATCATCAAAAACAAACCCATAAATTAATAAATCATGGGGTATAGAAAAAAAGAAATCATGAAATTACAGGAAAAATCAAATATACATTAAAACCATATTGATACTAAGAGATAATCTCGAAGCTGTTTTCTGAAAATAAGGATGAAAGGGTTGGGGTCTTGAAGAGACAGAAAAATCAGACCTAAATGAGGGATCGCAGTGGTATCAAATCAAACCTAAATGAGGGATCGCAGTAGTATCAGATCATTAACATGTTGACATAGAGGGTTGGAGAGAAGCAGTTTTTTATTATGTAATGTGAAGAAACTGCAAAATTTTGCAACCTAGTCATCTTCGTCAACCAAGCTAGCTTCTTATGCATTTCAGATTTTGGGTTAATGTAGAGGGAATGAAGAGACGATTTATGAATAAAACCCTAGGTTAATAGGGATATCGAATTCAGATATGAATTTAACCTAAGATTTTCGGATCCAGTGTATGATTGTGTGAGGAAACCAGAAGACAATGGATGAGGAAGAAGGGCAAATGTGAACTGGAAGTGTAATTTGTGTCAAATCCGCCTTCATCCACCTGCACTGTTTTGAGTTTAATCATGAATCGGTTCTAATAAAATCCAATATTGCAAAATTTAAAAGAAAACGTATCCAGAAATGAATATGACTCGACGGCGGAGAGGGCTATACCGGTGAGGTGATGTTGAAATCTGTGTCAATGCAGACCCACCATAAATGTCGGGGAACAGAGAACCCGTGCTCCAGCACTCCATTGATCATGCAATTGTAGAATTATGTGTATTTAGATTGTGATAAGGAGATGAATCAAAATGGGGGTGAATTTGAGATTAAAACTTACAATGCCAGGGCTTTCATGAGGATCGCGTTTATACATCATCACGTACTTCTGTCGAATATAGAGGAATCGAAGATGACAAAACTCGCGCCCAATTGAATTGGTGCCCAAATGATAAACCCATCCGAAATATTCGAACCTTGTCGGATTACACCCCTTCTCATGCGCCCCACTCTCTGATCCCCTACTTTCCGAAGACACGCCTCGGTGACCTACCTTCTTCCTGTGTTGAAGATGTCGACGGGTAACTGCAAAGGCGGTGGTGGTGTAGAAGGCGCAAATCGGAGCTGTTGAAGATGTCGACGGATGGGTGAAAGTGAAGAGGAAGATGGTCGCAACTGCAAAGGCTCTGTTGGAAGCAACAGTAATCGTTGATGTACTGGGAAGGACGATTGAGGGTGAAGGACGTTCGATGGAGTAGGAGGAAGCGGTGGAGGCATAAGGATCCAATTAGACCCGAAGATGGATCCATAAACCACAGATGGATCCGCGTGTCGTGTAACAAAAAAACGTTACACCAAGTACCAAAAAGTACGCAAATTAATATATAGATAAATAAATAGCCAGATTTACGTGTTATGTTATTTGGAGATTACTTTTCCATTAAGATCTCATTTTTTAATAATACTCATTTGTTGTTAAATGACTATCTTCCTGCAAAAGGAACCCCAGTCAGTGTACCTAAACAAACAGCAACTCTTCATTTATTCAGGATAAAATCTGTACTCATACCTGCTTCTTTTACTAATAAATCTAAACAAATAAGTCTTTAATCTATCAACTAAAAAATAAATAATTCAAAAAGGTTAATTTCCTTTCTCCCTAAAAAACGGAGTAGCTAATCTAATCAAAGCAATTTTCCAATTAATGCACTCAAAATTCTCTTTTTCCATGTGAAATTTACATCATTGTTGTTCACCCCTCTATTAGTGGACAAGCAAATGAAGATCTAATGAAAATGACAAATCCACTTCACCATCCAAACATCTTCCTTTTGTTTGTATAATAATATCATTTTAGCCAATATTATTAAATAACAACACCCACGAAAATTACTGAAACTGACATGGTCGGTATCTTTTATTTGTTTATCAAGGGTCTTAGAGGATGATTTGTATAGTCCAAATGCAAAAAGAATCAATAACAGAAAGTGCCAAACCGGAAAGAAAAAGAAATACTAGTTCTGGGGTAGAATAGTTCTCGAAAATAATTAATTAAGTACATGCAAGGGTTGAAATTTATAAACATACTAAAATCTTCTTGCATTCGCAAAGGTAAAGAACATTTGTTATATATCTTATGTTTTTGTATTCTTTATTTAACACCAGTAGCCAAATTTTGAAAACCAAAGCATGGAGGTTAAATTCGGTAGTTGGTGATAGGAGTGAATCAGTTCTTTTGAATTTGTTAGAAAATAGATTACTAAAACAATCTTTTTTGGAGTTGAGGCGAGGAAGAGTTCAACGTTTATAAAGTAGAAGATTGCTCTAAAATTCTAACTTGTTTGACATTAATAATCACAATGAAACAACTAAAAGAAACAAATTCAGAAAAGTAAAGTGATGCATTTATTTATTTTATTATGTTTGTTGCTTTTCTTTTTTTGTTATATGATACCTAACACGTCAACTAATACTATATTAGGTAAAACCCCTCGCAATTATTAATACCAAACAAAAATCCAACTTAAACCTATTACTCTATATAGCCACCAGCTCAGTAATTATCGATATGACAAGTCTATTGATATAATGAAAAGTGTGTAATTTAGAATTAGATAATGTTATTTTGTTCTATAACATTATGTTCAGTTTAAGTTATTAAACAACTTATCTTAAATTCTTATAAAAATGAAATAATAAATCTCAGATTTTTTTAACAAAACAAATAGTTTACTTAAAATTAACACTAGCAATAAGCTAGTACAAGAAAACAAAACCAATCCTTCATAAAAGTTTTGTAAGTCAAGCAAGCCAACTTGTTTGACAACTTTTAAATTTAGAGGATGCAAAATGAATCTCATGTTGATGACACGAACAGAAAAACACCAAATAAACGCATCAAATCATTGCTTGATTTCCTTAGAACCGTGCACATGATCTGAAATATTGAGCCTATCATCAATTGAGGAAGAACCTATACGAGTGATTTCCCACCACCGTAGGTTTTGTCCCGTAACATAATAACAAACTAACAATGGAACAGTACTAAACGAAAAGATGATCCATAGTCTCAACTTCCACGTTGCAAAGAGGACAAATGATGGAATCCATATCAACTCCTTTCTTCTCCAAATTCTTCCTTGTAGGAACCCCGTCCAAATAAATTCTCGAAGCTAAGGTGTTGATCATTATAGGAACCATTTATTCCATCGAGTAATAGTACCTTCAGACAAAGTCCAAAATCTATAATCTTTCTTGAGCATCCACGATAGAAGAGCTTTTTCACAAAGCATTTTAGTGCTTTTTGGTGCCATGTCATTGCCAAATCACCAACCAAAAAGTTTTTATAAGGCTGTGCAGTATACTACCCGTCGTCTTTGGCGTGGGTGTTCTTCCACATCAGCATCAAAACTACCACACTCCATTTTGGGTGTGTCTCCACACAGCTACGTCCAGGAAACAGAGAGGAAGAAGGAGAAGAGGAGAGAGAGGAAGAAGCAAAAGAGGAGAGAGATAGAGAGGAGAAGAAGAGACAGTGCCGTTGCCCCTCGTCTCTCTAGGCACGACTACCCACACAGCCGTGGTCCACACCAGCCCGAGGCGGTGTTCCACGGCATGGGGGCTTGCCACATCATACCCAAGGCAGTGCCGTGAGGTGTATACTGCCCGGCCTAAACACTCACTATAAAAGAGTTTTTTCACATAGCCTTTTTATGGTCCCACAAACATTTTAACATTTATATATATAAAGTAGAAAATGTGAGGTGAGGTGGTGTGAGATGGATGAGGTGATGTGAGGTTTCCAACTTTTAATTGAGTTTTATGAAGGGTGTTACTATATGTATCATCCAACACACAAAATCAAAGGATACATTTAGTAAAATACGCACACCAACACACAAAAGGAAGTACAAAAAGTAATCAGGTGGATACGAATATAATTACCCTTTATCAATTATAAATTCTGATGAATTACAAAAAACAAACTGTATTGCAACTAGTAGAGTGTTAAATAGTACCAGTTGTTTAGGGTCAAATTGGAGTCGGTAAATCTTTATCTTATAAACTATAATTTTATCATTGTTTAGTAATTCATATATAGTATTATTTTTTTTAATTTTATATTTATAAAGTTTTATTTATAAATTATAATAATTTTGTTAGACAAACTTGACTTTGATAGTTAACGTATTTAGTTTTTGTCACAAATCGTAACTGCTTAGTTTTTTGTTCAAGCATAAGTTTTGTGCTTTTTTTTAAAACATTTGCATATATTTTTAGTTGTTTTTAATTAGATTAAGGGATTGCTTTTTGAAGCTCAAAAATATTTTTGGACAAAATTGTTTATTGACTTATGATGACAAAATGAGTTGAAATTTACTTCTTGAAACCCTCAATTTTGAAGGTTTCGAAAAAGTTATTTTAAAAAGTAATTTTAATATTACCAAACATTTTTTTTACTTATTCACTTTTTCAAAAAGTCAATAAGTTAATTTGAAAAACAATCTCAAACGCCCCTAATTTGATTTATTTATATTGATTTATGTGACGATTATTCTTTATTTCAAAGTTATTAGTTGTTTAAAATTTGACTAACTTGGTTTATTTGTGCTGATTGATAACTAGGACGTATGCCACAATTATTCTTTATTTTAGCCTAGCAAGAGAATTTGAACTATAGTCTTTTTATTAAAGTTAATAAAATATTCGTCTTAGATGATATTATTTAAAACCTGATCCAATAACCCATTTTTTTGACTCGTTTATTTTGTCATTTCAATTTAATTAGACACACATGAGTTTCAATATCAGATCATCTAAAAATTGATCATCATCAGACCATCTAAAATTTATCGGTTATTTAAAAATGCAGATTGAATCAATCTAATAACCAAGAGAAGAACCTGGCTTATTAGAAAATGATGAAAGAACATTATCTTAGATAGTCGGATCACAAGAAAAACAATTATTAACCGTTTAAATATGTATTAGATTTTTCTAATATATTATAATCTAACATAATTATAGAGTTTGCAAGAAACTTGTAATCTGAATTTCAAACTTTTAAATCATATGATGCAAATTTCAAAATCCCATTTACATATATATTTCTTTACATACATTTGATTAATAAATTTATTAAAATGGAAGAAATCACGTGAGTTGTATTCTATTTTTTACAAAAAAAAAAAAAAAAAAAAAAAAGATAAAAACAGGTAACAATAATTTTATAATAACCATGCAGATGTTATACAATGTGTCCTGACTCCTGAATAAAGAATGCAAATAAAGTCAATGAAACGTTAGTTGGGGGGTCTCTTGGGGATAACGGGGCATCTAAACAAAGAGATTTGTGAAAATTCCCTTGTCCATTTTTGTATGTATTATACATGCATATATATTCCTCTAACCTTGCTGTTATTCTCACAAACTATGGAAATCACCGCTTTTTCAACTCCGGCAAGGATCCTAATACCGTCTGCCAACAGGCCAACAAGTCATTGGCCAAAAAACCATTCCTTTCAACCAAAACTTAAACGTGCTGCGGTTGTATCTTTATTGACACCGTCCAATTCTACCAACAGCCTCAAGACCGAAAGCAGTTATAACATAACGACCCCCACAACCAATACTGTCTACAAAGACAACTGGTTCGATCGTGTCGCCATTAATTATCTCTCAAAAGCAGTCCAAGACACCGTTGGTTTGTAGCATTACTATTTTTCATATTCTTTTTCGTATTATTTTAAAAAAATCTAGTATATCATGTCAACTGTTCGAGTCTTCAAGACTCAAAAACCCACATCTAAAAAAGATATTTGTCGTTCAATATTTGAGTGTAAGATTTGAACTCGACACTTATTGTGGTCAACTTTGATCACGTGATCCATTTTAACTGATATAACGAACCAACTATATTTGTAGGAACGAGAAATGAGAAGAGCGGGTATGAGAGTTTAGTGGTGGCTGCCGGAGCGGTTTTTCGGAACTTTGACCCGATCCAACAACGACAGCTTGTTGTGAAGGCTCTTCAAAATGCTACGCCGGGGCCTATCGCCTATATGGCAAGTAGTTTTTCATTATATATAGTTGTTTTGATGCGTTTTAGCATAACACCAATCACATTACGGATTTACGGTAACTTATTTTAGTTATTTTATTCATTTCTGTATATGCTGTATAGCAACACGCCTCGTTTGAAAAATCGCAATTTTATTTAAATGTTTGATTATCAATCAACTATAAACATTGCTTTATATCCAACTGTATCTTAATTGATCGAAATAAAACGAAATTATGAATCCAAATAATTTTACGAATAAAGGTTAATAATGAGTTAAAGTTATTTTAAATCTAAAAACTTACTTAGAAGATCTTGTACCTGCTATTACAAAATGAAAAAGAATGTTCGTATTTGTTAAAAGAACGAAAGAAATTATGAATAAATATATTTTAATTGGGATATTTTTATGTAAGTATATATGCATTAATTAACACATGTTATAGGGAATAATGCTTACAAGCGTACAATAAAACAGTAGCTGAAATCTTGTTGTCGCATTAAGCAGATCAAAACATTGTTGCCACCTTCGAAGTTTTCGAGGGAGTATTTTGCGGCCTTCACCACCACCTTCTTCCCTTGGCTTGTCGGTCCATGTGAGGTAGGTTAATCTCGACGTTCATTAACTGATTAATGTGTACTTCAAATTAAAATAAAACAATGCGGACAGATTTTAGAATTACACACACACGATGATCTCCATGTGCCCAAAGCTTATTGCTTATATATAACTATATATATAGGGCTGTTAATCGGATCTTGTCGATCGCGTTTTAGGTTAAACGAATCGGGTTTGTAAAAATAAAAAATACATCCAAAATCCGACCCTATTAAGGTACGGGTTAGTCGGGTTCATGTTATTAGGGTCGGGTCAGTCGGATTTGTTTGTTTGGAATCTAAGATGGACCCAAAAGCCCTCCTCTAACATGTTGTGTCATTTTAGTAAAGAATCTACAACTATAGGGACTTAATATGTAAAGTGGTAATAAAGTTTAATTTGTGGACGTAATATTACTTGCGTATGTTTTAGCCAAATTTTTTCCTATTTAGGCTTAATATGTTATATATCATTGACACCCAGTACACTGTATTCTTTAGACATATTTTGCATTTTTGCATTGTCTTAACGATTTACAAAAAGGTCTTTAGGAAGATAATCTTAAAAACATAAAAGGGATGTATCATATGCATTAATTGGTGTACATTGTGTTTGCAAATAGAAACTATTAATCGGGTCAATTAGGTTAACCCGAACCCGAATAAAAGCAAAGAACTCGACCTCAAACCAGACCCTATATAACTTTTGGTTTGTCGGGTTAACCCGGATAACCCGAATTTCTTTTTAGACCCTATTAAACTCGACATATTTATCTAATTCGGGTTTGAGTAGGGTTGGGTTAATCGGGTTCAGGCTTTTTTGACTCCCCTAACTGTATAAGCAGTTATGTATGTTCTCCAACATTTTCTTTTAGTATGATTGTTTACTAAATTGCGTTTTTAATACAAGGTAAGAGAGTCTGAGTTTGAAGGTGGTAAAGAGAAAAATGTCGTCCACGTAAAGAAATGCAGGTATTACTTTCCTACGACAACTTACATCTACACAATGACTATTCTGTTTTTCTTATAGATTTAATTTATGTGTTATTGAGCGTATTTTCCCATAACCATGGTCATTCTCGTTAGTGAAACCTATATACATCGAATACTAGTACATGGGCTGCATATACACATGTATAAAATACAACATCCAAACCTTCTTCTTCTTAGCAGAAACGCCCCCCAAACTGTACTTGCAAGTTTCCCCACAAAAAGCTCTCCACGCCTACTCTCTTTTCTTTGTGCCCGTTCCGCATGCGCTTCGCGCGCCAATGGCGCTTTGCCTAATAATAATAAACATAATATGTGTGCTAATATGTCCCCGTAGTTTGAGCGGGATGTTGATGGATGCTCAAATTAGTGCAAAATTCAGTGGAAATGGATGATGGATATCTTGATGGAATGTGTAGAACACGAACTTGTCTAATAGCTACTTTGTCATGAACGAAGTGAATATCCAATTCGACCTATTTTGTTCTTTGATGTTACATGGGATTGACAGTCATATAAATGGCACTAATGTTGTCATTGTACGTGACTGTGTGGTGTGAACTACGAAGAGGAACATGAAGCTCTTGAAGAAGATTTCAGAGCCATAAGGATTTCATGAATGCATGGTGATGCCTGTGTATTTTGCTTCAGCACTTAATCGAGACAGTGTGTGCTGTTGTTCAGAAGACCACGAGACTAGGTTGTCGCCAAGAAAGTGATGTAGAGAAGGTTGCGATAGAGTTCGAAAATCAAGTTGAAGAGCATAAACAGAAAAGCAGGCGGGTACCAAACAGGTTTACCCATTTGAAATCCACCTAATTTACATGTGAAAATTCATCACATGTTTGCATGTGTTTTGCATGGTTTCCATCACAATCCATGCAGATTTCTTTGACCATTGATTTTCAATTGTCCAGCATGATTTGGGATTTCTTTGACCATTGGTTTTCAATGGTCCAGCATGATTTGGGATTTCTTTGATTTCCACATTCACGGCTTCCACATTCACGGTTTTATTTTCCTAGTTGTGTTTTTTTTTTATGCTTTCGTCATCTAGCCTATAAATAGAACTTCATTTTTGTTTTGTAATTCAAGTTTTTAATAAAAAGAATCCTCCCTGTGAGTTTTAAGAGTTTTCTCTTATTTCCGAGTTTTACGTCTCGTAATTCTCGTTTATCAAAAGGGTTTAGACGCTTGTCGATCCGTTCCACGTTTCTCACTGCGTCAGTTGGTATCAGAGCGGTTTCCTGTCTCTACCCAATCTCACGATGGGAGATCAACTACGATTCAATCAAGCGGATATTGAGGCCCTCGCCGCGGCTATCTCCACGGCCCTCAGTACCACCGTCAACACCGCCAACGACCGCCTTGCCGATCGTCTCACCACTCTCATCAACGGACGTCCGGCACGAGACAGGCACCCCGACCGTAGACCACCACCCCACCGTCAACCAACCCCTAGCGTTCACTCTAATTCCGAATCGGAGCCTGAGGAAGAAGAGCGACCACCCCGCAACGACCCAGACTACCGAATGAAGGCCGACATCCCTTACTTCCATGGGAATGTTGGTGTCGAAGACTTCCTCGATTGGCAAATCGAGGTTGATCGCTTCTTCGAAATCATGGAGATCCCGGAACATAAGCAAGTCAAGATGGTTGCTTTCCGCTTGAAAAGCACCGCCGCCGTTTGGTGGGATCGTTTAACCACCCAACGACAACGACAACGAAAGGGCCCGGTTCGTTCATGGAGACGAATGAAGCAGTTAATGTCAGATCGTTTTCTACCGGAGGATTACGAACAGATCCTCTATCGGATGTATTTGGATTGTTCCCAAGGTTCCAGATCCGTGTCCGAATACACAACGGAGTTTATCCGTTATTCCGATCGAAACGAAATAGGAGAAACGGAGGGTCAAAGAATCGCACGCTACATCAACGGTTTGAAACCCTCTCTTCAAGAGAAAATTGGGCTCCAAACCGTATGGACCGTCTCCGAAGCATCCAATTTGGCCATGAAGGCCGAATTAATGGAGAAAACCCCCCGATCTTCGTATCGCCGTTACCCCGCTCCATCCTCCACCGACGCCTCTAGCTCAAATCCCGACAAAGGAAAGAGTGTGGTAACTCGCCCGACTCCTCGCGATGCCGATCCCCCTCGAACCACACCCTTCGCCAAGCCGGCCACTCCAAAGCCCGTAAATCCCTACGCGAAACCATCGGCTCCTAAGTGCTACCGTTGTGGCCTACCAGGTCACAAATCGAATGAATGTACCAATCGGAGAACCGCCGGGCTTGTGGAAGAAGAAGAATACGGTGACGAGGAAGAAGAGTACGAAGGCGCTGATTTTGCGGAAGAAGATTTCGAGGAAGAAAAAGTCAATATCGTGCTCCAACGAGTTCTTCTCGCCCCAAAAGAAGACGGCCAACGAAAAAACCTCTTCCGGTCCTATTGCTCGATCAACAAAAAGATTTGCAATTTAATCATTGACAATGGTAGTTGCGAAAATTTGGTGGCTCAAAAACTTGTAGATCACTTGGGTCTACCGACTCAACCTCACGAGTCGCCGTATGCACTTGGATGGGTCAAGAAAGGGCCGCAAGCACGAGTGACTCAAGTTTGCAAGATTCCTCTTTCTATTGGCAAGTACTATAAGGAAGACGTGCTTTGCGATGTCTTGGAGATGGATGCATGCCACATCTTACTCGGACGACCGTGGCAATACGACAACAACGTCACCCACAAGGGAAGAGACAACGTGATGTTGTTCCGATGGGGCGATCGAAAGATTGCCATAGCACCCGTTTCCCAATTTGACAAAATCCCGGAAAAACAAAGCAAGAGCTTTTTAGTTGTGACATCACACGAGCAAGATATGGAGGAAGCGTACAAGGAATCTCAAGTTTTTTGTCCAATCATCGTCAAAGGGTTGATGCATGCGGAAGGGACCGTTCCCGAGATTCCGAAGGAAGTCGATGAGATCCTACGGGATTTCAAGGAGTTAACCGCCGATGACCTCCCTCCCGAACTACCACCTATGAGGGACATCCAACACCAAATTGATCTAATTCCCGGTGCTAGTTTACCGAATCTTCCACATTACCGGATGAGTCCCAAGGAGAACGAAATTCTAAGGGAGCAAGTCGAAGATCTTTTACGGAAGGGATTCATTCGTGAAAGCCTTAGCCCGTGCGCCGTCCCCGTCCTTCTTGTGCCAAAAAAGAACAACCAGTGGAGGATGTGTATCGATAGTCGTGCCATTAACAAAATCACCATCAAGTATCGGTTCCCCATTCCTCGTCTTGAAGATATGCTTGATGAATTAGCGGGCGCGAAAGTGTTCACCAAAATCGATCTTCGTAGCGGCTATCATCAAATCCGGATCCGTCCGGGTGACGAATGGAAAACGGCATTCAAAACGCCTTTTGGACTATATGAATGGCTTGTCATGTCTTTTGGCACTTCCAACGCGCCAAGCACTTTTATGAGGACAATGAACCAAGTCCTTCGCCCTTTTATTGGATCATTCGTGGTCGTGTATTTCGATGACATTCTCATCTATAGCCGAAGCAAAGATGATCACTTGACGCATCTTCGAGAAGTTCTTTCCGTGCTCCAAGATAGTAAACTATACATCAATCTCAAAAAGTGTACTTTTTGTACAAACAAGCTTTTATTTTTGGGATTTGTTGTTGGAGAATCCGGAATCGAAGTTGATGAAGAGAAGGTACGAGCAATCAAGGAATGGCCGACACCGAAAACCGTTTCCGATGTTCGAAGTTTCCACGGTTTGGCCACCTTCTATCGGAGATTTGTGAAAGACTTTAGTACGATCACCGCCCCCATCACCGAGTGCTTAAAGAAAGGGAAGTTTCAATGGGGACCCGTTCAAGATCAAAGCTTTATGTTGATCAAAGAAAAGTTGAGCACAACGCCGGTTCTCGCACTTCCCGATTTTGGCAAGATTTTTGAAGTCGAATGCGACGCAAGTGGTGTGGGAGTAGGAGCTGTCCTATCCCAAGAAAAACGACCGATTGCGTTCTTTAGCGAAAAGCTAAGCGAGGCAAGACAAAAATGGAGCACTTACGATCAAGAATTTTATGCGGTCTTTCGTGCTTTAAAACAATGGGAGCACTATCTCGTACAAAAAGAGTTCGTTCTTTTTACCGATCATCAAGCCTTGAAATTCATCAATAGCCAAAAATCGGTGAGTAAGATGCACGCACGTTGGGTAAGCTTTTTTCAAAAATTCCCTTTTGTCATCAAACACAAGTCGGGAGTACTTAACCGGGTAGCCAACGCCTTGAGCCGGCGTGCTACTTTGATGATCACTCTTTCTCAAGAGATTATCGGGTTTGAAGTTCTTAAGGATCAATACGAGGAAGATGATGATTTCAAAGTTGTTTGGTCCAAATGCAAAGGCGGAACACCGATGGATGATTACTTTGTCAACGATGGTTATCTTTTCAAAGGCAATCAATTATGCATCCCTAATTCCTCTCTTCGCGAAAAATTAATTCGTGATATGCATGGTGGAGGGTTAAGCGGTCATCTCGGACGAGACAAAACAATTGCTAGCTTGGAAGAACGATATTATTGGCCACACTTAAAGAAGGACGCAGGGTCGATCGTGAGAAAGTGCTACACTTGCCAAACCTCAAAAGGACAGTCGCAAAACACCGGTCTTTACACTCCTTTACCGATTCCCGAAGACATTTGGCAAGATGTTTCGATGGACTTCGTATTGGGTCTTCCCCGTACTCAAAGGGGGGTGGATTCGATCTTCGTTGTAGTTGACCGTTTCTCGAAAATGAGTCATTTTATCGCTTGCAAAAAAACCGCCGATGCTAGTAATATTGCTCGACTTTTTTTTAAGGAGGTGGTACGTCTTCATGGTGTCCCGAAAACCATCACTTCTGATCGTGACACTAAGTTTCTTAGTCACTTTTGGATCACGTTATGGAGAATGTTTGGTACAACTCTTAAGAAAAGTAGCACCGCTCACCCCCAAACCGACGGTCAAACGGAAGTCACAAATCGAACATTGGGGAACATGCTTCGGAGTGTGTGTGGCGAGAAACCGAAACAATGGGATGTGGCTTTGGCACAAATCGAGTTCGCTTATAATAACGCTGTTCACACGGCTACCGGTTGCTCACCATTTTCTTTGGTCTATACTTCATCCCCAAGGCACGTGGTCGATTTAATCAAGCTACCGCGAGATCCCGGAGTTAGTATCGCAGCGGGTAATATGGTTAAAGATTTTCAAGCAACAAAGGAAGCTGTCAAAAAACGACTTGAAGCCACCGGGTTGAAGAATAAAGCGGCTGCAGATAAACACCGTCGGGAAAAGATTTTCCACGAGGGAGACGAGGTAATGGTTTTTCTCCGAAAGGAACGATTTCCAGTCGGTACTTACGGAAAACTCCGACCCAGAAAATACGGTCCATTCACGATTACGAAAAAAATTAACGACAATGCTTATGTCGTCGCCCTCCCAGATTCGTTGCATATATCGAATACCTTCAACGTAGCCGACATATATGAGTACCACAAGGATGAATCAGTTTCGTTAGGAAGGAACTCGGGGTCGAGTTCTTCTGAAGTGGAGGAGACTGATGTAGAGAAGGTTGCGATAGAGTTCGAAAATCAAGTTGAAGAGCATAAACAGAAAAGCAGGCGGGTACCAAACAGGTTTACCCATTTGAAATCCACCTAATTTACATGTGAAAATTCATCACATGTTTGCATGTGTTTTGCATGGTTTCCATCACAATCCATGCAGATTTCTTTGACCATTGATTTTCAATTGTCCAGCATGATTTGGGATTTCTTTGACCATTGGTTTTCAATGGTCCATGATTTGGGATTTCTTTGATTTCCACATTCATGGCTTCCACATTCACGGTTTTATTTTCCTAGTTGTGTTTTTTTTTTTTTATGCTTTCGTCATCTAGCCTATAAATAGAACTTCATTTTTGTTTTGTAATTCAAGTTTTTAATAAAAAGAATCCTCCCTGTGAGTTTTAAGAGTTTTCTCTGATTTCCGAGTTTTACGTCTCGTAATTCTCGTTTATCAAAAGGGTTTAGACGCTTGTCGATCCGTTCCACGTTTCTCACTGCGTCAGAAAGATATAATAGCTGCAGGTGGATCGTCTAATGGCTTGACACCCATCACCCAATCGGCATCAGAGTAAGCCGAGGGGGAGGAGGTGGGATATACATAAATTTGTAAACCATGGTCTAACGTATCTCGTATGTAATGCAAAATCAGTTTCGATGCGTTTATATGTGGTTCTCGTGGATTGTGCATGTACAAGCACAATTGTTGGACCGCAAAAGGAGATGCCAAGCGTGTAAAGGTCAAGTACGGAAGTGCTCCTGTAAGGCTGCGGTAGAAGGTGCGGTTAGACATAGCATTGTCATTTCCTCCAATCTTGTGCTCATTTTCAACCAGAGTTTTGGAAATTTTGCAACTAAGCATGCATGTACATTCCAACAGTGGTATATTTTGTTCGAGATAATAACTTGGCCAAGATGTCGAGGAAATAAGTAAGAGCTCCAAATCCATCATAGGGAACTCTCAGTTAATGGAGGACATAAGTTGAGACAAAAGGGTCTGAGAAGAAGCTATCAGAATTATGTTATCAACATAAAGGAGTAAATATGCCAGATTTTGGTAGTCGAGAGATCTGACGAAGTAGCTTTGTCTCAGTGAGTTCTCGAGACTTGTTTGACACGATTCAAACGAGATTCTTCAAGCATAAGCATACACCTCACTTCAAGGAAAAATGATAGTAGTTCATAGTGGTGTATTCTTCTGGCAACCCAATCAAACTTGTCTCCTAAGTCGTTCACCACATATGCCACTAAACTCTTTTGAGGACTGACGTTTCGATGTTGACTAATAGATCTGAAGTGTTTTGATTTTCCAGATAATAATCAATCACCACGAGATGACCAATAGTAATGGTGCACAAATCATGTTCCAACTACATTACACAGACATCCTTGTTGTCCTAGAGCAAGTTTTCAAGGTTTTTCAAAAGTGAGGCCCTTTGTTAGTGTTATCTGCATAACGGCTTGCTGTTGGTTTATAGATCCACAATTGACAAATGAATCAAGTTTCTTCCACTAGTCGGCTGGTTTTGAAGGAACCATTAAGAGGCGGTCTAGAACTTCGAATGTGAGGCAGTATGTCTCAAAAAATTTGCACCAAGCGTCATAGTTTAGTTCATCAAGGCCGAGAATGTGTGGTGCATGGGCCTTGATGTTAGTAACACTTAAGGTTTGTCAGAGCTTTCACTGGAGCCGACCATGTATGCAAGAACAACAAAGAAAACTAGAGTCAACATCGTAAATGAGAAATACATATAAGATCGTGACGATTGGAGAGGGAGATAGAGAGAAAATCAGAGTAAATCTATTACATCTTTGATAACATGTTATTGAGCATATTTTGTCATAACCATCCCGATTCTGATTAATGAAAATATATACATCAAATATAAGTACATGGCCTAGATATATATACATCTGTATAAAATGCAACATGGGCTAATACTAAGCACAATACAAACATAATACACATGATATTATGAATGCATAAAATGGTAAATGTTAGTACTATATACAAACATGATTGCATGATCTAATTAGAAACCGTTTTGTTGCATAATTTAGTAAAAACATATAAGTTTGTTGTACAAATAAGTCATTAACCCTTTTGGTCACTTTAGGTTTCTTGAATCAACTAACTGCGCAGGAATGTGCACCAATCTCTGCAAGATACCATCACAAGAGTTCATCAAGAATTCCTTCGGCATCCCAATCAACATGGTTCCGAGTAAGTGAAGTCACAAACAAAATATAATTGTTTTATTTAAAGTCAAAGTGTAATATTGATGCACTAAATGTCGGTTGTAGATTTTGATGATATGAGTTGCGAGATGATATTTGGTCAGAATCCTCCTATGCTACAAGACGATCCAGTATTTAAGCAACCATGCTACAAATTGTGTAAATACATCTTACATTTGTTTAAATAACAACCTCACTTGATAGAATGGATGTGTGAGATGAGTTGGATACCGAGTCAAAACAAGTAATCTTTTAATACATGTAAAACATATAATTTTTTATAATTGGCCAAAACAGGTCATGAAAAGTTGGTTAGGCTTTCCAACACTTTCTTTTTTGCTTTTTAATGTGTTAAATATAGAGCTAATTACAAAAAAAAAAAAAAATCACTATATTTTTTCAAAAATCCGGTTTAACCATCAAAATTTTAAAGATTCGGTTTTACAGGTCATAATAGTCGGAAAAAAACATCATTTTTTGGTAAAATGTTTCATCAAAGCCATTGTTGACCGACTTCTTCATATCATAGTGGTCGGGTTAAAAACTTTTTTTACCAAAAATTGATGATTTTATTTAAACAAATGTAAAATTAATGGTCAAACCGGAAAATGAATAAAGTAAAATGTTTTTTCGTAATTATCCCTCAAAAACTATATTTTACTATTTAATGGTTTAACACACTATAAACGTATGAATACACTTTGGGAGACTCAATCTGATTTATTTATAAATTTTATCCATATGACCCGATTAGTGTATGATATAGCTAAAATTAACCTAGTAATCATTGATTGAAATCATTAATCATAATTATCGTTAATAAATTATCTTTTCTTATTGGAATGTATTTCACGATTTATTTGGAAATCTTATATTTTTTGTTAAATTATGTGTAATTCTAATTTTTCATATGTATTTCATATAGGTAAGGTGAAACATAAGCATGATACAAGTTGCGTAGCCAAACCCCATGAGGATATGGAGCAAAATAGAGAGTAAAGACTCAAAAGCCGAAGGCATGTCAACTTAATTCAATTTTAAATAAAATGTTAGATAAAAATTATCAACAACGATGCAGATATTAGTTAATTCTATTGAACCCGATTTTAGTAGAAATATGAATGTCTAAACACACTGGTGAGGATGGCCAGTCAAATGGACTAGAAGATGTGAAGACTCAAATGCCGAAGGCATCAATTTGGTAATGCCATGACATGCAATATAGGCATTGCCTCCTTGAGATGCACGAATGCATCTTACCCTCGCAACTTTCCAAGCAAAATGGTTTTGGCCGCGTACACTTCGACTTCCAACAGAAAAAGATGGCATTTTGTTGGAAGCTGTGAGATTTAGATCAAGAGTTTTTGGTTTGGTTTTGTTAAACTGTAATTGATGTTCTCCATTTTGATCATACGTATGGTTTGGTTTGGTTTTGTTAAATTGTTTTTTTTTTTTTTTTTTTTTGTTAAATATAATGGAATGAGAACTAATACAATCATTTCCTTATGCTAATTTTATAGATTTCTAGCAAATAACTTATCCCCGAGGTGGAAATACGACACTTTTAAAATATATTAATTGGATTCGGGTCGATTCTTCTTGGTCCCAAACCCAACCCATGTTCTCGGTTCTTCTCGGGTAATACCTGACCAAAGCAACTATTACCATGTCATAACCAAGGACCAAGTGCTCTTCTTTGGTCGGTACTCGGTTCCATCTTTCACAAATTCTTGGTCTCAGTCTAGCTCGGGTCGGTTCCGGACCCAAGCTCACCCCTAGTCAAAAGGCATGAGAAGGATCAAGAAATGATAAAATTACTTACAATTGGATTCTGATAACATTATTAGCCATGTCAGCATCTCATTTACATACATGTTGGCCACGTCAGAAATGCATCCGGATGAATATGGGGGTAGCCGGATAAAAACCAAATTTTGAATAAATTAGCAGGTATCCTGTTGTTTATGTTAAAAAAAGCATGAACCAAGAATATGGTGACTTTTTTTATAACCCTCGAGACAAATTGGGGAACAAGATGACAATAAACCTAAAATTGAAATAGGACGTGATCGGTATGTTAATCACTTTGATCTACAGTCTGACATGTAAGTGTTATAAACCAAAAATATTACAATTGAAGCACGATGGTCGATGTGAATTATATCATGAAATATAACACAAGTACAAATCGACGTAAAAACTATTCTAATTAAGTTCCATAGAATTTTTGAAAGTAGATTGCACATCCGTATGGCCAAAAGGCATCATGAGAAATTCAAAGTTTCAGTTCATATTGTGAAAAAAATGGTATTGTAACCAACGGTCGCAGTTTGAGTTTATTGATACCTTGATCGTAAGTCAATCTATGAAAAAAAATCGCACAAAACAAATAACAATACAAATTGGAAAACAATATGTGATTGTGACGGCGTTTAAGGCATGATAATCTTTAAAACAATGCCATATACCACCTTTAAAATGTACCAGAACATAAGAGGAAAGTAGTCTCATAAGAGTAGAATAGTCACATAGTGCCTTTGATAATGTCCTCTTTTAAACATCTCCAATCATACATCAAATTTCATTTCTACACCGGATGCAAAATTTGTTCAAACTCAACACCATTTTTACACCGAAAATGGTGTTGGTGGATAGTAATTTAAAGGCCAAATATAGTTTTATACTCTTTGCAGACATTAACTTTGGCGTTAAAATGCCCTTTCCGCAAATTGGTCATTCAACTTTGAATCCACTAATTCTCTTTCTCAATCTTCTCTATTGATTTTGACACTTGTCTTAATATAGTGAGTAGGAAGATTGGTAGTAAGATATTTTAGAAGGATATAAAACCCTTTCTTTTCAATAACTTAAAACACAATATATACTTATAACTTATATAAAAAGCATAATTATTTCCGTGATGGGACCCTAGTGTTAGAGGGATTTCGGTTTGCACAAAATATATCACACCATTTCTAACATTTTGGTGCAAAAAATGGTATAATGTTTTGGAGATGATCCTTGTAATAGATGCCAACTGACAAGGAACCAAGATGGATCCTTGATACACAATGTACATTCATGCATGCCTATGGTACAACACAACATAGATGCAAACCAACAGTCACAAGTAAACAGCAACAAACCAAAAATGACACACACCACAAGCTACCTTTAAGCTTTCTATACAAACTAAATCAACGAGTATTTCAAAAATTGTACCTTCTAACTCTGAAACAAAACTGAGACATGACACATTTCATGTCTACTTGCCATTACTTGTACTCAATCCATACTGCAAAAAACAACCGATTAATATGAAAATGTAAATTTTACATAAGTATTTAGAATTAGTGAAATACCTTCTCTCTCATGCGTGAACTCCATATATCAGAATGAAAAGCTTTACCATCACCGCTAACTGATGTTTGTGTTGGACGTGGGTTTAAAAGGGGCTCCCACGCTTTACCTCTTACATCTGAATCTTTCTCAATGTCATCTTCATTGTCTTTCTCATTTGGACTTACCATTGACCGCAAGACTACAGCAAGCAGCAGACATACAGCCTGAACATTTCCACTCAAGTTTTTAAATTCAAGCATTAATTCACTATCAAGAAACTGATGAATGAATGAAGAAACAGAAACTTACCTGGATTACAACAACGGTAATGCCAACCCATTTACAGAAATCAATATTTGATTCGATAAATTCTCGGATTTTATCAATTTCTCCCGTTTGATCCGATGGCAGATCCTAACAAATGTGTGTTGATTTAGAATTTTTGTAGCACGATACGTATAAATTTGTACAGTGATTTGAGGGTCATACCCTTTCCCAATGACGGTCAAGTGCAATGAACAGAATAAAAGCCACCTCCAATAGGATGAATACAGTTTTCAGAAGAGAATACTGCAGTTTTTTAGTTTAAGGAAGAAAAATTCTTAGAACCGCTTTCAGTTTTGATCATCGTATAGATACAGATGGAGATTATGGGAAATGAAAATAAATAAGACATAAAAAGGATACGAAACATAGGCAACATCCATTAATAGCTTCAGCTGCAATATGGCCTATACAAGAGATACAACACAGCATAACACCCACTCCCATAAATGCATATATGAACCTGCCATGGAAATGACACCACGTGATCAACAATTTATAGCTTATGAATTGACGTTCTAGCTAGATCCACGCCTAAATAAAACAGAAATCCTTCTATATTCATTATGTATGGTTTGATCAGAAGTCAAACTCAGGTGATGAATTTGAAACAGGTGTAATTCACAATTTATTGTTAGAATCCTGGAAAACGATGCTTGTTTTTAATTATTTCTAAAACAATTCAACATGATAACCGATCAGATTTAACATCTCAATTTCAGGAACCGATGAAACTTGGTTTTGGATCAAGGATTTGTGTATAGTCAATGATAATTATCTTTTTCTCCCTTGTAAAACGTAAGAGAAAAAACAAATAGCCAATTCTAAATAGTTTAGTATGATATAATACAACTATAACTTCTGAATATCTTACACATTCACGAGAGGCACGGTTATCTATGCGTGCTATTTCGAATATAAAAAAAAACCACTATAAGTCTGCCGTCTCTAGTGAAATTGAAGATTAGAAGTTACCACGGCGAAGGACTGGAGATATCCACGACTTTTATCCGTCCGTTAGTACCACTGATCATGCCAGCGACGGAATTCAGATGAATCACTTGCTCTGTAACCCTAGCAGTTTTAAAAATCGTTAAAACGGAATCAGAAGAATCCGGCGACGGAGCTGAAGGTGGAAGAGGAGGGATTGGTAAGTGTTTGTTCCACTGATTTAACATATAAGCAGAGTACAGAATAATCGAAAGTCCAACAAATAATTGGAATAAATTGAGGAATTTGAGAATGAATGCAAGACATGTATGGCAACATGTTCTTCTCATTTCTTCGTTAAAGCCTTGAACTCTCAGTTAATTTTGCAGAGAATTTTGAGAGTTCAAAACCCTAACGTAGTAACCTAACCCTGCATAACTGATCAAACATTCTGTGACTTTTCTTCTTGGCAGTTCTCAATAAAAAAACCAATTATTAATAAATCTTTTTAAAATATGAATTCCATAAAGATAACAAATATAAAATTTAAAGAAAAATACATCCAAATTTATCCCACGAAAACCTTCCCTCGTTCTTCTTCCAAATAGTATAGGACAAAGTGTAAATGATAAATCATGGATTTTCTTATAGAAAATAAGCGATTAGGATGAAAGACATTGTTTGACGGCTTTGACCCATTGTTGATTATTTTCTTACTTAATAATTTAATTTTAAGTTATGTAAAAAGTTAAAAGAAAATGCATATAGATGGATTGTCCAAAGTTAGTCAAAGAAATTTAGAGTTTATTTGGTAAATGAACAATGTAATAAAATATAAGGGTAAACGTGGTACAGTTTGATGTGATTTTAGTCTTAAACTGTACCGAAAACCGTATTGATCGGTTTTTGGATTGTTAAAACAATACCTTATAGTTTTGTATTTAATGCGGTTTGCGATTTTAAGTGTGGTTCGGCATTTATGTGGTCCGGCTCGGTTTAGAGGACTATGATGCAGTTTTTACATTGACAGTTTTGAAACTGCAAACCGATAAATTATAATCATTTTTTAGACTTATAATAAATCGAACACAAAAATAAAACAAATTTGTAGCAACTTCGTTGCTAAATTGCTAGAAAAATGTCAAAACTATGACTAAAACATAGTTGAGAATACTTCAAATAATATTTATGTGACAAAGTGTAATTCACTTCCATGCTTCTCTTTACTCAACTTTATTTAAAAAAACGTAAAAAGAATAATATACTTTATAAATATTAAATATGCGATATATAATAATAAAATATTTAAAAGATCTTAGGGTGCGTTTTCTACAAATAGTGCGGCGCGTTTTTTGCGTTGTGGTATATAACGTAAAACAACACCACATCGCAAATAATCAGTTTTTAAAACATAAAATATCACACCATCGATTTATTTGTTCGGTTTCAGTTTTGCGATTTTTTAGTTTGCGATTAGGTTTTTGCTCACCCTTAATGAAATAGGGTGAAATGGTAAGGTAATTGAAGAAACATTTACTTTCCATTAATATGTTTGATTGGTTAAAAAATTAATTAAATTTTTACCTCACTCTTATAAATACCACTCTCTATCCCTTTTAAAAATCACACCTCTCTTTCTCAACTCTATAAATTATAAAACTATATACAAAGTTTTATATAAAAAGTCTGGTGTTGGAAATAAAAATATTCGCTGGGGATGAACTTAAAATGAAGAGGTATCTTTGGCAACCGTCTATGTTGACATCACTGAAGAGATGCATGTGGAAACCAACTGCCAATTCTGGGAACTTATGGAGGAAATGTTACACAAAAATTTGGACACGGTATATTATCGGGGTAGGCATTAGATTAACAACAAATGGAAATATATGTGCAAAAAATGACACAGTTTACCCAAATTTACTTACACTTATCAGTCAACCGACCAAACGGGACAACCGACGATGAGATCGTTGAACAAGCCCTACAACAGTATCAGGTGACACACAACAGAGACTTTACGCATATCGAAGCATGAAATGTTGTGAAAGATACACATAGGTGGTCTAATTCCCCCACCCTTAGGTTTTATCTATTGTATTTAGATTTTAATTATCGTATTTAAGTTTTAATTATCGTATTTAGGTTTTAATTTCCCGTATTTAGGATTGAATTTCCAGTATTTAGGTTTTTTTAAAATTTTTTTTTGTAATGGTGTGTTTTTTAATTCAATGTTATTTGACTTTTATATTTTATTTAGACTAAATTACACGGATGGTCCCTGTGGTTGTGGTTTGAGGTAATTTACTCGCTTGGTCCCTAAATCTTTTTTTAACTTGGATGATCCTAATTTTCCATTTTTGTTGCATGCTTGGTTCCTTATGGATCTAAAAAGACTGATTTATCCTTGATAATTTAATAATTTAATTTTCTTTATATTATTATTATTATTTATTTTATTATTATAAAAAATGTTGATGCTTAATTGTATGCCCCACCCCCTGTTATCCCTTCCCCATTTTTGTTTCTCTCATACCAAACTCACGTCTCTCTCTCCCCTTACTCTCTTCGGCCCCAACCCTCCATTGCAACCACCTTCCTGCCCCCGCTGCTGCAACCTGGAAGACGGTCACCAACCATCCCTTCCCCCATTACCCTTATCGGCTCACACAAGTGTGATCAGATAGTTTGGCCAGGAATTTTAATGAATGCTAGATTGCACCTCTGGGGATGAATACAAAGTTCTAAGGATTCCAACGATAAATTCAACTGTAGCACTAGAGATTACGAATATGGAACATTAGAATGTGCCGGTGTCGGCGCTACTCCTCCCATCTTAGCCGAATTCACTCTTGATGGTGACGGTGGAATGGATTTCTTTGACGTCAATGTGGTTGATATATATAACCTCGCGTGCTGGTGGCTCATACCGGCGTCCAACGCCCCTACCTCCTCCTATGTTCGACGTCGACACCGTCAGTTTGGTTCATCAGGTTCGATTGGTAATTCACCTACGGTGTCGGAGATTGCAGATCTAGGTTTGATTTTTGAATTTAAGTTTATCTGAGCCACTCAATTTATGTAACAAGGAAGCAACCATTTATAGATTCAAGTTCATTCCATTTGAATTTCATCAGGTTTGGTTTTGATTTCATCCATGATTTATAGGTTTAAGCTCGATTGTATACTTCGATTTTAAATGGTTTGATTTTGATTTTCTAGGTTTGAGCTCGTTTGCCTAATTTCTGCCCGAGTAGGTTTAATTTCTAGGTTCATCAGGTTCTAGGTTTGAGCTCGATTTTGATTTCATCATGTTCTGGGTTTTATTTTTGTTTCATCATGATTCCTGGAAATGATAATTCTAAATATGATTTTTGTGTATTGATTTCTTTGTTTAGTTTCCAATGGGTAAAAGGTGGAGGGTATGGTGGACGATGACAGTAGTGGTTGTTGATGTTAATGATGGTGGCGGTGGTGTTTGATCTTTGATGGTGGAGGTGGTGATGGTGTCGTTGGGGAGAGAAAAGGGTGAGGGATGGTGGGACTCACATTTTTATTAAAAAAACTTTCTTAATGGATTAGTAATTAATTAATTAATTAATTAGAAAAAGAAATAGATAAGGGTAGTATAGTCATTTAATGTCTGGCAATGACCAAACGTGCAACAAAAACGCAAAGTAGGACCTTCCGAGTTTAAAAAAAGATTTAGGGACCAAGCGCGTAAATTACCCAAAACCACATGGACCATTCGTGTAATTTACTCTTTTACTTATTACTTTTTATATTATTTTAAATATTAAATTAAATGTTTTTTAAAAATTTATTTTATTTAATTAATCGATTCAAATATAGAAAATATGATGTGGTATTAACTATTAAGGGTTGAGAGGGTCGGGAAATATCTGCTTCCATGGTTGAAAGATTATGAAAGATAGAAGTGAGAGGATGGAGAAAAGTTGATGTAGCTTATGGGTCGGAAGGGTTGAGGGAGATCTACTTCCTCCACCCTTACCATCGTTAAAGACAATCGATCTTTCACCAATTGTTGGTCAATATTATACTAAAATGTGTCATCTTTCATAAATCTACTATTATTTCGGATGCTCAGTAAATTTGGAAAATTTTAGATATGTATTCCTTGGAAGTTGTCATCCACGTCATTATTCATGTAACTCGACCAAAGAAAGATAATGGAGCACTTATCGAAATATGCTCTAAGGCCATAAGGTATACACATTTGTGATGTGATGCCACCTCACCTCCACCTCAACATCACACTAGATCAGAATAGTTTGAAATACTTATTACACAACATCATCTTTTATGATTAAAAAGAAATTAATATTAAAATGAAAATGCTAGTTTACTATTGGCTAAGATTTAAAAAAAAGTACGATTTTTTGCTATTGGTGACGTCTACCGTGATAGGAATCACATTTCATCACATGTAACTCTATCACATACCATCACATTGCACTCTTTATGGTGTTCACAGTGTAATTATTGCCCAACTAGGCATCACGAAGCCATATGTGATACCCATACCACATGGTCTAAATACTTTTTGAGAATCTCCTACGAATTAAATATTTCATCACATTGTGTTTTAATCCTACTCAACAAATAAATAAAACAATCATTCAATCAAAATTCACATATAATCCTTAGCAACAAACTCCAATTTATTTTGACTTGCACATCAAAAAATTAAATATTTCACTATAATGTATTTCAATACATTACTAGATTATGAAGACATAAAAAATTAACTAGAGATTGTTTATGCCCATTTGTGATTGTTGATTGCATTTTGTTTCTACCCTATTACAAAACGCAAGCGTGCAAGGGTATAAAATAATTATTTTATCATATTATATTTCAATCTATTATACCAATATATACGAAAAATAAAATACAAACAGTTGATAGACACATATAATTAATATTAATAATAAATAATAAATATCTTTACTATTTTATAAAACATATTCTCTAAAATACAACTTGTTAAACGTTAAGAATTTAAGATGTACAACTATTTATGTATTAAAAATTATTGATTATCTAATATCATGAGTTGGTCCCCTTATTCTGCTTTTCATCTCTCCCATAATCTCACCATCGCCGATTTCATCTCCATTTCTTCATCGACCATATAGAAACTGCCAAATCCACCCCCACAATCTTCCATCATCATTACTCTCTCAAGTACCCTCCCCTGTTTTGGAGCATGTTACATCGTCCAACAACTCCCACAACCAATTTCTCCTTCCCGATCCCCATTTAATTTGTGCACATTTCTTCATTGTTTCCCTCCCCCACGATCCATATATTCCTGCTCTACCAACTCCTCTTACAGTTCACTTATATAAAAAGAGGGAGACCTCTCTCCCGTCCACCCAACCATAACTGCTTTCAACTACCATCGCTTATTCTTTAAGCTCATTCCAATAATCATTTCAAGACTTCAATACAAACCACTGAAGATCGATATTTCGTAGATGCTTCAAATTCGTTTAGATTTTAGGCTAATCGGTATCTAAAATATGTTTCTCTCGGCTTTGCTAATCTGTAGATGCTTTAAATTCGTTTAGATTTTGGGTTAATCATATACCTCAACCAAGCCAATGGGATTTTCCAACATCTAGAACCCTAGTCCTAGTATAGACAATAAATAAGGTATTGGTTAGTTTCCAGTCTTAATGTACTTTCCCACAAATTCAGCCCCATTATTCCTCTTAATCTCTTTAACCAACACAGAAAATATGCTCATCTTCTTTTATTTCTCTTATTAATGACTCTTGTAAGATTCTGAAATAAATATGGGTTTGATGATCACTTACCTGCACCCCTCCGATTTAAATTCCTTTCGATCAATCCAGGAGTCAGTAAATAAGCGGTGTTTGTCGATAGTGGTGATGTTAGTTACAAGTAATATACCATCCCCAAGTGATCTACTATTTCTATAATCTGGCTAATATTGTAGGATATTGACTTTGATGTTGTAGGGGTTTCATGCTTTTAGTCCAGACAGGAAATGATAACGAACATATATGATACATCCTTTCGTTTTAACTTACAGGAGGAATTGTAGTTTGTAAAACTTTCAAATGATGAGAATCTGTTCCGTAATAATATTCTAACTTCTATTTTTTGGTTTGTTTTGATTACAATTTCTATCGTTCACCTCCATGTATCATACTGGCTACGTTTCTTGCATGTTGTTGATGTGCCTTCTTTCTTCTTTTTCACTATCTATTCTCATCCCTCTCGGTGGGTGGATGTTAGGATTTGGTCGTGTTTAAATATTGTTCATCTACATATTCTTGGTTTTGTCATTTACACAATATTTATTTGTTTCAGTAATCATTAGGAGAACTTACTTTTTGATGTTGATAGCATTGGGGCTAGAATCAAGAGAACTCTCTATTAACCTTCATCAAGATAACATCAGGTATGATTTTGTTATTCATCTTTTTTACCTTTTTACAGGTATAATGGGAACCTTCCAGTTTTGTGGATGTAGTTGTCGGTGCAACAGCTAGGGTAGATGCCCTGTGCTTTGGGGATTAATTTTGCAAATCTTCTTATTATTTTCAAATATTGAGTCGAAAATCCTTCTCTATCATTCACGTTTTAATTCTATCTAAAAAGGCATTCTAAGATTCTAACACTGTTGCATAGTTTCTAATTGATTTGTGATCGAGTATGCTTGTAACATTTTGATGCTTAGCATTTTGAACATAGGATCTGTAATGGACGTATTTTGAAATGAAACAAAAATTTCAACCAATTGAATTCGTCAATCTAATTTGGCTTGGTTATAATGATTGTGACTATATTAACGTGCAATACATTAATGATACAACGCTAAATGAATCTGTATTGTTTTGTTATTGCATGTTACTCTAAAAGTGTAGCGGTGTTGGATAGGTTTACAAACATTTTGCCATCATGTAAGCATCTAAATGGTAAGGTCAAACAAACATGTTTAAATCCCATTTTAACCCCTTATTTATATTTAAAAACTTACAAAAAATCTTAGTAGAAATTATTATAGTGTTAGAGAAAATATCAGTTTTTTAGTTCAATATACGGAAACTAACCAGGAGGATCATATCTATGTATGTGTGGTTATGTATGTGTCTGTGCTTTTTTATCTTTATGTGTGTCTATATCTCTGTGTTTTTGTTTCTGTGTGTCTGTATATCATTATATGTCTATGTATATGCATATGTGACGATGTGTACATATTGAGTGTGTACACATATGATTGCAAGCAGTTCTTAGAGATGATTACAAGCAGTTGTTCAATAGGAGTTAAAGCAAATGAATAACAATTTACTTTCTTAGGTTCATCCTGTCTGCATCAGATATGATACCATGCTCTACTTTGTTTTCTTCCATTGCTTCAAGCTACACCTCAAATTCTAAAGATTATTATAACAAACACTTCTGGTGGTGGTTGGAAAATTTGTGAAGTGCCTAAATTAGGAAAAGGTGGTACTGATTCGACTGCCAGTATTGATACTAAAAATTTGATAAAAATTCATTTTTGTTGATAAAAGATAAGTAAAATATGGTTGCGTAATTGGTAAAATTGGAATATGGTTGCATAAATTGTAAAATACTTTGTTAAAAGTAGTTAATACAAATTAAAAACTATAGGGACCAAAATTGTAATTAATACAAATTAAAAACTATAGGGATCGAAACTATAACTATGCAATTTAAAAAATACAGGGAGTGAAACTTTAAATTATCCTAAATTAAAAACAATAGGCACCAAAACTATAATTATTATAAAGTGTAAATTATAGGGACTAAAATTGTAATTATTGATTATAAAAATGCAGAGATTAAAATTGCAATTAGCTCATTCTAAGTCTTAAGTGACAATGTTATACTTCTTCTAAGTCTTAAGAGATTAAAATTACAATTGACCATTTGAAGTGGCAAACATAGAACATTCAATGGAGAGCTATTGACAATGTAGCCTAGACTTGGTTTTCAGTTTAACCATTTGCGAGATATCCTACATATCAACATCACAGAGACCCTAATGGTTAAACCAGTGTAGAATGGCCTTATATGCCATTCTTTTATGGTCTGAAATCATAGGAGTGTCTTCTAATAGCGCACCCATATTTCCTTTAGCCTATGTTTGACAAACTAGTTGAAAAGTTAGCTGATAGCTGAATAGCTGAAAAGCTAGTTGATAGCTAAAGTTAACTAAGAAATTAAAATGTCATAAAAGGTTATGTAAAAAATGAGTTTTTGTAATTATTAATGGTAAATTTAGGAAAACTTAAAAAAAGCTCAATAAGCTTGTTGAAACGATAGTCGAAGTAGCCTTTTAAAAGGCTCACATATAAACTACTTTTTGGCATGCCAAATATGATAACCTAAAATAACTCCAAAAATTAGCTAGTTGTGGCGTGCAAAACATAGCCTTAATACAGTTAATTTCTAATTATTTTTCTATCCTTTTAAGTACTCCCAACTTATATTTTTCTTACAAAAGGTCGTATTAATTAATACGGGTTTATAATAATATTGTCCACTATATTTCTTATTGTGTGATACAAATATAATCAAGTTAATAATTTGGTAGTGATGACACTATGTTATGATTATGTTCACACAATAAATTTCTCTCACTTGTACAAGACATAACATTTTAGTGACATCACACGACTTTGAATAGTGCTAGCTTATATGACCTCCGTCACTCATGTCAACTAACAATGGTGTCTCGTATAGCTATGCAACACAATGTACTTTATGGTGAATTTAACTTGGTCCATTATGTTTCCCTTTGTCTACAATGTTTTGTGTCAATCATAAGGCATGAATCAAATCAACATTTGTTACTCGATGATTATATTTCACAATAACTGATATTAACTGAGACAATTATCAAATAATTGAGGATGGCCATGTGTATTTGTTCTTTTTTTACAAGGAATATAAACATCTCTCTAGTTAAAAAGGACATATCCCTTTGACTACTTACATCTCACAACATGCTTCTGTTTAAACCTGAACATATCAAGTTACATTATTATTCATGTTTAATATGTAGAAATTAGGTATAAGGAAAGTATGATGTAGCAGGTAGAATCGTTTGAACTGTCGGTCCTGTCTTACATTTTCTCTTAGCAAATGCCATTAAATTCGACAGAATCGTGTTCCATACCATCAAATATATGTCAACCAATATGTGATTCCAATGACAAAAAATTCATATGTGCATTTGAAATGATCTTTAAAACATTCAAGGATACTTAAACATACAAAGAAGATTATTAACTTGGAAGAAGAGGATGGGGAAGGGGATAGTGGGCCTTTTAATTTAATAATAATATATAATAATTTAATAAAAAACCAAAATGAAAAATGAAAATGAGACTGTATTTACATTTAACATGCATTAACAGAAGTATTTAGACGTTAACCAAAAAATGGACTAAAGTTGATTGATTTTGCATTCATAAAAACTATTAACATTAATTTTTCAAAATTAAGATCAAACATGTAGAAATATGTAAACTACAGATGTCAAAACTGTAATTTATTTTAATATAAGTTTATTGTGTATATAATTTAATTTTTGTTTTTTAATATTAATATAATAATAAAAGAATAGATAAATGAATAAAAAAATATAATAATAATAATAATAATAGTAATAAATTAAATTATTATTTTTTGAAATTTAACGAAAAGTATTTAACAACAGTTGGCTATAAAAGCTATCGGTACAACATTTTCAAACCAGTTAGAATCACATGAGTCAAAAATTGGCATATGGACCACATTCAGTATCATATTGGTTTTGTTATCACAATTATATATATATATATATATATATATATATATATATATATATATATATATATATATATATATATATATATATATATATATATATATATATAGAGTAAAGTTCAATTGAGAACCTAAAAAAGCCTAGGAACCTAAGAACCCATTTTATGAACTTTTTTTCTACACAATATTTTTCAAAAAAAAATATACCAAAATTTTTGTTATGATTCATCTAGAAGATATCAAAAAAAAAAAAATTCAAAAAAAATCATTTTTTTATTTTTTTTTCATATGGGTTTAGGGTTTAGGGTTTAGGTATAGGGTTTAGGGTTTAAGGTTTAGGGTTTAGGGTTTAGGGTTTAGGGTTTAGGGTTTAGTTTTAGGGTTTAGGGTTTAGGTTTAGGTTTAGAAATCTCTTAGACACTTTAAATAAAAAAATTGGATGCAAAAAAATCATTTTTTTATTTTTTTTTTCATATGGGTTTAGGGTTTAGGGTTTAGGTTTAGTGTTTAGGGTTTAGGGTTTAGGGTTTAGAAATCTCTTAGACGCTTTAAATAAAAAAATTGGATGCAATTTTTTTTTAAAAATATTGTGTAGAAAAAAGTTTCTAGGTTCCTAGGTTTTTTTAGGTTCTCTCATGATCTCGACCCTATATATATATATATATATATATATATATATATATATATATATATATATATATATATATATATATATATATATATATATATATATAAACAAAAAATGTGGAATTTAATAGCCGCTAAAGAAGATTGAACGAGCTAAAAGCTAACTTTTTGTACTATATGAGCAATCGTATCGTGCCTGCCATATCCATTAAAAATAATTTGAGTCCAGAATGTAGTATTATGGATTTTGAAGATATAAATATATTAAAATTAATTTTTATTCTAGACATATATTACACTCAATGTTTAAACATGTATGGTCAGTTTATTGTAAGAAATGTGGTTATAGAAAACAGAAATTAACTTCTGCAAAATAAATAATTGTTTAACTATGAACTTAAAGTATAGGTTATTACATTTTGAATTTTTTATAAATATATTCTATTGATAACATTTTGTTGGAGGTATGGTATTCTTTGCATGTAACTTACGAATTTTTTGGTGTGTAATGTATTGATTTAGATGTAACGTCCGGTTTCTCATACAAAGTACATCCAAAATTTTTCAAGCAATAATACATCAAAATGGGCATACTTGTACTCAAACCAAGGATCAAGAGGTTATCAACATTAATATTTACACAAAAGGCCCTTACAATTTCAACCAGGAATTACAAATAAATTTAATTCAACTAAAGGACAAAGCTCTAAACATGTCCATCTCTCTTTATCACATGCATTCCCCTATCACAGCTACAAATACCTGCAAAACAACATACAACTCAAGTGTAAGCTTATAAAGCTTAGTGAGTAATCTCAATTACACTCCAATAATCCCTCACAGTAAATGTCTTTATCATTCTCGTTTGCTAATCTCATTAGCAAATACCCACTTTCTCTTAACTCTGAAATCTGCAAACATATTAGCTTTACAAATACCAGCTAATATTTAATAACATCAATTCAATAGAAATACCACACTTAGTACTACTCGTAACTCAACCACATTCTCACATATATTCATTTTTAACATCCAACTTATACTCAACCATAGCAATTCTCATGCCTGTAACAATTAAACTCAAAGACTCTTTAACTCAACCAATTTATCACATACTCTACTGTTATACTCAATATAGATTGCAACTCATCTCTTGTTATCCACAGATAACATAATCACTCCAACTCTATTCCAGCTCAATAGCCCTCATGGCTATACAATTTGACTCAAAACTCTTTAATGTAACTACACTAACATCTACTCAGTTTATACAATCAATATGTATGTTCAACTTGGTTGTTATTATTCACATATAACAATTAACTCCATAATTAGATTATGACAATAACAACCTAACATATATATAGTTATATACTCAGTTTACCACAAGGTAAAATTATACTCAAGTACATAAGAGTACTCACCTGATAACGATTTAGTATATGAAACCCCCGAATTACGCGTACCGGGCTCCTGTTCGCTATACTTGGTTATATCACCATAGTCTAAATCAAGTCTCCAATATCCACAATCATCTCAATTACTTCTATCTCAAAGATGTATAAATCAAAAGAGGAAATAAAAGAGTATAAACGGTAAATATCAACTCAATATTTACCGAAACCTCCAAATTCACGGTTCTACTAATTCAACCGTAGAAACTCGACAATAATCTCACAAATAACTCTAAAGGCATCCACTAACAATCTACTAACAACATATATAGCAATATATAGCTAAAACACGGAAATGAAAGTTAGGGTTTCAAAACCCCAAAATCAAGAAATCACTCACCTTGATGATTTAGGAATCGTGAGCGTGTTTACGGGGTTAGATTGAAGTCTCCTTACTCTTCCTTACGCATCTCATGGCTCAATTTGGTGGAAAATCGCCTTAGGAAGCTCTGGATATCGAAATGGGTCTATTTTTCCCGAAATGTGCATTTTCTGCACATTATATAGTGCTGTCAGGCCTACACGACCCGTGTAGACTCACACCCCCCGTGTAGGGCTGTTCTACACGACCCGTGTAGACTCACACGCCCCGTGTAGGTCTGTTTTGGCTTTCGGACTCCTTTTGAACACTCTACACGACCCGTGTAGAGGTACACGACCCGTGTGACTCTGGAAGGCTTACTGTTTGGTTTCTAAAGGTTTTCTACACGACCCATGTGACCATACACGACCCGTGTAGCTCTGTTTTGGCATTTTTCAAATCCAAACTTCTCCCAAATGGGTTTTTAATCACCCAAACTCATACAACAAGCTAACTAATCTTAATCACACCAAGATTAACTCGAAATCTCTAATTTAAAAACACGGTATTACAAGTTCTTACCCCCTTCAAAAGATTCCGTCCTCGGAATCTCTTGGAACAGGTATGGTTTATACAACCACCTCACCACCGTAATTTCACATTCCGTATGACAATGATATTATCCTCTCGTCAGCTCATATGACATGTACATACTGTCGCATCTCATTTACTCATAATATAGGTAATACCTGCCATCATCCTCACGAGATGATCTCTGTAATGATATTGGCTATCATCACTGCTACGTAGGACAATACTCACTCTTTCAGGCCACACACGTTGCTATGGTATTATTGACACCAAGCTATCTCACCTCACTCTTCAATTGATACTCCAACCACTATCATTATTTGCCATCTGTCCACAATGATTTCAAATCTCCATGAAACGGTTAACTCTAACTCAATAAGAAAATTGGTCTCATCACTTTCACATTAATTGTCTCTGAGTTTACTCCTCCAATAATAACTCACAGTTATTGAATCCTCCTATTTGCACATCCTAATCGATTAGGGTAGAAGAAACACTCATAAAACACGATGATACCGATATTCAACTGTCTCAATCACATTACATAACTCATTCATCTCTGCTCCCACCTCAGTACACATATTAGGTTTTTACCCAATATACAATTTGCAATCCTCCACCAAAGTGGCTCCTCTTCATACCAGTTCAACAACATACCTTATGTTGTTTCTATCGATGCACTCACTCATTATATATTCTCTTATGTGGATAACCCACATCACATTCTCACTAAATCATTAGCTCTATCAAACTCAATAAATTGTTATCCAATAAATTTTTAACACAACCGCATATATTCCTCCTGACATACCATCAGTAAGGATTTTTCCTCTCACCACTTCTCCGTCATTATCACCGCAATCTCTAATTCATCCGTATGACACCAATATGTCATACTTATGGCTCACTGAAATCTCTGCACATGACTCAAATAATAACATCTGACACCGCAATCTCTACGGTGAGATCATATCTCATCACCCGACTAACTCGTTAATCTCAAGAAAATAACTCAACATTATTTTTATAGCAAAATCTACTATCCATTGTCTCATACGAATAATAGTTTTGTCATCTCGACATTCACACATTTCCCTCATTGGCAGTAATTGGTTTGATTGCTAAGGAACGAATCCTATCAATCACAATCACGATTACATTCCTCTTCTTTTTAACTCATATCTTCTTATCATGTATTTATAAAATTTTATCTCATTCAATATGAAAGAAACCTCACACATTCTCAACACGACCAAATAACAAATGCTCTTACTCACAGCAACTTTTCTCAATAGTATTACTCACTGTATTATCTCACAGTACTCTCATACTGTTACTCCGCCTCTGATTCATCCTCTTTTAAACCCATAAAGTCTCAAATTGTATAGGTCCACATCTATACCATACATATCCACACTCAAGGATAGTGCAGTCTCAACACTCTATATCACTACACAGTACATATTTGTTTACACACAAGTACAACATTATAACACCACTCTGCCTCAGCTCTTGGTACCCCGTACCATCCTTTGTCTCATCATTCAACACTGTTTTATAGTACCTCATATTGGTCTCCAAACTCGCCATCCATCGCTATCTCACGGTACTTCGTACCGTCCTCTAATCAGATCATGGTACCTCGTACCATTCTCCGATTTTAAATCCATCTTCTATTTGACTCTAGCGGGTCTCCGCTTCGGTCTCAAGCCATATAGACTCACTATCACTCCTTCTTTTGTCTGAGTCACAACAGTCTTCACTACTCTAACCACAAGGTACTCGTTATGTGGTCCCACAGAAGTATATGATCTCAACCTCAACTAGTCAATACATGGCCCCACAGAATGTGTGGTTTCAACCACGTTTACTCAATATGTAACCCCACTGAATATGTGGTCTCAATCACATTCACTCAATATGTGACCCACTGAATATGTGGTCTCAATCACATTTACTCAATACGTGACCCACTGAATATATGGTCTCAATCACATTTACTCAATATGTGACCCCATTGAATATGTGGTCTCAATCACATTTACTCAATATGTGACCCCACTGAATATGTGGTCTCAATTACATTTACTCAATATGTGACCCCACTGAATATGTGGTCTCAATCACATTTATTAGGTAATTAACCCAATCTCTAGGCTAATTAGGCCTACTTGAACCACTCTAGGTTCTCTCAATTATAACCACAAGGTACTCTTCATGTGGTTACTCGAGTGTCCTCTGACAACTCTGTCACAAATATCTCATTATGTGACAACTCTAAACTACACAATTTATCTCTCAGTATTTCGACTCATAATTAGTTATTGTGTGCAATCAACTACACATTCATTGTCTTTCTCAACTCATACTCTTTTGGCTATCTCAACCATTCATTGTGATCATTCATAAGTACTAGTTATGTGGCCCCACAGAACATGTGGTCTCAACCACACAGTACTCGTACACAGAAATCTCGTCACATCTGTGAAACAACAAGCAATATATATACCATATCATACTTTATATATTTCTTACCATGTATATGCTCATTTTACACATTTCTCCATGGTTGCTAAGTACTCGTCAAGCAACCACTTATAATCTCGGTTATACATAATCACAAAGCACTCATTATGTGATATGTAAACTTTACCTCAATGGATACGAGATTCTCATCTCGATATCGATTACTACGCCTTATACTCACAATTCTCTAACACATGTATCTCATTACAATTAACATTTTAAGTAAAATTACTTACATACCTCGTAGCAAGAAATCTTGTCTCCTCATTAGTTGAACTTGTATACTTTGGATCTCAACTCTTGAGTGTACTCGGCTACACTCACATGTTTCAACTCTTAGTTTATACTCAGCTTATGTTCATACTCTTTTTCAGCATCAGTTGGAATTTCGCCTCAACCGGGATCTCATCTTATCAGCTCATCATTATCTGGAAATTCGCCATCAGTAGAATCTCATCTCATATTCAACTAACATCTCATAGTTAGCTGAATTTCTCGTCTCCTCGTTGGTTGATATCTCTTATCAGCCAAAATCTCGTATTATCATCCAATATTGGTCCAACCAGCTATGACCAATTCATCAACTCGTCCTCATCTGTCTCCATATCTATATTCACACACACAATATAACAATAACAAATATGAGATAAAAGTTATAATTAACTCATAAACTAAAATCAGCAGCAGTATCTTTTCCCAAGCATGTGATAGGGGCTCTTTCTCACCTCGGTTCAAGTCTAGGACTCTACACCCAAAGACCTAGTTCACTTAAACCATGCTCTGATACCAACTTGTAACGCCCGGTTTCTCATACAAAGTACACCCAAAAATTTTCAAGCAATAATACATCAAAATGGGCATACTTGTACTCAAACCAAGGATCAAGAGGTTATCAACATTAATATTTACACAAAAGGCCCTTACAATTTCAACCAGGAATTACAAATAAATCTAATTCAACTAAAAGACAAAGCTCTAAACATGTCCGTCTCTCTTTATCACATGCCTTCCCCTATCACAGCTACAGATACCTGCAAAACAACATACAACTCAAGTGTAAGCTTATAAAGCTTAATGAGTAATCTCAATTACACTCCAATAATCCCTCTCAGTAAATGTCTTTATCATTCTCGTTTGCTAATCTCATTAGCAAATACCCACTTTCTCTTAACTCTGAAATCTGCAAACATATTAGCTTTACAAATACCAGCTAATATTTAATAACATCAATTCAATAGAAATACCACACTTAGTACTACTCGTAACTCAACCACATTCTCACATATATTCATTTTTAACATCCAACTTACACTACTAGAAAAAAGGCCTTTAATGACACGCATTGCGTGTCATTAAAGGGTACATATGACACGCAAATGTATGTCAAGGAAGCCCCTGTCATAAATGACAGATGACACACATTTGTGTGTCGTAAAATTTACGACATACATTAATGAAATACAGTTACGACATACATTTATGACTCGCAATGTAAGTCGTAAAATATTCTCTCTCTATCTCTCTCTCTCTCTCTCTATCTCTCTCTATATATATATATATATATATATATATATATATATATATATATATATATATATATATATATATATATATATATATATATATATATATATATATATATATATATATATATAATGCTTCGATTATATTAATATATATATATATATATATATATATATATATATATATATATATATATATATATATATATATATATATATATATATATATATATATATATATATAATGCTTCGATTATATTAAAATTAAATCACACAAATGTTAATATCATACAAAAAAATATCATTAATACACATACCATGGTTATATCATCACACAATGTCATACAAAATAATAGTCATTGTGTGTCAAATACAAAATACCATAAAATAATAATCGTTGTTTGTGTCAAACACAAAATACCATCCATTGCCACATCTTCACCGGAAAATATCGTTACTTTTATCGCTGCCACCCCACCCATTGCTATCTGCATCCTTGTAGGCACCACTCAATACGTCCATTATAAAGGTAAAAGGGGAGGACCCATATACATTGGTAATGACAAGATGAATGTTTAACTAATGCTTTTTAGAATTTCAACTGGCAATTTCATACCCAAAACTTGCCCAGCCACTGAAAACCACGATACCAAGTATTCGTCCATTGAATTATGATCAGCAAGAAGTAGCTTCATCAACTCCCTTGTCCCACATGGATGTAACACGTATCATGGTCTATTCAAGTATATGTGCTCCTGTTATATTTAACAAAATCAATACACAAATTTAACTCATCTCATATATACTTATTCAACTAGAGATTGTTCAAGTACAAACAACCAAAAGACTTAAAAGAGCTTACTTGTTGGGTTATGAAAGTCCATTTTGATTCCATGAGCACCTCAATCGATTGGGTTGGTAGGTCCGTTTCGAACAATGTCAATTGGTTCTCGCAAAGAAGTATACAATAAGACTTCTTCGTCCTATAAAATTTCAAATGTTTATATTTATAAAAAATTGAGATTCTATCACTTGTACCAGACCACATCTTTAATTCACATCTTTAATTCAAATGATTAAAAGAATCGGAACATGTTTAAACATCAATAACATCAAGGATTAAATGCAGGATATAGTAACACAATACCTGTGCAAAGACGTCCTGTAATGCCCTGTAAGTTGAAATGAAACCCATCTTTCAATGTCAATTGGTTCTCGCAAAGAAGTATACAATAAAGAATGGATGAATGTCGATCAATCGAAAACATAAAGCTATGATCAAAGTTAAATCAAATCAATAAATTCAGCTTATTTGATAAAAAGAAACCCCCATCTACCATCGATTGAGAAAAAAAATCAAACTTTAATCTTTAGTTAATCATATAAACAATGATCACAAATGAAATTGTTACACGGTAGTAGATATTGAGGCCCTACAAACTTAATTGAAACCCATCTTCCAATGTCAATCGGTTCCTGGTAAAGAAGTACACAATAAAGAACAAAAGAATGCAGATCAATCAAAAATGTAAAATTATGATCCAAGTTGAATTAAATCTAGTAAATTCACGCAAACGACAAAGATGGTGGTCTTAAAGGTCTAAGCTATGTATGATCCTTCTGAAGACAAATAATGGTAAAGTAATTACTACGCCCCTTATGGAGACACGTACAGCAAAAAGGGCCAAATCCATGGGAACATGATTACTTTGGCCCTAGATCCTCGATAAATTTGCTTTACTGAATATTACTAAAGTAATAGAGAAAGTTTTACCACTTGTCGGCACTCGTCTAAGTGAAAAGCATCTGATCGGACTGTTGGTGAGAATGTTCCGGCACCAGCAGATCTTCGAATATCACCAAATCGAGTGGTATTCAGATTTAATGAATTCGAAAAATGTTGAAATTGACGAATCGACTTATCTTTCCGGAGGGTAGAGCGGAGGTAGAAGGCCGAGGAGGAAGGAGAGCGGAGGCACGAGTCGTAGGCGGGATGAATACAGAGGTGTAGACAAGATGGATGTGGAGGAGTATTTGAATGATGAACTTGACGATGGAGGCGTCGTAGGTCGGCGGTTGCGTTACGCTTCGATTACCCAAGTCGTTCCAAAGAACACATCGCATCTCGTTGGATTCTAAACTTCACCAAAAAAACCCTAATAAGTTCACTACGATCGTGAGAGAGAAAAGGAGAGAAGCGGGAAACAAAAAGGATTTGGGGATTCAGCGGGATCTATAAAAGTTAAAAGACGACGTTATTTTTCAAGACGACACACATTAAAAGAAAAAGTAACCTCCGTGTTTTTTTTAGTTTTAGTTTATGACATTAAACCATGACACGCGTTTTTGTATGTCGTAAATGTTATCAAAATATGACATAATTTTACGACATACATTTTTGTACGTCGTAAATACTTCAGTTTTCACAAAGGATGACATTAATTTTACGACATACGCTTTTGTCTGTCATAAAACCAGCGTATGTCGTAATTCGTATGTCATTAAAAGTCTATTTTCTAGTAGTGTTATACTCAACCATAGCAATTCTCATGCCTGTAACAATTAAACTCAAAGACTCTTTAACTCAACCAATTTATCACATACTCTACTACTATACTCAATATAGATTGCAACTCATCTCTTGTTATCCACAGATAACATAATCACTCTAACTCTATTCCAGATCAATAGCCCTCATGGCTATACAATTTGACTCAAAACTCTTTAATGTAACTATACTAACATCTACTCAGTTTATACAATCAATATGCATGTTCAACTTGGTTGTTATTATTCACATATAACAATTAACTCCATAATTAGATTATGACAATAACAACCTAACATATATATAGTTATATACTCAGTTTACCACAAGGTAAAATTATACTCAAGTACATAAGAGTACTCACCTGATAACGATTTAGTATATGAAACCCCCGAATTACGCGTACCGGGCCCCTGTTCGCTATACTTGGTTATATCACCATAGTCTAAATCAAGTCTCCAATATCCACAATCATCTCAATTACATCTATCTCAAAGATGTATAAATCAAAAGAGGAAATAAAAGAGTATAAACGGTAAATATCAACTCAATATTTACCGAAACCTCCAAATTCACGGTTCTACTAATTCAACCGTAGAAACTCGACAATAATCTCACAAATAACTCTAAAGGCATCCACTAACAATCTACTAACAACATATATAGCAATATATAGCTAAAACACGGAAATGAAAGTTAGGGTTTCAAAACCCCAAAATCAAGAAATCACTCACCTTGATGATTTAGGAATCGTGAGCGTGTTTACGGGGTTAGATTGAAGTCTCCTTACTCTTCCTTACGCATCTCATGGCTCAATTTGGTGGAAAATCGCCTTAGGAAGCTCTGGATATCGAAATGGGTCTATTTTTCCCGAAATGTGCATTTTCTGCACATTATATAGTGCTGTCAGGCCTACACGACCCGTGTAGACTCACACCCCCCGTGTAGGGCTGTTCTACACGACCCGTGTAGACTCACACGCCCCGTGTAGGTCTGTTTTGGCTTTCGGACTCCTTTTGAACACTCTACACGACCCGTGTAGAGGTACACGACCCGTGTGACTCTGGAAGGCTTACTGTTTGGTTTCTAAAGGTTTTCTACACGACCCATGTGACCATACACGACCCGTGTAGCTCTGTTTTGGCATTTTTCAAATCAAAACTTCTCCCAAATGGGTTTTTAATCACCCAAACTCATACAACAAGCTAACTAATCTTAATCACACCAAGATTAACTCGAAATCTCTATAATTTAAAAACACGGTATTACATTAGATTTACGTTTTGATTGTTTAACTCTCACTATTATGTACGGTTGATATTTACATTTACTTTATTATTAATGAAAATCGTTATTATTATTTCTTATGTAACTTCGACTAAGCTGTCAAATATATGCCACGAAAAACCAATCAACATCTTATCAATCGAATAAAAAAATTGGTAATCAATACGTTCGGTAGTCAACATACTTGATATGTATTATCATACCAATTATATAATCATTGTATGGTAATGACACAAAATTTGAAATATCATGATAGTACCAACTAACCAATTGAATACATACATACATGCATATATACGTATTTCAAATTTTCAATTATCGGGTTGCTTAGGGTTTATAATTTTAAGATGATAATTATTAGTTATTTAATTGCATTAGTCAATAACTAGAGCATCTTCAACTCACCTCTATAAATAGGTTTACACTATTTTTTAACCATTTTTTCCACCAACACACATCTATAACCCACTCTATTTTTAGGTATATGAATAGTATTACTCCAAATATAGAGTAATACTAATCATTTATACCAAAACTAATGTTAATGTTTTATTGTCATTTTTAGTCCTTTATTTTCTATTTTTATACATTTCTAGTTTAATTTAAATATAATAACAAATATTTACAATCATGTTATATGTTAAAATATATTAATTAATTATATTTATCATAATTAAATATTTATACATCAAATTCATATAAAATTTTACGTATATTAAAAAAATAAAGCACGATAACATATTTTATAAAAAAACATACAAAATATATATATTATACAATATGGATGTTCTAGTAGAACAATAAAAATATAGAGTAATTATATGTTGAAAGCTAATAAATAGAAGAGAAGATTTTGACAATTTATATAAATGAAGGAAAAAGAATATACTAGCAATATAATTTTTGAAATAAAAATAATGTGAAAAATAGAAGTGGGTTGGAGATGCTCCACTTTTTACACCATTTTTTACTACAAAAATAGAGTAAAAATAGAGATGCGTTGAAGATGATCTTATTACCATATTAAACTAAAAAAATAAAAATATACTTAAAATAAATGCTTAACTAATTTATTAGTACATTGTATTACTAATTTGTACCAATCAAACTTATTGGTAACCAAACAAGTTTGTATCAAGTATAATTTGTATGATACTAGTAAAAAATTGTATCAACTATAATTGGTATGATACATGATTTAGTGAAAAACAAATTGATATCATCACTCCTAACTTCAAACTTTTGTTATTCACACACACACACACACGTACATACACACACATTGAGAATGGAAAAAATGTTGAGAATGCGATAATGAATCTGGGCCACTAGATGCGCCAGCGTTGACACGCCGCTCTACGACGACGAGATGGGTTTAATTTTTCGTATATGATTTATGCATATATGAATGTGTATATTCATATATGAATGCGATAATGAATCTAGGTCACTAGATGCGTCAGTGCTGACGCGCCGCTCTATGACAACGAGATGAGTTTAATTTTTCGTATATGATTTATTCATATATGAATGTGTATATTCATATATGATTATTCATATATCATATATGAATAATCATATATGATTATTCATATTATCATATATAAATAAACATATATGAATAATCATTTATGAAATATGGTTGTGGTGGTCGGAATGGTGGTAAATAGTGGCGATGATGATGGTGATGGCGATAGAGGGTGGCAATGATGGTGGTGATGGTGGTGGCGATGTTAGTGGGGTGGTTGTGTTGGTGGAGATGGGTGGTGACGAAGCTGGTGGTGGCGGTGGCGGTGGTGATGGAGGTGGTAGTGGTGGCGGTGGGTGGTGGAGGTGCTGGTAAAGGTGGTAGCGGCGGTGGTGGTCGAGATGATGATAGAGATGGTAGAGTTAGCACTAGCGGTGGTGGTGGTTAGTAGCGGTGGCGGTGACGGCGGCGGTGGTGAAGGTGGCGGTGGCAGCGATAGTGGTGGCGGTGGCGACGGTGGTGGTGGTGACGCAGGTGGTGTAGGTGGAAGTGGTGGTGACGCAGGTGGTGTAGGTGGAAGTGGTGGTGAAAATCATATGTGCAAAGCACTAGAGCGGCAAGATAAAAATATGTGGCCCATATTCATTCTGGTAAGAAATGAATTTTTGGTAGGAAGGTAAGAAGTTTTTTATTTACATATTTTTTTCGGCGAAACAACAAAATGAATCAATAGATGATGCAAAAATAACATGACTCACACAAAAAAAAATCTCGAAAAAACAACTCGATGATTCATTTTTACGATGATTTTGCTGTTATTCACTAAAATTGTCCGTAACGTGAATAAAAATTTGATTCACTAAAAAAATAATTCATCAATATGTTTTTTAGGATTTTTTTTAATGAATCATGTTATTTTTGATTCATCTAGTGATTCATTTTGGTGATTCGTCAAAAAACCAAGTAAATAAAAAAGTTCTTACCTTCTTACCATAATTTTACTTCTTATTTGATCCTTTATATATATATATATATATATATATATATATATATATATATATATATATATATATATATATATATATATATATATATATAGAGAGAGAGAGAGAGAGAGAGAAAGAGAGAGAGATGTATAAAAGGATAAAGAGATATTGAAATACAACAACAGACCTTTTAAATCCGATTAAAATAGAGTAGCGGTAATAGATGTCACTAGTCATGCATCCAATAACAGAAGCAGTGGCGGACCTAAGTGGTAGCCTGGGGTAGCACGGGCTACCCCTGAAATTTTTCCGAGTAGTAGCAAAAATTTTGATTTTCATTTTTTTATATATTGGTGCAACCCCTGAAAAAAAATTGTGCTACCCTTGTATTATTTAGTCTAAAATTAAATGTTTAAACTAAAGTTTAATTGAAAAAAAATAATCATCATAGAAATAATCATTTTAGATGTTCAAACTAATTAAGCACAAATACTCAATTTTATATTAAAATAACCCAAATCAAATTTTGGTAATTAAGGCTTTACAGTCGGATTTGAGCCACTAATTAAACTAGTCCTCAATAGAATAGGGAAAAGAAAATATCAAGTCTGATGACTTTGATGAGGTGAGAACGTATGATCAATTCCAGCGTAAGTGCGTAACTCTAAAGACTCCTCTCATGACCGATTTGTGGTCATGATGAGTCGGATGCCTCCCTTTCTAGAGGACTTTTCATAGAAGTATTATCTTTGATTAGAGAACATAACGAGAGTATTTAGAATGTTACTTTAGAACAGGCTCCCAAAAATTGAATTTTGACATCTCCGAAGAAACCTTGTCAAAACATCTTCAAAGAAAATACCAACATATTTTGGAAGCGACTTCATTGGTAAAAAGGACAAAGTAAACATTGCTAGCTTTAAAAAATGATGTTTTTCCACAAATTTTGAAAAAAATATGTTCTTTTTGTCAAAGACATAATATTGCAATTTTGGAAATGTCAGAAAATTTTGTTACTTCAAGAAACCGTAAGACTAATATTACTAATTAACGTCATTTTGAAGTTGTGATTTGTAACACGGTTATGGCTATACAAATTTAATAATTCGGGGATTGATTTAGTGAAGTAAGCACCGAATTGATAATATAGTCATTTTCTAGGTTTGATAAAGAAGAGTTGTTAAAGTTAAGTGAGATATACCAGAATGATTTTAATGCATCGGAACGGGTTCATCTTAGCGGTCAACTTGATATATATTATCACTCTTTGCTACGTGATGAAAATTTTACTCAATTGAAGGGAATTACGGACCTTTCTCGTTTGATGGTGGAAACAGGAAAACATCGTTCTTTTCTTTTGGTCTATAGATTATTAAATCTAACTTTAGTTTTGCTCGTTGCAACTGCAACGGTTGAAAGATGTTTTTCCCCAATGAAACGCGTGAAGACCGATTTACGTAATAGAACGAGTGATGATTTTTTGAATGATGTTTTGATTTGTAGTGTAGAAACGGAATCACTTATGGATGTTAAAAACAGAAAATATGATGAGTCGATTCTGAAAAATGAAAGATCCTAGAGGTCATATTTAGAATGTAATTTCTATATTAGTTTGACATTTTCTCATTTTATCATATTAAATGAAATTTTAACTTCTAATTTTTATCTTATTATATAATATGCGGAAAAAAATTGGACCTTTGTGCTACCCCTGAACTTTTGGTCTGGGTCCGCCACTGAACAGAAGTTAAAATATTAGCGACAATTCTCATGAGAACATATCAGCAAAAAAATATATCGTTATATTGATTCGGCTACCATTTTAGAGCATAGAAAATTATAAGCTTTGTTATATTTATTGTTTTTTTCTTAAGAAAAAGTTAAACCCACTTATAAGTACAAGATCAACACCATTGATCAACAAATATACTAATGAGGTCCAAAATTAAAATGCCTCATTATACACCACAATGTAAGAACTTTTATTTACGAGGTCTGGAAGGTTAGAAATGGTTTTACTCTTCATAATAAAATTGCATGTTGTGAGTTGTTGTTTAGCAATGTCTGTATCAACTCTAAGGATCATGTTGTTGCTAGCCTCAGGCTATGCTCTTTTATTGATTTATACCGTTTTCTATAAAACCAATAAAATAAGATTATAAACTTTCTGATCTTTCTAAGTTGAGTTTTTCGTCTATTTAAAAATTTAATCCTAAATTATTTAGATTGTATATTGCAGGGATAGTTGCAGACATGAGAGAGAGAGAGAGAGAGAGAGAGAGAGAGAGAGAGAGAGAGAGAGAGAGAGAGAGAGAGAGAGAGAGAGGTGAATCTATTGTTTTTCAAAAATAATAATTAATAAAATAAAACAAAAATAGAAAAATAAATATGTAAACTGTGGATGGGATAGTTTGCAGGCGTCTGTGTATGTATGTATGTTTATTGTATTTTTAGTTGCAAATGTGTGTGGGTGTGTTTTTTCGTTGTAGAGGAGTGTGTGTGATGTTGCAGGTTTTTAATAAAGTGAAGAGGAGGAGGATGAGGTTGGAGTAATGTTTTAAAACTCGGGTTAACTTTGGCGGTTGAACCGATTTGACCGTGATCCGGTGAATGTGTGTCAATTATGATCAAGTTTTGCTAATTTTTTACCCGGATTAAACTGGCCGGTTTTTCTCAAAAATCGGTTGGACTGGTGACACATAACCTGATTGACCCAGCGGTTGAAACAAAAATTAAAATTTGGATTTTAAAAACTTGGTTAAAGAGTTAACGCTCAAACTTTTAAAATTAGTCCACCATTGATTTATCAGATTTAGTAATTTTTCTATAAAAACTTGACAAAATATCATTTGTGATACCAAAAAGATGAAATTAAATTGTTTATGTTTGATAAACATATAATTATGCTAAAAATTATAAAATGTGTGGATATTGTAAAAATCGTGTTGACCCGCAGTTGAACCGGTTAAATCAGTTGACCCGTTCACTACACCAGGTTAACTAAAAACTCGGGTTTGAAAACATTGAGTCGGAGAGAGAGAGAGAGAGAGAGAGAGAGAGAGAGAGAGAGAGAGAGAGAGAGAGAGAGAGAGAGAGAGTCTATTGTATTTTAAAAATTATAATTATTAAAAATAAAATAAACAATAGAAAAATAAACATGAAAAAGGATATAATAGCCTTTTACTTTTAATTTTTTGGAGGGACCAACTCCGAAATAAAGCTTGTTGATAGGGATGAAATCTATAGTTTTAAAACTTGTTAGACTAAATTTAAAGAAAACTAGTTTATTCCCGTGCTCCGCACGGGTCCTAGTTAGACGTGGCGGTGATGTCAGTTTGTGTTCTGGTGAGAATTTTTGGGCTAGTCACCACCTTCACTGCATGTAAGCGTACATTAGAATCTTCTAACTTTAGCAAAGGTAATTTCTTTTGCAATCCAACTGTATAATTTAATTAAGAGAAAAAAATTAGTGGAAAATAATCCATTTTTAAGCGATTAGTGCAAATCCAGCATACCATGTTCGTGAAGATTGGCTATTGATGTTGTGTCCCCATTGCCTGGATCATCAATTTGTGAGTATAGCAAACATACTTGCAATGACGAAGAGATTCATATCGTTCCAAGTCGGTCATGACTGTTTTGCCCTTTAGGCTGCGGGTGACCTCATCATTACAGCATCCAACCAACAGATAAGTATTTGGAAACCTATTTAGGGCATTACAGAAACTTCCACTTAATTGTCATATGTAAACCATAAGCATTCTACTTTTATTTGACCATTTGAAAAACCGTTTATCCAGTAATCCGATTTTAAAAAAGCCTAAAATAAACAAAATCTACCAATTTATTGATTTAGCCACTGAAGTAATATGGAAATACGGAAAAGCACATCAATAGTAGCAAAAGCTTACATCACTCAAATTTCTCAGATTATCACCAATACCAGGGATATATATGGAAAGAAAAACATACGGTAAAAGTTTGAGTTAGCTAAAAAATGGTCAACTTCGTGAAATTAGTATGACATGATACCTGATTTGGCAATATCAAATTGGTGAGCCACACCCACGGTAATCTTAATCCCTATTCTATTTCCATTTTCCAAAACCTTTTCTTGAGCACCCAATGCATTTGCTTCCAAGAAAAACAAAAATACACATAAACCAGCGAAAATGAAATATTATTATTAAATAATCAGGAATTTTAATCATAATAAGGTTAAAGGATAGAAATCATACATGAGTTAAGTTTTACTGATGTACAGGAAAGATACCAAACTACAGAATCATACCTTTGCTTATTTGAGGGTGGAGTTAGGAGACTTTGCCGCCTTTATCGCCACAGACATCCTCCTAGAATATGTAATCGCCGGAGCTGTGGTGGCGACTTAACACATCTGTTCAAAATTTCAAAGCAGAACAAATATCATAAAGTTACTACTCCATATTGGAACAAACAAAAAAAATAATAAAACTCAAGATCCGAACAAACAAAATATCCATTTTCTTCGATTGTATATTTACCTTTCTCTGCAACAAATTATGTCAGGGGAGAAGGAGAAAGAAAAACAAACCATGATTTGCGAATCGCTGTGGAAAAAAAGATGAACAGATGCACCATATGTTGCAGTTACATAAATTTTGCCAACTTAGTATGTCCTATCTGATCTCATGTAACCCATTTATCCTAAATGAATAGACAAAAAAGCTGTTATATAAGGTTTTTTTCCAGTACACATTTTTGAACAAATCAAGGATTTAATAGCAGCCTAGTTCCAGGTAAACTTTAATACATCCAGCAAAGATTCACCACCAGGCCATTGCAATCCGAAATAATATTTAATCAAGTAAAAACCATCATACGTCAGATTCTAAAAAATATATATAAAAAACACAGAGTGCACATACCTATCTGTATACTTCATGGAACTCAAATACACAACAAAATGGAGGCCAACACTAAGAACACGCTTTGGATATCCCTGCAGGTCCATTTAGAACATATTTTCTAAGAAAAATAAATCACAATATCAAATATCAACTTTTGGGGGGAGAGGTGCAAAATTGAATTTGAAAAATGGAGAGAGCGCAAAGATTGTAGCGTTTCTTACCTAGGCGACGCACCACAGATGTTGGAGGGTGGGCTAATTGCATCAATCGAAACAAAAAATCCGAAAACCATTTGTGGGAAAGATGAGTCAACGTGCCAGAGTCCCAACCTGCAACTCAAGTAAAACCCTTAAATCAGAAAGATAGAAAAGTTGAAATCTAGCGGTATATATGTATTGTCAGTTTGTCACAAGTGTTTTCCTAAAGCCCATAAATCTTAGATCAAATAAAGTGGAGTTAAAGACTACTAAGCCCAAGCAGCTCAATATGGTTAGGATTCATTAGGTGAAACCTAATACACGGGTAAAAGTCAAAAGACTCAAATATCTCACCTTCCTTACAAGTTGCAGACTACCGCCGAGACTTTCAGCATCGACGACATCTCCCTCACTCCGGCGAGTCTTTCGTCGCCTTCTTCAACTTTCCAATCCAACCAGCCGGGTTAAACCCTCTGTTGCTCCGATCACCGCCGCCTCCTGCCCTCATCTTCGCATCTTGCAAACAGATTCCAGCCCCGCCCATGACGAAGCTCCTTCCGGGTCGGATAAGAACCGATTGATATCCTTCTGTCAAATTGTCTGTCTATATTTAAAAGAATCGTTGTAATCGAAGCCGCTGAAGCTGGATACCCATCGTTGTCGTCTAGTCTTCCTCTCCATCCCGTAGTCCTCTGTTTTTCGCACATCTCTCATCCGATTGCACCAGTAGCTTAGATCTCCAGCCATGTTTTTCGTCAATCGCTTTCGCTCCCCATTTTCACGTGCAACGCTCGAAATGGGAAGAAGATACCAGGGTTTTGATCGATGACAAAAGAGAAAGAAAGAGGTGTCGCGCAACTGAAGAAACGGAGATAGCTGGCGATAGGAGAGAAGTTGGCATGGCAGAATATCATTGGCAAAAAAGAGGCACCCCCCTTAAAACTCTTAAAACCCTCCCACCCCATAAAACCTTCTAGAAATCTTACGCTTTTTAATATATAGAGTAATGACTTACTACATTGAACAAATTTACAATTTTGTCTAAAATCCTTTTGAAATATAAGTTGCAAGACATTTACGACACACATTCTTAAAATAAATCTTCTATTTAAATGTTTAAATTTAATTATTTAGGGGGTAAAAACATAGTTTTAAAAGTAGTGTTTGGTTTAGATTATTCGATATCAAAACATAATAAGATGATAAGTTAATTTTCAGTGTTTGGAAAATAGTGCTTATATATGTAAAAATGAAATAATTAATTAAAAACCACTTATATAAGTCAATAAGTAATGATAAAATAACTTATAAAAAACTCATTATTTAAATCAATAAGTGTTTATGCAATATTTCTATTTTAAACTTCTTGTTACCTATGTCAAATCTTAGCATGTCACTAAACACTTCAAATAAGCAATCGCAAACTAATTTATCATTATATTAATATGTATATATAAAAGTTCTCATAATTTAGACTTTAAGAATATTATATAATAAAATCTTTATAGTAAAATGCAAAATTGATCTCTTTGGTTTGAAAAAAAAAACTGTGGATGAGGTTCAAAATCTTTTCAAATTGCATCAATAGTCCCAAATTTGAAACTTTTTGCGATTTTTGTCTCTGCATTTAACTTCATTCTATATGGGGTTGTTAAGCAGAACACATGCCCTCCATGTGATGCATTTTTCTTTTAAAGTATAATTTTTTCTTTTTACGATGTCATTTTGTTGAAGTGAATAAGGTGTAGTAAACTCATGTTTAATACCACGCTTTTCACAAAATTCTTCAAACGGTGATACATACTCACATCTACAATCACTTCTTAGTACTTTACATTTTAAAATTGTCTATTACTTTACCTTTACATCTAAGCAAATAAACATAACAAAATTTAGTGTTATTGTCAAGCTTATTTCCACCTATAAATGGACTTGACTTCATGTTAAATCAAAGGGTTTGGTAGTTCTTTGACTCCTTTCAATGGTTTTGAATGATCGTCGTGTTAATTTCAATTTAACACATGTGTTGCATTTGTGTATTGAGTCTATATGAAAATGAGGTATGTGTTAAATTTTGGTTCACATTTGTAAACCCCATAAACTTGGCAGCGAAAGAGTTTTGAAAAGATTGCTTATGAAGAAGGGTCTAAAAAAAACGTCCATAAACTCAGCAACGAAAAAAATTAAAACCTTCCTCCTTGATCCTGTCCGGAATTGAAATCTGAGAGCCATTTCCAGATTCTCCTCTCTTATTTTAAATGATTTCATGAAAGAAATGAGTATTTTTGTCACCTTCAACAACCAACTTGATTTGTGTCTTTTGTTTGAGATTCGAGGATTCAAGGGATTCCCACTTCTCATCCCTTACTTTTTCTGGGCAACTTCAACATCCAATCAACATCCATCACCTCTTATTTTCATATTGGAAATGATCACTTCTCACTTCCTCTAAAAAATAAACAAACTATGGATTTGGCGAGCAACTTAAGAACGATAAGTTTTTACTTAACATCACAAATCTGCACGAACGAAGCATCCGAATCTGGAAACCTCCATAACTTGATAGCCGCTTTAACAAATTTGAGTTTATTAAATGGACAAGCAGAATTAATACAATTATCTAAGTGTCTAATTGGATAAATGATTAGCCAAGTTTTCTTTCTAATTTTGTAAGACGACGATTCCGGTTATAGCTGTATTTGATCGTGACCCCATTGAAGTCGGTTTTCTTTAGCTATTTAATTGTCGACGTGACGTATTCAATTAGCCGCATTAACACTTGTCTTCTTTTATAATCACACATCTATCATAAAATATCTTAAACCTTTTTACCTGTTGTATTTACCTTTTATTTACATAGTGACCCTATTGAAGTCGTTTTTCTTTAGCTATTTAATTGTCGACGTATTCAATTAGCCGCATTGACACACTTGTCTTCTTTTATTATGACACATCTATCATAAAATATGTTAAACCTTTTCACCAGTTGTATTTACCTTTTATTTACTCATTCGTTATCTACATATAAGAGAAAAATGGTTATCTTTACAGTAGATGGTCCCTGTAAACTGTCCTTTGAATAAACGTACACGTTTGATCTTTGAAAGTAAATTTATACAGTAACTATTTATACGTGCCCGTGCCCGTGCCCGTGCCCGAATAAACCTCCCTTTCATGATCGTAATGAACCTCTTCTACAACCCGCATTTATTAGACCTCAACTAACTAAAGAAGGACCTACACCCATGCACCCCGGAAGCCCCTGTATAAAACACCACCATGAACCACCATTTTCTCTCGTCTTCACCTCCTAACAATGGCTAAATACCCCTCCTCCGCCGTCGCTACCACCACCCTGGCAGCGGTTTTAACATTGTTACTGGTTGCAGCCGCCCCGAAAGCTCACGCGGCTCGTGCTTTCTTTGTTTTTGGTGATTCGCTGGTGGACAATGGCAACAACAATTACCTCCTCACCACCGCCCGAGCTGATGCTCCGCCATACGGTATCGATTACCCCACCCACCGTCCCACCGGCCGGTTCTCCAACGGACTTAACATTCCCGATCTTATTAGTAAGCTATTTATATATCCGGCGTATCCTCTAGTTTTGTATATATAACATAAAATATGTTTGTAAGATTAATGTAACAAAGTATAACTTTTACGTACGTAGGCCAAAAGCTCGGGGCGGAACCCACATTGCCATACTTGAGCCCGGAGTTGAACGGAAATAAGCTGCTTGTCGGAGCAAATTTTGCTTCCGCCGGGATCGGCATCCTCAATGACACCGGAATTCAGTTTGTAAGTAGTGCATTATTGGTTGTACTTTTTACATGCATATTTTTGGGTGGCAATTTTAAGCTTTTAAAGGACGTAGAGTTACATAGGGATGTCATCGTTCACTTCATTGGGATTATGACGTGTAAACAATGCACCAATAACTACTTGTACGGAACAAGTTTACTTTTAGAACGTAACTACTGACAATATTACATGTACAATGTTCTGGTGATTTGTATGATCAGTGCATTGTACAAACACGCATGGGATTTGTACATATTCTGGATCTGATCATTTCCACTCTAAATGAAGGCAAGCCTAAAACTAACGTAATTTGTTTCATGAAAACGGTAACATTTGTTATGGCATACACTATACACAAAAGTATAACATAAGTATAACATAATAAAAGAGAGCTTTTATTGATCTGGGTGCAAAAGGTTTTTTTTTTTCGGAGAAAAAAGTTTTTCCTTATTTGATAGATAGCCAATGCAATTTCTCGTTTTTTGTCATGTTAAAGGTTACAAGTCCTATCATATATATTTTGTTGATTTCATAAATTATAAGTTATTATAACATGTCAATTTTAAATTATTTATCTAAAAGAATAAGATTTAGTAAAATCAAAGAAAATCTAATAGGAAAATGTTACAATCATGCATTGAAAAATGTAAAATACAAGTTTAATGACAATTTTTGCCTGATGCCATTTTAATAACTCACATAAAATTATCTTACTCATCATTTGAGAAATCAGTAACATTGCATCTTTATTAAACATTAGTACATTACAAGCCATTCAAACAACCACTTTCACTAAGCGTCTCCAATTTTTCATGTAAATATCCAAATAGTTACAAAATTAAAAATTAAAAGCATATGTGTACAATGTGGATACCAGTCCTTTTAGTAAAACACTATATGAAATCTTAGATATCCGAAATTGCACATCGAAACTTCGAATCGAATTCCTGAATTCATTTATTTTTAAAAACCACTAATTAAGACACTCATAAATCATAATCATTTCGTAATAACTATTGTATGCATTTGACTTTTTGACTTTTTTAATTTGACCATTCCACTGTGATTTGCATGTGACCACACGACTGAGTACTGTTGATGTTCCTTTCATAACTAGAGAAGGTTTGCTTCAATTAATAGAATGTTACTCAAAATGACCTTTTGTCACAATCAAATTCCAGTTAAAGAATACATTGCATCTAAACCAGAAGTGCAATTTTGACTTTCACTATGTTAAACTTTTAATGCATTTAGTTAATAATCTGACGTACTTCTTTCAATTGTTTTGGGTAGGCAAATATCATAAGAATAACTCAACAACTACAAAATTTTCAAACATACCAAGATCGAGTAAGCGCATTGATTGGACCACAACAAACCCAACAGCTCGTCAACAAGGCTCTAGTTCTAATAACACTTGGAGGCAACGACTATGTTAACAACTACTTCTTGATGCCAGTCACGGCAAGAAGGTTACAATACTCCATTTCACAGTTCACAAGATATATTATTGCAGAGTATCGTAAAATCCTTATGGTAAATATCGTATTATTACACAATATTAAGTTGTTTAGTTTAATCGGTGTAATTAAACTGGTAAGATTCGATGTAGGAATTATATGATATGGGTGCGAGACGAATCCTAGTGACAGGATCGGGACCGTTAGGTTGTGTTCCATCACAATTAGCTTCAAGTAATTCAAACGGACAATGTGCATACGAGCCTCAACAAGCTTCAGCTTTATTCAACCCCCAACTCGTTGAAATGATCCAAAGTCTCAACGAAGAGCTTGGATCCGAATACTTTGTAGCCTCTAATGCACAAATGATGCAAAAGGATTTCATTAGTGATCCCCAAGCCTTTGGTAAGTTGCAAACACCATTGAGAAAAGAAAAACCTAAAAACATTTAATTTAGTCGATGAAAACATAGATAAACGGCACACGTCTATTCAGTTTATCTATGAATATAGCGACACTTATGAATAACTTTAAGGGCTTTTTTGCAGTGGGTTCGTTGGCATCTTTCTTAATTTAATTTAATTTGTCGGGTTTTAAATAGGTTTTGTAACGTCGAAAGTGGCATGTTGTGGACAAGGACCATACAACGGGGTTGGTATTTGTAACCCGACGTCAAATCTTTGCCCAAATAGAGATTTATACGCATTCTGGGATCCCTTCCATCCAACCGAGCGTGCAAACAAGATTATTGTTGAAACTATCTACAGTGGTTCCGACAAGTACATGTACCCGATGAACTTAAGCACCATCATGGCCTTGGATTCCATGACCTAATTTATCAAATGTTATTTCTAGAGACTTTCATTTAATCTTGTGTGTCCTAATGTGTTTCGGCACAACTTCAAGTTGTAACAAATTTGTAGTGGTTTTTAATAATTATATTGCAATTTCCCTAGGTTCTTCATGAAAAATATCTTCGCCATGTTATACTATAGTCAATGAGTGGTAGATGTTTGGTGGAATGCCCCACAGAAGGTACAACACATCACATTGTTTTGACTTTCGATCGGTAAGCAAAAGGTGACATGAAGTTAAAGCAGATGATAAGTAGTCAAAAAAGTTGGTGGAATTAAAAAAAAGACCCTACTAATTTGCTTGTTCGAATGGAGAAGAAAATCCATGTAACATGGCGTATTGATTGCACGCTTTCATACATCAAAGTATCAAATGTGAGAGATACAATCAAAATAATCATATGTTTCATATACCGTTCAATACAAGTTATTAATGCATGTTGTCGCAAGATCTACGGTTTTTATTTGTTTATATAGTTTTCTTATTTTTTTTATTTTGGTAAATTTATGTAATGTTAGCTATTATCGTACAAGATATGCGTGGCTTGTAATTTATACAACCATTAGGCTAAGAGGTGTGGATGTCATCCACGCCTCCAACATTGTGTGTCACATATGATGTCTCCTCCTAGAACTCATTGTTTGAGCTGGGGACTAAAGAAGACATGTCAAAACCAAAGATCCTATGACGCAAATGCTTCAAGTATGATCATTGCATGACCTTTATCACCCTGCATATATTACACGTGTCATGTAGTAGGGCAACTACCTCATTCCCAATTAAGACAATTCAAACTCCTAAGCATTCCAGGAAAGCCATGAACATATGTGTGATGAGCATATAGTGTTTGCACGTCACTGAATGTAGGATTACGCAAATACCATGGACCGTAATGTGTAACAATGCATATGAAAAAATCATCGAGGCTTTCACGTGTGACCCGCTCAGACATTTGCGAAATTTCCATCCCAAGAATCAGATACAAAATAATGTGCTAATTGACGAACCGCAACTGTGCATTTCTGCATCAAACTAAAACATTCTACACCTCTCACGTTGAGGCATTGTTGCATAACCTCAGACATGTTCGTCGCAGCGTTGACTAAATGTAGAAACGAATGTCTCTCCATTCGAAACCGTTGACGAAAAAAGGTGTCCTCCATAAACACAATACTCTTTGAAATAATGTATCATAAGACGGTTGTGTGTAGACCCAATGGCCTCTAAGCAACATAGTCTGCGTCATCGGATGCGAACTTTCAGCTTCATCGTCTTCTTCTTCTAAAATATCTATAAGGTTTTCCATCGACTTCAAAATAACCCACCCCACATTACTCAACCAGTCATTTCTTCGAGATAGACCCGACGTTTTTTTAGTGCAAAAAGGAAAAAAATTGAAGGATTTTGAGTAAGGCTGGTATGAAATTATGTTAGGATTGTGTATACATTTATAGTTGGAAAAAATTAATTATTGCATATATTTATATGTATATAGTCGTTGGAAATTGAATAAATAACAATAAATGAGATTTATTTGGAGAGAGGAAGTTGCATCAGAGTGTCGTTGGATTCGTTGCCATCGCCGATGCCGCTATTGCAGGGTGGTCGATGTCGGCGACACCGACTGCCACCTTGGATGCTAGTGGTATTGAAGCCCCCACACCGTGAAGCCTTATGAATGATCATGGCATGTCATTAATGATACTTTGATCCCCGTGTGAGTGGTATTGTCATACATTTGAATATTACACGTCATCTAAACTTCTTTACCTTTATTTCATCATTTGTATATGTATATCTATCAGGCAAATATAATATTTATTTTCCAGTTTTGGCAGATTATTTTATATTGTATATGTTCGATAATTTAAAAGTTTAGATATTCGTTCTTTTAGGAGACATTGTCCTGGTCAAGTTTGTTGATATTAGTTTTCATTGATCTCGAAGTTCTTCCAAAATTAGAGATATTTAATAAGGTAAACATAGAATTGAAATAAAATTGTTTTAAATAGCATTTTAGTTATATTTTTTTGTAGAACAGCTGGTTAGTTATACTTATTTAAGTGGTGGAATTTTGTATATAACTTAAAACTTATGAGTTCAAATACTATTATCGATACCAAAATGCTTTTAGCCTAACAATATTAGATGTTGAATTATTGTTCCTTGCCAAATGTTGAGAACTCAAGTGTCGTCCTAGACAAAGAGTGTAGATATAGAAGTAACATATGATTGTGTGGGTTGGTCGTTCTAAAAAATATATTACTAAAACAAAACAATCTAACAAATTAAAATTAGTTCAAGCTTATAACTTATCAAAATTCTAATCAAGATAATTAATTTGCATGTTAAGTAAAATCAATCTCGTAATTTGAAATTATATTTTCAAAAATATAATTAAATTATATAAAGTCAACTATAACTCTTATATATAATTTTTGTAAGCTATAAGTGGAGTCCTTGATTTACTATCTAAAAGAACACCTATGAAGAGACGAGAGACTCAAACATATTTCGAAAAACTAGCTAATAACTCAAAACTCGTTGCTCAAAGTTGAGAGTTGTAGCTTTTATATAATAGAAGTGTTTGACAAAAGTAATTATAATCTTCTAAATGTGTAAAATTAAATAAAAATCAAGCTCCTAAAAACTAGTTGAAGTGGCTTTTGAAGCTTATAAGTTCATACTCCCAAACGAAACTTTCTTTTGTAATGTGAGTGCTTTCTTAAACACTAAAACTAAAGCTCTAAAAAATTCATTGTCAAACCACACTAAACCATTTGGGTGGTATGCAAGCCATCTACATTGACCCTCAGATCGACCCCCTTATAGATGTACACAAGAATCAGACTCAACCCGGGCCTTTAATAAGTTATAACCGACCCTACACTCAACATATATTGGTAAGCGGGCAGCAGGCCACTCTTAAGCGGTTTTGGGCCTTATTAGGGCCTGGTCAAAATAATCCATAACGAATGTAACTAAACCTATAACCGGTTGTAACAGCCCTTTCTAACCTGTTATAGGGCCATAGCCCAAGCCCTTTTAGCAAACTTTTTTTTTGTTAAACTTGTTAATTAATAAAATTGTTAACAAATATAAAAAAATTATGGCTAAATGACACTGTAGCACCATAAAGTCTAACATGTTGATCGATTTGGTCCCTAAAAAGTTTTATTTGCGTCTGAGGGGCATAAAGTTTACATAACAAAATTTAAAAAGTCCTTTTACCCGAAACGAAAGAGGTAGCCGGTGACACGGCCTAGTCAGTATGGTGACTCAGCAACGAATTTATTAGTCAACCTTTACAGTCAGCTATAGAGAACATTTCGTATAGAAATTGGATTGCAAAAAATTCAAATAAGAGAGGGCAAATGAAAACCCTGAACACTGAATTCACTTGATTTTCCCCAAAGTCTGTACCGGTGGATCGAAATATGGCATCAGGTATCGTGGTCGAGTTACACTTCAAAAGGACCTTCAATCGGCAACCGTTTGGATACATCGATGGCATGAAGCAGTACGTTGACGATGTTGATTTTTCAGCCATGGATTTGAAAGAATGTGTCGACTTCCTTGAAAGATTTGCGCAAAATAAATGCAAGAACGTCTACTATTGTTTGCCAGATCATGACATTCCTCATGGGCTAAAGTTAATTTCTGATGAAATGGAGTATGTCGAATTTATCGAGATACTCTACCACTGTGGAGTTCTTCTGCCAATTTAAGTGGACCATGAAGGTGTTAACATTCAGGATTGGATCGATGAAGAAAATGATGAAGTGGTAAGTCTTGATGATAACATATGTACCACAGGAGAGGTTTCACCGACAAGAGAACATGAAGAAGAAGACATCGATGAAGCAGCAATTGTCATCGGGGATGAAGAGGAAGAACAAGAAATGGAGGTTGATTTAACCAACAAATCATTCGAGTGCCCAACTAGGTTCAATCCATATGTACAATGGAAGAAGCAGGTGCCTGTATTAGGTATGAGGTTCAAAAACCCTAAACAACTAAAAACAATGCTTTGTAATTATGCTGTGGCAAATGGGTATCAGTTATGTTACAAAAAGAATGATAGTAAAAGGTTGTTAGTCAAATGTTGTCAAGGTGATTGCAGTTTTAGACTATGGGGATCATGGATGAGTGAAAAAAAGTCATTTCAAATTAAGTCCCTTAGAGAAGAACATAATTGTGCAAGGAATTTCAGGTTGGGCTCTATTGTGACTTATGCTTGGATTGGCAGCCACTACACTAATGAGATACTACACAAACAGAAAATGAGTGTTAGACTCCTTAGGGAAGAGGTGAAAAAGGATTTTGGTATAGAGGTTAGCATGAGCCAGTGCAGGAGAGCCAAAAAATATGCATTATCTCTTATAGAAGGTACAATTGTTGAACATTATGCAAAGTTGTGGTCATATGGTGAGGAAATACAGAGATCAAATCCAGGGTCCACTGTAAAGATTGGTGTCAATAGCATGCCAGATGGGTCGAATTATTTTAGCAAATTTTATGTATGCTTTGCTGGTCTAAGGGAGGGTTGGAGAACTGGGTGTAGAAGGCTGATAAATTTAGATGGATGTTTTTTAAAGGGGTTATGTAGTGGGGAGTTGTTGAGTGCTGTAGGTAGGGATGCCAATAACCAGATATTTCCAATTGCTTGGGCAGTAGTTTGTGTTGAAAATAAGGAAAATTGGAAATGGTTCTTGGAACTGCTTGCAGAAGACTTGCACCTTGAAACTAGACTAAGTGTCTCTTTGATGTCTGATCAGCATAAGGTATGTAAAATTAGTGTCTATTTAACAAGTGTATGTGACTCAAACAACTTCACCTTATTGCTTGTAGGGACTTCTAGAGGCAGTAAAGGAGGTTCTACCAGAAGCAGAACATAGGCAGTGTGCAAGGCACATATATGCAAACTTTAAGAAGAGATTTACAGGAGCTCATTTCGAGAATCTTTTCTGGAAAGCAAGTAAGGCTACAACAGAACCACATTTCAATGCAATAATGAAGGAGATTCAGCAACTAAGCAATGCAGCATATGAGTACCTATTAGAAAAGAATCCAAAGACATAGTCAAGAGTTTTTTTCGAATTTGGTAGCATGTGTGATGCTGTTGAGAATGGCTTTTCAGAAACATTTAACAGTGTCATTACTGAAGCAAGAAAAAAACCTATCATCACCATGCTAGAAGAAATTCGGATGTATGTGATGGACAGACTGCATAGGATGCAGTTAAAAGGAAGTAACTGGCCAGAATACCAAGTTTGTCCTGTCATCAGGAAAAAAATTAGTGATCTGAAAATCCATCAAAGGTACATTTAACTTTCCATTTATTCAATTTACACACAGTAAATTAAGTCTGCTTTATGTTATGTACCAGGTACTAGCAAGTTTTTCCATGTGGCTTGATGCAATTTGAAACAAGGAATTTGGGTGAGGCATATGCAGTTGACTTGGAAAAAAAGACTTGTAGTTGTAGATTATGGAAAATAAATTGTTATGGGTGTGTGCATTCTGTGGCTACAATTTCATATTTGAATGGGACAATAGAGGCTTATGTTCATCCTTTGTACCTTGCAACATTTTACAAAAACTGGTAAAAACATCCTATACTTGGTATGAATGGATCAGATATGTGGCCCAAAACTGAGTTTATTCCACCTTTACAACCAATTAGAAGAAGGATGCCAGGGAGGCCAACTATTAGGAGGAAGAAAGATGTGTCTGAAAGGTCTAGCAAGCATACTGTATCCAAAGCTGGGAAAAGAGTGTTGTGTGGACTTTGTAAAATGCCTGGGCACAACAAATTAACTTGCAAACAGTTTGCCAGAAATACCAGTTCTACTACTAGAAAGGTTGGCAAACCATCAGTGTCACAACCAACAAGGATGCAGGGTACCCCATCTGTGCAGGAAGCTGAAGTGATGACTCAGGAAAGTGTGGGTTTGAAGAAGCATGTGCCCAAAAGGTCTGAAAGAATTCTTGAAAAAAACTGGCAACAAGGGTGGATGTTCCAAGTGGTGAGGGGATGAGCTCTGAAAAACCCATGAATGTGGATTAATAACTTATGTTATTTGGATAATTGATATTGATGTTTTGATAATTACATGTTATTTGGATAATTTGTTATGTGTAACTTGATGTTGATGTTTGGATAATTACTTATATGTATTGTGCCAAAGACCTAATAAATTTCCTAACAATTTTATCTATTTTGACATTGTACTTTCACATTTGATCTATTTTGACAATGTACTTTCACATTTCCATGAATGTGGTCTGTTTTGTGACAATGCTCTAAAAAACACATTAATGTCGTCTGTTTTGTGACAATTTTATCTATTTTGACAATGTCCTTTCACATTTCCATCCATATATTTCTCAACAATTTTATCTATTTTGACAATGTACTTTCACAACAACAGATCCATACATCAGTTGACAATCTACTTTCACAGTTCCAATTTTTTTCGATTATACCTTGCTAACATCAGTACCATAAATGCAAAAAAAATGGCTTTCATACAACAGATCCTTGCTAAAAATGGGTTTCCAACCACATGACAACCATTTATGCAAAATACTTCCATTACTTAGTTAAAGGCATTACACAAATGGGCAAACCGTTGTACAATCACCACCACTACCAGTTAGACATGAACATATTAGACCAAACCGACCACCAAAATGAACATCATCATATTTGACCAAACAGACCACCAAAATGCCTTCACTAGAAGGACTTCACTTGTTAACCTAAACACAACAAACCAACACTACTTAATAACCTAGATCAACGACTTGCCTACCCAAGAAGGTCACTTAAACAAAATAAATCCCACACCGATGGCTGCCAAGCAAACCAGCCCCCCGATGAAGACGGATTTCATCACCTTCTTCACGTTGTTCAGCTCCACCCGAAGTCTCGCATTTTCAACCTGGACACGATTTATACCAGCCTCGATCTCTTCCCGAACGATGGCCATCTCCAGCTGCAGCGCCACATCAACGTAATCCTCCGTGGTTTGCTCGTTAGCGATGATATCGTGGACATTGAACTCGTTGAACAAGAAATCCATGTTATGCTCCATGATCTTTGAATACCTGCAACAATGGACAAACAACACAAAGAAGAAAGTTTGATTTTCGGACTTTTTTTATGAAATTGGGTAACGATGTCTTCAATTTGTTCAATTTAGGGCTTGTATTTATAATGGGGATCGGATTTCTAAAGCTTGGGGACCAAGTCGATCACAGTAAAACCTTACCTCACCCTTACCTGGCCTTGCGGACGTCATCAATTTCTGGACACGCAAGCAGACGAGTACCAAGTGGGTTTGGCTACCGGCAATTGTAAGTAATATCCCCATTTTAACCTGTTTATGTACACTTTATGCCCCTCAAGTGCAAATAAAGCATTTCAGGGACTAAATAGATCAACTACTAAGACGTTATGGGGTTTAGGTGTCATTTTACCAAAACTTTTTAACCGGTCACACCATAAACCAAAAAAAGTTATCAACTGTGATAGAATACAACATATAAAAAATTAACATCACAAAACCGAACTTTCATGCGTTTTGGTACTCAAAACCACATCTACATTTTGTATCTACTTTTTCAACATTTGGCTAGGAATCTAGAACAACTTCACTATCGTCTTCTAGTTTATCAGATGAGTCTGTGTTTGATGTCTCTGGGAAAAATTCATCATCAGGGTATAGCTTCTTAAACAGCTGTTAATATAAAACGCCAGTGAGAAAACAAGTATTTAACAAATTAATTATTTAATTTTCTGACAAGGGGTCATAATGCAAGAAATAGCAATGTAGTTCCATTTATTTGTTCGCTTTACAGCATTGTACTTGAGAAGATATCTACACTTATAGCAATGTCATCTAAGTAATGTTATAATTACGTGGATTTTTTAAAGTGTAATGTCTTAATAAGAAAAAAAAAATGCAAGTACAATGCTATAAGTGGGTAGAAAGATATTAAAGTATAATGCTGACGTAAACAAATAAATGAAAGTATGTTGCTATTTCTTGCATTATAAGGAATATACCATTGAAGTTGCATCAAGAAGATTATTGTAGTTTAAATTTCCGTCTGGAGTGGGCGTTGTAACAACGGGTCCCACCGAACCCTAAAATCAAAAGAAGCAGCCAATTTATATAGGAAAACAGTCAAAGTGATGTATAAGTTGATGCAAATATATGATTTAACAAGAAAAACAAACCTCAATCAGATCCTGGATATACAATGCACTCCAAAGCAAAGTGGGCTTCAATTCGTTACTATCAGTTTGATCAGTGTGAACTGAGAAAAGGCCATCAATGGCTGCATGCAGAGATTTTTTCCCTTCAAGGGCATCATCACATACAACTGAAATGTAGAAAACAAACCTAAAAGGTAAAGTGAATTAAGATAAGTTATCTGTCAGTCAATAATAGCAATAATAATTACATTAACTTTTATAAAACTTACATGCCAGAAGGACAAACAGCTAAATTGCTCCCAAGCTGGAGAATTCGGATTGATGTAGCCTGATCGGGGTACAGAGCTAAAGACAAACTTAACCAATTCAGATTAAATCTTAAAATTTTCAAAATTAAATACAGGATAGTGATGTTTACATCTAGGAGGATATATGACTAGACAGTTGGATATGTCGGGCTTTAAAGAACTCTTTGTGATGCATATTCCCCTGGCCAACTTGGAAATATTTTGGAGACATTTTGAAGATGTTATGGTAAAAGATGGATCCATTACCAGCTTGTCACTGCTTAATTCCTGCCCAGATACCAATTTCACACCTCTATAATTCCCACTATCCTGCAAATTTCATCAAACAAATCAATAATCTGAGTTTTGCATGGTAATAATAGTGAAAAATACTTTGTGTAAACCTTGTTCAGAAGTATAGATATCACTGGCATTCTCAAAACCTGTGAAATAAACAATAGTAACACAAGTTAAGTTGAAACCTGTAGAATAAAGAAAGTTAAATAATAGCAATAAGCCAAGATTAAAGAAGTTACATAAAGACACCCTTTGACAGCAGCACGTCTGCAAAAGGCTTGTGGCAGTTCTCCTTGGCCATAAATAGGGTAAATCAGTGAACCAAGTGCATTAGGAAACCTAAATAGCCATGTAATACAGCATATGTTAGACAGGTAACAGGTTTCAAGCAGTGTCATGCATACAAATACAATACAAGCAGAGTAAAAAGCAACCTGCCTGCCAACTGATGAGTGGTAAAGACCTAATCGATCTATCCCTTCTCTTGTCTTGAGAATATCTTTACAAGATTCACCAGCATCTTGATCGTAATCAACCATGGCTATGGCATAAAGAATGATCCTACAAAGAAAAAGAGAAGAAATTGACTTGGATTTCATGGATCACCAAGAGAGAGGGCAAGACTCATTACGATTTTATTTTTGGAGGCAACTTCATCTTGTCCAAGAACCCAACAAAGGGGCTTTCTAAATCGTCATCGGAAATGATCTTCTCGGCATCAATGACAACGTCAACAGATTTAACAGCTTCAAGATGTCCCTGTACCAGCTTAAAGAAACTATTCAATTGATTCTTCTCGCTGTACTCCAATGTTTTATCCTTGAAAACAGCACTCTTCGAATCTGGCACATTCATGAGGTTACCATTGCCATCACCTACGTAGCTCGCATCAATATTCTTAAACTCAACATACTGATTAGCAGTTGATTGGAGCAGTAAGTTCACAGAAAGGTCAGCACAGAACAAAACCCTGGGTCCGCACAAGTCCAGATTGAATTTCCTAGAATGTTCCTCGAGAGAATCGTCGTAGGAAGAGATCTCGACATCCGAGTAGAGTGGGCGCGTGTTAACATCGACAATAGTGGTGTCATCCGATTGGAGGGAATTGGTTTTAGGGATTTCGGAGTGGGAGTTCAGGAAGGATACGAGGTCTTGGAGAGTGAGGGAAGAGTAGTGGGAGCCGTAGAAGGGATTAGGATCGAGATGAAGTACAGTTTTGCCGGCGGTGGAGGCTGCGGCGGCGATGATCGATTCAGGCAGGCCGGTGCCGACGACGATCAGGTCAAAGTTCGTTGGGTCGATCGGGGGGTAGGATTCCGTCTCCGCCATTAACGATTGTTTCTCGGCGGCTATCGCTTCAGTTTCTTATTTTTCAGTCAAACAATCTTTGAGCTAATGGCAGAAAGCATCCCTCTACTACCTGTTAAAGGATATTTCGACAGTCATTCGAGAAATTTATTACAAACAGTCACTAAATATACTAAAACCGGTGATTGAAGATTTCAAGTTAACACTATTTATTTTTTCATTTGGTTAAGTATTTCGGTTTGATTTTGGGTATTTTTTCGATTTCGTTCAAATCATGGGCTTTGAACTTATACTCTGAAGTCTTAGCCCACAATAGATTAGTACCATATTGTCGGGTCGCAATGAGCATCTGGTTCGGTCCGATGATAAAACGGTTCGGAATCAGGCATATCCAACATTTCGCTCCTATCAACTGTTCTACACCTTCATCGATACGATTGCTGGACTTCAATTCATCTGGAACTCTTATGCTCTTTTGTTACTGTTTATAGAAATATTGGCGCATTTGAGTGCTAATCTGGTTTGATCGAACCGGAAATTATGCAGCGGTGGCCAATTGTTAATGTTTACCTACTTTTTTGCTAACTTATGCAGCTTCGTAGAGGAAATAGGTGAAGAATGTCTGAAGCTCCATCGTTGATCACTTTATGCATAGGCGCAATTAAAGATGCAATCCTTGACGGTGAGTTCTTAGGACGAAGTTGTTTGCTGTTATGTATGGTAGTGTACTAGTCTTACGTATTTTCTTGGAGGATTCGACTGGAAGCAGATTTAGTTAGGGTTAACTAAGGTTGCATGTTCAGTTTTACATTTCTGCTAGCATCGGAGTTGCCATCTGCAAATTAAGATAGAACAGTATTTGAGAATAACTAGATTACTAGAAGTTGAGTTTTGATTTTGTTTCAAACAATGTATCGCTTGATTGCAGCTTTGAAACATGTAATTGATGAATTTTACTGTTTTTCTGTGGGCAGAAAATGGCAATTTACCTTATGTTTACCAACTTCCTTCAGACTTGTTTGATCGGCTCTTACCGAACTTACCTCCTTTAGCACTGCAGAATCTACAGGACGCGATGTTTGTTCCTCTATCTTTGTTCTCTCTCTTAGTCGTCTCTTCTTCTTGATATGTTGTGTGCATGGACATAGATATGCCTTTATAGGCTTTTTCTTCTCAAAATAGAATCTTCATTGAAGATTATTTTACTATCTTTGCAGGCCATCAGTTAGCTCGAATGATCAATGTCTCCTTAATGATTGCTCAAAGCCTTCAAGAAAACGGAAAAGGTTATATGTTGTTCGATTACAGGATGAAAACATATAATTTGAACTTCAAAAGAAGCATATGAACAGTAAACATTACTTTGCAGATTCGAGAACTTTGACATAGCATGGAAAGCCCTATATAAATCAAGATGGTCAGATGTTCAGAAGTTGACAACGGATTTGTCACCAGAAGATGTTCAACAGAATGAGTCAACCACCAACTGGCAGCAGATTTACTGGGAAAGACATCTGCAAAAGTATGCATTATACAAACCTCTTTGAATTCAAAATCTTCATGTACTCTATATCTATTTGTTTGATATTCAATTGTGTCATCTCAGTTTGGCATCTTAACAGTTGCCTTGATGCAGCAGCTGAGATGGTTTCAATCACTTTGTTTGATGGCTTTCTTGGTGAAGTTGAAATTACAGGTAATTTCTTTTAACTTTTTGTATGCATCCGTAAAGAACATCACACACAATTTCTGTTTTTGCAGATGCCTTGTTAAAGTCTATCACTTATGGAGGGCACCTCAGCAGGCCACAAAGCTATCTAAAGTTAGATTATCATTGTGAAAGATTCGGTCTATATGCCAGGTAAAATCTTGTACAGTTTTTACTATCCATATCAGTGAATGTGATATGTGTCTTAAGCTTTGACCTTGACTTTTCTCAAATGCAGATGTCTGCGACTCCAAAGTGTCCATTGTGTTGCAGAAATTGGTGTAAGTTACACAAGTAGAATTTTCACATGTTTTCTTGTATCATTTATTTGTTGCTTTTGTTTGTGTAACAGCATTTATTAAGGAAAAGTCGGTTAGAATATTTGGAAACACACTGGATCAAGTCAAAGGAGCAGGTAATTTAGTATATTTCTTTTTTCATGGTTTTACAGCTACTTTCCATGGAAATATTAAATATATATAAACAATAAAGTTTTTCAGGTTGATGGACTCTGTAAGCTTTTGGACCAAAACAAAGACACTCTGTCATCACTTGAATTTCTCCATTGCAAGCTTCCTGCATCTCTTGTCACTGCAATATGTGATGCATTATATGTGAAAGGCTTTGAAGCGAATGTTCTTAAAAAATTCTCAATTAAAAGATCAAGCTTTCTTGACAGCTCATATTTTCCATTACCTTTAGGGTTGGAATCATTATTACTAGCATCAAGGTGTGTGTAATCCTTATCCTTTAACTCCATTTTTGGTAGTAATATAGTTACTGATATCAATATATCATAATTCATAAATATCATATCTGACTTGTTAAATATGTTTTCTTAAACAGTGGTTTGACTAAATTGACCCTCTCTGACAATCACTTATGGTGGAAAACTGCAAAAATGTTGTTTGATACCCTTCTTGATACCGAATCTGGTTTACAAGAATTGGATCTCTCAGAAAACAATGTGAGTGATTTTAGTGTAAAAACTCGGTGATTTTTTATAATGTACGAATAATTTTAATATTACATCCTCAAAAATTTCAGATTGCGGGCTGGCTTTCACATTTCAAATGGGGATCGCCAAATTTTATAAAATCAGATAAAAAATTTGACAAATCCCTCAAGTCATTACGTGTGCTCAATCTCAAGTATTTATTTGGACCTTTTTGGAGTATTCAATAAAACAAATTGCATGATTTTGACACTTGCCTATTTGCAGAAGCAACAATTTACAAAAAGACGATGTAGATTGCCTTAAATACGCCATGGTTTATATGCCAAACTTAGAGGTCTTAAATTTAAGCGAAAATCCATTACAAGATGATGGGATCAAGTCAGTACCTTTTGAATTTCCAATATATAAAATCATATTAAACCTAACATTTCATCTTAATTTTTATAGAATCTTGGTTCCATGTTTGGTTGAAAAATCCAAGTGTGCCACTCCCCTTGCTGAGCTGTACTTGGAACACTGTGAACTTTCTTGTAGTGGAGCAAGTCAGTTATTAAAAGTTCTTGCATCATTAAACGCCCCTCTAAAATCTCTATCACTTCGACATAATCATCTTAGCAGGTCTGTTTCTCTCTTTTTCTATGTTTTTATGTTTTTATATTTAAATATTTTTATTCTTAAGTGAATTTTGCCCACAGCAATTTTGGATCATCTTTGGGAAAATTCTTATGTTCGGGTATTCAAGCGATTGATCTTAAAGGGATTGGATTAGGTTTATCTGGTTTTTCAGATGCACAACAAGAAATTACCAAAGAGCTGAGTCTTGTCAGCCTCGATATAAGGTTTTTATAACTACATTCTATTATGAGTATATTACAATTTTGGCCCCTGGCTATAGCTTAATTTTTCAATTTTGGTCCCAATCTTTTTCTTAATTTGAGGTTTTTGTAATGTTTTTGGTCCATGTTCCAAGTAAAATGGCTATTTTGGGACCAAACATGCAAAATTTAGCTATACGTGGTGAATTTTGGTCCCAAAAAGTTTTTTCTTGCAATTTTGGTCCATATTTGAGGTTTCTATAACGTTTTTTTGTCCCTGTTCCAAGTATAACGACTATATTTTTGGGACTAAAAATGCAAACATTATTATTGTACTTGGAACAGGGACTAAAAATGCAAACATTAGCTATTGTACTTGGAACAGGGACCAAAAATGTTACAAAAATCTCAAATGAGGACTATAATATCTCATCAGCTATAGTCAGGGACCAAAAATGTAATTTGATATTTTATTATTGTTGTTAGAGTAAGTTATATTTTTGGTCACTTAGTATAGTTTTTCTTTTTTGCAATTTTGGTCCTTATTTGAGGTTTTTATAACATTTTTGGACCATATTCCAAGTAAAACAACTACTTTTGGTCCCTGAGTATAGCAGATTTTTGCAATTCTAGTCCCAAAAATACAATGACCAAAAAGGCTACACAACACTTGACTAATGACCAAAATTGCAACAGAACTTTTTGGGACAAAAATTGCAAAATTCTTAGGGACCAGAAATGTATTTTACTCTTGTTGTTATAATATATAAAAAGAACTTACTTTTATTAATCTTGTATAGCGACAATTCCGGTGGAGTCAGAACAGCAAATCTTTTGTCAAAGTTGATTTCAAATGCTCCAAAACTTGTTTCAATTAGTGCAAGCGATAATTGGATACCAATCGAGTCATTTCAAGCTATATGCTCCTTACTGAAAGCCTCAAAGGGTGAGTTTTCTTTTTTCTTTATAAAAAGTCAGTTGCTATTATTGAAACTGATGTCTGGTATATATTTAGGGAAACTCGAGCATTTAGACTTGAGGCAGAATCCTTTGTGCAATAAACCAAATATTGCTTCTCTGCTAGCTGAATTTCAAGTAAATGGAAAACCCAATATTTTACTTTCACCACCCTCTTCAAATCTGCTTTATGACAATGATCCATAGCTGAAGAAACCAAGATATAATATAATATCATATATTGTAAGTAATGAATTATTAATATATAATCCGTATGTATGTTACTTCTATAATCTGATTGCTGGTATGATGTATAAAGCCTTTTTTAAAATAACTTATTGCCCTAGTTTTACTCTGCTTTATTGGGTAGGCACTGGTTTTCATCTTTTGATAAAAGTGTTTTTTTTTTTTTTAGTTCAATATCATATCCTTATTGAACTAACCAGCCAGGCTGTAAAGATCACATCATTTATTATAATTATACGATAAAGAATGAGTGTACATCCAAAAGTGAAACTTCCTTATTTGTTTCTTGTACCATTCTTGGAGAAACACTTGTTACAGTTGTCAAGTTAAATTAATTTAAACAAAATCGAAAACATCATGAGGTTTTGTTTTTATCAAAAAACTAGAACTAAGTGATCGTTTCATTTGGTTTCTTTTGCAGCCAAATGTATTATTTTTGTATCGATTGCATTGATTTGTTATAGGACATGAGAAACTAATCTCCTGAAAAAGGATAGGTTTTTTTTTTTTTTTTTTTTTTTTTTTTTTTTTTGATAACCGAGGACCCCACCCGACCCATCCTTTGGATGACCCTGATGAAGCAACCTCGGGGCCCACGCACACCTGGCAGCAGGGTGGTCCGGGTCAATCACCTACGGGGGTAGAGAGGTGGCCAGTGGCCATCCCCTGATTGAAACCTAACACTCCCTTTGGGGAAAGGGAGGGAGTGGGATTAGAACTTGGAACCTCTTTATGGGGGAAGAGAAAGAGTCCAAAGCCTTATCCACTAGGCCATCAGGGTGATGGTTGAAAAAGGATAGGTTGGTGGTGCCTTGGTGGGTTGGCTTTACCTTGAAGTTATCCTTTTATCTTTTTATTTTTGTCTATAATCTCTATTGAGCATTTATTCTTTTCAAGAACTCAAAAACAGCTATGATTCATTATTTCATTTTGTGAAAAAAAAAATTACTATTATGTCACAATCAAATTATTTCGAGATCTTATCTTATAGTGATAAGAAATGTTTCTTTCCTATGCGGAAAACAAGTCCAAATCGTTGGATGATAAATTATTGAGCTTTAATCTTTTGTAATCGGAATGAAATTTTACTAAAAAAAGTAATGAGGTATATTGGTCTCCCATATAAAACCTGTGCAACTACAAACAAAACATGCCGAGAACTTTATTAAGATATGATGCTTAGAAGAGGTTTGAAATTATCTTTCCAGTTGTAAATATGGTTATGAATGTATTTAGGGGTGGCAATGTTTTATACGACCGGAAACCCGATACCAAAATAAACAAGTTTGGGTTGAGTTTTTTGACCCGTAAACCCACCAATTCATTAATCTGTTTATTATATGGGTCGTGTTCGGGTTGGAATATAGATTGCTAACCCGTTTAATATATTACATTTAAAAATCCAAAATTTTAATATATTTAATTAAATTTTCTATTGATTTAGATTTACTAGTTTACCTTTACCCTTTAGGTTTAGGTCTTTGAGTCTTTCACTCTTTCCCTAATTATGTCTTACTCCCTTACTCCCTTCGGTGAGCATATTATAGCCGTTTATGACAGAAATCGTGAGGACTTACAAAGGCTTTACTCTTTATCGTTGGATGCTCTAGTTGGATTGAAATGTGGTTTTTCATTTTTCTTTGGATGTGTTTTCTGGAATTTGGATGTGTTAGTAAGTTGTTTTTGGAATTTTTACTGTTTAAATTTTCATGACCCAAGAATCCGAATTTGACCCACAAACCCGTAAACCCGTATAATTAAATGGTGACCATGTTAGCATATACGAGTTAAGGTTGAAGAAGTTGACACGATTATTTATAAGGGTCGTGTCTGAGTTAGAGTTTCTGACCCACCAACCCGTGACCCGCTAACTCGAACACATACCAATTGTCACCCCTAAATGTATTTGTGTTGATGGGGTAGTGTATGTCATTCTTTGGCATCCCCACAAACACGCTCTCGAACTACATAGGATGGGTTTCTAATGTTTTCAAAGTAAGGAAGGCAATGCCCATACTTGAATTTGAAATCTTATTTGTAAATTTATCATATTCATACAATTATGATAAAAGATCGACAAGGTTGCATATATTGATATTTATCACGAATTGATTAATGGTCGACAACACTAGTGGTGATAAAACTAAGAATTTAGCACAAAGAACAAAACAAGGTAATTATTGAAAACAATAAGAAATTTGCAGAAAAGTGGACACACAAATTGACATATCTAAGAGTTGTTTGTAGAACGAATACACATTTTTACGAACTTGTCGTAAGTTTCTATCATGGTCATTTCATATTTTTAACAGAGTCGTCGATAGATTGGATAGATCGGGGCAATAACGTCGGTATTGCGACTTCACCTCATGAAAGATGATGAAAGATAGATCGGATACGGGTTCATGAATCATGAACCCTCCCAACCCACTCTCTCAGCTTGCACATTATCTTCATTACTTGTACATACAGAGTGGGTTAGAAAAGATGAGTCTCTTGTGTTGTGGATTGAGAAAGATGGAAGTGAAAGAAAAGCTTATGTGACATCTATGTGGCAAGTGGGTTAGGAGGGTTGTGGAAGATGGACTCCCCCCACCTTATAGATATGAAAGATTGTAAATTGTGTCAAATAACAACTTGCTCGTCTCTTTATATCATTATTGGAGATATATTTTTGTTTATTTTATAGAATATAGCTTCTACCCTATATATTTATTTTACCAAGTTCTTTTGCTTATTAACATCTCTTAGGTGGCTTAGTGGTCAAAAAGCTTTAGAAAAAGAACTTCAGAAGAGTTGTCAACGTTTAATTTACACAAGCTTCAACTCTTGAGTGACCACACTCCTCCTTTTGGGATAGTTTGTCTAATACACATGGTTTGCAAGGGTATTGTGTGGATCTACCTCACTTTAGGAGTACTGCATGGGTTTGAGGTTTTCTTTGGGTGAACAAAGTTGGGTTAAGAGGTTTTCCCATTGTTATTAAAATAAATATATGCTTATTTAAATGCCGAGTAAGCCAAATATTGATGATGTGGTAATTCTATTTCATTATTTAATTTTTATTAACGTTGATCGTTTTTTCTTTAAAACACTTGGAAAAAGATTCCAGTAACAATTAATTCGTTGCGAAATAATAGATCACCAATGGAGCAAGTTGCAAAGGGATGATCTATTCACACTACCTTCACATAATGATCATAAAAGTGAGTTAACATCTATTCATCTCATTTCTAAATTTAGCTTTGTTGGCAACTGATCAAGACTAATATGACATATCAAGACATCAACTTTTATGGGAATGTACTTATTTCATCGAGTTGGAGGACCTCTCACGTACATAATACAAACATCAATCAAATGTCTTGTTGTAACACCCAGTTTCTCATATTCAGGATTACACTGATAATTCAATCAAAAATAACTATCATTAAGGTGTAATCCTCAAAGATGAGTAACAAGTATGACAAGATACTATCAAAAGCATAGTTTAAGTGCTTATTTACATACAACAAGTTTCATACTAGTTCTCAAAAACCAAGTGTTTACGAAAGACCTAGTCTAACACAACAAAATAAGTTCAAGTTCAAAGTCCATATCCCATCCAGCTAACCCTCCGTGATGCGTTTCCCACGATCTGTACTTCCAGAACCTAACACAATTAACATTAACAAACAATATATGAGCTTTGAAAGCTCTGTGAGTAATTGAAGTTTAACTGGACAGCAATTGTCCAACATTTCTTTCACAACTTTCTCAATAAACCATCTTGATCCTTAATGTATACTCATAATGAGGTTCATATTTCCAAACACTCATAATTGGTATTCTCAACCAATTTCAAAAAAACTCAAATCATACTTCTTCTGTAATAAACATCAATACCAACACATAATTCATCTATTAATAACTACTCACCTGTTGTGGAATCGATGTGTGGAACTTCTGCACCTCGTGTATGCTCCTGCCTAGCCTTAGCTGTAGCATAACAACTCATTTTCATTACTCAAGTTAAGAATAATTCTCAATCACACTCAATATTCCTCATAATCAAGGAACTTGTATCATTTAAGCAAGTTATAATCAAAGGATAGCAATAATATCAAAGTTGTAGCTTTCAATTTCATCACTTAAACACATGTAACCCTAGAAATGCAACAATCAACATTTCTTTAGCTTGGGTCTCGAATTAGAACTCACATACACAGCCTAATCCAAATAAACTCACTCTAATTCGTGCTAGTTGAAAGTGGCTCATCAAAACCACAAGTAACCATTTCAAATCAAATGATTCAACCATTGGAATAAGATAAAAATCAAGGAGGATTACCTTTCAAACTCAAAGGATAAATCTCTAGCTTCAATTCGTGATCAATAAGCCTTAATCTCGACTTTGGAAGGTTGGAATCAAGTTTTTAGGGTTAAAAGAAGTTTTGAACGAAATGTGTTTTATCCCCAAATGAAAGAAAATTTCCTTTTAAAAATGCCCTGTTGCGACACACGACCCGTGTGGAAATCCACACGACCCGTGTGGATCCACCGCCTCAAATGAAGTGGAAACTGCCGGATTCTACACGACCCGTGTGGAATCTGGCACGACCCCGTGTGATAACCTGGCACGACCCGTGTGGATCTAGCACGACCCGTGTAAGTCTGATGCTCAACTCTTTGCTTACTGCCTGATTCTACACGACCCGTGTAGAATCTACACGACCCGTGTGATTCCAAAACTCATCTTTTAGCTTACTGCATGAATCTACACGACCCGTGTAGAATCTACACGACCCGTGTGATTCTAAAACTCATCTTTTAAAGCTTTAACTTCTTCCAAATAAGTTTCTAACCCTCTTAACCCATATAAAAACTTATTTAATCTTATTTACACTAAATCAACACAATCTCACTACTATTTAATATTAAGGTATTACAAGTTCTTACCCCCTTCAAAAGATTCCGTCCTCGGAATTCCTCAAAACAAAAAGGGATACCTTGACCGCATTTCCTCTTCGGCTTCCCAAGTGATATATGTACCCCTATGATGTCGCCACTGTACTTTTACTAATCCAATCTCTTTGTTTCGTAACTTCTTGATCTTTTTATCCAAAATCTGTTCTGGCATCTCTTGATATCTCAGTTTCTCATCTAATTGAACTTCAGCTAAGGGTACCCAAGTGGATTGGTCATACAATGTTTTTCTAAGGTGTGCACAACTAGCACTTGTGGATACCGGGGATATCAACAAATAAATTCAGTTAAGTGTTTGTAATGCATGGTATAAAATCAAGGGATAATGATTAATAAGTCATTTTTCCTAAAATCAAAGTATATTGCCTTAAATCTACATGAGTTTTTGTTTTGTTGTTGACATTTGGTTACCACATGGAGTAACCCCCCCCCCCCCCCCAAAAAAAAATTGTTATTGGTATATAAATGAAAATTAGCAAGTAAATATGCTATATATGGAATTGGTAACTAAATACTAAATAGTAAACACATGTGTGTCACCTTCAAGTTTTGTATACTCCTTCTAATTGCTATACAAATACTCAAATCCCATTCAATTCTAATGAGTCTTTTACTATATATCCTCTCGATTGCAAATATCTTAATCTATTCTAGCATAGTGACATTATATTTTCTTCTAGAACCCCTAATAGCAAAATTAAACTCTCACTAAACCTTTTTTCAACTGCATCACAACCTCTTCTTTCTTGAAAGAATGCATTTGACCATGTTCATGGGTACCTATCTATAATATATTCAAACACACAAATATCTATAGATTTTATTTCTTCCATGACAACTCTAAAACTGTCATCTGTACTAGTCTTGGCAGCCCTCCAAAATAGCTTCCTGAAATGCTCACCATTAAACCTCTACATGAAATTAGCTACGATGTGCCTAACACATTGGCGATGTTCAGCATCTGGACATCTTTCATTGACTGTTTCTAATAAACCCCGGCCATAAATACATATCAAGCATTATTACATCAAAAAAAATATAAAAATGGGTTTATAATTACTTACTTTGTGTTCATCAAAAAGAATGGCGATCTCTGTACCAAGGCCCCATTCAATGTCATCCATCAGTAGGTTTAGGAACCATTTCCAGGTATCTTTGTTCTCAATACAAAGCATAACCTAAGCTATTGAGTAGATGTGCTTGTTTGCATCCCTCCCAATAGTTGCAATCAATGATCCTCTCACTATACCCCTTAAAGAACATATATCAACCCCAGTAACTATCTCGTACCCTTCCAGCCACCCATCCCTTATAACTTTTAAACAATCATAAAACTTGGAAAATATAGTTGTGGAATTTGGCATGACGTCCACACTCAACTTGATAGTTGACCACTGATTTCCCCTCCTAACTTCCTCACCATAGGACAACGATCTGCCATAATATTCAATTAGACTGCCCTAAATCTATTTTTAATGCAAATTTCTTTGTAATTATGCATTCACCAACGCTCATATTTATGTTGAATTTTTTGGACACCTGAGCTTTCATTTGCCTTAAACTGATTTCTGGACTTTCAATGATATCAGACATGAAATGTTTGCTTATCTACCTATATGTCACTATGAGACCAAACTTAGAAGCCGTAAAGCAGTTATGGTCAATATTAATAGATTTGATCCGAAAACTTCTTTCTTTGCCTATTAGGCCTAAATCCTGAAAGGGCAAAGATGGCTCCTTGTTTTTTTTGCAACACTTAACTAGCAATCTACTAGAGTCATTTTTTCATACCACAACTCATACACATTAGCAACTATATAATTGTTTAACATATGTTTAAGTTCATTTGGATAAGAAAATCGCATACCTAACACGTGTTTCATTCTATCTTGTTATTGTGTTTCATCATATACAGGGTATTGTGGTTGATCAGTTTCATATTCATTTTGTTCTTCAATATCATCATAATTGGATTCAATTGGACCAAGAATATTTAAGAACTTATAACATTTTGTTTTGTTGGCTGATACTTCAACTCATATTCTTCATGGTCAACAAAAATAGTATCTAAATACAATGAATCAACATCTTCCTCACATGTTTGATCTTCATATTCATTGTTTCATCGGCTGGTTCCTCATCCCCAATCCAGTCGAAGATAGGCTAACTGTAATGGTTTACGTACATATTGATTCTCCTACCATTCTTGTAAGCCATATCAAAAAATTATTTGTAGTCGCCATCGTTAAGCAAGATCTAAATGCCCTCCAATAATATTTATCGTGGAAGACAAAAGTAAACATCTTTACATTGCCTTTTTGTGAGCTTCTCAAGGAGAGTGATGAACTTTGAGCAGCCCATTACATTGAAGTCAACATGACCTAAAGATGCTCTATCGGGATCAAAGTATACAAGTGGGTTGCTAGCAAACGACCAATGTAGTGGACATCCACCGTTAAGATGTTATCTTCACCATGCGACGATGACATTGGAGACGTACCACCTTCAATAACCCTCGACTTGGTTCGTGCCCTAAATCATGCCCTAATTGTGAACCCTCGTTGTGATTGTTTGCTCTAACGGGAAATGTTTGTTCATTGTGATCGTGCTCTAATTTTGACTGTAATACATATGTTATGCTACGTATTTTTAACGTAATACGATATTAATAATAAAATTCGGTTGCAATCGGGTAAACCGTCTAATACTTATAATAATTATATAATGTGTACATTTTAAAAAATTCATGAATATATCAAATACAAAAAATAATTCCATATGCAAAAATATAAATGCCTTACCCTTATTATTATCCATTTAGCCGGTTAAAAATGGTTTGACCGTTTGAACATTACACTTTGTACTATTTTTCACATACGTCGTTAATGATTTTGTGTTGTTCTTATTTTAGTATAATATATTATTTGTCCGGAATAAACTGGAAAAAGAAGAAAACTCAGCAGGAAGTTAATCTCTCACTCTCTTTCTCTCTCTATCTCGCACAGACACACACTCTATATAATATCTGTTCCGTCGGTCCAGCAACGCTTTTTCACACTTCTCTCTCCCCGCTGTCTCCGTCACTCCCCAACCACTACTCCCATCGTCTCCCGTCTCCGGTCAGATAGACTCCTTGTATTAATCGATAGGCGTCGTGGATCTGATCAGATCCGTGGCTCTCAATCAAGCCCCTGTGCGATGGAGGAGGCTCTTGAAATGGCACGCGCCAAGGACACGAAAGAGAGAATGGCTGGAGTAGAGAGGCTCCATGAACTTCTAGAAGCTTCCAGGAGGAGTTTATCGTCTTCGGAAGTCACTTCTCTTGTCGATTGTTGCTTGGATCTCTTGAAAGATAACAATTTTAGGGTTTCTCAAGGGGGTTTACAGGCTCTTGATTCTGCTGCGGTTCTTTCCGGTGAACACTTGAAGCTTCATTTCAATGCCCTAGTTCCAGCTACTGTTGAGCGTCTCGGCGATGCTAAGCAGCCCGTTCGCGATGCCGCTCGACGCCTCCTGCTCACTCTCATGCAGGTAGGGTGTCGGTGTCTCTATTTTTACTGTCACTCTATAGTGAATTTGGGCATCCGTAGCGGCTCTTTTTGGTGATCAAACTTGTATACCATGAAATCTTATTAATTGTTGGACTCTCTGATAGAGTATCAGGAGAGAGAGATCCATTAGATGATGAACTATTGGTTCTAAACCATCTATTTGTTTCTTATGGATTGCTGTTACAAGCATCGAGGCTCTAGGCCTTCTCATGTCTGAATACGACTCAAAATATAATATATTCTAGTATTCTACTGAAGGTTCATAGTGGGAATTGGTCATTTCAATTTCCGTAATTGGTTACTGAGGCGGGTTTCTTTAGCAGTCGATAGCTATTTGATACTTTTTCCGGTTAAATTTGGGCACAAAATTTGGGGCTTTTCACTTGATTGCTAGCAAAGTTGTCATCTGTTTATTATGAGTTGATTGAAGTATATATTGAAATTAGGTCACAATGTACTATCCTGATTACAAGTTTGTGTTGATCTATATCCAGAGTAGTATATATATCAATGTTTTCCATGATTTGCAAATTGCCAATGAGGATCCTACATGTGTATCCTGTGAAGTACATTCAGTTAGTTGCTGGCTGTGTGATTGCAACATTTGTACCCTACTTGTGCCATAGAACTGTGGGCCCAATTCAAGTTTCTTACATTGCACAATGCAGGTTTCTTCTCCAACTCTTATTGTTGAAAGAGCTGGATCTAATGCTTGGACTCACAAAAGCTGGAGAGTTAGAGAAGAGTTTGCAAGAACTGTCACATCCGCCATTGGTCTGTTTGCATCTACAGAGCTTCCCCTGCAACGTGCCATTCTCCCTCCCGTATGTTCTTTTACACCCCTTCCAGTTTCAACGTTTACAACATGCCAAAAAAGCTTTAAAAATTTACACTCTCCCCCCTCGTCATATGATACAGATATTACAGATGTTATACGACCCCAATCCAGGTGTGAGAGAAGCAGCTATTTTATGCATCGAGGAAATGTATGCTCAAATTGGGCCTCAATTCCGTGAAGAACTCCACCGCCATCAGCTTCCATCATCACTGGTGATTATGTTAGGGGCTAGTATTTCACTTCATTTTTTTTTTTTTTTCCCAACAAACTGACTTGAAATAATTTCAGGTAAAAGACATTAATGCCAGATTAGAAAGAATCGAACCCAAACAACGTCCTGCTGATTTAAGAGTCAATACTTATCATCCTACTGGTGCAAAGTCTTCTAATCTTAATCCCAAAAGAAGCAGCCCAAAAGCCAAGACTTCTTCTCGTGAAGTATCCCTTTTTGGAGGTTAGTTATTTATTCTGATATTTTTTAAGCTTATTTTCCCAGTTTTTCTCATTTTGTGGTTGTTATTTAGGGGAAAGTGATATCACTGAAAAGCCTGTAGACCCGATAAAAGTGTACTCAGAAAAGGAGCTGATTCGTGAGTTTGAGAAGGTTGCTTCGATTCTTGTTCCTGAAAAAGATTGGTCTGTTCGTATTGGAGCCATGCAAAGAGTTGAAGGCCTTGTTATTGGAGGTATGTGTTATATAATTATATATTGTCCTTGTGAAAAGAAAAAAATATATACAGTTAATAATTTTTAACTGAATTATGTCATACCAGGTGCAACTGATTATCCGTGTTTTCGTGGACTTCTAAAGCAACTTATTGGTCCTCTAAGCACACAATTAGCTGATCGAAGGTCCAGCATAGTTAAGCAGGTATAGCATGCATCTTATTATTTTACCCTAATTATGTCCAGCTGTAAATCATTTTTTTTCTTACAACTCTTTCTAGGCTTGCCACTTACTCAACTTTCTATCCAAAGAGCTTTTGGGAGATTTTGAGTCATGTGCAGAGATGTTCATTCCGGTGTGTACAAACTTATCTTCTACTTTGAAAGAAAAAATATAAATTTCCCAATACCTTTCTGACACATGATTTTATATTCAGGTCCTTTTCAAACTTGTTGTGATAACCGTACTTGTTATTGCAGAGTCAGCAGATAACTGCATAAAAACGGTATCTACTTATCTATATTCATTTTTTTTTAATAATTAATTTTGTTATCTACTTATCTAAAATCATTATTTGTATCCTATTTCCAGATGTTACGTAACTGCAAAGTTGCTCGGATACTTCCTCGTGTTGCTGACACTGCAAAACATGACCGAAGTGCGATACTTCGTGCCAGGTGTCAATTCCATCTTTTTCCCACAATTCAATCGGAATCAAATATTCATCAGTTCATATATAATCGTTGCTAATATCACGTTTTAAATTCACAGATGTTGTGAATATGCTCTATTAATACTTGAATATTGGGCTGATGCACCCGAGATTCAACGGTCAGCTGACCTGTATGAAGACCTAATTAAATGCTGTGTGGGAGATGCAATGAGCGAGGTTTTTGAAGTCTTCTATTATCGTTATAAATTATTTTTTATTTCAAGTAATTAACATGTAACAATAACAGGTACGCGCAACCGCAAGAGCATGCTACCGCATGTTCTCCAAAACATGGCCTGATCGTTCTCGACGCTTGTTTTCATTATTCGATCCTGTTATTCAAAGGGTACACACGTCTTTTTCCCAAATAAGACGAACAAACACATCACATACCACCTTCATTATCTAATAGAATATTATTTAATTCACAGATAGTAAATGACGAGGACGGGGGTATGCACAGGCGACACGCGTCTCCTTCAGTTCGTGAGAGGACCCCACAAACATCACACAATACTCAAAATTCAACTCCTTCAAGTTTATCTGGATATGGAACTTCAGCAATTGTTGCAATGGACAGAAACGCAAGCTTACCTTCCGTCCCCTCTCACTCATCCGGCCTTTTTTCATCACAACCAAAATCCACAAATAAGACCACAGAACGCAGCCTCGAAAGCGTTTTACACGCCAGCAAACAGAAAGTTACCGCCATTGAAAGCATGCTTCGTGGTCTAGATTCCGGAAGAGTTCGATCCTCGAGTCTCGATCTAGGTACTTTATCAGTACTCCTTTTACTTCTATTATATATATATTTTTTAATTTTTTAATTTGGAATGGCTAATTTTGTTTTTTAATTGCGCTAGTGCAGGAGTGGACCCACCTTCGTCTCGTGACCCACCATTCCCACTGGCCGCCCCTGCTTCGAATAGTCTCGCCAGTTCCTTATCACTAGATTCAACCACATCCGGTTTTTCAAAAGGTCATAATCGTAATAACGGCTTGGGATTATCTGACATCATCACCCAAATCCAAGCTTCACGCGATTCCAATAAGCACTCGTACCGTAATAATGACACCTTGTCATCACTTCCATCCTACTCAGCAAGACGCGCTCCCGAAAGAAGCTCTTACGAAGACAATAATGATATCAGAGAAGCGAGACGATCTGTCAATCTGCATTCAGACAGACAGTATTCAGACGCACCATACAGAGATTCACATTCACATTCACATAATAGTCACGTCCCTAATTTTCAAAGGCCATTATCCAGAAAAAATATACCCGGGAGAATGGCGTCAAACAGACGTAGGAGTTTCGATGAGAGCCAATTCTCTCCTGGTGAAATGTCAAGTTATACAGACGGTCCATCTTCTCTTAACGATGCGTTAAGTTCGGGTCTCAGTTCCGGTTCAGACTGGAACGCCAGGGTGGCGGCGTTTAACTATTTACACTCGTTACTCCAACAAGGACCGAAAGGTATTCAAGAAGTCACACAAAGTTTTGAAAAAGTCATGAAGTTGTTCTTCCAACACTTAGACGACCCCCACCATAAAGTCGCACAAGCCGCCCTCACAACACTCGCTGACATCATCCCAGCTTGTCGAAAACCGTTTGAAAGTTACATGGAGAGAATACTGCCACACGTGTTTTCTAGATTAATCGATCCAAAGGAGTTAGTTAGACAACCGTGTTCGACAACTTTAGAAATTGTCGGGAAAAGTTACGGTGTGGATTCACTTTTACCTGCTTTACTCCGGTCATTAGACGAACAACGATCACCAAAAGCAAAACTTGCTGTGATTGAATTCGCGATTATTTCGTTTAATAAACACGCGGGAAATTCAGAAGGTGCTGGGAATAGCGGGATTTTAAAACTCTGGCTTGCTAAATTGGCACCGTTGGTTCATGACAAAAATACAAAACTGAAAGAAGCAGCGACAACTTGTATTATATCGGTTTACTCTCATTTCGATTCGACTGGTGTTTTGAATTATATTCTTAGTTTATCGGTTGAAGAACAGAATTCTTTGAGACGTGCATTGAAACAACATACGCCGCGTATTGAAGTGGATTTGATGAATTATTTACAACAGAAGAAAGAGAGATCACAGCGGTCCAAATCTTATGATCCGTATGATGTTGCCGGGACGTCTTCTGAAGAAGGATATGTTCAAGTGACTAAAAAGGCTCCTTTGTTTGGAAGGTATTCTGGTAGTTCTGTTGATAGTAGTGACGGTCTAAAGAAATGGGGTTCTGGTTCTGTTTCTGCCCTTGAATCAACACAGATTGTAAGACATGATGGAAGTGAGGATAATCTGTATCAGGGTCTTGATTCCAATAATGGTAATCTACTTTCTTCAAAGTATGTTGCTAATACCGAAAGTTTAGACATGGAGGCTGTTTCATCACCTCGTTTGAATGGACAACAAGTTGATATTGAGGGTCCAAGTGATTTGGAAGTTAGTCTTACAAAACTTGCAGCTTTAAAGATCAATTCTTCACCTGATACAAGACCAAGCATCCCTCAAATCCTTCATCTTGTGAGTTCCGGTGCTCAATTACCCTCCGAGTTAATTATAATTACGATTTTAACCTTATAATATGTTATTTGTTTGCTTAGATTTCTAATGGGACTGATGAATGTTCTACAACAAGCAAGCGCACTGCCCTTCAACAGTTGGTTGATGCTTCTGTAGCCAATGATTCCTCTGTATGGACCAAGGTAGATTCGATTGGATATTTACTTTTTTGTAGTAAAAATTATACTGATATACTTGTGTTGTTTGATATATTTGCAGTATTTTAATCAAATTTTGATGGTGATACTTGAGGTTTTGGATGACCCAGATCCATCAACCCGGGAGCTTGCTCTTTCGTTAATAGCTCAAATGTTGAAGAATCAGGTATGGTTATGGTCCTATAAAATTTCATGTTGTTTTGAAAATTTTTTGTTTGTCACATTAACTTTGATTCCTCCAGAAAGATGCCATGGAAGATTCTATTGAGATTGTAGCCGAAAAGTTACTACATCTTACGAAAGATACAATTCCAAAAGTAGGTTTTTTTTTCAAAACTTTACTTCTTTGAATGAAAATTGTTATTTATACTGTTTTCATTGAATGCAGGTATCAAATGAAGCAGAACATTGCTTAACTGTTGTTATGTCCGAGTATGATCCACTCAGATGTTTAAGCGTAAGTTATTCTAAATTGCAAAATTGCTACTTTTGGCATTTTCTATGCATTAACCTTTTGTGTTGTGACCTTGTAGGTTATCGTCCCGTTATTGGTTACTGATGATGAGAAAACTCTTGTTACATGTATAAACTATTTAACCAAGGTAAATTCTCATAAAACCCAAAAGTAGCTATGTATTTTACAGAAAAACTTTCCTATTGATTTTGCCTTTTTTTTTTTTGTCAGCTTGTTGGTAGGCTTTCACAGGAGGAACTGATGGGACAATTACAATCTTTTTTGCCTGCTCTTTTTGATGCTTTTGGTAACCAAAGTGCCGATGTCCGCAAGGTAATTATTTACTTTTTCTTTTTGAAATTTATGTGTTCAGGATTGTTACTGATTAATTTGTTTGTTGGTACCGGCAGACTGTTGTTTTTTGTTTGGTGGATATCTACATAATGCTTGGAAAAGGGTTTTTACCATATTTGGAAGGACTTAACAGTACACAGTTACGGTTAGTAACGATATATGCAAACCGTATATCACAAGCAAGGACAGGCACTCCTATCCAGGACTAGCGCTTAAATGATGATAACAATGTCCATTCATTTTGGTTGTGAATCGTGTATATTTGTATGGCGTGTTGTGTGTGCATTTTCATTAAATGTTTCAGGGGTTTCTTTGTATGTTTTCCTTTTTATGGCTTCATTTTTGCCCCGTTTTGTTGATTTCTTTTTTTATAACACTTGATTTGATTGGAGTGGAAGAGTAGTGTGGGTTTTTGAAAAAACGATTTAATGCTAGTGAAGTTGTATCTTTTTGGTTTTTGTATCTTGGTTGTTGATGGATGTGAATATCCAAATGTGAATTAATATAATCTGTTTGTAGATGAACCGGTATAGCATGGTTAGTTCTTTTTCTAGTGGAATTGTATCTTCCGGATGTTATACCCTAATGGGTTTGCAAAATGTTTAGATTATGATTAAAACTAATAGCATTCTTTGTATAATAATGTAAATGTGATGTACTTTAAAACTCATTAGTAAGCACAAACCCAACTAATTACTTTAATCAATTTGTACACCTAAAAGTCAAAGTCTCTAGTCTGAAATCGTTGGTGTTAGTGTGTTACAATCCGAACATGTGGGTTTATTTTTCCAAAAATTTTCACCAAAAAAAAGAAAATGCTGATTCTCAACAATAAAATGAGGAAGATCTCTAAAACAAACGCCGCACAAACACACCCTAGGGAGGATGGTTACCCTATTCTTGCAAGAAAATCAAATCATAAAGAAGGGCTATATAACGAAAATAAAGTTTGAATAAAATTGTAATTTCTATTATAACACATGGAGCATTTTTGTAATTTATTCTAAAAACTATTATAAATTTTAAGAATATTTCTCCTTTGTTTTCCATCAGTTGTGATGCTTTGATTTCAAGGTCAGTTTTGTAGTTATTAATGGCGTTACTACCTATTCTTCTAATCCGTTTTAACTTTCTTTTCCGAATTGCAATGTCTTATTGATAACCTAACAAGAAGCTAGAAAAAATTACAAATTGGTTCATTCAACCGAATAAACGAATTGATTTTAAACTTCGTGACATGTACTAGGAACCCAAAGAAATGATAAAAAAAACTATTTTATCAAAACATATTATCCTCCTTTGGCTTGTTGGGATTAAAAATGCACGAGTTATCTTTAATTAAGACAATTCAATATATTTACATCAAACTTTCTTCGAGTGTCTGTGTATACCCAAAACATCCATCACAATCAAAATGACGTTTGGTGGCTGGTAGCAGTCCTTACCCTGATAATTCGAAGGTCTTGTGCAAAAATCAAATCGAGACGTTGCAAAAAAAATTCTTATGAAATATTATTAAGTAAATTCCCTTCCACTAAATTTAAAACTAAAAGTTGATAATACGCATGAGAGCATTAATTAACTATTATCACAAATTGATAGTACGTGAGCACCATATACGAGTCTTCACCTTTTAATAATAAATTGTATTTGCTACAAGCAACTTTTTAAAAGAAGATAAGCATTCAATGTTTTATTTGGTCATGATTCATTCTTAAACAACTTACAAGGAAAACAGAACACTTTGTCTAGATCCTTAGAGTACACAAAGCCAATTTCTACGATGCTTCTTTTCGTTTGGTAAGTACAAACTATAAATGTTTAGACAAAAATGTATGTTTCTATCATCTTTACAACATTTACTAGTTAACATATCAACTATTCTCACTTGGTAAATCTTCCCATTTAGCATCACAGATGTCCCACGTTTTAGGATCATAGATGTTAATTGAAATATATTATTTGTCACACCGTTATCATTTAATTTAGCTATGTTTTCATCTACACAAGACATATTTTTGCCCCTCGTAATTTAATTTCTTCTGTTTTAGGGTTTTCCACAACTTCATCCATATTCGGTGTATCAAATTCTCTATGTTTCTTCTCATTAAGTGAACATTATCAAAGCTGATAGTATTATCTATATATATTTTTCCACTTGAACAGATTCTTCATTATGATGACATTATGACCCCTATTTGATAATAAATCGATTGATAAAACATGTAAAAATTTTATAATAATATCTAAATTCTAATTTATATAAATAATATATTTGTTTTTTAATTTTTTTATTAATATTATATTAAAGAAAATTTTCAATCAGAGGCCCCGTGCGACCGCACCATCCGCACACCCCCAAGGCCGCCACTGGCTGATAGCCGAAAAACTAGTTGAAAGCTGATAAGTTAGCAGATAAAAAATAACGTTTGGTAAAAATAGCTGATAAGCTAGCTGAGAAGTTAAAATGTCATAAAAGCGTATGTAGAAAAATAAGTTTTTTATGATATTGAGAAAATTAAAAAAAAAAAAAAAAACTCAATAAGCTCGTTGACGCTAGTGTAAGTAACTTAAAAAAAAAAAAAAAACCTTACTAAAATCCGGAAAAGTAACCTTCAATCATTAACCATTCTTATGCTATATTCAGTTTTATATATTATATTTTTCGTTGTACTTTTATAATTTATTGAAGTTTTCTTAATATTATAATCTATTTGAAACCTTTTAAAGTAACGCAAACAATTGATTTCATAATATTATAAACTCTAGCTTCATTTATTGTTTTATTATGTTACAGTTTTTTTTTTCTTCATTTAGTTGGTGTATTTTAATGCCCCACGTTAATGAAGCCATCCAATTTCAACAAATTCGTGCAACACAACGTACGATACATAATTACATATTCTATATTGTAAGGTCTAATGTTATAATTGTATTATTATTTTCTAAAACATCATTATTTTATAAAAGTACAATAGAAGTTAAGCAATCAGAAAGTCTTATTTATAAAATACCATTAAAATAAGAGTATTTTATGGATAGAAAGTTTAAAGCACTTGTGTTTATAAAAAAAAAGATATAATTCCTTATACATTTATATTACGTCATTATCCTTCTTTAAATTATGATAGTTATTTTATATATTTCATTTACATATATCATGAATCATTTACCAACATATGCATTCCCCGTATAAATTTCTATACACATACATTGTCTATCCGTATATTTATCTCAAGGTAAAGCATTTGACGTTTATGACAAAAACTAAAATGTCATTTTTCATAACTAGACATGTAACAATAAATGGTAGGGAGATCATAACATGAAACTAATTATAACAGAATTTTAAATATTCCAAAACTACAACGTGAACAAACAAACGACAAAGATATTCTTAAAACCAAAGACCTCCTAACAACACAAACAAACAACCGATACTCACGCATATGTAACTAACTTTAACGGGGGAAATAGTTAGCTGCCTAGGGACCTCGGAAACAAGCTTTAGGGAGAGGGAAGTACACCACCACCACCACCACCACCACCACCACCACCAACACCGCCACCAATAGGAATACCACCAAACCCACCGCCACCAATAGGACCACCACCACCAAATCCACCGCCACCAAGAGTTGGTAATCCACCAAAACCGTTACCAAGACCTCCAAAAGTTCCCACACCACCGGCAGGGCCACCTGGTCCACCGTACTGATATCCAACACCCACACCTCCGATTCCATTGGCACCACCAAAATCACCACCTACACCAACTCCGGTTCCCATCCCACCCATGGGCAAACCATTGTTTCCGATACCATTGAACCCACCTGTTCCACCAAAAGTATACACATTTTTTTGGTCTGTAAGACCAACAGTATCTTTGTTTTCTTTGGGAACATCTCTAGCGGTAGTGGTGCAAACCGCTATGGCTAGAACTACGAGTAACATGAAACATGAACGCCTTGTCATTTTTTTTTTCTTCGAATATTACCCTCTAAAAGACTACAACTTGATGCAAGAATTTGTGAAGTGAGGAGAGTTTATTTAAAGGGAAAAGCCAGAGTGAGGCGTTGGGGGTAGTAAATGACAGTTTTTAATATTGCCAGAAAACAACTGACCAATTGGCAGTCAAGAAACTAAATTTTCTTTAAAAGAAATAATAATAATTATAAGAATAATGCAAATTTATTTTAGGATTTTAACATCCTCTTAGTTATTACATGAAATCAACATATATTATATAACATCATGATGTTTATCATATAATATGCATACTATAAGATTATGACGCATGTATTCGTCCTAACCTAACGGGTTATTGCATTTTCACATTTTACATCCCTACATACGAGAGATAAAACTGTGATAGTGGAAAAGAATACACGGAAATTCTGATTTGGGTAGTACGCTTTTTATGTATAAACATATATAAAATGAATATTACTATGTCATTTGAGAGCATTTAAAAAAAAATGGTAAACGCGTACGTAGGAGGTCAATTGAGGAATATAATCGATATTTTTAACGTGTCAATGTTTGAACTTTGAACTTTCTGTGTGCAACTAGACTCTTATTGCAAGAGCAATTAAAGAATATGTTAGTTAACAAAGTAATGGTTGCGAATGAATACAATACCAAATACTTATCGTATTTGATTTTTAAGTGATATGATGTAATATGCGCTGTAAACACATACAAAAATGAATATTCAATCGGAAAATATCTTATTATCATTACGATATATTAAATATGTAATAAAGATAATATATGTTCAATATCATGATCTGAAAATAACCATGTCTATTTAAAATCCAATTACGTTGATATATATGTAACTAGTTTTTTTATTTAAACCTTAACATTTTTAATTTATAATATGATGTTATTTCAAAAATTATTAGTATGTATATAAATTATGTTTTCCGAAACGTTACTAGGTTTTTTTTAAGATTTTTCAAAAGCGACTAGTAGTTTAGTGCTAATATTTCTATATCGCAGTTATATTTTCTAGTAACAAAAGCTTTTTTATTCTTATATATCATCATATGTTTTGATTGTTACTTTTCTTTTTGGAATAATCAAGGATTTAACTAAACAGAAAAGGAACAAGCTGAATATATAAAAAGACTTTAAGTTGAAATACTAAGGGTGCGTTTAGTTGCGGAAAACTGTTTTCCGTTTTCCATTTTTCATTTTCAGGAAAACGAAATGAGTTTACATTTTCAGTTTTCTATTGAAAATTTAGAAAACGTGTTTAGATAAAACCGATTCCGTTTTCATTTTCTATTTTAGAAGAACAGAAAACGTGTTTAGATATCTATTTTCTATCAATTTTCATTTTTCAATTTTTGATTTGAGGTTGTGCGGGTAAGTGGGTAGGGTGGGTGTATGGGGGTGGGGTGGGGTAGGGTGGGGTGGGGGTAGGTGGAGGTGGAGGTGGAGTGAGGTGGGGTGGGTGGTTGGTGGGTGAGGTTTGGGTGGAGGTGGTGGGGTGGGGGGTAGGTGGAGGTGGAGTGAGGTGGGGGTGGGTGGTGGTGGGTGAGGGTTGGGTAGGGTGGGTGGTGGGTGAGGGTTGGGTAGGGTGGGTGGGGTAGGTGGAAGTGGTACCAACAATATATGTTTATGGAGTAGCAATCATCTTTCATAGGCCCGTGGTACAAGTACAATTAAAAACACATGATAAACTTTCTCAACCTCCATCAAGCACCTTGGACACAAAATAGTGCCAAGTCCAAACTCTTATCATCCAAATTCACCGAGGTAGGAATGCGAATGCGAGAGAGACTGATCATCTGAAGAAGACCATTCAACTTGATAGGAACAAAATTATTCCATCTAGTTGAAATTGCACTAGTGACTAAAGTACCACTATCCAATAACATCCTCGCTGAAGAAACAAAAAAAAGCACCAACGGCATCCAAAGACCAACCCTTCCGATCCAACTTATAAAACATCCATGTTTTGGGCTAAGAAGTTTTGAATTTAAATCGATAAAATAATTTTTTTTGGAAAATAATTCAATAAAAACAGACAAATGAGAATAAATTTAAAGTTTTTTATAATATGTCTAGAATATAGTTCAACGAGCCAAAATAAAGTTTTGATGAGTAGTTGAAAGATTTAAAATCCATTTTGAATAAAAAGGAGAAATTAAGACATAAGGACTATAACTATCAGTTCTGCCAAACTTAACATATCTAGCTTTGACTTGTCAATGACTTAGAAGTTGGAGAAATTATGACAAGGGGTTGAAGTAGAAAGTTGTATTTTTGTTAGAAAATTCCTTTAAACGATAAAAGAACCTAATTGTAGAAATTTTAGTAAGGATGACCATTTTTGCCAAATTGCCAAACTATGGGTTAGAGTTGACCTAGTCAATGATCTATATGAAATAAATTATATTCTTTGGGGCAAAAGTCTAAATATGAACCTATCACTTAAACGATTGGGCAAATTGGGTTGTTAGATATAAGACTTGAACTTTAAGGACCATTTTTGCCAATTCTTGAAGTTAGGATCTATTAGGTGGGGATTCTCCCTATTTTTCTGATATGGGACAAACTGAGAGAGAAATCAGAATAATATGGCTATTTCTAGGGCTTTGGTGAAGATCAAATGCTAGAGTTTGAAGATTTAACAAGTTCTTGAGGTTTCGTTGCAATTTAATGTATAATCTTTTTTTTCCTAGCTTGAAAACCTGTTTTTGGGTTAGGTGTTCTGTATAATCTGAAAATTTTGATTTGAGGGAGGAAGATCCTGATGGAGAAAAGGCAAACAAACAAACTTAAAGTCTTAAGTTCACATGCAACCTAAAGGATCTATGTTTTCTCTATTGAACATATAAATAAGAACATCTATAGGAAACCCTAGGTATAATCAAAATTACTAAAGAGGGTTTCTGGATTACATACCTTATTGTTATTATAGCAAATAACAATTATTCCTTGTATTGTTGATCTCTCAGAAGCTAGCACCACAAATGTCGTGCCTCTAATGGTTGACACCCAAAAGTCCAAGCAAATATTAATTATCTTAAGTTCTTATTAAGAAAAGCTTGCTATATAACCTTATAGAAGGATTATAGATTCTGGTTAAGAGAGAAGAGAAATTCCAGAGAACTGTCTACAGGAATGTGGCAGAGAATAAAGTGACAGGGGAGGCGTATTTATAGCTGCAAGGGTGATAAAGGATGAACCTTATTCGAATTCAAACTGAGATAAACTCCTTATCTCTAACCCTTTTTCCAACTATATACGGCGCACGTCGCGGTATACCTTACCCGCGTCGCGCGTATTACTTCGTCCAGAAGGTTCTATTGTTCAACTATTGAACAATTACAAACCAGCCCCTGCACTTTCAGTTGATCCTAAATTAATCCTAATTAATTCTGATTAATATCAAACTAGTTTCTAATTAATTTATCATCACATAATAAATTAATAAACTATTTATCACTCTCTCTATTTAATCTTAATACCAGTTGGACTACTGAGGGCAACCCAAAAGGATTTCACTACTATCAATTCAAGTATATACCAATTATAGTTATGAGCTTAGACACCTAATCCAACAGATCCTAGGATCCCAAGTGTTAGTTTATGATTCTTGACCATTATGTGATCATTATCTAATTAATGGATGACTCAGAACCACCTCTAATGAAGATTTAGGTGTTATGAACCCTAGAAATGGAGATTTTGATGAGTTATTGCACAATCTTGTAATGATTGATTCTTTGATGTGTTTTGGATGAATGGAATAATTTATAAATGATTTCCTCAAGATTCCAATCTAATAATGTTGAGAAACAACTCTAGACACACTAAAACTATGATGGAATTGGGTGTTTGAAGTTCTAGACCCATGAATGTGTTGTACCTTGGCTTTGGCAGGTTGTACCTTACGTTCTTGACGCATTGGTTCATGTTATATTGATTCTAAATTATGTTGGATTGATCCTAAACTAATGTTAGATTTTGACTCTTTTAAGTTTAATAAAACCATGATTGGAATGTGACATTCCATGAGTTTCCACCTTTGGATCAATGATTGGAATTGGGAATTTCATGAGGTTATCCTCTTTGGAATTTGAAGTAAGGAGTGGGAATGAATCCTTTAGGGATGACTTAATGATTTGCTTATAAGAGTTTAATGTGGTGAACGACTTGGGTTCACTTGTTTAGCTAATGTCTTAATGGAATTCTAAGACATTGAGATATTTAGGACATAATCTGTTAAGCCATAAACATCTTTCCCGAACTTGTAGACTTTACCCTTTTTTTGAAAATTGGTGCAAAATCTGGAAAAATCACGCGAGACAAGAAGTGTAGGAAATCGAGTCTAGTTTCTAGAAATGTATAGAAAATGTCATTTGCAGTTATGGTTCAGAAGTTATGGTCAGAACACTGAGCAGTGGTCTGAAAGGACTTAATATGGAATATTTTATAGAAATAATATTATGAGCTTCTATGCGCCAAATCTTAAATAGAACTTATAACATAAGAACCTCATGACTTAATACTTTTGTTTAAGGATTAACAAGTGGCCAAAAGGGGAGCAAAAAGTAGGGTAAATTAATATAACGAATAACAAGTTATAACGAGTTCTAAATGGTGTCCCTTGTGAATGTTGTAGGTTGTCTCATACGAGTTCCTCCTAGCACACACTAGTGTTGATACGTGCATATTCTTAGAGGTGAGTTGCACTGACTTGCCTATTATATTAATGATGCATGTAATGTGAAATATCTCGATGGAACAATGTGATATGTATTATGTGTTATGTATGTTGTATGTAATGTGACTAACCATGAAGGACCCTGGGGAGAAGTGATTTAGCCGGCTAGTCGTGAAGGACTCATAGAAAGAAGGGCTAATGAGAGAGGAACCAGGGATAGCCCTTCGGGGAGCTGGTCTGCGCATAGGAGTTGGTACCAACAATATGTGTTTATGGAGTTATGTGATGTTATTTTGTATGTATGTGAATGAATGCTTGTAATATGTGAATTCATGTGATTGGTATAATGTGTGAGTGATGTATATGCTCACTAAGCGTTTTCTACTTACCCGTTGTATAATTTACTTTTGCAAGGCCCTCTAGGGCGGATAAAGGAAAGACACTGGCATGACCGCAGTCACTCGCATTCCATATCAAATAATTTGAGAACAGACAATTTCAATTATGAATGTTTCCTGGGTTTTGACTTCCTCTACTTATGTTGATTTTGGATAACTCTCTTTAACGTTTTATGAACTTTGGTTTCTTATAATATGCTAAACATTAAGGTTATTTTCATTTTGTTTGGGACATTACAAAAACAAATTAAATTGTTTTGAAATTAGGACTATATGATTTTCCACATCTCTTAAATGGTTTCCAAGTAAAAAACTCAATGGATTTTTAAAATGGTGTTTAAATGCAAATTACCTACATTGAGGTGTTTTGGGACCGAATTCCCTCGTGTGATGACTTATAAACTTTGATAAAAACTTGTGCGTTTAAAAATATTGTTTTTATAATTACTCTTAGCGAGGGATGTTACAACTTAATAGAAACCGCGGCCCCATACACCAAAACCAAAAGTAAGCCCTACTGCTGAGCTACACCCCTCAGACTCCATCTTAGAAAAGACATCAAACCATCTTAAGGAAGCGGATTAGAGACCCAACAATCTTTATTCGAGTCCAAAGCATATGCTTTAGAAAATTGGCAAGAAATAGGAGAAGTGCCCACCCATATGGCAAGCCAAAATTAAGTATTACACCATTACCCACTATAATTCAACAATACTCTTCGAGATCCAACCCCTTATCCCTCAGCTACCGAATAGAACGCAAGATACCACTCCAAGGACCACCTGTGACACCCATGATGTTGGATTAGGTGTCTAAGCCATGACTAATAATTAGTATTTGCCTAATTAATAGTAGCACAGTCCATTTGGGTTGCCCTCATGGCTGGAGGTTTGTTGGAAAGTTAAGTAGAGAGAAAGGGTTGATTTATTATATGACTAATAAATCAAGATATTGTTTGTTAATATATTATGGAGATAATATATTAATTAGAAATAATATTGTTGAGATTAATAATTAATCAGAAATTAATTGGATTAATTTCTGTGACATTAATTGGATTAATCAGGAGGTCAGGGATTAAAGTCGTACGAATTCAATAGATGAATTGCAGCGCGCGGCGCGCAAATGTAAAGGCTGCGACGCGCGTACATATCCGTACAAATTCAATAGTTGAATTGCGGCACGCGGCGCGCCAATGTAAAGGCCGCGGCGCGCGTACACATAATCCGGAAAATGGGCTGCGGCTAGGGTTTCTAGCTTTACCCTTTGGTTCCCTATAAATAGGGAACCCTAGGCCTCATTATCAGTCGCTCATTCTATTGTTTCTCTCGGGAATCTCGATCCATAATCCTCTCGGCTTGGGTGTGATCTCATTTGAGGCAGGATATTTTTGCTGCTTAGCTTCCAGGAAATTCTAAAAGGTTGATTTTTCTGATTTTATTCTTTTAGTTAATTTTCTTATGGCCTTTAGGTTTTGTTATATGTTCAATTGAAGAAAACATAGATCCTTATAGGTTGCATGTGAACTTAGGTTATTTAGTTCATGGTTGCAGAAAACCTTTCAGTGGTATCAGAGCCTGTCTTGTTTTCTTGTTGAATTGCTATAACTGTTTTAGGGTTTAAAGCCTATAAACCCTAATATATATCAGGATCGATTCCTAGGATTAGGGTTTTGGAAACCCTAATCCCCCCTTGCCTATTTCGAAAATTTCAATTAGGGTTTTAGAAGGTTTTCTATTTTTGGTAACTTTATTTGTTGATTAAATGGATAACCTTAAACCCCATTATTTGAATTCGAAATCTAGGGGGTTTAGGATAGGTTTTAATTAATTTGATTAATTTGGATAAACCTATCTACATTTGAATTAATTTAATTAATTGTTAATTAAAAGATAATTCAAAAGGGATTTAATTAATTTTAAAATTGCGAAATTAATGGAATAAATCCAGAAAAATATTTTAAAATGTTTAAAATATTTAGATTTAATTAATTTAATTAATTGGTAATTAAAATTGATTAAATCGAAATTTAAGGTTTAATTTAATTTAAAATTTAATTGTTAAATTTGGTAAAATTAAAAGATAAACCTTGAATATTTTAAAGGGTTTTAAAATACATCTTATATATGTTATTAATTGTTAATACTATATGTATAAGATAAAATTGGTCAGTCAATTCAATAGTAGGCCTCATTCACGAAGCTGGTCTATAAAGTGGGTATAAGGAGGCTGCCTGTAAAATGGCAGTCTAATGGGTGAACACTCTCACCCACCGCTCGCCTGATCAGTGGAGGGTCGTTAGCCGAACGGGTTTGACAGAACCGCTTAATCATTAAAAGTATAATGATCAAAGTACTAGAACCTTTACACAAAATCCCAATCTAGTTACTTTAGGAAAAATGTGAATTTGATGCTAACCCATGAAATTGCACATTGCACTTTATGAAACGTTGGTGGAGCGTGTGTGGTTTACCGGCACACCAATGGGGGTTCATAAAGAGTGGCAATGGGTGTCTCGGGTGTTATCATTGTTGATGGAGCGTGTGTGGTTTACCGGCACATCAATTTGAGATGATAATAGATCCCGAGAGCACCAAGCTAATTTGCATGGTTATTCACACCCGGTTTGTGATCCTCGGCATCCCAGTCACAAACGGTGGGGCATATCTGAGATTAAACATGCTATTGAACAGTTCAATATATCTCAAAAGAAACTAGGAATTCCATTTATAATAAGATTATTTTTCCGCGGTGGAATTGGCTGAATCGTCTTTCGCCTACCTTTATAAAATTTGCTTATAGATTACGGCATCCCTCTTCTATGTTGCAAATTGTTATAGTTGGATCCTAGCCTTATTTTATATTGGGTTATTATAAGGACCGACAAGTATCTAATTAATCTTACCTTCTTTTATAGATGTCTTCTGCTGATCAATCCGCTCCCCACTCAAACTCCAGTGTTCCCTCAATCCTCTCATTATGTTCCAAGGTTCAATTGAACGGGACAAACTACAATGACTGGATTAGAAATATCAAGATGGCTCTGAGGTACGAGAACAAAGAGTATGTCCTCGAGACCGAGCTTGTCGATATTGACCCTGAAACTGCTACTCCCGAGGAGATTTCCTTGTACCAAAAACATTCTGATGATGCGACCAAAGTGGCCTGCATCATGATCGCTACAATGAACCCCGAATTGCAAAGAATATACGAAGACTACTGGCCCTTTGAGATGCACAAGGAGCTTGCGGAAAAGTTCCGCAAGCAAGAGCGCATCGAGAGGTGCGAGGTGGTCAAGGACTTCATGAACAGCAAACCTAAAGATGGAGAATCCATCTGCACTCATGTGCAAAGAATGCAAGGTTACGTGGAGCGGCTTAGAAAGCTTGCGATGCCTGTACCGGAGCAGTTGGCCGTTGACATAGTGCTTAACTCGTTACCGAGTTCTTATGACCAGTTCAGGCTGGCTTATCATTTGAACAACAATCAGGCTAATATGACAGAGTTGCATCGCATGCTTCGAGTAGCTGAGGACGAGATGAAGGGTAAAAGTGTACCCTCGGTTAATCAGCCCGTCCTAGCCATCGGAAGTGGCAAAGGAAAGAAAAGGAAGGGCCCTCCTAAGCTAAATTGGAGGGAAAAGGTTCAGGTCGGGTCATCCAGTAATGGCTCGAGAACCAAGACTTCCCACATTCCTTGTGTGGCCAACCCCGATGAAGCCAACTGTTTTTACTGCAAAGAGAAGGGCCATTGGAAGAGAAGCTGCCCCAAATACTTGCAGGATGTCAAGGATGGGAAAGTAAAGCCATCGACAGCAGGTATATACACTATCTCTAAAAACTCACCATATTCTAATTCTTGGGTCCTTGATACAGGATGTGGTTTTCACATTTGTTCTGATCTGCAGGGCCTAAAGGAAAGCAGGGAGGTGGAGCACGGTAGACTGAACTTGATCATGGGCAATAGGAGATCGTCCCCTGTTACCAAGATCGGCGTTTACAGTTTAGTGCTTAGTAGTGATGTTAGTATAGAGTTATTTAATTGTTGCTATTCGCCAGAAATGACAAGAAACATTATTTCATTTCACGCATTGTTCAGACAAGGATTTCAATTTTCTTTTGATAATAAAAGTGGTTCGATTTCTGTTTTCAAAAATGGTATTTTTATTTTTACTGCTTATCCTTGTGATGGTGTGTATGAAACTGTTGAATGTGTTGACAATTTAGGACATAGTGTAAATTATATTGATTCTACTAGTGGTGTAGAAAAGGCATGTCTGTGGTATAGTCGGCTCGGGCACATCAGCAAGAAACGCATCGCCCAACTCCAAAAGGATGGAGTGTTGGAATCATTCGACCTCAGGTCGGATGATGTATGCGAATCTTGTCTGTTGGGCAAGATGACTAAATCACCTTTCAAAGGGTCTTTTGAAAGAGGTGAGGGTCTGCTGGACATCATTCACACGGATGTGTGTGGTCCATTCAGATCAACCACAAAGGATGGCACGCGGTTCTACGTGACCTTTACCGACGATTTTAGTAGATACGGTTATATCTACTTGATCAAGCACAAGTCGGACACCTTTGAAAAGTTCAAAGAGTTTAAGAACGAGGTAGAAAATCAATTAGGCAGGAAGATAAAGATGCTCAGGTCCGACAGAGGCGGAGAGTATCTAAGTATCGAGTTCCTAGACTATCTAAAGGAATGCGGAATAGTTTCGCAGTTGACACCTCCCAGAACACCACAGTTGAACGGTGTTGCAGAGAGGCGCAACCGAACCCTGTTGGACATGGTTCGTTCCATGATGAGTCGAGCTTCACTTCCCATTCACTTCTGGGGGTATGCCTTAGAGACTGCCGCCCATATCCTCAATCTTGTCCCTACTAAAAAGGTTGCTAAAACACCTCATGAAATGTGGACGGGGAAAGTTCCCTCGTTGGCACATATCAAAGTATGGGGTTGTGAGGCTTTCGTTAGACGAGAGACTCAAGACAAACTCGCAGAAAGAAGCGAAAGGTGTTTCTTCCTTGGTTATCCCAACCAGTCCTTTGGATATCTATTCTACAGACCAAGCGAGGACGTGGTCTTTGTAGCTAGACGAGCGGTCTTTCGAGAGAGAGAGCTCATATTCAAAGAGGACAGTGGGAGTACCATTGATCTGGAAGAAATTCAAGAATCATCAGATGACGCAACCTTAGGAGAAACTAGCAACCAACATGAGGAAGAAGTTCCTGTTGGTCCGACAGATGTATCCTTACCTCTTAGGCGTTCCGGTAGGGTTAGCATGCCACCCGAGTTTTATGGGTTCCATATAACTTCGGATGGGGACACGTTTGTCAGTGATAGGACACTGATAAATTTGGATGAACCAGCTAACTACCAGGAAGCAGTGGCGGGCCCTGAGTCTGCCAAGTGGAAAGAGGCCATGGATAGCGAGATCAAGTCCTTGTATGCAATCAAGTTTGGAACTTGGTTGACAATGTACCGGGTCGAAAGACAGTCGGGTGCAAATGGATCTTCAAGAAGAAGACCGACATGGACGGAAAGGTACACACTTTCAAGGCAAGACTGGTTGCGAAGGGCTTTACTCAAACCCCAGGGGTTGACTATGACGAGACCTTCTCACCAGTAGCCAAGATAAAGTCTATTAGGATTATGCTGGCCATAGCTGCATTTCATGACTATGAAATTTGGCAGATAGACGTCAAAACCGCTTTCCTAAATGGAAAGTTGACTGAGGATGTTTACATGAATCAGCCAGAGGGTTTTTTCGACGCAAAGTATCCCAATAAGGTGTGTAAGCTTGAGAGATCAATCTACGGATTGAAGCAAGCTTCTCGCAGCTGGAATCTTTGTTTCCATGAGAAAGTCAAAGAGTTTGGTTTCTCTAGGAGCGAGGATGAGTCCTGCGTATATGTCAAGGCTAGTGGGAGTATAGTCACCTTTCTGGTGCTGTATGTCGATGACATACTGCTCATGGGAAACGATATTCCAACCTTGCAAGGTGTCAAGGCCTGGCTTGGGAAATGTTTCGCCATGAAGGACTTAGGAGAGGCTGCCTATATTCTCGGGATAAGAATATTGAGAGATAGGAAGAAGAGACTAATTGGACTTAGTCAGGGTACATACTTGGAAAAGGTACTGAAAAGGTTTAGTATGGAAAATTCCAAGAAGGGAGAGCTGCCTATCCAAAGTAATGCAAAATTGAGTAAGACTCAAAGTCCAAGTACAGACGAAGAAATAGCTGAAATGAGTCGGGTACCTTACGCTTCGGCTGTAGGATCGATCATGTACGCTATGACGTGTACTCGCCCTGACGTGGCCTTTGCTTTAAGCATGGTCAGTCGGTACCAGGGTAACCCTGGAAGGGCGCATTGGATAGCTGTAAAGAATATACTCAAGTATCTGCGAAGGACAAAGGACATGGTGTTGGTCCTTGGAGGCAGTGATACATTGAGAGTTGAAGGATATACGGATGCCAGTTTTCAGACGGATAGAGACAGTGGTCGGTCTCAGTCTGGCTGGGTATTCCTTCTGAACGGAGGAGTAGTAACTTGGAAAAGTTCCAAGCAAGATACGGTGGCTGATTCTACTTGTGAATCAGAGTATATAGCAGCAAGTGAAGCGTCTAAGGAAGCGGCTTGGCTGAAGAACTTCATCGGTGACCTTGGAGTAGTCCCGAGTATTCAGGAGCCCGTGGAACTGTTCTGCGATAACGAAGGTGCGGTCGCCTTGACAAAGGAACCGCGAGACCATGGAAAGTCCAGGCATATCGACAGAAAGTACCACTACATAAGGCATAAGGTAGAAGAAGGTCACCTCGTGGTAAAGAGGGTATCATCGGAAGATAATCCTGCAGATCCCTTGACAAAGGCTCTGAGTAGGATTAAGCATAATCAGCATGCTAGGAGCATTGGATTAAGAGATGATATAAAGTTTATGTAAATTAGATAGGTTTCGAAACTTGTAACAATGAATTGCATTTGACTCTTGTGATTTAATAATAGAGATTTATTAATGAGTAATGGGTTACTACTTTTGTCAATACTTTATCATTGTGTTTTATTTTGCATGTTTTACTTCCTGAATAATTGGATTATTCAAATATCCACAGTCGATTACACTTTTTGGGAGTAAGTGTGAAGTAAGACTGTCATGAATTGGTAATAGATTGTCTAAAGAGTTAGACATTGCAATTGGATTGCTGCACTATTCGTGAGTACTTGGAAATGGAGATTTGAGTATTGGATAAACCCGCGCTCAATGGATTGCTTCATGGATTTCATCACGAGCAATGTTGAGACGATAATATTTTTTGATCTTTAAGCTAAGACATATGAGTTATGATTTATTAGACGGTTGTTCATTGATAATACGAAAACGCATCGGTAACTCGGTGTTATAAAACGTATTGTTGTGAGTGATTTGTCTGGTAAAAGACATAAGTATATGAGTCGAAGCTTATTCGTCCCTTGACCCTAACGGGGAACAGATATCTGTAGGCCTCTCGATGAATTTGAAGTTGACTAAAATGGTTGGCCAACCGGGACTAAATTGGTAGTCTAAGAGTCATATGCAAATTGGATATCGAGGAACAGTGAATCAGACCAGGATTGACTTTAATCCATGTCTTGAGTCTGAAAATATCTTGTTGGACGGAGGATCATCTGATCACTTATCTATGGACAGAACTGATTAGATCAGAGTTTGGCAGTGGTTTCTAGGAAGCTAAAAGTGCTGGTTAATTAGAGGTTAAATTGGTAATTATAGTCATAGACTTATCCAAGTGGGAGACTGTTGGATTAGGTGTCTAAGCCATGACTAATAATTAGTATTTGCCTAATTAATAGTAGCACAGTCCATTTGGGTTGCCCTCATGGCTGGAGGTTTGTTGGAAAGTTAAGTAGAGAGAAAGGGTTGATTTATTATATGACTAATAAATCAAGATATTGTTTGTTAATATATTATGGAGATAATATATTAATTAGAAATAATATTGTTGAGATTAATAATTAATCAGAAATTAATTGGATTAATTTCTGTGACATTAATTGGATTAATCAGGAGGTCAGGGATTAAAGTCGTACGAATTCAATAGATGAATTGCGGCGCGCGGCGAGCAAATGTAAAGGCTGCGACGCGCGTACATATCCGTACAAATTCAATAGTTGAATTGCGGCGCGCGGCGCGCCAATGTAAAGGCCGCGGCGCGCGTACACATAATCCGGAAAATGGGCTGCGGCTAGGGTTTCTAGCTTTACCCTTTGGTTCCCTATAAATAGGGAACCCTAGGCCTCATTATCAGTCGCTCATTCTATTGTTTCTCTCGGGAATCTCGATCCATAATCCTCTCGGCTTGGGTGTGATCTCATTTGAGGCAGGATATTTTTGCTGCTCAGCTTCCAGGAAATTCTAAAAGGTTGGTTTTTCTGATTTTATTCTTTTAGTTAATTTTCTTATGGCTTTTAGGTTTTGTTATATGTTCAATTGAAGAAAACATAGATCCTTATAGGTTGCATGTGAACTTAGGTTATTTAGTTCATGGTTGCAGAAAACCTTTCACATGATAAAAAGTTGTTGAAGCCGACCGTTTGGACCAAGAATCAAAGAGAATCACGAAGATGGTGAAAACGCCAAGTCCATTTGAACAACAGCTGCCGATTAGAAGAAAAAATACATCCTACTCCAAGGCCTATTCCTCTTTACTAGCAAGAATTTAATTCCATTCAACCTAGTGGAGTTTTCTATAACCAACTCACCTTCCCAAAAAAACATGGTATGTAAACGTAATAGGAACGACAAACAAGGACATATAGTAAATCCCCAAACTGCCTAACACCGACTTGAGCAAACTTAATCGACCACTGATTGATAAAGATTTTGCCTTCTAAGAAGAAAGCATGAAGATAAAATTTTCAGCAACATGTTGCCATGAATAGATAAAATTCATATTTTCTCTCATTGGAATGCCCAAATAAACGAACGAAAGACGAATAGCTGGACAACCAATGTAACAAGCAACCTCCTCAACTTGGCTAAAACCAACCCCCACACCAATCAACTTACGTTTAGCCAAGTTTATTTTCAGCCCTAAAGCTAAATAAAAGCAACGTAAGATATTAATAAGTTGATAAATGTTTGGATTAGCTTTTTCGATACCAAAACATAATAAGTTGATAAATTACCTTTTATTGTTTGGCAAATTGTGGTTATAGATGTAATAATGAGATAACTTATTAAAAACTCTTTAAATATAAGTAAGAATGAATTAACTTATCACAAATTCATTATTTAACTGAATAAGAACTTTTAATATTCCCCTATCCAAACACTTAAAATAACTTAGTACAAGTGTCAAAACGTAATAAGTCGATAAACATTTTAAATAAACATTCTCAAACACCCCTATTTGACACCATATGTATGAATGAAAGTATCTTTTAAAATATGGAAACTAATCATGTCTAAGAAATTTAATTATATAAAAACAATACATATTTTAAGAAGTTTTTAATTTATAATTTAGAGTTTAAATTTTAATGTTTTAAAATATAGAGGCGAGTTCATTTGAGAACAAAAATTTTCATGAGAAACGTGAGAACAATTTTCAGTCACTCATTTTATAAAAGGCATAAAAAAAGGTGGTGACATTTTTGTAATTATGTGAAAATTTCAAAAATAGATGTGGTGCCATTTTCGTAATTATATAAACGTTGATATTAACTAACACATTCATACGCGGTAACATTTTCGTAATTATATCTACATGTATATACATTGATACATTCATATGGATGCATTGATGTATTCATGAAAAATGTAGTTTTTTTATATATAAACATGTTTATCATTTAATAGAGCATAAAAGAGTATAAATATTTTTATATTTGTTTATATTTTTTCAATAAAATAAAGTCAATATGCATGCATTGATGAAGTCATAAAAAATAGTTTTTATTAACATGTTTATCATTTAAAAGAACATAAAATGTACAAATGTCAATATACATGCATTAATGCATTTACATGCATGACTTGATGATGTCACCACTAATATGAATTAAAATGTGATGACATCAACGAAAAATTTCTGCCGAAGTGATCTGAGAGCTTGGAATTAGACGAAATTCGCACACGACATATAAAATGGCTCGATTAAGAAAACTCACACTTCGTCGTGACGTGTGGTGTTTTTCAGCGACTCAAGATCATTTCAGGCCTCAAAGACACATGTATCGGTTTTTTATTGACGACAATTTTTTTAAAGATTTTATTTAGATAATTGTTTAAGAATCTTATACTAATCATTTATGATCTTTTAGGGTTAATAAGGAAAGCTTATCTTATAATCATAACTTTTTTAATAAAATAAAGTCGATATACATCCATGCATATGAATGCATTGATGCATTAATATATATATATATATATATATATATATATATATATATATATATATATATATATATATATATATATATATATATATATATATATATATATATATATACAGTGGTGGATCCAGGAATTATCACTAGAGGGTGCAAAAAAAAATTTCCCGGAATGTAAAGAATGCACTTATAGAAAAAAGGGTGTACTTTTGTGGGTAATTGATCAAATCCTAAAGTTGAAGTTAATTAGTAGGTGTCATTTTTTTTCCGAGGGGGTGCAACGTACTAAAAAAAAAATTTACAAAGGCCTGCAAAAGTTGAGCCGGTGCACAGCCCCTCCGTTACCCTATACTGGAACCGCCCCTATATATATATATATATATATATATATATATATATATATATATATATATATATATATATATATATATATATATATATTCATTGATGGATGAGAAAAAAAATTAGTTTGTACATTAAAGCATTATTTTTTAAATAAATTTAAGTTGATATGCATGTATAAATATGAATGCATTGATGCATTTTGTGTTTTAAATAATGCATGCACAAAATTTTTAGTTTTTATATTAGAACATCCATTTTTTAATAAAATAAATATAAAAATGTAAAAAAAAAACTAAAAATGGTAAAACAGACCTTTTATGTTTCCCAAGGACCAAAACCACAAATTTAAGTTTTTGGACCACTTTGAAAACATTTTGGACCTCATCGTATTTTTTAGCAAACCACATGGACCAAATTTGCAATTTACTCTATTTTCCAGCATGGTGTTGATGACAATGACAACTTCTTGTCCTCTAGATTCAGACATTTGCTGTTCCCATTTAATTGAAAAATGGTTTGACCATTTTGGAGGACTCTTCTTATTTCACAGAAAGTTTTTATAGTCAAGCAAATTGTTTTTTGACTGCAAACTAGTAAGAATCAAGTTAACATTTGATTTGAAATTACAACTACATGACACCGAATGACAAGTTGATGGATTTGAACACGAAGTGTGTTCAAAAAAGGAAATAAAAAACCATGTTTATAGTAGGTTTTAAATATATCAAATTTGACCTCTATAACTAGATATGAACAAAGGAAGTCCGTTGGGGAGCAGATATGTATGACAAATGATGAATGATTGTGGGGTATGGGTTCTGGTCACCAGCATTATGGTACACAGTATTTAAGTTATGTTTGGCGCAAACTTAATTCTAATAAAAAGCATTCTACGAAACTTTTCCTGTGAGTCTTACAAAACTAATTTATTTTGTAAATAATAAGATTACGTAAAATTATATTTTTAAACCTATAAATATGTTAACGTAAATACATGTACAAATACGTAATATTTTTCAAAGTAAACTGAGCCAAAATATTAGGATTTTATTGAAGATAAAACATGTTGGGACTTTTTCGTAAACTGGATTAAAATATTAGGACTTTATTGAAAATAAAATATATAGATGTTGCAGGTGACAATCTATGCAGTTATCGCGGTCATAAACTTAATAGCGATTATCTAACGATATTTGATTTAGCGGTTATCGCGGTGGTATATCGGTGATATATCGGTTTTTTTTTTGTTGTATTGTTACTTTTAGACTATTAGTACTGTATAAAATTAATATCACAAAAAATTACATAAACATATCACATAAAACATGGATAGTATTATAATATGAAATGTGTCAAAGTGTCAAACATGGATAGTTACATAAAAATGTCACATAAAACACTTCTCCTAACAATCTCGGCCTCCAATCTCGGACAATCTTGGCGCTAACCACGCCAGCGAGATCACTAACCGAGATTTCCATTGCTATCTCGGCCTAACTCCGAGAACCGCTATTTCGGCGCTATATCAACGAGATAGCACAAGATTGACTGCATAGGTGGCAATGTAACATGCTGAAAATGTTAAAAGGGGCTAATTTGAATACATTAGCCGATTTTCTGTCATATTTTGTAAATAAAAATTAATTTGAGAGTTTTTCATATAATGAGCCAAAATATTAGGATTTTATTAAAAATTTCCCATAATATATATATATATATATATATATATATATATATATATATATATATATATATATATATATATATATATATATATACATGTTTAATATAGAAACAAATTATACGACATGAAACTGGCTCATGTTCATAACTGAACATATGTTTATGCATCAACATATTTATCTATGAATATTAAAATTACATATATATATATATATATATATATATATATATATATATATATATATATATATATATTCATAAATGAACATAGATTATTTCATGTACTTTTGTGGTTAGATCGTATTATTTGGTTCTGTGTTGAATCTACCGAGTGTGTGTATGTGTGTGTATATATATATATATATATATATATATATATATATATATATATATATATATATATATATATATATATATATATATATATATATATATATATATATATATATATATTCTGGCATGAAATGTTAATATTTGGTTGTTGAAGGAGTAATTGATTGTCAGTGAAAGCGTTGGCCGTAAAGAATCATTTATCCTTCTACATTAACCTCATGAATACCTACAAAATTTCCTTTCTTTTGATTTATGCATTTAATTAAAAATATATCAATTCGTAACAAATATAGTCTTGAGATATGCTCTTATTGTTATTTTATGTTTATATTTCCCGTATTAAAATAATTTTATTTGAATTAAAAATATAATTTGTAAAGCTGAAATATAAATTACTCAATGATATTTAACTTTTCATAAAATGATTATTGGATTACACCATTTATATATGTATTATTTTTTGTTAAATCTATTTGTAATATACAAGTAGATAAACTTTTTAAAATATTTAAAACGTAAACAACAATTAAATGAATATCAGATTTAGAGTGGAAAACCCGAAACGAGAAAAACCATTTTGAAAAACACTATATTAGTCTCATCATTTTGAAGGGTTACAAATGTTTGATCGGTTGTATAAAAATAGAAAAAAAAAGATACAACAAAAAGGGCAAGGAAATATAAGAATAATAAAAGAGTCCTAATAAAATTATACTTAATGGGCAAGGAAATAAATGTAACATTAGGAAAAAAAAAAAAAAAAAAAAAAAGGAACAACTATCAAATGACGGCATTTTTGGAATGGTCGTGTATCTCCACATTGGGACAAAACTGTTTTCCCATAACGTAAGCTTTAACGATCACGATGAAATGAAATATATATAGTGTTCAAAAGTCTTAAGGACTTAATTTGAAATATTAACCAAATCCGAAAAAAGTTCAAAATTGACTATCGGAACCGACGTTATCATATTGTCAGTTGGGTTGTGGTTGGTGTGATTAATGTTCACATTGTCTCTAATATAATGTTGTCATATGTTAATGTGTTTTGTTCACTCGTGGAACATCGAATCCTTCGTGGGGCATATCGCACTTTAACTATCGCAATAAATTGCAATACATGACAAATCACCACATAACTCACCATATAACCCTATATAAGCCATGTAATCTATTTACACACTTCCGAAATAGCCATGTACTTACTTCCATAGTAGAAAAATCAATGGTAAATTGGAGTGTAGCCTTCTAACTCAAGACACAATTTTCTATAGTAAAAACATAACCCATGAGTGATATTCTTTTGTTGAGATTGCTTGATGCATAAATCTGAATTAATGTATCCACATAACCCAAATGTTGATTTTCCAAAATCCAAACAGGCCTTAGAAGTACCTTTAAAGTACTGGAATATCCATTGGATGGCTTTCCATTGCACTTTCCCAGGGTTAACCATAAAACAATTTACGACGCTCAATGCATGTGATAAATTAGGTCGGGAACACACCATATCATACATTAATGATCCAACCATATTTGAATAAAGAACTCTTGACAATTTACGATGCTCGTTTTGCATTTCTTCAACACCTATGTCTTGTGTGGGACAATGATATTGATGAGGAAATTTATGATTGCGTGCATCATCATTCATAATATAATCGTCGATGATGAATGCCACATATACCTTTATTATTATGATTAGCCTGAATTTCTAAATGACATACGTACAAACCGACAATGAAGAACCTCTACCGAAGATGATGAACACTCTTTTCACTACTCTACTGTATAAATTGCAGACTTATCCAATTATATAACTAATAGGACACAACTTTTCATCAAAAAAGTTTATAACACTCTAAAAAACGATTTGAGTATATATGACAAAATTTGAAATTGATGAATAATTATGTAACTTACATCTTCTGTATCCGTAATCTTATATTTCACATTACGATTATAAATTGGTTTATCTATTTTATTAAGTTTGTTTGATGAATATAAAATATTTCTTATTTATTTTTATTTAATTTTATATATAAAATCATAATTTACTTGTTTCAAACTAAATGAATTATTTTAATATTTCTAATAATTTTTAATAGAATAACTTTATTTAATGAAAAATTGGTTTGGCTTTAGTTGCTAATGAGAATGAAAATTTGAGTTTAGTTAGGTTGTGTAGGTGGAAGAGAAAGAATTTAAGTGTTTAATAGATTGTATAATTAAATTTGATTGATAATGAGAGTGGTTTTAAAGATGTTGGGCCAAAAGAAAAACAATTTTGCAGGCTTTCAAGAGATTTCGTAGGGAGGGCTGTATAGAAATAGATGACTATTAGGGTCTTTGGCTTAGTTTTTTGCTAAATCTTGAATTAAGCTTATGAAAATTAGTTAATTTTGTTTTCTGACTTAGAAATGCCATCCATATATAAATTACGTAACAACTTTTGTTCTAAATAACCAATGAATCAAATATCACTCTTCACGCTATGCATTCCATTTCACTTTTCAATCACCTATAGAGAAGGTACCGTGTCATCTTCAAACCATATCTCTTGTATTTCGCTCCTAAAAACCAGTACTTTCTTTCAATTTTAACTAACTTTTTCAACAAAAACACCAAGCTCTTCGTATATAAATTCAATATACATTTAAGATAAAATAAAAAGATAAACAAATATACATTTAAAATATAGAAGAGCGAAAATGGCAGGAATTACTAGATCTGCAATGGTCCAGACCTCCCGCACGTTATGTGCCCGCAGCCTGACTTCCTGTAAACCTACGCAGGTGCCTCTTACACATCTACCTAAATGTGTGTATGTATATATGCATAACACTCTTGGAGCTTTGTGTCATCATCAATTCATGATCTTATATTAGTTTTTCGTTTAAATAATCATCATATTATAGAAAAGGTAAAAAGTATTGAAGTTAGAAAAGAAAGAAACAAACACACCTTGAATAATAAAATTGAAACGCCAATGCAAAAGGATATCGTATTCAACGTTATCCTATCCAAAAGCATCTCATTTTAGCAATATTATATCTAGTATTCTACCAAAACACAATTGATGTTAAAAACAACGGTTTTGAACAATCAAAATATATTATCTTTCTTGCGGTTTTTTTTTTTCTTGCGGTTTTCATGAGCTCGAATAGGTAATTGGGGTTTTTACGGATATGAATTTGAATTATTAATGATGCATTTTGATTTTGTTTAAAAAGGTACGTTGCTTGGCTTCCCAACCGCCATTGGATGCAGCTAAGCGTGGTGTCGAAGAGGTGAAAAAAGTTGGTAACCAAATCAAAGATCAAGTTTCTTCTCATGCTGAAAACGTAAGAATAACAAAATTATATCGTTTTTGTATCATTTCTTATTCTATAAACATAGAAAGTAGATTATGATATGCGTGAGTTACCTATGATTTGATTGTTGTGTATATGAAATCGAGTATATAAAACATAAAGTCACACCTTTATTGAATTAAACTCATAAAATACAAGATAATATTAATTGGCCTAAGATGATTTATATTTTTGTTATTTTCGTGAAGCTGGCAAACCAATCAAAAGACGCGGCCGGAAAAGTCTCCGAAGCAGCGGAGAAAGCAAAAACGAGCGCACAAGATGCATGGAATGTTGCTACAGAAAAAGCTCAAAAAGTGAAGGACAACGTGTCTGAAAAAGCCGAGGAAGCTGCTGATGTTGTAAAACAAAATGTTGATGCTGCTAAACGCAAAATCAACTAAAGACCAAGCAATCATACTTGATTATTACCCAATATTAAATTTTGGGTACGTAAGTGCGTTATAAAACTTCATATGTTTGAAAGTAGTGTTTAATTTGTCTTACAAAAGGTAAGTTTGATTTGATTTCTGATATTGTGATATTGTCTACAATTTATTTGGTAGTTTAGGGACTGAAAGCGTCAACAATTGAAGTGATAAAAATGATTGAAATAGCTATCGGAGTATATGTTCCTTTTCATTCGGCTTTAGTCTTCTCCTCGCATACCTGTTATTTTCTTTGTCTTTCCTAATGTTTTTTTATGCTTCTGGCCTCTGGGGCGAACAAGCCAATTAGTTTTTTTAATCCAATAGTAATACCTTTTTTATTTTTCATGTTAGCCATTTGTAAGTTGAAAATAATATATTTATGCATGTCCAGATGATGGCAATCGGCAAGTACATACTGACATGATTGTTTATATACCTATGGTGTGTTTGAAGTGGTATTGATTGTGTATTTGTAAGGTCTTTTGTCATAAAATATCTAAGAAACTGTTGAGTGAAAATAGTAATACAATTGGATTTGGATTAAGTTGCTGTATTCATAGTTTACCTGGTTGAAGCCCAATAGCGATCATGAAGAGCGTCACATTTTAGTTTTTTACATTATTTCACCAAGATGGCCAACATCTGAGCATGTAGTTAATAAAATGTAAATATAAGGTGGAATAGTTTTTTCTTTATATCAATTTTAAGTGATTAAAGCTTCTATTCATTGTTACTGTCAACAAATTATATAAATCGAAACAATCATATAAATTTGATTCGTTAAAACAAAAGCTTAGCAAAATGGTATATTTCTTAATATTTGATGGAAGGAATAAAGACTTGAACAACACGAACAAGAGGCCAGGAACCGCCAAAAGTGGACTGAGTTCTGGACTACAATTTTGAGGACTATTGGGCCAATTGGAGCTCCGCTTTTTGGAGTTTAAAATTACGATCTAATCATGTATTATTCTTTGATTTGTTTCATTTTATTAGTTATTTTCTTTCCTTAATTTGTAAGATTCTCATTAGAGTTGGCTCATATTAATAGGGCTAACCTTCATAGAAATAGTTAGTGAAGAGTTTTTAAGTTTGAGAAATATTATAAGAATTACAGATCAACTCTTAAGAACAAAATTTGTTCTTCTTTGTGGGTTTTGAGGTTTTTCCATAACAGGCCCAATTCCATAGCATCACTCACCCTTTATTGCTCGTAAGTCCATCGGTCCACATAGTTGTCCATTGGGCAGCTATCCTTGCTTTTCATCAACTATCTGGCCAATCCAACCCTCCATAAACTCTTAACGCTATGCACATTATTATAGATTTATTCTTAATGACATGTTTATATGTTTGTATGATTGAATGATTTATGATGGTTGTGACAAAATTAAGATTTGTATTAGATATATCTCATGAAAATTACAAGAATCATATATATTTACTTTGGAGAGCCATAAATAGGTCCATATTCAATTTGCATAAAGTATTTGCAAATCAGTTTCGGGGTAGAGGTGCACAAAAAAACCGGTTTTTTAAATAACCGAAAATAATAACCGAACCGGTTTTTTTAATAACCGGTTTTTTAATAACCGAACCGGTTTTTTAACCGAACCGGTTTTTTATCTGAAACCGAACCGGTTTAATAACCGAAAAAAACCGGTTTTTCTTCCGGTTAACCGAACCGAACCGGTTTAAAAATCGAAAAAAACCGGTTTGAAACTCAATCTCGTTTAAAAAAAAACCGGTCAAAACCGGACCGGTTATAACCGAAACCGGTTTTTAAAAAAACCGGTTTTTAAAAAACCGGTTTTTAAATAACCGAAACCGGTTTTTAACCGGCTTTTGTGCACCTCTATTTCGGGGTATTAATCGCTCTGTTTATAACCGGATCTGTAGAATTATGATATTTCCCCTGAAATATCAAGGGATTACAAATAACACTCACTAATCACATTCTTATGCTGTTTACTTCATCTCTATATATCAAGAGACTTATGTGTAAACAACTACGCAAATTTACAAAGTTGGTAGAGACTAGAGACATTTGGGTTTAGGGTAATGAAGAGAGAGAACAACGCTTCTGTACCTACTCAAGGGAAGCCGGTCGAGGTTGAACTTTGGGCAATCGGAGGTAAAACGGTGGTGTGGTGGTAAGTTACAACACAAGAGAAATGTACAATCAATCAGATTATTTCCTTTAGAAAGAGAAAAAATGGATTCTCTTCCTTTTCTGTTTCATTCAAAAAGATTGTATTTAACACTGTCTACCTCGCCGGCAGATAAGTGCACCGGCGCCTGAGGTAAGAGTGGCCACGGCCGAAGATGGTTTAGCACTTAAACTTGACGCCTTTGCGTAACTCCCCCCTGCTCCGGCACCCGACGCTACAAAGTATGCTCCGTTCAACATTAAATCCCCGTCCGATCTCCAATTCCATTTCTTCCATTTCCCGGTCGTTACCACTCTCTTTGTCACCTGCTTAATAATTAGCTATTTAATTTTTGTTCTCATCAAGTATTTTGCATATGAAATTAATAATAATAATAATAATACCTCTTTGGCATTAGGGTTAGCCGGAGCAAGGTATCTGTTTCCTTGACTGTTAATTGTCGGGTTTGCACTTCCACCGATTGCATACATTTCCCAGTGTGTGTAGTCGTTATTTACAACATGAAAATACCCATGCCGACACCTAATGATAATAATTTGTTGAGTAATTTCGTTTATTAATGGGTTTGTTACTTAATTACGTACCTTGGCATTCTTTGAACAAGGCCTTCACCGAAGTGGTTGTAAGCAACGGTGACCTGCATAACCTTGTCACGGACATAGGAGTCGCTATGACCGAGTAACATGACCTCATTATGATGGGTGAATAAATTATTGGAAATGGTAATGGCGGTTGAACCCATAATAGCATCGATTAACCCATCAGCACAGTTGGATAAGGAGTTATGGTCGATCCAAACATGACTAGCGCCAAATAACGAAATTCCGTCACCGTCTGCTAACGTTCGCCAACCGTAATGAGACGGTGAGCTTCGAACCATGGCGTTACCGGTCTGTTTGCAGTCGTGGATGTGAAGACCGTGTATGATGATGTTTGTAACGTACTGGATTGTAATACAGGCGCCGTTTGCGATGTGGACGTTAACGCCGCGAGCATCGATTGTTTTGAAACTGTTCATGATTAGTTCTTGTTTTAGGGTAATTACCATGTCTCTTTTGAAAACGATCCATAAAGGTTTGTCTTGGATGACTGCGTGTCGTAAAGTTCCTGGTTTTGGGTTCACGGCGTCGTCGTCGTTAGGGTTTGTTACGATGTAGTACCGACCGTCACGGCCGCCAACGGCGTTTCGTCCAAATCCGATAGCACATTCGGCGAGACGCTTGCGGTGGCGTTGCCAGTTCGGATCGCACCGCCAGCAATCGTCCATCGGGTTTCCGGTCCCGCATGAAAAGTAGCCCAATTTCCTCCTCTCTGTACTGTTACGAATGCTCCTGTTCCATTTATTTTTATTATTATTTTATTAAATAATCACTTATAAGGAGTCAACAACATTGGCGGTGGGTTAAAAAACAAAATCGATAACAATAATGTAAAATTGGATATGGTTGTATACGGAAACAACATGATTTTGTTGGTAGTGAGTAAATGCGTATAGGGATGGTAATAATTGATGAGTGTAGCGTCGGTGAGGTGAAGGGTTATAGTATAAAAATGGAAAGGTCATTAAATATGGACATGGAACTAGCGAGTTTGTAACTAATAAAAATGACCCACGAGACTATGCAGGGATGTGAAGACCTGACTGAAGACCAGATCTGCCTAAGGGTCCGTTTGTGGGACCGGGTCAAACTGGTGAGAGAATGGCATTATGCAATTAAATTTAATGTACATGCATGCAGGAATTCAGAGTGTTTGGGTGAATATGGTTAACACGTGAAGAGGATATTGATTTATTTACCCTTTTATTATGTCTTCAAAAGTTAATTTTTAGTAATGTGATACTAGCGCTATGTTCGCCTAGATAATTTTGTCGTGCCATTTTACATGTTACGGTTTATATTTGGGCAAGCAAACAGAAAGAACAATGGACTGTTTAAAGCTAGACCATCCATGTGAAACACCAAGTTAATCACGTGAAGAAAGCAAACAAAAGATACACTAATTATAACAAGGAGTGTACTAACAAATGCCAAAAGTTAAAAACCAAGAACAGAATGCAGTCAAATAACATGCAACTAAAGTAATTAAAAGAGTAACAAAACCGTCAGTCAAAAGCTAGCAATCTGATATATTACAATTAAATTAACCATGAACAAAGAAAACTCATATTGTATTTGAAAGTGATGGAAGTTAGAAAAGGGAAATCGTCAAATAAGGCCCACGTATCTGTGAAAGCATAAGTTGTATCATCCTTATTTGCAAAACTGTTTTTAAAGAGTGATGAAGGTGGGGAATACAATAGGATGGAGAAGGCCTTCATACTGTTAGTGATGGCGTACGGACCATGTGATTCTTTTTAAAAATTATTAGACTAGGAGGAGTAATGCTCGCCAAAGAGGTCGCCAACCCTCTTGGCGAGCCAACTCCACTCGCCATCCCCACTCCGCTTATCCTCGCCATCATACTCGCCAAGACAAATCGCCAAGGTGTTGGCGAGATGCCAATAGCCAAAAAACCACCATTTTTCCTTTGTCTTATTATTTCCTTGGCCATTGGCCACCACTCCCTACAAAATGGCAAACGCCTGCCAACCATAGTCTGGCCCACAAAAACCCCTTGGCCATCCGTTGGCCATTGGCCACCACTCCCTTTAGCCTTATAGTACAAGTTGCATCTGACTTGATTGGTAATGAGTTAAAAACTTGTCGTTAAGAAGATACTTGTATTTCTAGCTACTATTTCAATAAATAATATGTATATGAATGTAAAGGGAATATACCTAATATGCAGGTACTGAGGTACCTAAGAGCAGAGAAAAACGAAGAGAATAGACTCACATGTCAACCATGGAAGCCACCATTTCTGGATCGTCAACAGCATCACCATTCTTTTTAATAGCAAGGTTTTCGTTTGTCCTGTGAATTAAACTCATATTTAGTATTAAAAATGAAGCTCCGACTTTAAATTGTCTATAAAGCTACATGTGACGAATTCTAAAGCATCGAATAAGAATAATATTGAACAAATGTGTATGATCATCTGACAAAAAGAATAGAAAAGGCAATCTCTTGATTGACTTTAATGACCAAACTTTGTTCTGTAAATTACTTTGAACTTATATTTGGATAATTACATAAATCAAGATTTTGTCCGAATTATATCAGATATTTGTATAATCTTATGCATTTCAAGCATAAATTTCTCATCTTCTTTGAGTGTCGCGTGTATGTAGCGCTTATATAATATGTACCCCCATGCTAAAATGAATGCGGTTGTAATTAATAAATCTTATAGCTGGTTCATGTAAAAGTTTTAAATGTTCCTTGTACAATATCCAAATTGCCAGATGGATGATCATGTAATACTTAGAAACATAACATAACAATTTCTATGGAAATATACACACCGTCAAGTAAGAGATCCAACCTATCAGGATCAACACAAATTTATTATCGGTCTATTCGTGCAGTTATTAATCTTAAGATCTTCAACGAAGAAACAGAGTGCCTAGAATAGAATGAAGTTTACCTGTCCGCAATCGTGGAGTTGCTTACTAAGCTCTGCAACTCATGTTTTCCTTCTTCACTGAAAAACCAGAAATATCAATGAATCAAGTTCAATTTTTACGCTAAACTGATGAAGATGCGTTAAATGCAACACTTGTGATGATTCGATAAGCACAGACATATGATTGCAAGCTAGCTGAAAACACAGGAACTGCAACGAATCAAATCCGATTTTTCCCTAAAGCTAGTGAAGATGCGTCAAAAGCGACACTTTAAATGATTTAACAATCACACGTACATGATTTTACGCTAGCTGAAATTAAACACAAGAACTTTAATGAATAAATTCAACTTTTCTATGCGTTAGAGAAACACTTAATTGATTAAACAAACAATGATATATAATTGACGTTACCAATCCGTAAACTAACAAGCTTTTAAATTCTAGTGAATAAACAGGAACCAGAAAAACGCAATGAAGTGATCTAGAAGAAGTAACATACAGAACAAAGCTACGCTTCTCATTGTACCGAATTACCTATAAACCGCATTGATGGATGCAACAAGAGCAAGAAGTAGCAATGAGCAGAGTGCGAAATATCTCAGAGAGACTGCCATTGTTGCTCCAATTCAGAAACGAACACGCAATCGCTCTAAGTATACGTATCTTCAGTCGGTGTTTCTCTCACTAGAATTTATTCATAGAGAGAGAAGAATGGAAACAGAATGAGGTGAGTCAATTGTCAAAGAAAACGCTGAACAGAGGAGTCTATAAATAGGAAGAGGGAAAAAGGGCGGACTTGGAGTTTGGTTGATTCCCTCTAACCCTGGTTAGGTTGTTTTTCACTCGCTGCCTTTATGCTACTCGAAGGGCATTTCCGTCATTACGAAATGTTCAAAATATGTATGTTAAGAAACAAATGCATTTGTCAAAGAGATCATTGCATCGATTCAACAATGTTATGTAATTTTAACTAAATTCAGCAGACGTATTCGTTTTTGCCTAAAATTTCAGATGCAAGCAAACACACAATAAACATTTTGTTAATTTAGGTAATAATCCGATACCATATATTTTGACGATCTTTAATTATATATTTGTCAAATAGGCATAACACAGTAAAATTTCGTCTTCAGCTCAAATCAGTATTATCCATTCATTCATCTTATTTTCAATTTTGTATTAAGCTAATTTTACATTCTTATTTACTTCATTAAGAATTAAGATTTCATTTTATGCACATTTCACATTTTAGTCACCGTACTTTTCAATTTTTATCTTCTTTTCCATTTCATCCGTTTATCGTTTTGATTAGTATAAAATCAGATTTAGATGTTATTTTAATGTGTTTATTTACTTATTATTTTTTCTCTTTTTATTGTAAATAGGTTTAATGTTGAGATTAAGCCCCATAACCTGGTTTTCAACAGATCTAGAATTCATTTTAGTATATTTCTATGTTGAACTGAACGTAGTAAATGAACAGTATGTTAGGTTTTAGTTTTTTTTTTTTTTTTTTTTTTTTTTTTTTTCCCTATATGGTGTCTTACCAAGGTTGGTATGACTAGTTCTAGCTTATTACTTAATTGGTTACATTTTATTTTAGTCATCGTAAGGGTATTTTTACAATATTAGTAAGTAATTTTAAATAGATATGATTAGTTTTAGCAGATTACTTGATTTGATACGTTTTATTTTGGCCATCGTAAATTTATTTTACAATATTAGTTAGGAATTTTAATCAGATAGGCAAACATTTATTGAACAAGGATTAGACAAAGGAGAATCTTATTGAGGATGTTGATATTTCTTTTTAAACGTCGATTAGTTAGACGATTCTTGATCTATCACCAACGAAAATTAGGAAATAATTAGAAGGTGATGATCTATCAATCATTTATCTAAGGGACGCTCTAAAAAAATCATTTGTCCAAAAGAAAATGATTCATCTAGTCAATATGACATATGATTTGTGACAACATAACCCAAAAAGATTCTAAATGCCCCAAAATAGCCATGTATCTTGCAATAGAGACGCTATAAAATTATGGATTCCATTAAAAAATTCTTATATGCAAAAGAGTTTGTCATTTTGTGCTTAAACGATATAAGAAGAAAGAGAATTAAGAGAGTTGTGAACATTTTCATTATGATGAATAAGCATACTCTCAAGTATATAAAGGGGACTAACATAAAGCTAACAATGGTTACAAATTAACAACAATATAACCATGGTTGAGGATAAAATAAGTACACCCAAAATACACATACGGCTGATCGTGGAAACAATTTATTCCACTCAACATGAGGGTGGAGGATAAAATAAGTACACCCAAAAACTTGTAATGAGGAATAATCTGGTTAGTGACCATATAGTTTTCGAACGGAGACAACACAAAATTATGTGAAGTAGTGATTTAATTGATCACATGAACAACGATTAGGAGTGTTTCTTTCCATAAAGCATTAGGAACCTCGGATGATAGTAACCAAGACTACGTAGCTTCAATAAGATGTCAATGTTTCCTTTGTACAATATTGTTTTGTTGAGGAGTATTTGTATAGGATGATTGGTGTATGGTACACAAATGCAAGTAACCGAGTGAAATCATTATAGGTATATTCCCCATAACACTGGCGGATTCAATGTAGGGCACCGGGGGGCGGTGCACCTGCTAAAAATCGTGTACGGAGTGGAAATTTTTTATTTATTTATTTTCTATTAGGGTGCAACGGTACGAAAAAAATTGTGCACCCGCTTAAATAATAAAATGTCACCCACCCACTATTGTGCACCCGCTACTGATAAATCCTGCATCCGCCCCTGCCCCATAATTCACATTGGAAACACTTTATAATAGTGGAGTGTTGTGTCTTGAGTTGTTGCATATGTCAAGAAATCAAACCCTTATTTCATAAGATAAACACAAGTATAGCAAGTATAATCATCTGTAAACGATGGATAGCAAATGTATCCTCCCTTTAAAGACACTAGAGACGAACAATGTACATCAGGATACACAATATCAAACAGAGGGAAAGAACAAGAGAAGCTTTTATTAAATGGCAGAGTGTAAAAGTTTGTCTGTTTACAACTATTATAGTCAGAAATACCATAACTATTCAAATAACATAAAACATGTGTAGAGGCTAAATATTGTAAATGTGACACTGACAAATGTCCAAAACGAGAATGTCAAACTATAAAAATAATATGACAAACGAATCAAACGAAAAGAAGACAAACCAAAATTAGAGGGAGCAACATCGAAAACTTTTAGCTGATATATTACATAAAGTTACAGTAGCCTACGGCTGATGCCAATCACCCTTTAATATTATGGATCTTATACACAACAAATAGAATAAACAAAATATACCTAATAACCATATTTACAAGCTAACTTATTGAAGCAAGGTATAAAGCAAGTTTAAGAATATAATAGACATCCGTGAGAGAAATATGAGGGGTAACAAAATAGCCAACACCCTTTACTGGCATCCATGTGGCATTAGCAGACATAATGATAACAGGTGAAGCAGGAGACAAAGAAACAAAGAATGACAAATATGGTGACATATGATGAGATTCACCATAATCTAAGATCCATAAGGATGAAGGGATACCAGAAGTATGATATATAGACAAACTTGAATGAGATATAGATGTTGACATGGAAGTAATATTAGAGGCAAGAAACTAGGGCTGAACATGGTACGGTACCAGACATTTTTTCCTCAAACCATGTACCGTACCAATTATAATTGGTATACAAACTTAGCTACCGGAACCGTACCAAGTATAATTGGTACCAACTTGTTTGGCTACCAACAAGTTCGGTTGGCACAAATTGGTAATTGTTTGTACCAATATACAAATAATATGCAATCGAAGAGAAAATATAAAAACAAAAAGAAGTTCGACACTTTAAATTGTTATATAAGGATTTGATCGTCATCCCCTAGTTAGAATATTATCACGTATGCTGAACTTGGAAACAAAATAAGCGAAGAATGTGAGGGATGTTTAGTACTATATATATAAACATTATCTACAAACAAAATAACATAATTTAAAAACGAAGGCTTCATATTGTAGCATTCCCGCTTGCAAAGAAAGTAAAAAAAAAAATGTGACAAATTAATATGACTAGTCAAAGAAAGGTTAAGTTGAAATTTCTTGTTGTGATATACTAAAGGATTATATGGTATTTTACTAAAGATTTTATTTATTTGTTATTTAATTATATAATTAACTTTTTAGTTTTTTATTTAGTATGAGACTAAATCAGTAATTGGTAACTTGGAATAATAATCGGTTGCTTTATCAATTTATCTCTATTACCGAACATATATATATATATATATATATATATATATATATATATATATATATATATATATATATATATATATATATATATATATATGTATGTATGTATGTATGTATGTATGTATGTATGTATGTATGTATGTATGTATGTATGTATGTATGTATGTATGTATGTATGTATGTATGTATATATAATTGGTTGGTACGGTACAATTATGGTATTCGAAATTTAGTACCATTACCGTGCCGAGATCACTCGATTGGTACGGTACTACCGGCCAAACATATTGGCTACCAAACATCTTGGTAGCCAATTTGATTGGTACGGTTGGTAACATGTTGGTTGGTTGTCCGTAGTACATTTTTGACAGCCCTACAAGAAACTGTATGAAGTAATTTAAAACCTAAGGATCCAAAGAAAACGATGGTGTAGTGGTAGCATGGGGATCAATATATAGAAGGTGTAACAAGAGTAAATTATAGTGGATGAGGTGCCCAAGGCGTATGACCAAATGAGGGTGGTTGAAAAGGTAGCTGAAATTTTCTAGATGACGTGTTTTGTTGTGGAGGCCTTTGTTGTTGTTTTGTCTTGTTAAGTAACAAAGGGGACGGGGACTTCCATTGGTTCTTTTGTTTGCAAAAAAACATTCATCAAAAGCAACTATAAGAGCTGATATAGACTAATTTGTAGCGTGAGGTTGTTCAGGAAAAACAAAAACAACAGGAGTAGTAGATGCTTTAGACCCTTTATCTACCCGAGACTTGAGATGAGTCTCCTTTGCAATCAATTCATGAACAACCAAATCAATAGTGGAAACCAGGGTACAATGAAGGATTTTCTCACGTAATCCTTTGAAATCGGACCGTAATGCCTTTAGAAGTTGGACCAAATCTTGCTCTCCCTCCTAGCAATATGGGGTATGAAATATTCCAAATGGTACTATTTAGCAAAATTAGATTGAATGTACAATCTATCCAAATGTTCCCAAACTTCTTTTCTCATGTCATACTTAGCCAATTGAGTGTCAATTGATTGAACTACAAAATTGTTGATCCAAATGATAATCTTGGAATTATAAGTTTAATCAAATAAAGTTCCATAAGTAGCATCTTTTCATCTCCCGATTTACTTATTACACCCATAAACATTTACCCACATATGTTTCCTACGCAGAAAAATCTTCATCAGATAACTCCAATAAGCATACTTTTTTACCATCAAATTGAGTATTAATAAAACGAAAAGAATCGTCTTTACAAACCATATTAAAAAAATCAAAACGAACAAATACATGCAGCAAAATGCTAGCAAATAGCAACAATAATTAAAGCAAATGAACACCAACAACAAATATGAGTGAGAATCAAATGAAAAAACGACTAACAATTACTAGAAATAGATGAACAATACCCAAACAAAGAATAACAACAGCGACAGTCGGATACCAACCAAATCAAAAAGCATACCCATCAAATACAATAATGAAACTCTTCCAACATCAACAAATCAAAATACAATGATCGAATAAAGTTCAAATACCGTGTAGATTAATAACCATCTAGAGAGAAAACACTAGGATTTCATTATTGAGAGAAAACTTGAATTACAAAGAAAGAGAAATAAAGACTATAAATACAAAAGCTATATAGGGTTAACCTAACTCAAAAGTTAAATAATTAAAATCAATAAAAATTGGAGTTGATCCGTACACAACAGTTTTTTGTCATACAGTTTTTTGTCATACACAAAATAACATGTTTTATGCATATTGTACAACTCATGAAAGCATAAATTGTTGTGTACCGCCAAAAACTATTGTGTATGGATAAGCTCTCATAAAAATAGTCCTATGACTTACTATGATAGCAATTATGACTTTATCATACTAGAATTTTTCGATGAACCTTGAGATTTGAGATAGAGACTTGGCGACTGATTAGCACCATTGTAATTCTATCCTTATTCGTAAAAAATCCACAGTTGATAGAAAAAATATAGCAAGCTATTATTGGTTGTCTTCTATCATCAATCTCTCGCTAATTTGGAAAATAAAAAAATAAAAAAAAATTGTGTTGTTGAGGAGTTTATGATCTGTCACTGATCAATGTTAAATTTTGTTACCGGCATATATTATATTGCAAAGGGCCTAGCAATAATTTTTTTTATGATATGTCACTGAAAGTTAATTATTCACCGTCAATCATCGACGTAATGTTTTCGTTGCTGATTCCATATATTTGCATGTTTTTCGAGTAGTGGTCCAACTATGCTCATAACGTGTTGTAGACTTGTAGTATTATACGTTAATTAAGTTGGGGGTAGTTTGGGGATTTCAGTTGAAGCTATTGTATCTTTGAGGGTTTCGAAGTACGTATCTTTTGATCATATATTATTACTTTTCTTCTATAGATTTACCTTGGGGTTTTAACTTTTTCATTTTCTTTGTACGTATTTCACTTTTAGCAGTTTTAATTTATGCTTGGATTTGTTGGTTGAAGATGGAATCATACACTAGAATTTCGTTTTCATCCCAAATCACTATCTTCGACCCCGTCATCTTATCTTCTTTGTCATTTTATTATGCACGTTTCACATTTTAGTTACTGTACTTTTTCATTTCTTATCTACCTTTACATTTTGTTCATCTCTTTGCTTTGATTAGTATACACTTAGATTCATTATTATTATAGCTTGTTCGTAATTTCGATTTAGAGAACATGAAGTAGAAATCACATATACTTCTACGACAATTCATCCGAGGCCAAAATCAAATTTGAGTTCATTCAATGTAAAGTACCCGAATTCTTATTTGGGTTAATAGGGTGGTTATTCGCAAGAAGATAATATCAACTTTGAATTTGCATTCGTGTTGTTCAAATAAGCAGGCTACCGATATCAACTTCGAACTATTCAGATTATTTGGATAACTGAATTTGAATTTTGATTCGAATTTTAAGATTAAGTTATTTAATGATTTATAACATATAAATTGAAGTTTTAATAACATATATTTATTCGAGTTTGAATCAGTTCCTATTCAAAATACACAAATGCAAAACTGAATAATTAGGCCGAATATTTATTTACGTTCCTCGAAATAAAAATTAAATAATTAGAGCAACTTCAATGGGAACTCTTTTTTTATAGTTCTTCACTCTATGTTTAACCACTCAACTTCTTGGAAATGATATGTTTTTTCATTTTTTGCTAATTTTTATTGACCATTATTAGTCAATATACTATTATGGTTTAAATATCTAACCCCTTTCTCTATATTAATATTTTTATTTTACCCCCTATTTATATTTTAGTTTTAAATTACTCGAGTTTAAAGAAATCAACACATCATGCTTTATTTACAAACGCAAAGTTATATATCAAACTTTTTTTTTATAGTTTTTCATTATTTGTTTGACCACTCAACAGCATTGGAAACTATAGGTTTTTTTCCTAATTTTATTGATATCTCACTATATATTGAGTGATCTACAATCATGGTTTGAATACTTAAACGTTTTCTCTTTAATAATATTTTATTTTACCCCTTATTTGTATTTTATTTTATATTTACTTGAGTTTAAAGGAATTGACTGAAGATTCTATATTTACAAATGCAAGATTATACATCAAACTCTTTTTTCTACTAATTATGATTATTAAACTATTTTTTATTAAAATATGATATGTTTAAAAAATGATTAATTAAACGAGAGGGTTTTATAAATACGATTTTGTATGTTTTAAATATAAGGTTTTAATTAGATGGCTTTTAATTTATAAACTGTTTGTGTATTTAACCTGTTTAAAAAAAAAAATACTCCGGATTTTGGGGCATTACAATGATGAAACATGATTTTAATTTTATTGTATATGTAATCTTTAGAATTAAATGTACGTAAGAACACGCTTTTAGTATGCTTATTAAATCAATACAAACATTATCATTAGTTTATAATTGTAAATATTATGACAAATTTAGATATTATCACATTAGTTAAGGTAGTTTATTTTAGTTAAACATTAGTATTTAGTTGTTTAAGTGTTGATGATAAAAATATGTTTTGAATTTTATTGTATATGTAATGTATAAAATTAGTTGAACCGGTATATGACGGTCTAAAGCTTTATCATAAGTTAACATTAGCGGGTTCTGGGTTTGGGTCACAACAATTTTCTTAGATGTCTATCCCATCATAGTTTCATCAATATGTATTTTATTATTTTGTATATAACTAATTAGTTATTTCCAAAACTTTAGTATATAGTTGTTATTTGAATAATAATTCATAAATTTATCACAAAAATCCATATTTTAAAATTAATAATTTTTATATCAACCTTCAAGAGCCAATTTAGTTGAAGTTGAAAAAATATATGATATTTTTAAGTATCATAAATATCAATTAACTATCTTAAGTTAAAAATATCATTTAAATTGTATAAGATTAGTTAGAACTTACAGAATTTTGACATTAAAATAAATATTCACTGAATTAGTTTATTTTCCTTAAATATGTGGTTTAGTATAAGCACATGAAAAGACTTCATTCAAATTGGGATTTCTCTATTGTGATGACATATACTAAGATAAGTGAATTTAATCTATTGTAATATGAATGAGTTACTCAAGGGCAGTTGTGTACGATATGGAAAATAGTCAATCTGAATAATAAAAATTATATATTGGGATTGGAGATGGTATTCGCTAATGATATAGTATATTTGTGTTTATATTTATATTTTCTTTGTAGTTATTGTTGATAAATACATAATTATGATGCAAAATAAATTAAATATTTATTTTGAAACATAATAATCTGAATATTATTTCGTTAATTGGATTCTATTAGTATAACTTATTTGAATTTATTTATTTTCAACTTTCTAAAAAATGTCTTTTTTTATCTTATGGTTAAAGATAATATGAATACTTTACATCAACTTTTTTGCTTTATTATCATAGTTAATGATAATAGATTAATTATTTTTGACAATATATATCTATTAACATTTTGACTACATAATTTTTTTCTACGCAACGCGTGGGTATTCGTCTATATATATAAAAACTTATTTATCCCAAGTTATTAATATAATTAGTCAAAAGATTTCTAATTTTAAAAAGGCTGTTATACAATAGTTGATCGATATAGAAAGCGAACTTCAAAGATTAAAAGAAAATATAAAAATTGGTACACATTAAAAGCCCAAAATCTAATAAGCATGTCATAAAATAATTAGAATAAGTTGGTAGCCAAATAAATTTAGACATTAAAAAACATCGAGGGATGAGTAGGTTTGCTAATGATTGTTAGAGCATAGTCATGCTCATAAGTAGCACTTCAAACGTTGGTAAACCACTAAGTTTTACTCCAACCTTGGGTTTTAGTGACTTCTCAACACATTGGTTTACCAAAATAGTTTCTTTTTCAGAAAGTATCCAATCCATATTTAATTTTCTGTAATTACTAGTCATAACGAAATATATTGTAATTTTGATCTTAACCCGTGAGAGTCCTCTATCTTCTTTTTGTTATGATATATTTAGATATTTGACTTGATCATAGTTTTCAACCTTTGATAAATTAAATCCAAGTATCCAAGTCCCAGTCCATTTGTACTCAATACGGACAAATCACCCTCGACCAACCCGAAAGGTCAAAAAATATTATGGTTGTTTGAAACTTTGAATTCTGAAAATAAATAATGGACGCTAATTTGAAGACTAACAAGTGTTAAGATGTCTGGTCATGGTATGAAGCGGTTGATTGAGTTGGCTTCCAATTCCATCATAACCCATAAATGGAGTTTGGGGTTCATTGTCACTTCCCATAAAACATTGTCAAACCCTGGCACACTTGGCTAACAAGGTGATTACTAACAAAGAGGTCATGGGTTCAAACCCTGGCACTAACATAACAAGGAGTAGTTTAGGAGTAGGAGTAGGATAGATTTGCCGTTCAAAAAAAAAAAAAAAAAAAAAAAAAAAAAACTTTTGTATGGTCAAACACTTCATTTCTAGTGGGGGAGAAAACAATCTACTTTGGAAAGAAAATATAAATGTCAACTCATCTCTTTCTCACTTTCTTCAAATTATAAAAAAATATTTAATGGTTTCTTACTTTCTTTTAAAGACTTTTTTATTTCATTTATTTTACCATATTGATTCAATCTATGTTCTCCTTTTACAGAAATATAATATTTGATTTAGACATCTCTTGATTATATTATGTGTTTCGTTAAATTCTATGTATTTGTTTGGTTGGTATTTGTTGTTTTCCCTCGGTCGTTACACTTTTGTGAGCCTCTTATCTTATATCTATATCTTTTTATACTATAAGGTGACAAATTCCCATTTTCTCCAAAAACATAAAAATATAACAATGGTATTTTTTAGACTTATTTCTTTCACTTATTATAACCGTATAGATTTTATGTTCTCCATTTAATATATATATATATATATATATATATATATATATATATATATATATATATATATATATATATATATATATATATATATATATATATATATATATATATATATAATGTTTGGTTCTCAAGATGTCTTGAACTCTTGATTATTATCTTAAATGTATTGCTATAAATTGTACGTATTTGTGGTTTTTCCTCTTTGTTGACACTCTTTTGCGCTTCAATTTTACGTCTATATCTTTCTATAGTAAAGGTGACAAATTCCCATTATAAGAATATGATAATGGTGTTTCCAATACTTGTTTATTTCACTTATTCTTACCATATTGATTTTATGTTCTTAAAAAAAAAAAAAAAAAGTTAGATTCAGACATGTCTTGCTTGTCTTAGGCTGAAGGGTGTGCCGGACGCACACCCGCGTCCTTGCTGAGATGGCACCTAGAACGCGGCCAAACACAGCCCCTCCTCCGCGTCCCCGCGTCCTCCGTCCTCACACGTTCCTGGGGAGACAACCCAGGAACGCGGTGTTCTCTTTTCCTATTGGCTGAACCGGTTCTCTCTCTCCCACCTCAGCTTCTTCTCTTGCGTTCTTCCGGCGAGCACACCCCACAGCCTTATGTGTTGCTTTAAATTCTATGCATTTGTTTGACTTGTAGTTTGTAATTGTTTTTTCTCTTTGGTTACACGATTGTGAGCTTCAAATTATATCTATGTAAAGCCAGAGTACATGTAACAATTCAGCTGAAAATGGGCTAATTCGAGTTGAATAACAAGTTAAACAGGGCAAATTAAAAAGTCTTTTATAAACGTAAAAATTGATTGTCATGTATTTAGATACTTATTTATGTTTGTTTATAGTAAAAGTTACAACTTCAAGCAACACAAACACGTGAGAAGACTATTTTTTTCACATCATGCTTTATTATGGTTGACTAATTGAGATATTTATTATTCAATATCACATAATTACTTGTAACATGCATATCTAAAAAAACATATTACCTAAGGAAGCACGATGCAATCCGTAAAGTTTGATACTATTAACACGAAGCGGTTTTGAGTTGAAAAAGAATGAACAAATGACAAAATGATGTAGCAATCAAAACATATGGGTGAAGTATAACACGAAAAAACATGAGCGAGTTGAGTTGTATACTAGTGAAGTGAAGTCTATGCATGTGAGCCTTTTTTGGGCCCATTTGGTTGGAGGGACTTGGACATGGCGCGCAGACGGTTTGTGATTTCGGTAAATGAAGGACGAAAGGTGGGGTCCACGGTCCAGCATTGCTCCATTAGCTTCTTCCATTCAGGATCACACTTTTCTGGTATAATAGGCCGAAGAGTATCCTTCACGATTCCTCCTGTCATATGTTTCACAAGTCAAAATACTTTGATTTATTTGTATACTATAGCATCCTACTTTCATTTTTGTGTACCACAGCATTGTACTTTCTATTTTCTTCTTATTAGGATGATATACTTTGAATGAATCTACCAATTTATATCAGAAAAATTTCCGTGTTTGAATGACAATGTTGTAATAGGAAACAATGAAAATAGGATGCTATAATAAACAAATCAACGAAAGTACATTGCTATGACTGAATAGATTTTTCAAAGTAAAATGTCTGAAAAGAAGAAGAGCTTACCTATGATTGCACCACAATGCATATTTGCATAAGGTTCTTCACCAGTTAGGATCTCCCACATAGTAATGCCAAAAGAGAACACGTCAACCTGTTAATTAACAGCATGGATTAAGTTATTTAAATGAGCAACATACTTTCATTGGTGTGTTTTATTATAGCATTCTGCTTTCATTTCTTCCTGTTACAGCTTTATACATTGAAAACTTTAACCAATTATAGCAACGCCATTCAAAAACAAAGCAATTTTCACTAGATTCTTCCAAAGTATAGAAAAAAACTGGGTAGCCTTTCAAAGTACAACGCCTTAAAAACAAAGTAAATGTTGTAATAGTAGGATGCTATAATACACAAGTACATTGCTATATCTTGAATCTAGATATTCTGACCTTTTCAGATACGCGAGTGGTGCTACCGTTTAATAATTCGGGTGCCATCCATGGTAAAGTTCCTCTCACACCACCTGAAACAAGAGTATTCCTTTTGATCCTTGAAAGTCCAAAGTCTCCAACCTAGAAACACCATATAATTATAAATGTATTTCACAAACCAAAAGAAATTAACTATGAAATATTAAATTACCTTACAGACAGGTCGTTGTGGATCACGCATATTAACCAACAAATTATCACATTTAAGATCAAAATGGACAATATTTTTGGAATGCAAATATTCCATCCCGAAAGCTGCATCCATGGCTATTATGAGCTTTTTACGACGATCAAGTGACCTAAAATAAAACAACATCAACATTCAACAAAAAAAGGATCCAAAGATGATTTTATCAGGAATAAAAGTGATCCTTTTTACCTATCTTTTTTTATTAGAACGTTTCTAAGTGATCCATTTGCCATAAATTCAGTAACAGTAGCTAAAGTTCCTCCCGCTCCATCCGGTACAACTCCATAAAATGCAACCACGTTTGGATGATGAAGATTTGAAAGAATACGTGCTTCTCTCCAGAAGTCATTTGTCTGGAAAATTGGAAGTTAACTAGAAAGCTCAAAAGGGCAAAATGGTAATTATAGATGACCCACCAGGCGTTCTTCCTCGGATGATCTGCCAGCAAAGCAGCTTTTCTTGATTCTTTTGATGGCAACATCTGATCCACGCCATCTGCCATGATAAACAGTTCCATATGTCCCAGATCCTAGTTCTCTTAGTTCTTCTAGTTCAGCATTCTTTATTATCTGTATGTTTATGTGTATGTATGTTTATGTATGCATGTATGTATATTGTGCATAGAATATAGTAATGTACCTGGAGGCCATACATATCAGCTTCCATTTCAGCTATTAATGCATTACTGAACGGGCCATCCTTAACTCCATTATTTGTTGCAGCATCCTGCACAACATATGAAAATGCCTCAACTAAAAGGTTGTTTCTTTTTTTTTTCCTGTATGGATAATGATGTCTATCAGGATAAAGTCGTATATATAAGGTCTGTTTCTTTTATAGACTGAAAAACAGTCATCAATTGTTACGAGAGAGGATTTGGGAGCAAATAGGTAAAAGGGTTAGTGTCTTAATATATTTAGCTAACTTATTAATTCATTCTATCCAAATTAAGTAAAAAAGAAACCGCCAGGTATAGCTGTCCAGATTATGTGCTTGACTTATTAAGCCCGTTAAGTCAAAAAAGAAACAACCCTTTAAAAGTCAAAGGGCGATTACTTTAAAACTGGATGTTAATATCTCATAGTCAATTGCATACCTCAACATTGGAATCTGAGAGAGTGCTTTCAGCTTCTGTTGCATTTGAGGCTTGAGCTTCAGTGCTGATTGCATCTAACACATGTGAATTGCTTGCAGCATCAGTCATATTTCCCAAGAGGTCAGGCAACTCCAGTTGATTATCTTTCATGTCCTTGATAGTTGGAATTTTCATTTCCTTCTGCGTTTTGTTCAAGTTACCAACTTCTTCTTTGGTGTAGATGAAAAAGTCTTCATCCATCAGTGAAACTTCTCTCCCATGACCAGCACCTGTTGTTGGATTCTGCATCAAAGGACCAAAGCATGATGGTGACTCTAAGCCAGAAATAAGATCAGTCAAAGATTTTTCAGGGTTATGGGCCCACGGCGTATTGCTTCCATGATGATCATTTTCGCTTCCGTTTGTCACATGCTGCTGATTCTCAGTGATTCTTTGGCTGTTAATAGCAGGTTTTACATTAGTTGATGCAGGGATGATGTGGTCCGAGACTTGCAGGTCATGTAGAACAGATGTCTGATCATAATTGACCTTTAAAGGCTTTAATGCTTTATTCATATCACCATTAGCAGTTGCAGATGAGATATTCTTACTAAAGTTTGCAGCTTGATAAAATTTTGGGATGTTTTCTTTGATATTGTTTTGCACTCCAACAATTTTCCTTGGATCTTCCATTGTTGTTTGAATCTTATCTACAGAATTCGCATCACATACTCTCTTCAAAGATTCAGAACAGCAAGACACTTGCAAAGAATCTGTCTGATTGTAAGAAGCAGGAAATCGTTCAACAGACTTCTCTTGCAAGACAACAGTTTCCACCTGTGCCCTTATCAATGGTGGTGGAAAGCTCAATGCAGAAGGTAAAGTGTTTCCAGAATCCAAACAAGAGTTTCCTCCAAGTTCCTGGATTTGGGTATCAGAAAATGCATGTGGAATATTAGAATGAGACCCATTAGCATTAGATCCCATAAACAAGTCCGCCACGTCTGCAGGTTGTGGAATATGGTTCTCAGAATGAAGCACACTGCCCTTGAGTACTGGGATCTCAATACTACCACTTGTTGGATCTTTATTCGCTTGTGCATGACCATTCATCAAATCCTTTTGTGGCACTAGATCAGAAGAATTGAGAGGAAAATTAAGTTGTGGAGTGACATGTGAGTTATTGAGGCCAACATTGTCTTCCAAGATATCAAAAGATGGAGGCTGCTTCTGCGGAAAACTTGGGTTGTGGTCAACTATTCCATTGACTGCAACAACATACTGATAATCTGGATTTTGCTGCTGATTACCATTGGCATCAATGGTACATGTACTTTCAGATTCACTTAAAGGAATCAAGAATATCCTGAGTCGTTGTGAACCATCAAGATTTCCAAGCCCATTGTACTCCTCTATCATATTCTGAAGGTCTTCATTAGAAGACACGGATATAAGAGCATCAAGATCCTCTCCTGGAAGCTGGTACTTGATTGTGTGTGGTTGGTTACAATATTCACTGGTTCGTTTCACAAGCTCTTCCCATGAGATATTCTTTTGTATTGAAACAATACGTGTCTCACCTCCCACATATCTCAGTTTCCCATCACTTGGTCTAGGCAAGATTTTACCACCAGAACTACAGATAAATTTAATCTTACCTCTTTGAGAATCATCTGAAGCTCGGTGAGCCAGAGGAGGAACCGAATCAATGGCTGATGGAGCACTTGGTTTAGAAAGAGAAGTACATTCGGTCATACCAGAACTACATACAGAGTCTGTGCTCTGTAACCCAAGCATAACACTAAGTTCCTCATAACCAAGATGATGGCTGCCATTACCATTTGATAATGTCCCATTGCTCAGGACCTTAGTATGCACGTTATGAACTTGTCTTACTGTACCACGATCCTGAAGAAATTCCATGGCGAACTCCTCACCTGTTCTTATAGATATGTTGTTCTTTGAACTCTTCCCAGCCAACACCCCATCTTTCAGAACAGAATGTGACTCTTGCTTTAGCCATTGACTAGAAGAGCAAGGAACCTCAGTGGTCATGGCAGTAGCTAGATTCTAGGATCACTCTCGATTTCACCAGAATTATGCATTTACCTTTAAGATTCCCTTTGCTACCCTTTGATCAAGAAAATATCATGTAAAACAGATGCACCAACTCACTTCTGCTATATGCAAATGTTCACCACCATGCATGTAACAGATCCTAGTTTCATCAGACTACATAGCCATTGAACAAACTTCCCTGGCTCAGCACAGTGATCCAACCAGCACCACAGGTCCACAGCTAATGCTCTATTTCTCTATAGAGTTTGTAATTCGTACTCCTTTTGTTTTTTCCCAAATTCTAATGCATCTAAGGTTTATCTTGTTCTAGCTCTCCACTGAATCTATTGCGACACTGCAAAAATAAAACAACAATTATATAAATTAAACAACTAAAACAAGCTGATAATCGCAAAACCGCTGATGCTGCATGATATTCGATAAAAATAGCCCTACCGCAATCCAACTGAAACCTAGAATTTCCAGGAAAAAGCTTATAAAAAACCTAAGTTGAACAAACTACAATCATAAAATTAAAAAGCTCGTAATCATCGATTATTCTACCAATCGATAATTTAAGATCAAATCAAAACATCGAATTGATCAGAACAACGATCGGCTCATAATTAGGCTATCGATTGTGTCGAAATTGAAAGATCACCTGTTTTCTTCGATGTCAATGTTCCAGGTTGATTCCTTTTGTTGTACTTCAGAGATTGACTGAGAAAAGTGAATTCAGATACTGTATTAGGTATCAGAAGTGGTATATTGTGTAAAGCTTGTGGTTGAATCAAAGGAGAGTGTTTGAATTGCAATTTGAGGGGAAAATTGGTAATGGCAGAGACAAGTGGACGCCATCAAAGCTAAGCTGGATCTAAACCCCTTTTTTTGGGGCGCTGTACTTCAAAACTATTCACTTTTTGAATTCAAGAAATCGGTTTATTTGTTAATTTTCAATGTGATATTTATTTTTAATATTTTTTGGTACCCAAATTTATGATACTTAATTTAAAACGTTTGATTCATGTAAATCGGATAAATAAATTTCCTTTCCAATGACGAAACCCATGTATACTTTTAAAACTGCCAAAGCACCCTTTGTGGGTTATCTTAAGTGTTGTTATATTTGACACATTTGATTATTTGAAAAATGACAAATTAAAGAAGTTTATGAAGAAAAAAATTAAAATTGTTAACTTATAACAAATGCCAACAAAGAAAAGGAGAAATTAGGATTTGAGGTTTACCAAAGAATAAATATTAACAATCAGTATATAAATTTAGACATTAAAATAAAATCTTAAAAGATATATTCTAGATGACGTTTGTAACCATCAAACCTATGATTCGTTGAAAGCTGATAAAAAGGTTCTGATTTGATTCGATTTTGTTGGAATCATGAACCAAAATATCCATCTTTTTCAGCTTTTTTTGCACATAACCAAAGCAACAAGTCTTCAAGCTAATTAATTCAAACGTCATTTACATACAATTTTTTTCTTAGTATAAATCTTTTTCTAAAACTTATTTTTGAATAACAGAGACCAATAGAATAAATTCAAAAGAAAAAAGCTAGAGATTATTTTTCTTTGTTACAAGCACAATTAGATAATTTGCGTAAACAAATAATTCCGATACAAGATTAATCAACTTAAACTTAGTTCAACATGGTAAAACTACACATCTGTACAATAAAATACAATTTAATTTTGTTAATTTCTTCGGGGTTTTACCAGATGAACTAATTCATCAACTTTTTTTTTTAATTTCTCGCCGGTGCCCGTTGGCCCGCATCCGAAAGTTTTCTGATGAGGTTCAAGATCGTTGGAACAAGCTTAGTGGACAATGAGAGAAGCCCCGTTAACTGTAAAAAGAAACAAAATTATGATGCTATAATAAGCAATTAATGAAAGTACATTGCTATTTGTTGGATTTTAACCAGAATGAAAATAACACGCACCACGCCGTTTTGGAATTCGGAAGTTATGTCTAGTTGAACCCATAAGGCTTTCAGAAGCAGAAAGGCGAGGAATATTAGGAGCAGGTACAATGGATTCCTGAAAAGAATAAAAGAAATGATTAAAATTTTGGTAAATATGGCTGAGAATAGAAAGATGAAAATAAAAGAACCTTAAAAGAGTCATGAATTCATTGAATCCCAACACAAATAAGGCAAGGATAGCCCATGGAGGCGGCATCCAGTTGTTATTTTGCCTGTTAGCTTTCTGAAAAGTCATTGAAAATGAAACCAACAAATAAGTTGAAATAAATATAGAAAGAAAACATTATGTATAATATTTTTGTTCGAGATAAGTTATAAGTTTTTTTTTTTCTTCCTCAAATGTTGTATGGATAAAAGATGTCTGTCTTGAGTAAGTGTTGTTGAAAAATATATTGTTTCTTTTTAACCAAAATACCAAATCAACTGTTTGAGTATGAACAAATGACCATTTTACCCTTCTCAAATAAACATTGTTTCTTAATCAGGGAAGCTATATATGATTGTTTCTTTTTTATTTAGTGAAGAAGGAACGACTTAACAGAGAAAGTCAAACTTTTTATAAATTTAAACTCAGTTATTTTCTGAAATATCCATTTTAACATCATTTATCTAGACAGTACTTAGTGGAAAAGAAGAATCAAACAGAGCTTAAATAACAAAAAAGCAAATTACATTTATGGTCGTTAAGTTTGTTCAAAAGTTTCAGTTATGGTCCCTATAGGCACCAAAGTTGCAAACGAAAACTAATAGAAAAACAATATTTGAACAAACTCAGGGACCAAAAATGTAATTTACTCTTTTAAAGAACCATACCTGGGCAGAAATAGCTTGACTAACTGCATACTCCGTCTCTTTTTGAAATTGGCACCACAAAGATTTACACTGAACAGGAGTTATCAATGTCTTGTTTGCTGGAATCTGTGTGTAAATAAATTAACAAAAAAAGAATCATCTAAATACAGACAAACACTTGTGTTAATGAATATCAAGTTGTATAAATTCAACAGAAATAAAAATTTACATAAATACCATTATACCTTTTCCCATTTGCTTGTGGCCAAAGGGTCTGGCTGATTGGAGGTCTTATCAGACCCTTGGGCGGGGTCCGCTAAAGCAAGAAGTAGTATGCCCTGAATTTTATCACCATAATCCTCCAAACGAATTGCCACCAATACAGATAGCAACTTCAAGGACTGAAAGATTTATATAAATTAAAACTAGAAAATCATATCATTAACAAGTTATATCTATAATCAAATAATTCTTACAGAAGTGCGAGCGGTTTTATTAATTGCACGGATATCTTCTTTTCCAGTCCAGACGCGTGGCATTAGATCATTATCATGGTTAAATATTGTTGTAAACCTGTGTACAGTTTATTACATTATCACAAAGTACATTGCTAAAAGAGGGGTATTAGTATTAGTATTAGTATTAGTATTAGTATTACCTCTCTTTCATGCGAGCTAGAACTTTACCAGCTTCTTCTTTTGTCTTCCCTTCAACTATTTCTATTGCATAATTCTCGAGTTTTGAAAGCAGATTCTTTTTGGTTTCTTGATCTATTTCAAAAGCAGAAAGTGCACTAGAAAATTCAAAGACAGCTGTGTCGGACTCGTTTCCAAGGAGTTTCCTGATTGCATGCCATGTGTCATCTGCAGCACCTTCTAGAAGGGCTTCCACTGGTCCATATAATGCTGTTTTTAGTTTCTCCTGCAGAAGAAGTTATTTATTTTAGGTGATGAGGATGAGGAGGGTATTTATGTAATTATGTCTTTTACCTCATATGATGCAGTAAGATCGGAAATCTTGGTGGTCTTTACATCAGCAATATGTGAATCTATATCATGAGTAAGTTTAATTCTTGCTTTAGAGGAGTCCCAACACTCAGCTTGCTTGATGATGACACCTGTATTAAGACACTCCTCTCATGTTAAAACTCATAAATATAGTTAAAATTGATGAGCATTGTGAAATTTGTTTTCTTTTCAAAATCTAAGGATTAAATGGTCATTTTATTCGGTCCAAAAAAGAAAAGAGTTTATGTATAGAGCATTTTATCCAGACAGATATCATTACACATTCGGTACTTAATTGGGAAAAAGAAAAAAACAACAGCCCCTAACTATTGCCATTGATCCTTTTTGTTAATCTATTAAACAATCACAAAACATCCAGTCATACTAAATTGATCACTTAGGGATCAAACACAAATTTCAAAAGGATATATTTACATTTGAGTATATATATATATATATATACCTTTGGATTGTTCATCAAATGATTTCATTGATGAAATTGTGCAATCATGGGCAGCTTCTTTAAACCCTTGTCCTTTATTCAAAGCTTCTTCAAATGTTTTTTTAAACTTTTCCAGTGTCCCAGACCTTATGTGGTGCATTGTTGCTTGGTAAGCTGGTTCAACAAGCTTAACAAAACACAAGATAACAAGAAATGAGCAACATTTATAAAGATGCAACAGATTTAAATTAAAATTTACTAAAACCCAACCACTAATCCAAGATAGCTAGACAACTCATTTGTATAAACATTTATAATTAGAATTAAAAAAAGATAAATACCTGCAGCAATTTCTCTTCCAACTGTTTTCGTTTGCAATTCCTGACACATTCTTCAAAAAATCCAGCCTCGTCATCATAACTGAAAACAAATTATAGAAAAGATAAATACTTAAAAGCATAAAATTAAACATGTGCACTTAAAGAAGTGGATACGCACATACCCTTTAAAGTAAATATCAAGAAGTGCACTAATTCTGTTTCCAAAGTGGGGCTCAAATTCAGTCTTTACAGTTTCCTCTAGTTCACGCCACTCCTGTAATAAACAATTAATTTTCCATATCAAGAAAAAAGAATATATATTTTTGGAACAAGTTAGATATGAAAAAATGGTGAACCTTGTTTTCAGAAAAGGCAGAGTACTTCTCATTAGCTATTTCTTCACAGCGAACAGTGGCCACCATCACCTAAAAAATAAAAATAAAAATTAATAAATAACACCCTGAAAAAATATCATAATTTCTTGCATAATCTTGTACCTTGTGAGCTGGCAAGTCAAGATCCCTATTTTCCTTGATAATTTTCCAGATTTGTTCAGCACTGAAAGAAAAGCCTGAAGCAGGAACAACTCCCTGTCTGTCACCTGCAAGCCCTCCAGGTGCTATAGATTGATAGAATCTCTTCCTAAGGCAAGCCACCTTCCATTTTTAAAAAATAAAAAATTTATAAAACTGAATTATATAGAATCAAATGTGATAAATGTAACAACTTCTACCTGCTCTTTGAATTGTTCTTCCTTCTCTTCAAAACTAGAAAGAGCAACAACTTGTATCTGGTCATTTGATTGGTAAGATAAAAATGTTACAATCAATAGATGATAAGTGAAAAAAGTGAAAGAAAACAATAAGTGATAAATATATAGTTCGTAATCTTACATTAAAAAATGCTTTTAGTGGTGTTTCCTTGTGCATTTCTGGCTTGGGAACAGAATCCCATATCTAAGGGACAATAGAAGACTTGAAAATCAACCTTGAGACTTTAATAAATTAGATAATAAAAACTTATGACTTAACAGAATTTTACCTTCTGGATATCTTCCCTCAATACAGGCTCTAAATTTTCCAGAGGCGTCTTTAAAGAGACAAAAGGAAAAAAGTTATTAATAATTTCAGTTTCTTCCTCAAGGAAAATGATGGAAATTTTTATAAGAAAAGATGGGTGGGACACACTTACTCTTGTTTTGTCACGTATGACAAAAATCAATGTTGTTTTGCGTGGACTAAATAATCGTGTCATCACCTAAAAATGGAATACCATAACTTAAGAAAGTCGGGCAATTTGTAATCTATATAACTGTTAAATACAAGAATGAGCAACGTACTTCCATTTATTTGTTTATTAGAGCATTCTACTTTCATTTCTTCCTGTTACAACATTGTACTTTGAGAAACCTACCCAATTAGCAATGTCATTAAAATACAATGCAATTTCCACTGTTGTAATTAGGTAGATTTTTCAAACTAGAACATCCTAATAAGAAATTTTTATTGAGAGGACAATGCTATAATTGGGTGGATTAACAAAGTACAATGTTTAATAAGAAAAAAGTGGAAGTACAATGATGGAATAGAGAAAAACAATGCTATAATATACAAATAAATGAAAGTCTGATGCTATTTCTTGCATTTTGCAGTAGAATAACAGCTAAAGGAAGAAATACACATGATATACCTGGAATACGGTTTTAAGTAAAGGTTTGTTTGCAGCATGCTCACGGCCAATATCATGACACCACCTAATTAACATAAATTTTCATAGTGGAACATTTATACAAGTTTCCAGAACTTCAAGACAATATATATCATTATAGCTTATCTATCGCCTATCAGTATACGTACATGTTAATAAGCACTATGTCTGAAACAGCAAGTGCAAAAAGTGCACTTTGTTTTTCAAATGCAGTATCATCCTAAAAAAAGAATGCAAAACCTTATTGGATAAATGTGAGCAATAATAAACATTCAACCAATGAAAAAAAAGTATTAAGTATGTAACCTCTCCTCTTTCTCTTCCATCAGTACCCTCAAGATCCATCACAACGGTGCAAGGTTCAATACCAGTGCATCTTGCCATCCAAATACCTTTGGTGGTTTGAGACCTGATATGAATGAAGCAAAGTCAGAAAGCATACTTCAGAAAAAGGTGAAGTAATAAGTGAATGGAATGGAATAGAATGGATGCATGCCTTCCCTTGAAAGCATCCATTTCCTGGAAGTTGGTATGAAATAGATGATTTAGAAGTGTGCTCTTTCCTGTTCAAAACAATTGGTGTGACTAAAATCATTCGATATAACTTGCTTCTGTTGACAGAATATTTAAACTTGAACATACCACTACTTTGTGGGCCCATGATGGAAACAATTGCGTAAGAAAGTCCACATTCAGCAAGTTTTACTTCCTTCATAAATTTCTCTAGTCCAGCTACATTAAAAGTACCATCTCCGTCTATGAGGTGGGTAGAGCAACAGGAGGCAGCTGAGTCTGAAAAGGAGAACATTATCAGGTCAATATCTTCATTGATTAGAAATTCGATTGAAATTGCAATGCAGCAGAATCACAACAAGGATTTTTGCCCAAATTAGTTGTGGTAACAGTAACTTGGAATGTTTAACAATCAATCAATTCTCGAGAACGCCGTTTAATAATTACATAACAAAGGAATTTGTGGAACAAAAGCAACTAGCGTCTATAACTAGTGATGATTTACTTGAAATTTTGCCAAATATAAGGCCTCAATTGTGATAATGCCGAGTTACAATGACCAAAAATCTACGTGAATCAGAAATGCGTATGTTTCTTATCATCGAGCACCACATGCATTTTTAGAAAGGAATATTAAAGTGTAGTTAATGAAAACGAAGGCAATTAATGTGGCTGTGAACAATGAAACGCTCGACGACATGAGAAATTAGAATTCAATCGACGGAATTAAATCGGTTTTGTAACCATATAATACAAACAGAAAGAGGAAGAGAGATCACGTTTGATGACATCAACTTAAAAGGACACAAATATTAAATGGCATTACCCATTGTAGAGTCCCGTGTATTGAATCAAACGTTGATTGACGATTATGTCATTGGTTTCGTTGAAACTGAGATTCGATTACGAGGAAGATGAAGGAAGTCGATCCTCAATACGGCAATCGGACCATCATTATTGTGTTCTTACGGAGAGGTGCCATGAGGCCCATGAACGTCCTGATCATGGAGTTGAAGGTTCAGAAATTAAAGGGAAATGTTATATATATTAAAGGTTGGTAGACTTTGATTTTTCTTGCAATACTTCTCTCAATGCATTTTATTTCTTTTCAAATGTGATAATAGACAAACAGTTCATCAAAGTTTGTATAAAAATTATGGGTCATTCTATAGATACCCTTTATAGTCTGTTTATAATCATTGATTTGAAATTTTGTTTTTGTTGTGTCTTCTTAATTATTTTGTCTATTTGTTGATTTTTTTTTCTTTTTACAAATAATATTTGATTTGTTTTATTATTATTATTATTATTATTATTATTAGAAAAAAAATAATAATAAATTTACTTTTTATAATTTTTACGTTTTAATAACAATAAAACAATAGTTGTTTATTAATTACGACACAACGAACGACGTTTATAAATTTATAAACTTATATCAAAACGGTTATGTCAAATTCGAACGATTGTATAAAAAATACAAAATAAAATAATAATAATAAAGCAAAGTTTGTATTTATTAATCGGAGATAGTAAATGGTCCAGTATTACAATTGCGTGGTGCGTTATCTGGATAACGAGTATAAACATTTATTCGAGCAGCATACAATGTTTCACATTCAACAGAATGTTCTGATCTGTACGCACGCACAAGTTTAGACAAAATATGAGGCATTGGATACGCTCCTTGTAAATCAACCATCACATAATGGTTACCGTAAACTTGGGCGATAACGACATATGCAGGATTTGGGATGTCTTGCGGGCCATACCGAAGTGGGAACCACGTTGAAGAACCATCATTGCTTAGGAAAATAATGATAACACGATATATATTAGCGATGAGAATAGCAGTGTCGGGCATTTGCAACCAATATTCACGCCCCGCAAAACCCGATCCAGAGAAACTCAACGAGTGACTTATACGGTTTAAAAGATCACCGTAAATCATGTGTCGGTGGTGGCAACAAATATCCGGTGGTGGCGGACAACTTTGAGAAGGACGACAGGTGCCGATGACCCAATTTTTTTATAACTTCTGTTTTTAGGGTTTTGCATTTTTCAATCCTCCTTTTATTTACTTTTTCATCTCTTATACTATCTTTATTCATGTTACGATTTTTCCGATTACATGATATATATAGAAAAGATTTGTTTTCCTTATTTATCTTAACATCTTAATATATCAGCAACTGCATAAAAGTTTTGTTAATAAATTTATGTTTTAGATTTACTTAACCACAAGTGTCCATTTTTACTTAACCACAGGTGTCCATGTGGAAATTTATATATAATCTATAAAAAAAATCGAAAATCAGGGGTGTCCATAGACACCCTAGACAACAATGTAGAATCGTCTCTGTTTATTAGTCATATAACAAAAATATCTAGCAAAAATAACACAAATGTACATAGATATGAGAATCTACCAAAACTATCTAGCAAAAATACATACATGGTCAGTTTGAAAAGTTGACATACGATTCAATCGTTGTATCAAATTGATATAGACACATATATGAAATCGTTGTACAATGCGAGATATATATATATATATATATATATATATATATATATATATATATATATATATATATATATATATATATATATATATATAACGTTGTACAAATTGATATAGACACGTCAAATCAGATTCTTTATTATTATTATTATTATTATTATTATTATAGAAAAGACAATAAAAGACGAAAAAGCGGTAAAACAAAACAACCAGTCAAATTAGGGGGTATAAAATTTAATTTTTGGGGGGGGGTATTTGTAAATAATAATAATAATAAGGGAAAAAACAACAAAAGACGAAAAATTGGTAAAACAAAACAGCTAGTCAAATCAGAGGGTATAAAATTTAATTGAGGGGGTATTTATGGCACAACCCAAAATTTATTGATTCAACTTAAAGGTATGTATTTATATCAAATTTTGGTACAGAATTATAATCATACATTATTCTTTTTTTTAATCATACATTATTCTTTAACTTCAATTTTGTAGCATCAATACAATTATTTAAATTTAATAGAAAAGTTGTTGAGTGCTGTCAATTGAAGTTTGTTAGAAATAGGGTTTTTGATTGCTTGGAATCCACTGACGCCTTTCAGATTAAAGTATTTCGACGGTACAATCGGATACAATTCGGTGTTTTTAGAACCGGAGAGTATGATGAAGAAGATGTATAAAACTTCCCAAAACTTCCCAAATTCGTATGACCAAAACCATGAAGTAACCATGGAATCAATTTTTGGGTCAAATCGGGTATTTACATGGGTTCAAAAACCAGGTTCATAATTCCAATTTTCGATTTCCATGCATTTTATATAATACAATATTAACCAAAATAAAAAATTTCCAAGCTGACCTAGTAGCTCAACCCAGCCGGAGGCTCTGCCCCTTAGACCCCGAACCCCCATTGTTCAGGGGCTTTGCCCTTGAATACCAGTAAACTATAAATCAAAATAAACTCAAACAAGTGTGCATTCTGCATCACCCTTACTTGTTTAATGTTTATTAATATTATATTGGTCATCAAGTTGATCCTATTACACTTAAATTATATTCGTGATTCAAATCATTAACAAATTTTTTATTTGTTGAAGTACATTATTTGTGTGGAGATGTAAAGTTGGGGGATATAGTCGAGTGCTAATCACACGAATAACAAATGATTTAAGAGTGTAAAAAACTTTCGATTTTATTTATATTTAATCATTTTATTTTTGTATCATATCGGTAAACTTATTTTAGGTGTTCAAAAAATATCATTACGACCGGTCATAAAAATATTTTTTTAACACCAAAAGCAAGTTCCCTAGTAATTATGTACGGAAAAATGAATGTGATTAAACGTGAATAAAAATAAAAGTTTTTACATTATATTTATTTTTATAGAAAATTATTTCGTAAGTCTGTTTTTAATTCCTTTATAAGTCATAAAAATGACATTTTACTTTCAAAAGCTTTTACCATTTGAGTCTCATAAATGTCATTACATAATAATGACTTCATTCTTTCCATAAACGTAATCACATAAGCAATACTTGGATACTTTCACCCACTTAGGCATTACCCCACTATTCAAACATATATGGGCACTTACGACCACTTAGGCAATACCCCATTATCCACACACTTGCCTAGGTACTTACGACCACTTAGGCAATGCCCTTTCATTTGCATACATCCGTGTACTTACGACCACTTAGAAAATATCCTTCATTTACACATATCTGAGTACTTATGATCACTTAAGCAATACCCATTCATAAGCATTAACACCCCATACAATTCCCATGATCCACATATAGAACTTTAAAATACCTGCACAACATAATAAAGTCACACCACATACACAAGCATGTCATCTCAAGGGAGGTTATGTTACTCACCTTAGGATGTTATTTAACAGTTGATGATGAGCATGTAGGCTTAATAAACAAAATATAGTTTCGTCCCAAGTTGACCTACATGAGGATCATACTCACATATAAGTGTTTGTTAACTATTTTTTCCTCTCAACATCATCACACAACCATTAGGTATCGAATAGTGGCTTTAAATTTCAATTCTCGTTTCAAACAAGAAAGATGCAAGATCTCTGTCCACTCTACACGTCGTGTAGCTCATGCCACACGTTATGTAGCTTACATTTCCAGATTCCCACTTCCAAAAGTTTATCGAACTTCTATTCCTAACTAATTATACCATGTTCCTAAGCTCAACAACTTCAGAAGCACAAATAAACACCAACTTTAAACTACTAACATCTAAACCCAATCATCTTGAAATCCCCAACTTGAACCAAACATCAATTAAGTAGCAACATACATTTGGATTTAGTATTTATAAGTTAATTCCCTTAGATTCACTTAAATTATCCTTCTTTTCTTCTTAGCTCCTCGTTTTCCTTCTGTCTCATGTAGTTTTAAATGACCAAAAATCAATTTTCTAATGATTTTTTAAGTTTTATGATATCATACTTTTGTTTATGTGTTATGATATTTATTCCTTCAAGGAATAATATGTTGTTTCTGAGATTATTTTGAATGATTTTGGGTCCATACCTAAATTCATTCAAAATACGCCCAACATAAATCTGATATCACAAAACTTACAAAAGCGTCAGAGTATCAACAGAAACAAGAAAATTTTGTACAACCACCATAGATTTTTTTTCACCTTAATCATATATATATATATATATATATATATATATATATATATATATGTTAATTTATTTATTTCTCTTTGTTGCAATTGATATTTTAGGCACACTCGATGTTGAAGTCTAGACTACTCTTTCTATTTGTTTGGAAGTCCCTTAAATTTGAAAACTATGGTGTGTCATGTATGGTAGAAATGATATCATGAGACATAGAAGCATGTGTTGTCATTACTCAGCCTAATTAAATAGGTTCAAGTTTGGCGATGCTACAACTTATAAGAGTACAACTTGAACTTCAGATAGTGATGTTATGGTTGTCTCATGGTTATTCGAGACTGAATGCTTCATGAAATCAAAGGTAGGTGAAGGTTACATTACATTTTCAAATACCCAAAAGGAAGGTATGGTCTATATGTAAACTCCAGTAGTTGAAAAAAGATGTATATGTTTTATTTGTTTCAATACAAAGGTCTTTTATTTATAAGTATTGTATGGCATGGTTCCACATCCAAATTCCTTGGAATGATATGTGAATAACTTTAAGTTTTTTTTTGTATCATTTACTTCCAACCTTGATGGCCCATCAAACCACTTTCATGTAGTTTATACAACTATTCTTCACGAATAGATATATCCATCATCTAACATTTGTTTTTTAGAGTTGGTGGAAACTAGGACCAATATTCAAACAAATAATGATGTTACTCGTGCATTAATGTGGTGTTTGTTTTTGAAAAAGGTAAAATATATAGTCTTTTTCCATGTCTAAAGAATAAGATATGGACCAGAAGTCCGCATGCTGCATAAAAATGGCTATTTATTTTTCTAACGTTTGTAGACTAAAATTTATTTTGTATATCTAAATAAAATTAAATAAATAAAATCATCACCTATTAGCAACCGTATCGGATTCCTTACCACCACCACCGCCCACGGTCACCATTAGCATATTCAAAAACCATTATGTCAAAAAAGCAATAAGAACCATGTTCAAATTCTAAACAAAGCCAACCAAGACCAAGAAACAATCCAAAGCAAAACAAATCGAGAAAACACAAATAAATAAAATAAGAAAAAAACCAAATTCAAAAAACTAATAAAATAAGAAATTAGACATACAAATAAAAACAAATAAAAAGGGAAAACTTTAAAAGGTAAGAGTTAGAAATGTCTTCCAACTTTAGAAACTATTTTTAACATCTTATGCATTAATATGACAAACAAATGTTTTTACGCCTTTTGTTTTCTAAAAAATAAACAATATTTTTCACATATGACTGCATGCTCACAAACATAAGTAATTAAAAAATCATTTAAAAAAACAACCACCACCTAAGTATCTATATTCATAAACTTCATATGTCTAATAATCATGCACTAGAAGATGCACATTTGACAATGAATCGAAGTTTGAACTGACTTGTCAATTAACCATCTTGATTTGTACATTGAGTTAAATATAAAATGATTATAAAAGGGTAAATTTGTTAGTCTACTATGTGAAGTTAGCCTTATTGTCTTTGGAGCTTAGGTTTTCGAAAGGACACATAAGTTCGATCAAGTAATGTTTTTTCCATTTTATTATGAACTTTAATGATTTTGAAAGAATTTTGTAGGATATGTAAAAATGGAAAATTACGTCATGGTTAGTATTAGCATCCTTGGAGCTAAGTTTTAAAGTATTTGTTGGATTAGGTGTCTAAGCCATGACTTGTAATTGAACTTTTATCTTATGATTAAAAGCAAAGTCCATTTGGGTTGCCCTCATGGGTGGAGGAAAGATAGTTCAGTAGAGAGAATAGTTGATTTATTAATTGTATAATAAATCAATAGAATATATATATATGGTTTATTAATATATTTAAGTGCTAATATATTAATTAGAAACTATATTAATTAATTGAGATTTAATCTAGAATTAATTAGATTTAATTTGGAGATTAAATTAATTAATTAAAAGGTGCAGGGACTGGTTTGGTATTTATTCAATAGTTGAATAACTGGCCAGGAAAACCAGGGACCAAAAGTGGCGCCACCTTGGAGGCTTCTCCAAGGGTTTGGCGAAACCCTAATTAGGGTTTTGGTAAGCCTGGTCCAAGTGGTCAAAAGCCTTGTCCAATTGGAGGCTCCTTAGGGTTTCAGGTGTAACCCTTGGAGGCTATAAAAGGAACCCCCTGGCACCTCATTCTTCACGCCATCTTCTCTCTGGATTTACTCTGCTGGACTGATTCTTCCATCACCTGGGTGTGACTTTCATCTGAGGCAGGATAATTTTGCTGCTGCTTAAAAGGATCATAAGATCTAAGGTTGGTTTTTCTTGATTCTTCTTTAGAATTGAATTGTATCCTTTAGGTTCTTAGTTCTAATCTTCATAGAAGAAAACATAGATCAATATTAGGGTTGCATGTGAACCTTAGGTTATTTTGTGTTCATTGATTGCATAGAAACCCTTCAGTGGTATCAGAGCTAGCTTGTTTTCTTGTGATTTGATTATGAACTGCTTGCATGATCTTGGCCTTGGTGTTTTTTGCGAAAATCCACCCTTGGTGGCCTTGAATGTTGACGGCTTGGCTAGGGTTTCCTAACCCTAGCCGCCATGCCCTAATGGTCCCCCTTGATTGCTTGATTTACTTGCCATAATAGTATGTTGTTATTTTTGGTAATAAGATCTTATAAAATAACCTGAACTTTGCTTGCCTGGCTTGTTGATTTCGAGAATCACTAGGACCATTGTAGATAAATTAATTTGATTAATTTGGTAATATCTACATTAGATTTAATTAATTTAATTAATTGATTAATTAAAGGCAAATTAAATCTGCTTTAAGAATTAATTAAAATTTTCAAAAAAATTAGAATAATTTGAGAAAATTAAGATTAAATTAATTCTAAAAATATTTTAATAAGATTAAAATATATCTTATATGTATTTATGATTAAAAGTTAATTTAATACATATAAGAAAATTGGTTAGTCTACCGCTAGTAAGCCTCATTCACAAAACTGTCCTATAAAGAGGGTATAAGGCGACTGACTATAAAATGTTAGTCTAATGGGTATCTACTCTTACCCACCGCTCTCCTGGTCAGTCGAGTGTCGTTAGCTGAACGGGTATGATAGAACCACTAAGCCTCTTAAAAGTATAATGCTATAATTGAAAGTACTAGAACCCTAAAACAAATCCCAATCTAGTTACTTTAGGAAAATGTGAATTTGATGCTACCCCATGAAATTGCACATTGCACTTTATGAAACGTTGGTGGAGCGTGTGTGGTTTACCGGCACACCAATAGGGGTTCATAAAGAGTGGCAATGGGTGTCTCGGGTATTATCATTGTTGATGGAGCGTGTGTGGTTTACCGGCACATCAATTTGAGATGATAATGGATCCCGAGAGCACCAAGCTAATTTGCATGGTTATTCACACCCGGTTTGTGATCCTCGGCATCCCAGTCACAAACGGTGGGGCATATCCGAGATTAAACATGCTATTGAACAGTTCAATAAATCTCATAAGAAACTAGGAATTCCATTTATAATAAGATTATTTTTCCGCGGTGGAATCGGCTGAATCGTCATTCGCCTACCTTTATAAAATTTGCTTATAGATTACGGCATCCCTCTTCTATGTTGCAAATTGTTATAGTTGGATCCTAGCCTTATTTTATATTGGGTTATTATAAGGACCGACAAGTATCTAATTAAACTTACCTTCTTTTATAGATGTCTTCTGCTGATCAATCCGCTCCCCAATCAAACTCCAGTGTTCCCTCAATCCTCTCACTATGTTCCAAGGTTCAATTGAACGGGACAAACTATAATGACTGGATTAGAAACATCAAGATGGCTCTGAGGTATGAGAACAAAGAGTATGTTCTCGAGACCGAGCTTGTCGATGTCGACCCCGAAACTGCTACTCCCGAGGAAATTGCCTCGTACCAAAAACATACTGATGATGCAACCAAAGTGGCCTGCATCATGATCGCCACAATGAACCCCGAATTGCAGAGAATATACGAAGACTACTGGCCCTATGAGATGCACAAGGAGCTAGCGGAAAAGTTCCGCAAGCAAGAGCGCATCGAAAGGTGCGAAGTGGTCAAGGACTTCACGAACAGCAAACCCAAAGATGGAGAGTCCATCTGCACTCATGTGCAAAGAATGCAAGGTTACGTGGAGCGGCTTAGAAAGCTTGCGATGCCTGTACCGGAACAGTTGGCCGTTGACATAGTGCTTAACTCGTTGCCGAGTTCTTATGACCAGTTCAGGCTGGCTTATCATTTGAACAACAATCAGGCTAATATGGCTGAGTTGCATCGCATGCTTCGAGTAGCTGAAGACGGGATGAAGGGTAAAAGTGTACCCTCGGTTAATCAGCCCGTTCTAGCCATTGGAAGTGGCAGAGGAAAGAAAAGGAAGGGCCCTCCTAAACAAAATTGGAGGGAAAAGGTTCAGGCCGGGTCATCCAGTAATGGCTCGAGAACCAAGTCTTCCCTAATTCCTTGTGTGGCCAACCCCGATGAAGCAAACTGTTTCTACTGCAAAGAAAAGGGTCATTGGAAGAGAAGCTGCCCCAAATACTTGCAGGATGTCAAGGATGGGAAAGTAAAGCCATCGACAGCAGGTATATACACTATCTCTAAAAACTCACCATCTTCTAATTCTTGGGTCCTTGATACAGGATGTGGTTTTCACATTTGTTCTAATATGCAGGGCCTAAAGGAAAGCAGGGAGGTGGAGCACGGTAGACTAAACTTGATCATGGGCAATAGGAGATCGTCCCCTGTTACCAAGATTGGAGTTTATAGTTTAGTGCTTAGTAGTGAAGTTTGTCTAGATTTATTAGATTGTTGCTATTCGCCAGAAATGGCAAGAAATATTATTTCATTTCACGCATTGTTCAGACAAGGATTTCATTTTTCTTTTGATAATAATATTGGATCTATTTCTGTTTTCAAAAATGGTATTTTGAATTTTACTGCTTATCCTTGTAATGGTGTGTATGAAACTGTGAAATGTGTTGACAATCTAGGACAAAGTGTAAATTATATTGATTCTACTAGTGACGTGGAAAAGGCATGTCTGTGGCATAGTCGGCTCGGCCACATCAGCAAGAAACGCATCGCCCAACTCCAAAAGGATGGAGTGTTGGAATCATTCGACCTCAAGTCGGACGATGTATGCGAATCTTGTCTGTTGGGCAAGATGACTAAATCACCTTTCAAAGGGTCTTTTGAAAGAGGTGAGGGTCTATTGGACATTATTCACACGGATGTGTGTGGTCCATTCAGATCAACCACAAAGGATGGCACGCGGTTCTATGTGACTTTTACCGACGATTTTAGTAGATACGGTTACATCTACTTGATCAAGCACAAGTCGGACACCTTTGAAAGGTTCAAAGAGTTTAAGAACGAAGTAGAGAATCAATTAGGCAGGAAGATAAAGATGCTCAGATCCGACAGAGGCGGAGAGTATCTAAGTATCGAGTTCCTAGACTATCTAAAGGAATGCGGAATAGTTTCGCAGTTGACACCTCCCAGGACACCACAGTTGAACGGTGTTGCAGAGAGGCGCAACCGAACCCTGTTGGACATGGTTCGTTCCATGATGAGTCGAGCTTCACTTCCCATTCACTTCTGGGGGTATGCCTTAGAGACTGCCGCCCATATCCTCAATCTTGTCCCAACTAAGAAGGTTGCAAAACACCTCATGAGATGTGGACGGGGAAAGCTCCCTCGTTGGCACATATCAAGGTCTGGGGTTGTGAGGCTTTCGTTAGACGAGAGACTCAAGACAAACTCGCAGACAGAAGCGAAAGGTGTTTCTTCATTGGTTATCCCAAACAGTCCTTTGGATACCTATTCTACAGACCGAGCGAGGACGTGGTCTTTGTAGCTAGACGAGCAGTCTTTCGAGAGAGAGAACTCGTATTCAAAGAGGACAGTGGGAGTACCATTGATCTGGAAGAAATTCAAGAGTCATCAGATGACGCAACCTTAGGAGAAACTAGCAACCAACATGAGGATGAAGTTCCTGTTGGACCGACAGATGTATCCTTACCTCTTAGGCGTTCTGGTAGGGTTAGCATGCCACCCGAGTTTTATGGGTTCCATATAACTTCGGATGGGGACACTTTTGTCAGTGATAGGACACTGATAAATTTGGATGAACCAGCTAACTACCAGGAAGCAGTGGCGGGCCCTGAGTCTGCCAAGTGGAAAGAGGCCATGGATAGCGAGATCAAGTCCATGTATGACAATCAAGTTTGGAACTTGGTTGACAATGTACCGGGTCGAAAGACAGTCGGGTGCAAATGGATCTTCAAGAAGAAGACAGACATGGACGGAAAGGTACACACTTTCAAGGCAAGACTGGTTGCGAAGAGTTTTACTCAAACCCCAGGGGTTGATTATGACGAGACCTTCTCACCAGTAGCTAAGATAAAGTCTATCAGGATTATGCTGGCCATAGCTGCATTTCATGACTATGAAATTTGGCAGATGGACGTCAAAACCGCTTTCCTTAATGGGAAGCTGACTGAGGATGTTTACATGAATCAGCCAGAGGGTTTTGTCGATGCAAAGTATCCTAATAAGGTGTGTAAGCTTGAGAGATCAATCTACGGATTGAAGCAAGCTTCTCGCAGCTGGAATCTTTGTTTCCATGAGAAAGTCAAAGAGTTTGGCTTCTCTAGGAGCGAGGATGAGTCCTGCGTATATGTCAAGGCTAGTGGGAGTATAGTCACCTTTCTGGTGCTGTATGTCGATGACATACTGCTCATGGGAAACGATATTCCAACCTTGCAAGATGTTAAGGCTTGGCTTGGGAAATGTTTCGCCATGAAGGACCTAGGAGAGGCTGCCTATATTCTTGGGATTAGAATATTGAGAGATAGGAAGAAGAGACTGATTGGACTCAGTCAGGGTACATACTTGGATAAGGTACTAAAGAGGTTTAGTATGGAAAATTCCAAGAAGGGAGAGCTGCCTATCCAAAATAATGCGAAGCTGAGTAAGACTCAAAGTCCGAGTACAGACGAGGAAATAGCTGAGATGAGTCGAGTACCATACGCTTCGGCTGTGGGATCGATCATGTACGCTATGACGTGTACTCGCCCTGACGTGGCTTTTGCTTTAAGCATGGTCAGTCGGTACCAGGGTAACCCTGGAAGGGCGCATTGGATAGCTGTAAAAAATATACTCAAGTATCTGCGAAGGACAAAGAACATGGTGTTAGTCCTCGGTGGCAGTGATACCTTGAGAGTTGAAGGATATACAGATGCCAGCTTTCAGACGGATAGAGACAGTGGTCGGTCTCAGTCGGGCTGGGTATTCCTTTTGAACGGTGGAGCAGTTACTTGGAAAAGTTCCAAGCAAGAAACAGTGGCTGATTCCACGTGCGAATCAGAGTACATAGCAGCAAGTGAAGCGTCAAAGGAAGCGGCTTGGCTGAAGAACTTTATCGGTGACCTTGGAGTAGTCCCGAGTATTCAGGAGCCCTTGGAACTGTTCTGCGATAATGAAGGTGCGGTCGCCTTGACAAAGGAACCGCGAGATCATGGAAAGTCCAGACATATCGACAGAAAGTACCACTACATCAGGCATAGGGTAGAAGAAGGTCACCTCCTTGTAAAGAGGGTATCATCGGAAGATAATCCTGCAGATCCCTTGACAAAGGCTCTGAGTAGGATTAAGCATAATCAGCATGCTAGGAGCATTGGATTAAGAGATGATATAAGTTTTAGTAATTAGATAGGTTCGAAACTTGTAACAATGTATTGTATTTGACTCTTGTGATTTAATAATAGAGATTTATTATGGTTCACTACTCTTGTCAGTACTTTATCATTGTGTTTCATTTTGCATGTTTTACTTCCTGAATAATTGGATTATTCAAATATCCACAGTCGATTACACTTTAAGGGAGTAAGTGTGAAGTAAGACTGTCATGAATTGGTAATAGATTGTCTAAGGAGTTAGACATTGCAATTGGATTGCTGAACCATTCGTGAGTACTTGGAAATGGAGATTTGAGTATTGGATAAACCCGCGCTCAATGGATTGCTTCATGGATTACATCACGAGCAATGTTGAGACGATAATATCTTTTGATCTTTAAGCTAAGACATATGAGTTATGATTTATTAGACGGTTGTTCATTGATAATATGAAAACGCATCGGTAACTCGGTGTTATAAAACGTATTGTTGTGAGTGATTTGTCTGGTAAAAGACATAAGTATATGAGTCGAGGTTTATTCGTCCCTTGACCCTAACGGGGAACAGATATCTGTAGGCCTCTCGATGATTTTGAAGTTGACTAAAATGGTTGGCCAACCGGGACTAAATTGGTAGTCTAAGAGTCATATGCAAATCGGAAATCGAGGAACAGTGAATCAGACCAGATTGATTTTATCCATGTCTTGAGTCTGAAAATATCTTGTTGGACGGAGGATCATCTGATCACTTATCTTTGGACAGAACTGACTGGGTCAGAGTTCAGACAATTAAAGTCATAGACTTATCCAAGTGGGAGACTGTTGGATTAGGTGTCTAAGCCATGACTTGTAATTGAACTTTTATCTTATGATTAAAAGCAAAGTCCATTTGGGTTGCCCTCATGGGTGGAGGAAAGATAGTTCAGTAGAGAGAATAGTTGATTTATTAATTGTATAATAAATCAATAGAATATATATATATGGTTTATTAATATATTTAAGTGCTAATATATTAATTAGAAACTATATTAATTAATTGAGATTTAATCTAGAATTAATTAGATTTAATTTGGAGATTAAATTAATTAATTAAAAGGTGCAGGGACTGGTTTGGTATTTATTCAATAGTTGAATAACTGGCCAGGAAAACCAGGGACCAAAAGTGGCGCCACCTTGGAGGCTTCTCCAAGGGTTTGGCGAAACCCTAATTAGGGTTTTGGTAAGCCTGGTCCAAGTGGTCAAAAGCCTTGTCCAATTGGAGGCTCCTTAGGGTTTCAGGTGTAACCCTTGGAGGCTATAAAAGGAACCCCCTGGCACCTCATTCTTCACGCCATCTTCTCTCTGGATTTACTCTGCTGGACTGATTCTTCCATCACCTGGGTGTGACTTTCATCTGAGGCAGGATAATTTTGCTGCTGCTTAAAAGGATCATAAGATCTAAGGTTGGTTTTTCTTGATTCTTCTTTAGAATTGAATTGTATCCTTTAGGTTCTTAGTTCTAATCTTCATAGAAGAAAACATAGATCAATATTAGGGTTGCATGTGAACCTTAGGTTATTTTGTGTTCATTGATTGCATAGAAACCCTTCAGTATTATGGATTTCAAAACTCAAAGTTTAGCAATGAAAGCATGTAACAATCCAACCATCATTTTGAAAATATGATATATGTTCATCGAACACATACAACAACCAAACTACAATTAAGTTGTGTTTTATGTATTTACATTTCTTTGGTTTTCTTTATATGTTTTAGGATGATCTTGAGGACCCAAATAAAATCTCGTTATCATATCTACACCCCAAAGCAGCAATCAACCTTCTTGTAGATGTTAACCCAAATCATGCACATTCATTTAACCAATAATATCATAATACACAGACTCTCGTCCCAATTTTTCACATTTTTTTTCTCACAAAATATTAAGTTGGTGTATCATTAGGTGTCACAAATGGTATATAAGAGTCATGGTAAATGCATTATACATGTACAATGTATCAAAACAAATACCAACTAGTCTAATCTTCATGTTTTTACTTCACTAGAAAGTTATCTAATGCAAAAAGTCCCACTAAACTTCATTATACTCTTTATCTATATTCCCTGGATACATGTCACAACATCAACCACAAAATAAGTAAGACAAATTATCTCCTGAGTACATAAATTAATCATCAATATATGAATATTTAACAACAAGTATGGGAAGTACAAATCCCAATCGATACCACACGAACAAGCCATTGCCATTTGGGTCGGACTAGCCCCTTCCCATAATGGTATTTCTCAATGGTGCCATTCCCCAAACCACCGAGGCAAGCCCTCGTCATGGTCATAAAAATAGGAGTCACAATCCTAATCCACCAAGGTCGGCCATTGGTATATATACAAATCCACCAAGGCAATCCCTCGTCATATACACATGGGCATCCCGTGCCCTCATCCCCTCAAGGGATGTATGTCTAGACATACTCTCGACTCGACTTAAGTATTAACATAGGGATCTAGGTTCTAATCTCAAGTTAATATCATGTGCATACATACCAATCATAATAATTTATCATAACAATACATTTAAGAGTTTCAATATTAAATGTACTGAATAAGTTCGACATGTATCTAAAGTGGTGTGATATCATGTACTCACATTGGCTTGGTTCACTAGCTAAGACAAATCTATTGTCTTGATCTCCCTTGGTCTATCTACTTATTTGCCTTGAAATCCTATGATCATGATTGCATACAATCCACGTTAACACATAGCCTTGTGTGCTTAAAATAATAAGTACCCTATTATACTCCTCTTAATGAGTGTTTAACTATCCAATAGGTTTATGGATTAATTCATTAAGTCAAAAGTGAGGGTGCCCCAAGGAATAAGTGTTATTGGGTTTTCATCATACTCATATGCTCAACAATTCAATACACACTATAACCATTTCTATGTTACAACTTCACATTAACAACCACTAACTTTGCTATGAAATAGCTTGAGTATTATTAACTAGCAATAATCTCACCATAAATTCATCATTTGGTTCAAACCCTTGGATATGATTTTTTTAGAAATCTCATACATATAATGGAACTAACACAAACAAAGCATAGATTTCGAGTTCTTACCCTTGTGTGACCAACTTGTAGTGAAATCCCTTTGAAATCACCCTTGATCCTTGAAGAATCCACCTACACACACTAAAACCCCAATAACACACACAAGGTTTGGGAAAGTTCTGAAAAAGGGTTCTAATGATTTGTGGGGTGAAAACCCACTTTAAGGTTGAGTTTTCGTGGGTTCAAATGAAGAACCATCAGGTCAACCCATCATTAAATAAGCGAAACCAATTGAATGACAGCACTTATCCTTGTATCAGGATCGTATTGCGAACAATTGATAGTTACGTCGTTATCGTCTATAATTGGATCACGATTCTGGACCTCCTTTAAGAGTTGCATCGCAATCTGGTCCCCGTAGCGTCGTGTGAGTTACGACCTGCTTTCCAAAGTTTTGTGTAGAATGACAATGTATTATGGGTCACGTCGCGACCCTCATTTGGTCGCATCGTGAGAAAATGGCCAGAAAGCTCCTGTCTCACGCATTTTTGCTAATTCCCACAATTTTGTACTTTAATCCCCCAAACTTCTACACCATGTCAAAACATATGTTATAGCATATCTAAAATTTTAGACTTTAAATCCCCAATTTACCCTATGGTCAAGTTTTATTTCACTAACACAAACTTTAAACACAAGTGCAAATACATATTAAGGTGTGGTTCTTAAAGTCTAAGAAATAAGCAAGAGCACCAAAAGTCTAAACCTAAACTAGGGTTATTTTCCAGCAGCAAACGTTATCAACGATTCCCAACCTCCAGACCGATATACTCAACCAATCCTTACAAAACGTTGGTCTATATGTTATGAAGCCACTGTCCAAATTCAAGGCAATCTGACTGTTGAATTTTCAATAAAATAACCTACACTGCAGGCGGGTCTTTAAAATTGGGAATGAAACTTACTCTCTCTATTTCTCTTCTTTTGGTAGTGTGGTGGCGTGTGAACGAGGGAACCGAAAGAAAAAAGATATTTATATTATTCCCTCACTTGGGACTAACAATTATTCGAAATTCAAATAATAGGGTAAATATAAATTAAAATATGATAATATCCAACCATATATTAATATATTATGTCCCTTGATTTTTTTTGGTTCCTAATTAAGCCACCTAATTAGAGAGATTTATTAAATAGTCCCTTATTTAAATGTTCTTGCTTTTTAGAAATTGGATGTACTTTGTGTGTAACCTAATTGACTCATGCATTATTAGCAATGTTAATAACTTGTTGTGTGAGCATATTCCCAACACCAAATCAGTTAAAACATATATTTTAAAGTTTTATTTTTAATCATAGTGCTCATATGCTAGTGTTATGCCTTGATTCGTCCATATATAATAACACTTTGTATCATCTTGATAATCAAATGAATTATATAAATATGTGTGTGACTCTTTTAGCATATAAAACCCCAGTGTCGATCCGTTGACTTTGAAGGTCTTGTGCAAAGAGTAAAAAATGGCCCTAAATATAATTTATTCAATGAAGGAATTTGCAAGGGATTAACGATAAAATTTTGCGAGGTATTAGCAACGATATTTTGCAATGGATAACTCATTTTTACATGCCTTTTTGGCTATGAAAATATATTGTCACTAATCCGCCGTAATGGTTTTTAGCGTGGGATTACCAAGGAATTTTTCGCCGCTTATTATACTAAACGTAATTTTTTCGAGCCCCTTAGACGACACGAGCCCAATATAGTCACACACATGACAACTCCTTAGGGCCGGTCCTAAACGCCTATCTGCAACCACACCACCCACGCCCTCAGGGGCAATGTAAGTTCATATTATAAAGTAACTTGATATTATAGATAAGAAAGAAACTACATTACCAATATTGATAATGAGAGTAAAATACATTGTTGTTTTCTGCAAGTTTCTCATTCTTAAATATTAAAGGGTAATATTGTAATTACGTTTATCATGCTTAATATTCTATTTACCAAAAATTAGGGAGCCAAAAGTGGTGGTGAAATCATGTCCTTACAATCCAAAAATTCGAGCATTTAATGATGTCGGAGCCGTGATCGCCACTTCATTCGAGTCATTTGAATTTTCAGTCAAGGAAACAAATAATAAATTGGTATCCTTTTAATGTTCAAAAACTATTTATTATTTTTATTATTGCCTTTCATGAACTCTCAAATTTGCATTGATTTTTTAACAGATGACAAGATTACACTTGTTAACGAAATTACTCCACCAAAATTCAAGTAGCTCGATAAAGTAAGCACACTTGCTCATATACGGTAGAACAAACCACTTAAACTTTCTAAGGGTAATTCATTCATGAATATTTTATATCGAATAAGATTTTTAATTTCAATTTATAGGTGCAGAGTTATGCTTTTTTTTTTTTTTTTGAAAAGCTAAACACATTCTCCCTAAATTCTACTCCTAAACTACATATTTGTCCATTACAGAACTTGAACCCGAACACACTAGAAGAGGAACAAATTTCCAAACTATACAACCCGCTGGTTCAAACTTTAGTATACAACCCGAACACACATTAGCGGGATATTGACCCTTTGTAGTTGTGCTATATAGTTGTATCTTTGTCCACAACGAGTGGTGAGTGTCCGCGCTTCGCTGCGGATATGATTTGACATGAGTTAATAATAGGGGTGCTATCAAATCTTAATTTACATTAGATTATTTTATGGCAAGAGACCTTGAATGTAAACCGCTTGACCTTTCAATCCAATTCCAACAATGCATCAAGAGAGACAACTCGATTTTGGTAGCAAAATTGAATATAATGCAAGTTAACTTTAACAATAAGGTCAAAACTAAAAATATTGAAAGTTTTGTAGCCAAATTGATAACACTGAAAGTTTCTAGTGATAAAATAGTAATAACAAAACTTTATTATTCATGGACAACACTGAAAAATGAAAATATTGTAATTTTTGGGGCCAAAATTGAAAACAATGAAAGTTTTTTTAGGGTAAAACTGAAAACAACAAAAATTTAGTGGCAAATTTTGAAAACAATAAAACCTCACTATTCATAGAGGGCAACAGTTGTAAGGTTTAGAGTTAAAACCGGAAATATTGAACGATTATAAGACCAAAATTGTTGAAAAGTAAATTTTAGGCCAAAACTGATAAAAATATGCGGACAAAATTGAAAATATTGAAAGTTTTTGGGCTATTATTTACAACGATGATTGTTATTGGGCCAAAACTAAATTGTTTAAAGTTATGAGGATAAAATTGAAAAAAAAATAGAAATTTTGGTGACAAAATTGAAAGCAATAAAAGTTACTGTAACAGTGTGGCCAAAACAAAAAATATTAAAAGTTTTGGGCCTAAAATCGAAAATACTAAACATTTTGGTGGCAAAATTGAAAACAATACAATTTTACTATTAACATTTGCAAATAAGTAAAGTTTTGGGGCCAAAATTGAAAACAATAAAAGTTTTTCTTGGCAAAATAAAATTTTAGTGGCAAAATTAAAAACAACATAAGTTTGATGGCAAAATTTGAAAAGCTTAAAACTTTACTATTCTTAACTTCGCTAGAATTGTATATATTAATAATAATAATAATAATAATAATAATAATAATAATTGTTAAAAATAAAATGTTGTTGGAATACATGTTTGATTTTTTACATATCCAACCCGCTAATTTATTTGTTGGGGATTTAGTATAGAAGGCGGATTGTTAAGTGGAACTATACAACCCGCTGGTTCAACTTTCGGCGCCCTTTGACGAGAGGCTCTCTGCGAGAAGCATTCAAGTAATCACGTTCAATGGCGCACAATCCTTCACAGCTCCTACCGTCAGGTTCACATTCTTTTCGATCGTCTCATAACCCGCTATCATTCATACAAGTTGGTAGAAATAGCTGTTAAATTGAACTTAAGTGTTGTTTTGATGATGCAGAGTTGATAGATCGGTGCATAGGTTCGAAGATATGGGTGATAATGAAAGGGGACAAAGAGCTCGTTGGAACTCTCAAGGGTTTCGATGTCTATGTTAACATGGTTCTTGAAGACGTCACTGAATAGTCAGTAATTTCTCCCTTATTCTTATCTGCTAGTCTGCTACAATTTCATTCTGGATCGTTCAGTGTAGATTTGTGTTAATATTGCCATAAACGTGATTACATTGATTAAGGCATGTTTGAAAAACTGGACGACCCTAATATATTAGGGTTTATATAAACCCTACAATTAGGGTTTTTTTCGAGGGGATTGTTTGAAATTTCCATAACAAGCATGATACTTATGTTATAGAAAAGTATGATAGTTCAGTCCATCTGTACTCTTATATACCGAGGATTGTTAAGAAAAAATTATCTAACTGCTCGTAGGATTGAAGGGGTTACAACATTGGGGACTTTCGGAGACAGGGGTGTGTAACTTGTTTGGTTATCTAAATATCTGACTTTGTTGAAAAAGTTGACCAAGTCTCATCAAAGGAGTAGATCGTAATAGTCACCATTTGAAGTAGATTCATACAATGTCAAATAGAATGGATAGAGTAAATTGTGAAATCTTTGTTTTCTCCATTGATCTACTCCTCAAAATTTAATCATGAGGTACTCGTGATTTAGTAATTCACTGGGGGTCTGCTTATAAAAAAGACATGGTTACTAACTTACAGCGATCATTATTGAGTTAACGTAGTGTATACGACCCGTCTAACTTGTTTATGTCAAACATGGATACGACCCGTCTAACTTGTTTATGTCTAATTATACATGTCCGCAGGTCAAAATGGGGTTCGTGGGTCATAAGCGGGTTCGCGGGTCATTATCGGGTTTTTGGGTCATTCCAGAGGAAAAAAAAAAAAAAAAAGTAAAAAGCACATCTTAAAAGTAAAAACATTCCAGAAATTAATACAAATAAAAAGTTCAAAACGTTTATGCAAACACATAACAAATAAACACATCCAAATTTAAGTACCGATACGTATAAAAAGTTATGAAAATGTTAACGTGAAAGAGACATGATCATAATTCTCATGTCATCTCCCAAAAATAAATTCCGCTGTTGTTTTTCCAACATGCCTCCTATGCAAGTTTTCTTTTTCGTAATGAGTCTCAAGTAGAAACAATATGACAAGTTAAACTTAGGACATATAGCAAGCTACATAAGTCAAACTTCTATAATTTGTATTAAAAAAACTCACCAAACGTCAACTTAAACTTTATTACAATTTGTAGCCTCTGTTTTGTCTTCATCAAATTAGTTTTTCAACATCAATTGCCAATATACTGTATATAAAGAATAGAAGAAACGAATAATCAATACAAAATATTAGTTAAGATAAATAAACCAGAAATTATAAAAGATTACATTTTTCTCTAAAAAACATGTCCCGCTTCAATAGTAGCATCTAAATCGGCTTTCGTCTCAGTGGGGGATTCTTGAATGAATGTCGAAATTCTGTGACGCCTGAAACCTTTGAAGCTTGAATTTGTAGTAGGGATCAGTTGTTTGGAGAAAAATGTAATCTTTTATAGCTTTTGGTTTACTTATATTAACTAATATTTTGTATTGATTATTCTCTTCTATTCCTTATGCAAGATATTGGCATGTTGATGTTGAAAAACTAACTCAAAACATAATGGAAATGAATTTTGACGAAGACAAAACGGAGGATACAAATTCTGATAACGTTTAAGTTGACGTTTGGTTTCTTTTTTCAATACAACCCTAGAATTTTTACTTATGTAGCTTTCAAAATGTCATAAGTTTAACCTTGCATATTTTTTCTACTTGTATCTCATTACGAAGAAGAAAACTTTTATACGAAGCATGTTGGAGAAACGACAACAGAATTTGTTTTTGGGAGATGACATGAGAATTGTGGCCATGTCTCTTTAGCATTAACTTTTTGTGCATATCAATACTTAAATGTGGATGTGTTTATTTGTTATGTGTTTTCATGAACGCTTTATACTTTTTATTTGTATCGCTTTTTTAATGTGGATGTGTTTCTTTCTGGAATGTTTTAATTTTTTTAGATGTGTTTCTTTACCCTTTTTTGTCCCTCTGGAATGGCCTACGAACCCGATTCTAACCCGCGAACCCATATAATCAAACAGGTTAGGCGGGTCGTGTCCGTGTTTGGCAGATACGGGTTAGGTTTGAAGAACACAACACGAATAATTATACATGTTGTGTCCGGGTCGACTTTTCTGACCCGCCAATCTGAACACAACTAGATTGCCACATACCTTTTTGGTCAATTTTAATTATTTGTCGAACTATAATGATTTAATTACTGCATCTAATAGTTAGAGTTGTTAAATCCATAAAATGATGAAAGGACAAGTCTGTTTTTTTTTTTCTTAATTGAGTATATGATTATACATGGCATCACTTTATGGTCAATGACACATCTTTGTATGGCAGTGAAATAACACCTGAAGGACGTAGGATTACAAAGCTTGACCAGATTTTGCTCAATGGAAATAACATAGCAATCGTAAGTATCATCTTCAACTATAATTTTCATGCTTCTTGGTTGTCGTTCAACCATACACAATTGTTAATTCCCTTTTTACCACTATTTGGGAATTGGGACTGACATTTTTTATTGTCTTGATGCAGCTGGTTCCTGGTGGTTCTCCAGATCCAGAATGATTATAAGTTGGTCATATTGCGGGCAGGGGTAAGAATGGCAACTTCAAAATTTTATGTTGAAAGATGGGTGCTTTTTTGAACCCTCATATGAGTCATATCCCTTAATGTATTCTAGATACCCATTCACAGACATTTGTAATTTCTTAATATTGTTTTTTGTGTTCTATTACTTTGTAATTTGGTTTGATCAGGATGTTCTGAAACTGATGTTAGTAATTCTAAGCCTTAGTTTGTTATATCCAAATGTGTTCTAGAAATTTATAATTGAGTGATGACCATAAAAGTGTATGATGTGTTTGAGTATAATTTTAAGAACTTCAATTTTCGAACTAGAAATAAACTTGTAAGGTCAGTATAATTTTACATGGAATTCTCAACTCTTGGAAAGCATGAAAATAGTTCAATAAAAAATGAACAGACATGTATAAAGGAATTATAACGTGTTATTTAATTTTTTAGATACAATTACAAAACTTAAGAGAAAGCGAAAGCTTAACTTTTTATTAAAATATAATTGTAATGTTTAATTAGTCACTGTTGTGTTCTTGAGTGATAATTTGAAAGAAAGTGTTGAAAAATGGAAACATTCATGTTCTCACGACTTTCTTAAAGAGTTAAAAGAAAAAAGTCTAGTATTGTACAACTTTTTGATTATAAACCTATCCATAATCTGAATAATTTCTTTTATATGCATGAAGATGTTTATGAAATTGACAATCTTTTTGCCATTTATTCTAATTATTATGACTTTGATTCGGTAAATCATAACGTAAAATGAAACATTTTATACCAGCGGTATTGCAATGCTTTAATGGTACACAATGTCACTGCTGCGTGTTTGAGGTACCGAAACTTAAGTGGGTCTGGCGTGGTAGCTAATAAAAATTGTGCGTGTTTTCCACTCGCATGGTTATGCGCGTCGGTTTTATCAGTGAAGTAAAAATCGGGTCAGCCCCGTAGAAGGGGGCAGAAAAAACTGACCGACCCGGATATGGTTGTTAAGATTAAGAAATTCCTTCTACTGGGTTTTAGCCTCTCCGTCTTCTTCTTCATCTCTCTCACTCATCAGAAAAAAGGGTTTTAGGGCTATTTTCTCTCTCTAGGGTTTTGGGCGCCATGGATAGGTACACGAAGGTGGAGCAGAAGAAACCGGATATACCTATCAACGAGAATGAGATCAGAATCACTTCCCAGGGCTTGGTTCGCAACTACATCAGCTATGCTACTACTCTTCTTCAGGTATTACCATTATCATTTCGCTGTTTATTTTTTAAATGTGGATTATTTCCTGCTTCTCATTACCTTTTTTTAAGTTTTCTTCTTCAATTTATGCAAATGTGAGCCTGATCTTTTGGTTCATGAGGGCATTGGTTGTTTCTCGTTGTATTTTTTGTTTGATTAGAGTTTGATGTTTGAAATACGACGCCGATTGCCGTTTGTTTCTGTGTATTTGTGTTTTCTAAACCAAACTCTGCAGCGTTCTCGTGCAACAAGCATTTTATTTCAATATGCTTTTTCTAGGCTAAAATTCTTTTGTATATTTGAGAATCTGTTCTAATTAACAGGTATATGGTCGGTATTAACATTTGATGATCTCATATATGAGTCTTTTCCATGGATACGTCCATTGTTTGTTTCTCATTGTATGCGCTGTTTGGTTAGAGTGTCATGTGTGGAACACAAAACCGTTTATCGTTAATTTCTTATGTGCTTTTGTTTATTGATAACTGAATTATACTTTATCATGTTCTATACAATCTCTATGTTACTGCAAATTCTTCTTAACCGTTGCCACCATCATGTTGATCTTTTAACCCTAGTTCTCATTGATGCTACAATCATGCATACTTGTATTTTTATGATTAATTTTTTTTCTTTCAATCTGTAGTTCATATCCACCCTGCAACAGCACTTTGTGTCCTCTTTCCTAATCTGATTCTGTTCTTCTTGTTCAATTTTGTTGTACATGTAGCAAACAAATCATGTTGAATTTTTTTGGTTTTTTAAAGGAGAGACGTGGAAAAGAAATTGTGTTTAAAGCAATGGGACAGGCGATTAGCAAGACAGTTCAAATTGCAGAAATTATTAAGGTTTGCTACTCAAACAACTCATCTGTAATTTCATTTCTCTGATTTACCTTATCATGTGCAAAGCAGTAAAATAACTTAAAATTTTCAAACAGAGAAACATTCCCCGATTGCATCAAGATACTCAAATCAGTTCAATAAGCATAACTGATGTATGGGAACCGATTGAAGAGGGTCTTTTCCCGTAAGTTTCAAAATCTTTAATTCCACATTTGAAGATTTATAACAAGAAACGATTTCATATTACTCGTCAAATGCAGTGTGGAGATGACTCGCCAGGTGTCAATGATATCAATTACTTTGTCAACCAAGGAGCTAAACAAGAATTCACCAGGGTTAGTTCTAGTGGTAATAAATACATCTTCTTTTTTAATATTTAACAAATAAACAAAAATTCAGGTACCAAGCTCCACTCTATGTTGAGCGACCAAGGCCACAATATAACAATTATCAGAGACAACAACAACCAAGAAACACACAGCAAGCTTACAATGCAGTAAGTGAAGGTAGGTTTCCATGAATATATTCATATACCAAATAAAATTTTCTTACTCCTTTGATAAAAAAATATTATTATTAATTTATTATTAATTTATGTTTTAGAGCCATATGGGGGGAACTACCATGGAAATAGGGGTCGTGGTCAAGGTGGGGGAAGAGGCGGGAGAGGGCGTGGTTGGAACAGGGGTGGTGGGGGTGGGTATGGGTATCAAGGGGGGGATGGGTATAGAAACTACCAGGGTGGTGGTGGTGGAGGTGGTGGGTATGGTAACTACCAGGGCGGCAGGGGGTATGGGAACTATCGAGGCGGTAGGGGGTATGGAAACTATCAAGGTGGTGGTGATTATGGAAACAACTATCAAGGTGGCGGTGAATACGGAAACTATCAAGGTATTGTAGTTTTTATTTATATGATTTCAATGTTTATAACCTTTGTATTCATTAATGTTTTTTTTATAGATAACAATGGTTATGTAAACCGTGGTCGAGGTGGCGGCCGTGGTGGGAATGGAGGCTATCGTGGTGAGTGATTTTTTAGAGTAAATTACAATTTTGGTCCCCGAGTAGCTGATCTTTTCAATTTTGGTTCGAAAAAGTTCTCTTGCAAATTTTGGTCCTTATTTGAGGTTTATGTAACGTTTTTGGTCCATGTTCCATGTAATTATACTTGGAATAGGGACCAAAAATGTTACAAGAACCTCGAATAAATCCAAAATTGCAAGAGAAAACTTTTTGGGACTAAAATAGCAAAAAATCAGCTATAGTCAGGGACCAAAAATGTGATTTACTCTTTTTATTTAATCATTTTGATATTTGATGTTATGTGCATAATTAAATTGAAAACAGGAGGTGGGTTCATGAGAGGAGGCGGCAGCAGGGGCGGTGGAGGTGGAAGAGGTAGGGGGAGGATGGGTGGTCGGCCTAGGGAAGGCGGTGAGCCACAGCAACAGTAGGCGGCTGGTGGTGGTTGGTTGGTTTTGCTCTATTGCTATATATATGGTTGCTTGCCTTATTTAAGCAGTAAGTAGTGATTTTATTATCTTAAAAGAAAAGAAAAAAAAAAAAAAAAAAACTCCTGATGTTATTTTATTTTATTTTATTTTTGTTTTGGTTGTTGGGCGAGCTTTGTTATTATTCGTGGTGTTTTGGTAATTGTTATATAGCAAAAGGAGCAAGTCTTCTAGTAGGTAGGATGGTTGCGTTTGGTATATTCTGGTTACTCTTTTCATTGTATATCGCCATAAAAAAGGTTTTTTATTTATCTATGTAATCAAGGTTGTTTTTAAAAAATAGGTTATTCGTAATAAATGGCCTACACTAATCCATTAATAAATGGCTATAGTCTCTCCAAACGACTAGCAAGTGCCAAGTGTACATGATCCAAAATAAAACATTAAAACTTAGTTCGAGTAAAAATAGCGTCGGATAAGACTAAGCGGAATACCAAAGTTCAAAGTGCACGTAGGAAATGTACTTTTATTTTATATTATGTTAAATACATGTTTTTAAGCTATACTCTATGAAGGACATATGTTAGAATAAGTTTATAACATAAAATTTTAAATGCTGATGTTAAAAAAATAAAATTTTAAATGCACTAAACTTATCATATAAGCATCTTAAATAAGCATTACCAAACATCCCCTAGTTTGAGATGTTACAATCCCCAAAAGTATTTCAAAGAGTATTTAATGTGAAAAAATGTTATTTTTAGAGTTATATTAGAATGACAATATTTTGGTTACATATCTCCCAATAACCTACCATATAGAAAACACAGACTGACCAACAGCTCGCCAGATAATGTCTGTGAATTCGCATACTTGAGTTTCTAACACAAAACACCACTAAAAAACATTCACCGACACATTTTATTCTTTGCGATGACTATTTAAAATAGATACAATGGTCTTTATCAAAAAAAATAATAAGTAGGCCTGCGGGAGCCACCAATTTTGACGCGAATAGTAATGTTTTGCTTATCTCGAAGTTCCATTCAACCATGCAACAAAAAATCATAAATAAATATCGTTGAAGATTTCTGAGGCAACTAATTCTAGTCTATTTAAGACTATGGAGATTGTATATTTTTACGTACTTGTTTGATTATTGCGCTTTGATTTTTGGCCTCCTTTCAAGTACCATTCATTCATTATCATCTTGATTCAATTGTAATTCAATATAACAACACATGAGTTTGTCGTTTCTAGTCAATATTTATTGTTGGTGCTCTGCTCACCTTCTCACCATTACACTGTATTTAAGAATATCAATAGAAGAAAGCAAAGATGCAACTTATAATGAATCAATATCCCAATAATTGCAACAAATAAACCATATCTTGACTTTTCATCTATTGGATGTTATAACCCATCAATGTTTTATCGTCTTCGAGGTTCTTTGCTCGTGTTGTTTTGTCATAAAAGAACGATAGTACATTGATGGTTTCATAAGAAAGGCTTATGTTTTCTAGTAGATGCATTGTTGCTTTTGTTTCTATTTATATATATATATATATATATATATATACACACACACACACACACACACACACACACACACACACACACACACATATATATATATATATATATATATATATATATATATATATATATATATATATATATATATATATATATATATATATATATATATATATATATACACACACACACACACAAGTGAGATCAAGCTTCATTTGCATGTTTTTTTGATGAACCAATAAAACAAATCCTTAGATGATGAAAAAAAACCCCTCGAAAATGACTCGATGATTCATTTTTACTGATAGAATTTTTGATTCATTTTTCGGCCAATTATAGTGAACCATCACAAAATAAATAATCGAGTTTTTTTTTTTTTTGGGGGGGGGGGGGGGGAGTGCATCATCTAACAATTAATTTTGTTGGTTCATCAAAAAACACGTCATTTAAATTGTACGAACTTATGCTTACCATCATCATTTCTTTCAGCTTCTTTTTCATGTTTCCTGGCTGTCACCATCACTTGATAGAAAGTGATGATTTCGAGCGTCGGAACAATTTTTGGCTTTTTCCATCTGGGTTTAAACCCACTAGTAGCCTTTGAGTTTTGGGACCTAGCATTAGCCTCCTTTCACAATCACAAACATGTGTCTATGTTTGCCATTTGGGTCAGGACGACCCTTCCCACAACCATCGAAGCAAGACCTCGTCATTGTTACAAATCAACCGAGGCAACCCTAGTAATTGATACATAGGCGTCCTAATCCCCACCTCACGGGATGTATGTCTACACATATTTACTACACGGGATATGCTAAGTCAAACGACTATCAATTAGGAAACTGAATTCCAAATCAAGACAACACAATTTCATCGTATTCTAGTTCTCAAAAAGTTACTAGTTCGTTGTCCCTCGCCTCTGATCTACGTGGCGTTTCGCCACTACGCTATTCCATCAAACTTTGATGCATATGGTTGCACCAAGTGTGTCCCTTATCGCGGATGCATTGACTCCTCGTCCAGTTGTCCAATTGTTACAACTAAACAATATCCATCCCTGCATTGTACCTGGAACCGCTCCCAGTTTGACAACAAATTACTCGCCAAGGTGTCACTAATAGTCTCCCGCTAAAAGTGGGCCTCTTCCCGACACACATGTGGTGGTGTATCCACCATTCCTTTGCCGGCCTAGCTACTCGTCACGAGAGTGTATGGACCAACCATGTCATGGCTGCCACCTGGTCTTCAATTTCCAAAGAAATGGAATTCCCGAGTTTCTCCTCATGCGTAAATTCATTTTCCTCGTTCTTCCAGTCTCTGGGCATCTTTGTGTATCACGACCTACATCAACCGACTTAACCCGTCCATCTCGTCGGGTCTATACAGTCTCAATCATTCCACCAATTTCCTGATTAATCCCCAATTTTGATCCCCAATAACAATACTAGGGAATACAACTGTAATCCATGTTGGTCAATCGACATAAGTGGAAACTTTGGCACAACAAAAGGCCATATTTTTGTAACTTCCATGAAAATGACAAATGCCCCTGGTGGTGATTTATGCTTTAATAGTCATCTCCACCATGGTGATTTGTCCTTTAATAGTCATCTCCACCGCGATTACACTAGGTATTCATCGACTATCATCACTAACAGTTAAATTAGTTCATATCATCATGCGACTAATTTACCAACGACTCCTACTTTAAGAGTTAACATCAATACTTACTAACTCTTGTACTCAATTTCCCATAGCAAGTACTCTATCAAGGCATGCACCAATATTCTCTCTCATGGTCCAAGTCTAGTGTCCTACACTCAAAGACCTAGTTCACATGAACCATGAATATGATACCAAATGTAACGACCAAATTCATACACCGTTCAAATACATAGAAAATTCGAGATCAACGAAATATTGTCTCATTTCTTTTTTCTTTTTTCTTTTTTTTTTTTGAATATATACATAGTTTGTGTATAATCGAGTGCTACAAAAGACATACAAAAGTCACGTCAATCATCCCTTCAAATACAATGTCTCTAGAAAGTTGTCTAGTCTGATCCTCACTCTCACTACTCTGGGTCTACAGTACATGTATACATGTCACAAACAAGCCACACAAAAGAGAGGTCAACCATAAGTCTGGGGAGTACATAAAATAACATCAATAATTTTCAAATACGGGAAGCACGTTCCCTAAATCAACCACACATCAATATTTTATATATATATGGGAAGCATGTTCCCCAATCTACCATTCGTCAATATATTACAAGTATGTGAAGCACGTTCCCTTGATCGATCTCACTATCAGTACTTTACAAGTATGGAGAAAACGATCTCCATACAAATTCGATTCTTCTTTTCCTTACCAAGTGTCAATAATGGGAATTCGTTATTCCCAAGTCACGAACCAGAACATTTGCCATCGGATAAGGCCATCCCTTCACCTCTATGATATATATTGGGAGACTCGTCCTCATCTACCGAGGCAAGCCCTCGACATGGGTCTCACAAACTTATTCCCAATCCAATAAGACAAACCCTCATCCTGGATCTGGTAAATGGAATCACAAATCTCCATCTATCGAGGCAGTCACGTGTCAACATTTCGTAAACGTATTCCCAATCCACTGAGGCAAGCCCTCATCCTGGATCTTATAAATGGAATCACAAATCTTTATCCATAAGGCAGTCCCTCGTTAGGATTTCACAAATGTATTCCCAATCCACTGATGCAAGCCCCCATCTTGGATCTTGTAAAGTGACTCACAAATCTCTATCCATCGAGGCAATCACTTGTCAGGATTTCACAAACGTATTCCCAATCCACTGAGGCAAGCCCTCGTCCTAGATCTTGTAAAGGGAATCACAAATATTTATCCATCTAGGCAATCCTTCATCAAGATTTCACAAAAGTATTCCTAATCCACTGAGGCAAGCCCTCATTTTGGATCTTGTAAAGGGAATCGCAAATCTTTATCCATTGAGGCAGTCTCTCGTCATGGACATAAAAGCATGTCGTGCCTTATCCATATAACGGATGTGTACCTAATCGCACTCTTAGATTCAACTCATTCACACACAGATCTCGCTAGCTATTAATCTAGGAGCTAGGTTCAGAATTTAGATCAATGTAACCCGAAATTCTCTTCACTTCCACATATTCTATCACTACAACTTACTAGTCACAATTGCAATCCAACAACGCTAGTCCTTGTCATGGATTCATGAAAAAACTCATGTCCCCTATCCACAAAGGGTGTAGGTCTGTATCATCTCAACCTAATTATGTACTGTTCTTGTTAGTTGTTAACATAAAAGATCTAGGTTCTAACATTGAAACCATATCAGACGACATATAAACCACAACATAATATTCTATCATTACAACGCAACAGGCATTTCAATATACAGTACATCAACACAACTATATTAATAATGACATGTATCTAATATAATGTGGTTACATGTACTCAGCTTAGTGATGCCGTAGTTATCTTGAGTCCAATCTAGCCAGTTCACTTCTCCTTTCGTCTTAGAAGTTGTCACAATCACATACCATTTCTGAGTACTGTAAGCTAAGTACCCCGGACTCGAGGCTACCCCTCTAACTTAACTCATTCGTGCTTAATTCTACTAATCATGGGCTGTTTAGGCAACACATCGTGTCCAAGCAACCGACGTGTCACATCTATTATGATTACATCATTTCGTCGCGTTCTATAGTCGTCGCATCGCGTCGCGGCCTCTGAATATTCCAGCATAGCGTCGCGATCCACGGGAAACGCATCGCCACCAATGAACATCGCGACCGACACTGGTCTGGTCCATTTCAAACTGATCCACACCTCATTAAGCTCTAAAATAAATGCAACAACAATTTGATCTGTGGGCTCAATTTAAGGGAGCTTTTCAAAAATTTAGACTAACTAAAATAGGCTTTGTTATTCTGGTGACAAATCCTAAAACATTAAGTTGTACCTAATTAACCTACATACCTCACAAACTGACACTCATAGGGTTTGGCTATCGGGCGAATTGGTGACTAACCAAACCCAATTAACCCGAAAAATCGAAAAATCGCCCAACGCTCGCTCCTCACTTCCTATCATCTGTGTGAGAAGATGTATGAGTTCTGCATTGAGTGAGATGGTAAATTTCCTTGTTTTTTATTGCCTTTGTGTTTTTTCCAGTGTTTATCTTTATTGTTGTAGTTTTTGTTAGGTTATCCTGTTGAAGGTAGTCATTGACGTTTACTATATAAAAAACGCTACACCTTTGTTGATATCGTTTTGATTAGAATCTGAAATGTTTATGGCACGGAAATGTTACTGTTATTCTCTTGAATTTAAGAGAAGACGAAGAGAGACACGGAAATGTTTCATGTGACAAGTTTACATCAATGACAATGCAGCTAATGAACTAAATGGATAACGAACTTTAGGTTTTGTTCACATTTAGGTAATCATGTTTATTGTGTATACTTTTGCCCATTAAATTTGTTGTGAACGTTTAAAAAATAATAATATAACATACAATTGTGGGTCATATTACTCTTTTTTAAAATGTCACAACAAGTTTAATGAGCAAACGTGTACAAAATAAACATGATTACTTAAATATGGACGAAACTCAAAGTTGTTACACATTTAATTCATTAACCCTTTCTCTAAAAGCATATCTAACCACACTAAAACTTTATTTTTATAATAAACTTTATGCTAAATTGCTACAAGCCAAACACAAAACCTTTCATTAAACGTCTAAAGCCCCTTTGGACTTTAGTGTGTCATTTCAAAAGGAAACACCAATAAAATGTGGAGAAGGACCACGCGTAGCTATAACACTGCATCAAGAATTGTACATAACGAACGGAAGGGGAGCCGCGCGTTGCTGCGGTTAAGGAAGTCAACAAATTAAAAATACAGGGATCAAAACTGTAATAATGTTAAACTGGCAAACAAAACTATAGGGACCAAAATTGTAATTAATAAAAATTAAAACTATAGGGACTAAAACTATAATTATATAAATTAAAACTACAGGGATAAAAATTGTAATAAACTAAAGTGGTAAAAATTGTATATATATATATATATATATATATATATATATATATATATATATATATATATATATATATATATATATATATATATATATATATATATATATATATATATATATATAGACTTAGGATCTTTTGAGAACCAACTTCACCCCGAGAACCCGAGAACTCCCAAACCGATTTTTTTTTCAAAAAACCGACCCCATAGGCCTCTAAAACGCACACTTTTAAGACTTTTCGAAAAAAAAATTTCCGAAAAAAACGACTTTTTTTTTTTTAAAAACTTTGCACATGTACAAAAAAAAACTTTGCACATGTGCAAAGTTTTTTATACGTACATTGTTTTTCAAGTTTTTTTTTATGGATGTCTTTCTAACATATATTTAAGGCGTTCTGTAAAAAAAATTTCAAAAAAAGTGTACGTATAAAAAAGTTTGCACATGTGCAAAAAAAAAATTTTGTACATGTGCAAAGTTTTTAAAAAAAAAAAAGTCGTTTTTTTCGGAAATTTTTTTTTCGAAAAGTCTTAAAAGTGTGCGTTTTAGAGGCCTATGGGGTCGGTTTTTTGAAAAAAAAATCGGTTTGGGAGTTCTCGGGTTCTCGGGGGACTTGTGGTTCTCAAAAGATCCTAACTCTATATATATATATATATATATATATATATATATATATATATATAATTATATGCCTGTGATGGCCAATAACCCAATCCGAAACCATGAAATCAATGAAACAGTATAAAATTTTAATGCCATTTTCCGTTATCTCTAACCCTTTAATGGTAATACTAAAAGGAAACTCAAAAAAATGTGAAGCAAGCGACCACGCGTAGCTGTAAGTACTGCATCAAGAGTTGTACACAATGGCGGCGATAAACAACCCAATACGGAACCATCAAATCAATGATCATGCAGCCCGCCATTTGTAACGAACGCTACCGATTTCAAGTCTTCACTCTCGCCGCCTCCCAGATCTGCTCAAAGAAGCCTAATCCTAACCTCCAATTCGCTCCCAAAAAATGGCAATCAGAGAACCAGAAATCATCAGAAACAAAGAACAGATGAGAAATTGGACACGATCTATGAGAGCTCAAGGCAAAACAATCGGATTAGTTCCAACAATGGGTTACCTCCATCAAGGCCATCTCTCACTCATCACAGAAGCTCGAAAACACGCACAACTTATCGTGGTCTCGATCTACGTAAATCCAGGTCAATTTGCCGCAAATGAAGATCTGTCTACATACCCCTCTGATTTCAAAGGCGATATTGAAAAACTCCAGTCGACTCCAAATGGTGTTGATGTTGTTTTCAATCCTTATAATCTGTATGATTACGGAGAAGAGAGAGAACGATCAGGTGGGAAGAAGAGAGAGAAAGAGGGGGGAATAGTGTCTTGTTTAGAGGACGAGAGAGGAGGGGGATTTGGACACGAGACGTGGATTAGGGTTGAGGGATTGGAGAAAGGAATGTGTGGGAAGAGTAGGCCTGTGTTTTTTAGAGGTGTTGCTACTGTTGTGGCTAAATTGTTTAATATAATTGAACCTGATGTTGCTGTTTTCGGGAAGAAGGATTATCAGCAATGGCGGATCATTCAACGAATGGTGAGTTCTTTTCTGACTCAAGTGTGAGTAAGCAAGTGACCCAGTGAGTTCCTTTCTGATTATATAATTTTCCATCTACTTGAAGCTCAAATCTTAGCTAATTTTCCATCTACTTGATGGATTAATGATCAAAGTTATGATTCTTTTCTTGTAAAAAAATTCACTTCCAGGTACGAGATCTTGATTTTGGTGTGAAGGTGATTGGTTCGGAGATGATACGAGACGAAGACGGCCTAGCAATGAGCTCTCGCAACGTGCATCTTTCACCCCAAGAAAGGGAACAGGTGAGGTCCCAATTAACTTTTATTTTGTGGGTCCTTCTATAAATGCAATATTGGGTGCTTATGAAACGGACAAAATAAAAACAAATTTCAAATAAATCCAACAGCAGAGTTTGTCTATTTGATGTTACACAAGAAACCAAGGACCCGCCAAAAGGACAAACAATGAACTGTTTGAACTATCATATACTTGATTTTGATAGCTAACCATAACCATTGTTAATATGCTAGAAGAAACTTACGTTGTACTTTGCCAGAATGGAATATTTTGCACAAAAAATGTTGAGCATCATGGCTTCTTTTTCGCATCTATATTTCCAGATACAAACTATTATATGCTTTTCTTGTATTTACAAAAGTGTGTAATGTGGAAATGGTAAAGAAATATTGTCACAACATTTGCAGGCATTGTCAATAAGTCGGTCTTTATTCGAAGCCAAATCGGCTGCCAAGAAAGGGAAAAACATTTGCAGTGAATTGAGAAGATTGATGATTGAAAGTATAGAAGCCGCAGGTGGAAAGGTTGATTATGTTGAGGTGAGATATTAAGATTCACTACCGAATTTCATAAAACAAAAGTCTATTTTTTTAGTGTGGAAAATGTTTGCTATAAGTTGTGAATTTATCATTTATGTGTTTCAGATTGTGGATCAAGAAAGCTTAGAAGCAGTTAAAGAGATTACAAATGGAGGTGTTGTTATGTGTGTTGCAGCGTGGTTTGGGAAGGTGAGGTTGATCGACAACATGGAAATTGATGTACCGTAGCATGTTCCTTGTGTCTTACAGTGAACCCAAATTATTGTTGTGTGTTACTTGATGATGTTATTGTTAAGATTGTATGATTCATGGGGTTTTATCTGATGATTTAGTTTCGTATACAAATATTAATATCAAATACTTAAATGAATAAATGAATCCACACAGACAGATTCCTACTACGCGTATTAAAAAGTACATAAAGGTACAACAACCTATACAAATATGGTCTCACAATATAAAGTATAAACCTCCTCATATGTAAGAATCAGTAACCAAAAAGAACAAGAATCAAAATGAAAGAACAAGGTTTTTGAATCATCAAAATATAATTTTTGCTTCACTTGCCACAGTTGAAGCCTCCACAAACCGATAGAACAATTATCAGAATCAAGGCGATAATGATTCCAAGAACAATCAGTTTTATCTTCATATTCTGCAACCACATTTTCCTTCTCAACTGAGTACCCCCAGTCCTAAAATCTTGGGCCTGCAACATCATAATTGTCATTTACATTATTTCCCAAAAAAAAACTTTTTTTGTATTTTTTTTTTTTAAATATAAACTGAAAAAACTTTCTGACCTGAGAACGAAGGTTCTCTGTTTTATCAACCAGAATCTCAATCTTCTCTCCACGGTCAAGAACCTAGAATAAGACAAATAAAAAATTACAAAATAGTCCTGCAATTTTCAATTTTAAATGATTTGACAGAAGCAGTTATTAGGCAATTACCTTCTCGATGTTTTCCATCATCACACCTTTGACTTCTGAAACCTGAGCTTTGACCTTTGAGAGCTTACTGATCTCTTCTGGATGGTCCACACAATACTGCATTTGTTCCTTAAGTTTGGGACTGATAATGAAAAGGTTTTGTATTAGTGCATGTCATTTAGAAAACGAAAAGATGACAGTTTTGAAAGAAGATGGAAATTAAAATGGAGAGTGAGAATACCCGAATTCTTTGTTGAGACTGTTGGCAATAGCTGTTGCAGCTTTTCCACCACCATATTTCTTGGTGAAGTCCTCCTTGATGCGCTCAAGAAAAGCTATTGGAACCTGTCTGCCAATGGATTCGACCGCAACAACACAGTATGCTTCATAGATAGAGAAGATAACATTAATCAACATGCGATGAAAAATGAAAAACCAAGTCAACGGAAAACAATGTGGACTCAGTGATGATGTATGTCCAAAGACATTGGCTACACAAGATAATTCAGACCAGAAATTTGTAAGTGAAACAAGGTACATAAGTGACAAATCATTTGAATGAACATGCTTTCATAAATTTATCACAAGTGGATTTAAAATTGTAACATGTTCATATCGGTTTGTAACTTAACTTGCAGATGTAAAAGTTTTGATGCAAAATTTGAATTAAGTTTCACAATATACAGGGGATTAAGATCCAAAAACTATAACCAACAAATCTTAAATATTTACTAGGTGAGGCTGGCAAATCATCCAAATCCATGTATTATTAAATAACTCTTAATTGCTGCAAGGAACACGTGCAACGGAACTTTACTTTTTAAGCTAGCAAATGAAACCATTGGTTAATTCAGATCCGAAGTATAACAGAAGTAACTGCAACACCACGCATCTTATATTCACATTCAATCAGCAACAATACAGCAAATATACATGGCATCAATTTCATAAGCAAGAAGCACATCAAACTAGCAGGATCCTCATACGCTACAAAGGTAATCACTAATAGCAAATTCAAAACGAGCTTACGAAGAGAAAGTAAGACGCAAGTCACGCAACGACAAACTCACCCAGCGTAGATGTAGACTACTTATTAAACCTAGAAAATAGATAAGAAAAGAGAAGTATCTAAAAGAGCATCAATATACGATACAAAGAAGAATAAACAATCAAATCGACTAACATTTCATAGTAATAGTTATCATTTCTCATTAGCATGCTCGGATCGAGAAAAAACAAAACGGCAAATAGATCAGATCGGACTCACTGTATCCATCTTCGACAAGGTAGTTGAAGGTGTGGCCGTCGCAGTTGTAGGTGAACTTGTTGTTGGTGGCAGGAAGCTTCTGGAGGCACTGAGCAGCGATGGTAGTGAAATTGCCAGTGAATTCCGTGTACTCCGACAGAATCACCGTTCCTCTAGCCACGAAACTGTAGATCAACGACTGTTGTCCCATAATAACCTCTTTCTGTGTCTCCGACGATTACAAGAACGGTCGATGAGCACCGCCGCCAGAAAATAACAGATGCACCGAAATGGAGGAAGCGTGACGAAGAGGACGCTGATTAATTCCGAGAGAGAGAGAGAGAGAAAGAGAGAGAGAGGATGTAAGAGAGAGAAAGTGGAAGGAGAAATGAGATAAAACTTAAAAGGAGATTATGGGTTTTCGTATATGAAAAGAGGGGGTTTTGTTGAGTGTTGACGTTGTGGTTTATGAAAATGCCTGGGTAGGCACCTGGAAATAACGGAAATGCCACGCGGTGTTTTGTTGAATCCGTTTTTTGAATTTTTCATGTCTACATTGACGCTCCCTCTGAATAAATCCTTTCTTATAATATCAACTTCAACTATACCGTAAAATATCATTTTCGCGTAAAAAGATGTTAAGAATTTAATATACATCTATTTTAAATATAAGTAATTTTATATTTATGTAATTTTTTATGGGATAATCAGAATGTTCGGAGTCTAAAAACTTTTCAAACTCTGGAACAAAAGTCTAAACATAATAAAATTTACACACCAGTTAGTGCTATTTGGTAAAATGCAGTTTATTGTGTAGTTTGTATATCACAACCAACTCTTTAGATATTTGTATAACTACAACAGTTTTACAAAAGAAGATGGAAAGAATTCAAACAATTTTGTTCATGCAAGATTATAACCTAGTTCAAGCCTTCTTGTACGTACCAAACTACTAGGTATCATGGATAAATTGATCATAAGGCTATACGTCGTACAAGCCAGCTCACCACCGCAACGCCAAACTCCATGTCGACCACCCCGAATGGTGAGCTCCACCAACGGCATACTACCACCGGCCACCACCGAGGGAGAGAAAAGGAGACAGAAAGAAAATGAGAGACAGAAAGAAAAGGGAATAGATCGGGCCCCGAACACTGCATCTCCTCTATCTCAGCATTTGAACCAAACGGGGGCATGGAGTTACTGAGCTAGCCCCGAGATCCACGTAGGACCCCGAGGGTGCTCGGTGCTTGTTCTATACCCAGTCTAATACCCGTTAAGTAAATCTCGATTGCTTGATGTGTACAACCCTATTTTATTTTGATATAAATATTATGTTAAAGGTGATGTTTTAGTTGTATGATTGTATCATACAATATTTGTTGTATTGTACCCTTAATGTTAAATTCAAAACAAAATACAATAATATTATAGATTTTTAAAAAATGGTTAATAATAAGCAAGTTTATAAGTATGAGATAAAACTTATTAGGAATATTAAACAATAATAATAATAAGCAAGTTTATAAGCATGAGATAAATTGAGGTAAGATGTAGACATCATTGCTTCTATCAATAACTTTCAACATAAACGGGCTCATACTGGATGATCTCATGATATTGAGATTGCTTCTATGAAAAATTTGTCCACATTGAAGAATTAACAATGATATGCGACTAAATGAAAGAAAATAGATACGAACAATAAAAATGAAAATAAAGAAGAGCAATGATAAGCACTAAGCAGATGTCTATATTATCTAGATAAATATACAATGCTAATGAAATGATTAATTACATAAAAGATTCTATATATTAGGTTTTTGTAATAAATCTTAACTTATTTTTCTCTTAAAAAAAATACTTTTATCTTTTTATTTATTTTGATTTGACAATTTTAACAGTTTCCGGTAATCATCTAGTTTTGTTTTATATTTTTTCAGAAAAAACATTTAACTTTTTTTCCAAATAAACCCTCACACTTACAAACTTTTTAATCTAATTTCAGCTTTCATGCTTTTTCCGTTAGAAATATTTTCAATTTTAAAAATGATTTGATTCATAATAAGTTGTTATAATCCTTTCAGACTCAATTTGTATTCTCGTTTGAATCCATCTTTTTGTTTTGACTCGTAATTTTTATATTATTTTTTGTTGTTGTTTATAGTGTTTTTAATGGTTTTTAGCATTAGAATCTTAATGAAACATTTGATTGGTAGCAGATGAACAACAACTCTCTAGGTTGGCTTGATATCTTAGATTGTTTTAAAAATCAAACAAAATGAGAACTTTCGAATACCAATCTATGTTTGAAATTTAATCTAAGTTTTCATGTTTTTCCTGTTAGAAACAATGTTAAGTCAAAGTAACAAGTTGTTCTTCACCTGCTACAATATTTGAACATGGTGCAAACATATCCTGATATTCATTTTGCTAACAAGGACCGAACAAAGCATATTTCTTTTTGTTTTAAAAAAAAACAAATGTTTCATTTAGATTCTAATGCTAAAAACTATAAAAACACTATAATCAGAAACAAAGAAATGTTTGATTCAAAGGGAAAAAAAATTGAGTCTCAAAAGCGTATAATGATATTATTATTGATCGAATCACTTCTAAAATTGAAAATTTATCTAACATGCAAAACATTAAAGTGAAATTAGGTTCCAAAAAATAGTCAAATGTGAGTGTTTTGTTCCTAGAAAGTTTTTTAATTGTGAGTATCTTTTCTAAAATCAAAGTTAATGGATTTTTCGGAAAATTTTATCAAAATTATCGATAAACTGCTAAAAAATTAACCACTCATAAATTTAAAAAATTTGACAATTTTTACACTTTTTGAATAATCACATGTTCTTCGCAATCTTTTAGGGTGTGTTTGGTATGCTGGAATGGAATGACAAAGGAATGGAATGGAGAAGGTAATGGAATGACGAAGGTAATGGAATGGATCATTATCATTCCATTGTCATGTTTGGGTGGTCTGTTGGAATGAAATAAATCATTCATCCACGTTGTTTGGTAGGCAAGAATACATGACGGAATGAAATAAAATTCATACACAATGACAACAATACCCCTGACACAAAATACATAAATTTTATAATATTTCTCAATGCTATCTAAATAAAATTTATAATTAACAAAAGCTGAGTGTGACAATTCTGGTACCTATTCTATTAAATTAAAATACAAAACCTAAGAGGCTATGTAGTAGTGTGTATGATGATTATTTTAATCAAAGTCCGTGTTTGTCTCCTCTTTGTCCTACTGATACGTAAAGAACCAAAAAGGAAAAGAGTGTATTATTTATTCTTTTAAGTCTATGACTAGAGAGTAAACAGATGATCAAAATTCAAAAAGAAACATATCCTCACCTAATCGTATTGCACTGTAAAAAGGTGATGCAGAACACATGAGTAAAACACGAGAAATTTCAAGAACATTACAGGTTTGCAGCAATTCTCTACAGAACATATAAGTAAAAGAGGAGCAAGTATATCAGACAACTTTCAAGCTATATGTGCAAATCAAAACACGTACGTAAAAATTTTTCTAACTTCTATGAAATTCTAGAAGCTCCTGATGAATAGGAATGTGTGCGATTCAGCCCTAAACTATTTAATAGATGATTTGGTTAAGGAAGATACGGTGCTGATTATCTGCAATCGTGAATATCATGGGGAAAATTGATACCGATCTTCAATCAACGGGGAAGATACCTTGCTGATTCTTAGTAAGATCGTGTGTATCCTTCCGATTTGAGAGGGAGAATGAGGGCATTTTCGGAAGATACATAGTTAAGGGGGAATGGAATGAAAAAAACAAACGAGGGTAACCTAAGGAATGAATTTAGCGCCTGACAAGGGAATGTGATTCTTTCAAGAATGGAGCTTTCCTTTCTTTAAAGCTACCAAACACGCCTAATTTGATTACCCCTGAATACTCTATTCCTTTCCACCCCTTATTCCAACCCACCAAACGCTCCTTAAGGTTTTAGATAGACGTATACTAGTAATAGAACTTTATTTAATTATTGGTTCTATGGTAAACCCATTATAAAAACGTTGAAGCTTTTCAAAAAACATATTACCTTTGTTAAGATAATCTGATAGGATAACTTGACGAGTGAAATAGTGTTTAGTTATCTTATGCATTTCAAAATAATACACGTTCCTAATTTTTATTAGTTTAATCATCTTATCTTATATTAAATTCTAGAGAAAACTGCAAAATTGGTCCCTGTGGTTTGGGGTTTATTGTGGTTTTGGCCCAAACCTTTGCGTTTTTGTATAGATAGTCCTTTTGCGGTGGTTTCTTTGTGGATATGGTCCCTATCCAAACTGAAATGTCTATTTTACCCTTTTAATTTCTTTTTTCTATTATTTTTTTGTCACTTTAGCAATTTAATTAAATGAAGAAAATTATAAACTACATTTTCCTTCCCTATCCGATCAAAACCCTTCGTTCTCTCTCTTCTCTCTCTCTCCCGTCTCCTTTCTCCCTCTCTTTGTCGTCATCGCCTATGTCGTACCCTAAATTGTACCCGCCTCCATCACTCTCCAAATTCCTTTCATGTATCAAAAGTAGAGCTTCCCTGAGCAGAGGAAAACGAAGGCATTCTCCAATCAGGATCTGTCATTCGTGTATCACAAATCTCGATGATTCTCTCCTCATAACCAGACATCAACTTGTGGATGTTAATCCAAGCCCCAGTTTGTTGTCTTATGGCTTTAATTATGCTCCCAGACTTCCCGATTTCCTGCAAATTTTTACCAGGTTAGAGATAAAGCCCAACTAATCGAAACCCAGATTTCAAAGTTGTGATTATAATGGTCAATCATGGTTTATAATCAGGTGGAGGCGGGATGGATGATGATTTACCTTTTCTTTGAACAATGGAAACGCCCAGAAGAATTAGAGCACTTGGTGTGAGAATCTTCCATGGAGTTGCATTTCCTTTTGAATGAAGAAGATGAATGATTCGACTTACCAGCAGAGGAAACCTAGGAAATATTCGTGATCTGAAACCCTAGAAGACATTGACGGCTGTAAGCTGTCTGTGTCTCCGGTCAACGACGACCTAAAGGAATTCGCTTGAGAGGCAGCAGGAGTAGCAACGACAAAATTGATGGTGGTGACAGGACAATCCTTCCTATCAAAGGATCCCGCTTCCGCCAATAGATGGTGGAGAGTCGATTGAGGAATTGGTGGCAGACATTGATGTATCGACGCCGGAGAATACACCTTCTGGTGGTGCTGCTGGCTAACGCTTGCCACCGCAGGAGCCACCGACACAGGTTTCTCAGGGCCACGTCTGAACCGATGCATCTCCATGGAGTAACTTGTTCATCGCAACATCAGCTACGAAATTGGGATTTTGAGAGAGATGGAGAGAAAGAGAGAGGGTGACGTCTTGTGGGCTGGGGATTTAATTTCTTTTAATTATTTTTTTAAACTTAATAAATGATTAAAAATAATAGAAAAATAAATTAAAAGGGTAAAATAGACATTTCAATTTGAATAAGGACCATATCCACAAAGAAACCACTGCAAAAGGACTATTTATACAAAAACGCAAATGTTTGGGCCAAAACCACAATAAACACCAAACCGACCAATTTTGCAGTTTTCTCTAAATTCTATTTGTTTATTTCATTTCATTGATCATGCATAACAGCATAAGATACTTGTGAACTTGACTTTCCGCTCTAGTTCTTTTCAGTTTTAAAAAGGATATTTAGGTATTTTACTTAAAAACTATTTTAAATAAAACTAGCACCTGCCTTCATGGAGTTTTTTTTTAGCATTTTTGTTATTCCCTCCCACCCGGCAAGCCTTCTACAAAAGAAACGTATTATTTTTTGCAACTGCGATGAGGTAATTCTTTTGGAATGAGTTAAAATAAAAGGGATAATTAGAGGACATTTTGCAGTTTTCTCTAAATTCTATTTGTTTATTTCATTTCATTGATCATGCATAACAGCATAAGATACTTGTGAACTTGACTTTCCGCTCTAGTTCTTTTCAGTTTTAAAAAGGATATTTAGGTATTTTACTTAAAAACTATTTTAAATAAAACTAGCAGCTGCCTTCATGGAGTTTTTTTTTAGCATTTTTGTTATTCCCTCCCACCCGGCAAGCCTTCTACAAAAGAAACGTATTATTTTTTGCAACTGCGATGAGGTAATTCTTTTGGAATGAGTTAAAATAAAAGGGATAATTAGAGGATTAAAACTGTCAAATCCCAAAAGAAAACAATAAATATAAACCACTAACAAATCCACCACCCCCGTATCCCCCCACCCCTAGCAAAAATTCTAGAAAAACATTGTCTTTTAATATATAAGGTAATAGAAAAACAATCTCTTTTAATATATAAGGTAATGACAAACTAGATATTATATTTACTTCTATTGCAGCTCTACACAAACAAAATCATACTTTCGCCTCAGGAAGTTCTGCAACGGTTTACGTAGATCAATAAAAGAATCCGCGATTACTGTTTAAAGACTTCAAAATATATTTTAATAATCATTAATGGTGTACATATGTAGAATCGAAAATAAACCTCTTTTGATTTCACAAGTGAAATTTGTCTAGAATAAAGCTAAAACCTTATTATACTATACTATTAATTATTTAAACTGCTTTATTTATGAAATATGAAATATTTTTGAATTTTTGAAATAAAGAAAGTGATCAACATCTCAAATTTTAGAGAAAAAAAAAAAAGACACGCTTTATTATTTATTATACTATACTATTAATGGTGTATATTTTGTTCAAACAAAACTTCAGGTTATTGATAAATTTAATGAGAAACGTGATTATATTATAATCTATAAGAATAACCTTGTAATTTAAAACTTGAAAAATAATTATAATTAAAGATGGCTGCTAAAAAAGTCTTGGTAAATTGGTGGCTAAATATACACCAACATAACAAAGAATAGGTCGAGTTGACCACCCAATTCATTGTTTATTTATTTCAACTTTCTAGAATTCGGAAAAATATTCGTGAATATGGTCAATTTTGAAGACCGGACATCATACATGATAATCCGGCCTGAATTATGTGCCCGTGTTTGGAGTTTGGACGGAATTAAAAATAATAATAATTTCGTTCTCGAGTGTGAAGAGAAAAAGAAAAGGAATAACTTTTTTGTGTTATCGTCGAAAAAATGTTTATCTGGTAAACTTGATGAAAAGTTAAAAACATTAAAATCACAAATTACTCTCAGGCGGCAAAATTTAATTCATAGTGATAAAAACCTCACAGCTCCACGTCTAGATCCGGCAACGCAAATCTGTTGTTGGTGACCTCTTTAACTGACACGTCATCATCTCCCTCATCAACATTCATGCCAGATTCATTTTTAACATCGTTCATGGACTCATCTCCGTCCATTAAAGCTAATTTGTTAGCCTTTTTCCTTCTCTTTTTCTCGGCTTTTCTTAATTTCGTGTTTAAGACACCTTCAACAGCATACAGTTTTTCATTCTGTCGACTACTTGAACTCTTAATCACCGGCTCTACCGAATCATTATCTTCAGCCATGGCTTCATCTTCACCGTTGGTATTTTCTTCTACTCGATTTTCAATTCCAGATTGTTTATCGTTCTGTGTAAATGTTTTTATAGTAATGATTAGTTTAATGGTAAAATAGGCAAATCAATATTTTAAATTGTTTATATAAAAAACCTCGAGCATTGTGTCGTCAAAAGCAACGGGGTTATTAGGTGTGATTGTAACAGAATTGAAATCATCTACGGATTTTAGGCTTCCGATAATTGTGGAGTCGGTGCTGTATACTTCGTCCACATTGAACTCCTTTCCAAGTTCAGAAACTATATTGGCCTCCATTGCCTCTCCTTCGTTCCTAATTGGAGGCATTGTATAATACGGAATTTTACCTGGTGCCAAATAAGCATTAGATCCATTTTCAGTTTTAATTCTTCCTAATAAATGTTTTCAAACTTCTTTACTAAAATTGATGAAACGAACCTTCATTCCAATCATGCAACACGATTCTTGCAGCAGCATTTATGTCCACAATACCTCCCTTTTTAAGCTTACCTCTAATGGTAGCTACTTTAAATAGAAAGTCATCGACAGAATCAAAGCTAGAAAGCTTGTATATAGTCACCAACGTTTGTGCAGGGCATAATTTAAGAATCTCCTTCACTGCAATCCACCAATCATTCACAATTGAGAGTTAAACATTTTAAAATAGCAACCAACTTTCACCTACATGCTCATTTAGTCCCTAACTGTTGTCGGTGTTACCAATTGAGTACAGTTAAACGGTTTGTGATTTAAAGTGCACGTTGGTGAAAGTTGGTTGCTATATGGTGATATTAACCATTTGAAGATAAAAAGAGTTGGTTACCTGGGCCCACGGGATCTTCTAGCTTTTCAATTCTTTTGCAATTTCGAAGTGCAATAGCAGCATCATTTTCTCCTGATTTAAGCATGACGACACCAGGGCAGTCCAATAGTTTAACATTCTTGTCTAGCTGGACTTCTTGCATGGTTCTTGTAAGTCCAGGTGTCGCCCCAACATTCACGACGTGGCATCTCTTCAAACTGTTGATTAGACTACTCTTACCAACATTTGGTAGGCCAACCACACCCACAGTGATCGATTTTTTAATCTGTAACAAAAACATACTATTAATGGAAACTAATAAAAAGTTGGTATACAAGAATTCTCAGCCAATTTAAGCATTTTACAAGGTTTAATTAATCATATGACTTTGCACAAGTTCATCTGAATGCAAACAACTCTGGGGGCATTTGGGTTGCTGGATTCCATGGAATTTGGCCAGAATCGGAGTTCAGTTCCATTCCGTTCTGGTGTTTGGTTGCAAATGAGTACGGAATTGAATTCCATTGCAATTCACAAAATCTTTAAAAGCCTTTGACTGATGGATTTCAACATTCATCCTAAAACTAAGGAATTCAATTCCGAACAATTCCTCATTGCTAAATTACTCAAATACCCTTTTATAGTTTACATATTTATAATTTTGATTCTTCACCCAAAAATAGTTTTTAAAGATTATTGTCAAATAATAGCGTCTCCATCCTATATAACTTCTTATTTAGGGAAATAATTTAGTCAACACGAAACTAATAAAAGGGCAATTTACATATGATTGGCTGATTGCAAGTATCTATAATCTATTTTCAAATATGCATTGATAAAACCAAAAATAATATAGAAATTTAAATAGAGGGGTAGCTCTGTCATTTGTCATTACTTACTGTGCAATGAACAGTGGATGTACTTTTAGTTTGATTTCTAGAAACAAACATCAGTCAACAAGGAATTGAATAACACAATCTTACTTTTTAACCATACCATTATCTAAGGACATAAAATTAAATATTACATATTAATATATGACATGATAGAAACAAGAAATACATTGAAATATAGTTAGATGACAAACCTCATGACTTCTTGAATAATTTTTAAGCAACTTTAAAAGAGTTTCTGCTCCAAGACAGTCACTTGTTTGCAAAAGATTACTTGTCTTCTTTGCAGACTTTGATGACTTCCACCCAAGATTTGACCTTTGTTCTTGTGTACTACACTTAAAAGCAACTGCAGGCAACTCCTCTCTGAGATACTTTAACCACTTTTCAGCAGCTTCACGAGGAACAAGATCTGATATCCAAAAATATTGACCAATTTTATTTAAGAACTAAGAGTCCGTATTCAATAAGAAGACAAGTAAACGAAAATGTTACCGATTTTATTCAAGAGCAAAACAAGATGCTTTTCTGGACCGGCTCTCATAACCATCTTTTCCATGTCAGCAGCACGAGTACCAAGCGGGTCCCGCGCATCAAGAACTTCCAAGATCACATCTGATGCTTCAATAACTTTTGCCAACTCCTTGTAGAAAGATCTCTCCGAATTGTCTGTGTAATCAATCAAGAAACAAATTTAAGAAAGATGGTAACAAAACATTAAAGGAAGATTGGGATTTACAGTCACTTACCCCGTATCTTACTCATTACTGTAAAATCATCATTTGTGATATCATCATCTTCATCCAATTGGCCTAACTTCCGTTTTAGAACCTGAAGAGACATTTTTATGTAAGTTTTCAGGCCAAACTGTTGTGGTAGTAGCAGTATTATTTAAATTACTATAATACCCTCTCTTGGTTTGCGGCCTTTTTGTGCTCGATTTCATTGCGAGCCTTGGCCCGACGGGCCTCGAGAGCTCTGAGTTCTTGTTCAGTCAAAGGCGATTCATCAGCACTATCAGGATGCTTGTCAACTTTAGGCTTTTTGTTCATACCCAGTTTCTTTGCCTCTTTGGCCTTCTTCTTGTGGTGCAGCTTTACCTTCTTTAGCACTTTGTTCTTCTGCTTCAAAGTCACTCTCTTGTTCTTGCTCTCTACAAATTCAAATGCAAAATTCAGACACACGCAGGTTAATACTTTGAGCAAAAAGCAAAGAGATATCCAATATCCAATTGAACGTATTCACTTTCGATCGGATTTTTTATACCGGCATAAAATTATATTGAATTTCAGCAGAAGAATGGTTAAAACACACACAGGGACACATATAAATATAATAGAACCTGTGACTGTGAGACACATACATGTATTCAATATAATTTGCTAAACACACACACATAGGAATCCAACCGAATTTGAGCAGGGAAACATGTCAAACACACAATCTAATTTATAAACGTTCAATCATTTATTCAAATTTGAGCAGAATAATTGTTACAACATAGATAGAATCACAAATACATATTCAATACAATTTGTTAAACACACAGACTGACATATATACGTTCAAACGGATTTCTCATGCCAACATAAAATCCACTTGAATTCGAACAGGAAACAAACAGAACCAGAAACACACATAATCGAACTTGTGTAACACGTACAAATATTCAACCGAATTTTATAAACACACACATATCTAATAGAATTCGTTAAACATACATGTTCAATCGAATTTGAGCAGGAAATTATGTCGAGTATACAGTCGACCAAACATAAAATATGATCAAACATGAGCAGACGATATATTAAAACACCAACAAACCCACACACACATATTCAACCGAACATGTAAAACATATGCATATATTCAACTGATTTGGAGAGGAAAGAACAATAAAACATACAAGTCTATATGTAATGATGCTTACTTTTGCTTTGTTTCCCCATTGTAAGGATGGTCCGATGTTTGGAAGTTGCAGAGGGATTTAGGGTATAGGAGAATTAGGGTTTTTGAAGAAGGGTGCCGAATAAATAAATAAATATAAAAAAAAAAAAGGTAGCGAGGGTATAAAAAACAATTTTTGGGGTGAGAGAGGCTCGAACTCTCGACCTCAGGATCACTCGTTTAGCTATGAGACCTACGCGCTAGCCAACTGCGCCACCACCCCTTGTATTTCAGCGCACATTATTTATATACTCTAATGAAAGATCTTACGGATCTTGTAAAGGGGGAGAGTAATCGAGTCAAACTGAAATTTTCCGGATGAGTAATCAAACAAAAATAATAATGGGGTGAGAGAGGCTCGAACTCTCGACCTCAGGATCACTCGCTTAGCTATGAGACCTACGCGCTAGCCAACTGCGCCACCACCCCACATGTGAAAGGCAAGAGTCATCGGCTATAAATCAATTTTCTTCAGGTGAGTAAACAAAAAAGATTATTGGGGTGAGAGAGGCTCGAACTCTCGACCTCAGGATAACTCTTAGCTATGAGACCTACGCGCTAGCCAACTGCGCCACCACCCCATATGTCTGTTGTCGCAAAGCACTGTTTTTGTATAATGGTTACAGTTTATACTTATTTCGTACCATAATTTTGTCTTCTTATTTAGGATCATTCAGTTTGGCTTATTATTCGAGGGAAAAATGATAAATACAATTATTAGTCCGTAACATATTATAGACGTGACTTTCTAATATAATTTAAAATGAGGTTTTGTCCATATATATTGATGACGTGATAAAAATTTTCGTTGAACATCTCATATGAATTCTTCAGCCATATTACCAACCATTTCTCTATAAGTCTTTTGAACATTTTTTTCAACGACTGGCTGAATTAAAAGACAAACTAGCAAGAAGCTAGAAAAATTACAAAACCTTTAAGGGATTTTTAAGCCAGTAATCTGAATTTACAATATTTTTCTATTTCTACTAGAGAACTAGACAAATGAGAATTCAACAATGCTATTTATGATCCAATGTTGTTTTGAACTTTTTGAGTTGAAGATAGTATCATTCTTAAAATGCCAGAAAACCCGATAAGTGGTCATCAAGATAGTGAGCAAAACATCTTTTTTCGTAGTCGTATAATTTCCTGAAAGGACCCATTCCTGCCTAGGGATGAGTATATGGACCGGAAAAAACCGAACCGAAAACCGTTATAACCGGAACCGAATATACATATTTATGTTCTGTAATCGGTTTTCAAAAAAAACTCAATTCGGTTTTGGTTCCTTTCGGTTTCGGCCCGGTTCGGTTCGGTTTTCGGACCACGCTCATCCCTATTCCTGCCAGTCAACACTGTAGTGAGGAATGGTCAAACTGATCCATCTAGTAACCACGGTCCAGGTTCTAGCTGCAATCTCGCATTCTTTCAAAAGATGGACGACATTTGCTTGATGAGACATGCAGAAAGGACAAAGCATTATGGAAGGGTTAATTGTTGGTCGTCGAATTACCAAACAAATAAAAGAGTAATGGAATATGGATGTAGTTTATAATGATGGGACAGAAAATGTGATATGTCAAAAGACCTCTAAATACTCTTCAATTAAGAATAGTATAGTAGTGGTACGAGTCGAACCCAAGGGAATTGGGGTGAGTTAATCTCTTGCGAAGTTTTCACACTTCTAGAGATTGGGACAAGGAAATGTAAAGTTCAAGGCGGGGTTTGTCAAGTCGCTTGATAAACAGAAAATAAGTAAGAATGTGATTTATATAATTAAACGGACATTCGGCTTCTAGTCTAATCAATCTTGTCGCATATTCGTACTAGATGAAATTAAGAGTTAAGTAATGGTTATTGTCAATGGAAAGTGACAATAACACATCAACTTAGAAGAGATCCAAATTAATATGCTCAATACTTCAATGGTCTCTATTTGTGAAAGAAGTATTGTTTTCTCATATATAAATGAATATCTCAATGGTCATCTTGAAGAGATAGATGTATCTCAACCGATACAAGATACCACTTAAATACGTGAGCTTTAATCCAAATTCAATATTCCGTCCCTTTGGATAAAGGAACTAAGAACAAGCATGTAATTTAAGACATAGAAATTAACCGGGACAAAAGAAACGTGCATCACTAATATAGAACAATGAATAACAATAAAATTCTATAAAAGGTATGCACAACACAATGGTCAACTAGTGATTAATGCTATAATTGACTAAGAGTGATGCTTTACGTTCTTTTGTTGGTTCTTTACTTCTTAAGAACTTGATTGATTCCTCGTGTCAAGCTTTTAAAAAGTGAAGTTATTTCTAAGATGTTACCAACAACGATCTTCAAAACAATTGAAAATACATATAACTATAATTGGTTAACTACCGGAATATAGTGATCGACTAAATTCCAAAGTAGGGACCAAATTTGTAATAAAATTTAAATGACAAAACTAAACCAAAACAGTTTTGATAACTTCAAAACTTCATTCCAAGCACAAATATTAATGACAATAAAGATAAATGACTAAAAGCCAAATGTTATGAGACTTAGCCACTCATGTTAGCTAAAATCTGCATAATTGCAAAGAAAGACATTCAAACTAGCTAGAAAATGACTAGGAATTCAAGAATAAGAAAGAGTGTTTGAAGTATCTTCAAGTATGTTCAAGTGTGTTGTTAACTCCTCTCAAATGCTCTATTTATAGTCCTCAAATGGCCCTGAAGAGATCTCAGTTCGGATTAATAAAATGGTGAAAACCCCATGCTCTAAAAGTTGATTTGCTGGAAGATTCCTGCTGCACATGGCTTCCAGTAAGAGCACGACTCGTGCATATATGCGCACGACTCGTGCTTATCAAAGTAGAGTGTTAAAATTGCTTCCCAACATGTGCACGACTCGTGCACATGTAGCCTTGGAAAGAGCACGACTCGTGCTCCTTAACAGGGGCCATTCTTTCATCTAATTCTTTCGTTTCTCGTCCGAATTGTTTGGAACTTGGTGTGAGACTTCTGTTTGATATATGATTGATGGTCCAATTCTCAAAATGCCTGCAAAACATACCATTTTATACAAACAAATGGTTTTTGCTCCAAAATGAACACATTAGTCCGAAAACATGCATATAGCACGTTTTAAAGGCAAAATACGATGTTGAATGCGGTAAATAAACGTGCCAAAAGGTGTATAATTATACACCTATCATTAATACCTCTTGAAACAATATTAGATTGAGTATGAAGTCTATTAAGAAACAACCTCCAAAAGAATATATTAACCTTTCATGGAACATATTTGTTTGAAACAGTAATTGAGGGTGTAATGCTTGTTTCCCTAAATATGAGTTTAAAGTTTTAAAGGGTTAATGGTTAAGAATTTTCGAATATTTTGGCTTTATACGGCAGACAGAGTGAGGTACACTGCGCGTAGGAGGGTGTAAGATCAGCATGCGGATGACGACTCGGATTTACAAATAAAGGGATTCAATTAATGATACGAGGCATGTTAGCTCCCACTGCAGACCAATATAACTAAAAGGGAGTTTTTGAGGAGCACAACCCGCAATAGCAGCATACTGAGCAATCTCAGTGAAAAGGCAACCCAATCCCAAACAAATTGGACTTATGTAAATAAATCTTCAACCTCGATACCAGGTAGAAACAATTCAAAATAGCCATCTTGTTGTCAATATTATCAAAAGACCAATTGCCTAAAATCAATACATTATCTACACAAAAAGTATGTAATATATGAAAATTATGTCGACCAAATGTAACACTTCTGATCAAGTTTGCTGCAGTGGCATATTCAATAGCAGCATGGAGACCTTCCATAGCAATTATGAATAAGAAGGAAGATAAATCATTGTCTAAGCCTACATTCCATTTGGAACTCATCTGTATGACTTCTATTGATAATAACAAAATATATAGCTGAAGTCAAACACGCTTCAATCCAAGCACACTATTTAACCCAAAATTCAATAAACTCCATAATTTTAAGAAGATAATCCCAAGATATAGAGTCAAAAGCTTTTGTAAACTCAATTTTGAAAAGAAGCATCTTCTTCTTACACTTCTTTATATAAGCATATTTGTGCTACTTGTTGAATCATTCAATAACAAATTAAAACTACATCAAGTTATCAGGGACAGTCCAAACATGCTTTCTACCAAAGCGAGAGATAAAAAAAGGTCTTTTAATGACAAAATTTTAATAAAATTCACTAACGGGTGCGGCTATGCAGTTAATCGCGCCGGTATAGCGCCGGTATCGCGGTTCGCGGTGGTCAGCATAATCGCGGTTCAGTTTAGCGGTGGAAAATAGCGGTACCGATAAAATCGCCGCGATTTACCGCTATTTTCCGCGATTTACCGCGATTTACCGATGATGACTTGGATGTCGATTAAATTTGAATTTGATACTTTGACATTTTCTATATTAGAATGTTATGTTATGTGACTTATGTATTAAATTAAGCCTTATGTGAAGTTTTTTGAATGACTTTATGATATTAATTCTACTAGTAATAGTCTAATATATAAATTCTACATATTACTAAAAAACCGCTATACCACCGCTATACCACCGCGAAAACCGCAAAATTAAATATCGGTAGGTTACCGCGATAACGGTTTTGACCGCGATAACTGCATAGGGGTGCGGTAAGTCCTTTGCCTGATTTAATCCGGGAGGCAAAAATCGAAGCAATCAAAGCAAAACATGTAAAAAGTTAAAGAATGATTAGTTATATAAATCGCCTTTATGAAAATTCACATCAACTAAATACCTTTATAGGGCAAGTATGGGTACCTAAAGCATGAAGGTTATTGTTGGAAGATGTGTATTGTACTCAATAGGTTGTTTATCTAGGCGATACTAAGATGTACTGAATCTTGAAGTCGTTGTATTGGTAGCCAATGATGAAGCGAGATGTAAGGTGGTACGTTGAGAGATGTTTGCAAGTGAAATCCAACCGTTAGAAACCATATGGAAAAATCCATCATTTACCAATTCCAATGAAGAAGTTGGATGATATCACTATGTATTGTGTGATAGAATTACCCCGGACTCCGTGTGTATATGACTCCATTTGGGATGTAGTCGATCGGTTGACTAAATTCACGCAATTGATACATATACGCAAAAAAATTTCAAGTGAGACATTAGCAGATATATATGTAAAATAGGTGATTTTACGACATGAAATACCGGTCTCTATTGTATCTGATAGATACAATCGATTCACGTCGAGATTATTCAAAGCTTTCAAAGGCAGATGAGTTCTAAAGTGTTGATGAGTACAACTTACCACCCACAAACAGATTAGCAGAGTGAAAGAACAATCCATACATTGGAGAATATGTTACGTGCCTGTATTATTGGTTTTAGATGTAGCTGGGAATATCACTTACCTCTAGTGGAGTTCGATTATAATAACAACTACCATTCCAATATGCAGATGGCACCATATGACGCGTTGTATGGAGCATCGTATCAGACTCCTACATGTTGGACGAAAGTGGGTGAGAAACCACTAGCACGACCCAAAATTGTAACCCAAACAGAATAAAAAATAAAGGGAATTCGTGAACACATGAGAATAACCCAAAACAGTTAGAAGGAATACATTGATAAACGTTTAAAACCTTTGGAATTCAAAGTAGGGGGTGTGGTGAAGTTGAATGTTTCCCCTTAGAATGGGTATGATGCGTTTTGGGAAGAGTGGGAAGTTTAGCTCTCGGTTTATTGGCCCTTTTCAGATATTACAAATAATAATAGATGTTGCATGTTGCATTGAGATGTTGAACGAGCTACAAGGCATTCAAAATGTATATCATGCCTCGTGCTTGTTGAGGACTTATTCGATGAATCCCAAAAAGTATCGTTGGCTGAAATTAAGGTTGATGAAAAGTTAAGATACCAATAACAACCTGATAAAATTTTAAAGTGTAAGGGGACACAGTTACGGAACAAGAAAATTAGACTAGTAAAGGTCCAATGACGATTTCACAAAGGTCCAGATGTGATCGAGAATCCGATGATGAAATCAAGTCGAAGTACTCACATTATTCGCATGATTCCGAGGACAAAATCTTCTGGAAGGGGGAAAACTTGTAATACCACATTATGACCCGTAAGTATTTTAAATTTGTTATTGTTATTGGTATTTTGAAAATATGTTAGATGGCCAAAATGCCTGTAAGGGATATTTTGGTCATCTTGTGGGAGAACTTTGCAATTTTAAGTGCTTTGTCTTGTTAATGTGGCAATAGACCGGTTGGATGATTAATGTCGAGGTTGTATTGTGTGGGATTGGTATTGAGTATAAACTTGGATTTAAACAAGGAAATTTGGAAAGAACTGCATCTGAGAGATTTACGCGATGTGTAACCTAAATGGTCACGACGCGACCATGAAAGTTTGATGCCAAGGTAGAAATAAATATGAAAGTATGATGTTGTAAGAGTATGCGACGCACTGCCATAAGGATAATGACGTAACAACCAACATATCTATCTACACGACGCGATGGTGGTGCAAACTTTAAACTAATATGATAACTAAAGTAGGTCATTTGGTATGTTTCTGAAAGCTAAAATCAAGAAAAAACCTGAGGGATTAAAGCATTGGACATCATTATCATCATTTTGAAGGTAAATTCCTAATTCTCCTTATGATAGTAATGGTTATAAAGTGGATTGGGTCAATGGGTTGTAAACCCTAGTTGTCTTATGGTTATATGTGGCTTGTATACATAGTATAATAATAGAGGATGAACATATAATATGTTTTTTTCAAGATGATTAAGTCAAGTTTCATGAAGTAAGCCTTAATTAGGGTTTTAATCATAAATCCTTGGATGATAAGTGATGTGGTTTGTATTTTATAAGTGTGTGGTGTTAAAGTAAACTCCACAGAAACCAGAATAGGGCTTGAGGACGATCTGAATCATTGCAAACCAAGGTATGGTTAGTTGTCAAGGAAGCGATGTGAAGCGTTTGAAGACCCCGATGGAACTCATTATGTTGCATTGAACGCGATGTAATCAAGGCTGGATCATGATGCAAATCCATTACAAATAAACCTTTTCATGGTGTTTTGATAATAACACTGAGTAAATTGAGTTATAGTGAGACTATTGGTATCACTGAGTTGCATAAAAAGGATAAGGTGGTCCATAAAAGCTTATACATGTGTGTGAAAACCAAATGTACGCCGACTTAGGACGGAAGTATATTTCAGATAAAGATACTGTATTGACATGTTTATTTACGACTACTGATTTATGTCATCAGGTGAGTAAACACTTCCTTTCCCTCCTTATTTATATGATTGACAATGTTATATATATATATATATATATATATATATATATATATATATATATATATATATATATATATATATATATATATATATATATATGTTGGATTAGGTGTCTACGCCATGACTTATAATTTGTATTTGTCTTGTTAATAGAAGCAAAGTCCATTTGGGTTGCCCTCATAGCAGGAGGATTGATGTAGAAGTGAGTAGAGAGAAAGGTTGATTTATTAATTGTTTAATAAATCAATAGAAATAAATAAATAGTTTATTGATATATTAAAGTGATAATATATTAATTAGAAAACTATAATAATTAATTGGAAATTAATCTAGAATTAATTAGATTTAATTTGGAGATTAAATTAATTAATTAAAGGTGCAAGGACTGGTTTGTATTTATTCAATAGTTGAATAACTGGCAAACCAAAAGCCAGGGACCAAAAGTGGTGCCAAATGAGGAGGTTCCCTCATAGATGGCGAAACCCTAATTAGGGTTTCAGAGATCTGGTCCAAGTGGTCAACAGGCTTGCCCACTAAGGAGGCTCCTCTAGGGTTTCAGCTGTAACCCTAGGAGGCTATAAAAGGAACCTCCTGGCTCCTCCTTTTCTGCGCCAACTCTCTCTATCAGAAGTTACTCTGCTGTCTTCTCTCCTCCATTGCTTGGGTGTGACTCCATTTGAGGCAGGAGACTTGTGCTGCTAAGCTTCTGGATCAAGAATCAAATGTTGGTTCTTCTGTTTTATACTTTAGAAATTATTATTGGCCTTTAGGTTTTTATTATATGTTCATTAGAAGAAAAACATAGATCTTTCTTAGGGTTGCATGTGAACTTAGGAAATTTATAGTTCATTGTTTGCTAGAAAACCCTTCAGTGGTATCAGAGCTTGGCTGTTTTTCTTATGAATTGATATTATTGTTTTGTTTGATCATTGGGTTTTCGAAAATAAACCCTTGAGGAGGCCTAATTTTGTTCATGGTGGCTAGGGTTTTTGAAACCCTAGCATCCCTCCCCTTTTTGGCGATTTCCTAGTTGCATTGGATAGTAGATTGTTATTTTTGGTAATTATTGTTTAATTAAATAACCAGAATCTTTTATCCCATGCTTGCAATTTTCGAAATCTAGGGGATAAAAATAGGTAATTAATATGATTAATTTATAATGCATATATTTGATTTAATTAGTTTAATTAAATTGTTTAATTAAAAGACCAATTAAATCACTTAAAGACTTAATTTAAATTTTCAAAAAATTCATTAAAAATTTGCGAAAATTAGTATTAAATTAAATATAAAATATTTTAATAAGATTAAAATATATCTTATATATTTATGATTAAAAGTTAATACTTATATGTAAGATAAAAACTGGTTAGTCTTATGTTAGTAGGCCTCATTCCCAAAACTGTCATATAAAGAGGGTATAAGGCGACTGCCTATAAAATGGTAGTCTAATGTGTGTCCACTCTCATCCACCATTCTCCTGGTCAGTATAGTGTCGTTAGCCGAACGAGTTTGATAGAACCGCTAAGCCTCTTAAAAGTATAATGTTATAATTGAAAGTACTAGAACCTTAAACAAAATCCCAATCTAGTTACTTTAGGTCAAAAATATGAATTGGTTGCTAATCCATGAAGTTGCACATTGCGCCTTGTGAAACATTGGTGGAGCGTGTGTGGTTAACCGGCACACCAATAAGGGTTCACAAAGAGTTGCAATGAGTTTCTCGATTTTACCATTATTGATGGAGCGTGTGTGGTTAACCGGCACGTCAATTAGAGATGGTAATTGACTTCGAGAGTACCAAGCTAACTTGCATGGTTATTCACACCCGGTTTGTGAACCTCGGCATCCCAGTCACAAACAGTGGGGCACATCCGAGACTAAACATGCCATTGAATAGTTCAATGTGTCTCAACAGATCTAGGAATTTCATAAGATGAAATTGATAAGTGTATTATCTACCTTAATGACCATTATGTTGTGATTACGGCATCCCTCTTCACATCATAGTTGGGGTATTTTGGGTCCTAGCCTTAATAAATAATAAATTGGGTAATTATTTAAAAGGATTAATTAAACTAATAAATTCTATTTATTGTAGATGTCTGAATCAAGTGTCTATTCTCCTCGATCCCTCTCCTCCCTCACCCATTTCTGAGAGCATCAGAAAGCACCTACCAAATATGGAAAAGGCTGACTGGCCTTAACTGTAAGGAATGGCTTCGCAATTGGAGACTGGTTCTCGTCATTGCTGGCAAGCTTCATCTCACCGAGTATCCGATCCCGGTTCCACCGGAACAAGTCATCATAAAGAGTTTTTATGATAAGCATGACTTCTTAGTTGATGAATCCGAAAAGATTCGTGACCTCAGGCTATTGACCATTGACCCCGAATTCCGCAAGGATTTTGAATCCTTTGGGCCATATGAGTTAATGTAGTTGGTTGAGGAAAGGTTCCAAAAACCAGTTGAAGAGGAACGAGCTAGGATCTTCAAAAGACTTGCAGAGTGCAAGCTAAAAGAAGGAAGTAGCATCGATTCGCATATTCTTCAGATTGAAGCGTACATAAGCGAATTATACAAACTTGGTTATTCCATGAGTCAGGAGATGAGTGTAAACATTCTACTCGCTTCACTGACTAGTAAGTACGATTTGTTCATTCAGATGTATAGAAAGGGAGACCAGAAAATGGCCTTTATGGAAATGCGTCCACTGTTGACTTTATACGAGTCACTCTTGGATAGGTATAGCTCCAATGGTTCAGCTACTTCTGGATTAAGTCCAGTGAAAAGACACAGCAATAAACGATCCAGATTGTATGGACTTGTCTTAAACTGGGAATCCACAGAATCGGATACAGTCGCGGAAAGAATGAAAGACGCTCCAAGGTCAAAATATTTTGAAAGCTCAGGTATATCTAAAAACCTCAAAACTCCTGTTCCATAATTCCTTGATGTATAATGTGATAGTCACATTTTGGTTTGTATGCAGGGAATCAGTAAGGTACGGGACTCTGGCGCATAGGAGCAAATTTGGATTGGATTTCCAGCTCATGCAGTTTTGAAGTTTAGTTAGATATTAAAATCTTGTTATTAGCTTATTAGATGCACTTGACATTGTCTATCATATATTACATTGTTCAAGGATTTTGTTTTAATAAAATTGTCAATTTTCTTTTAACATCTGTTGTTTTAAATATCCTTGAAATGTCGTATGAATATGTTGAATGCATTATTGATACATCCAAAGTGTTTGGATTCAGGAATTGTGTCCCTTATGATTGTTAAGATAAATATTATAAGAATCAATTCAACCAACGGTCTAGTTGGACAGGACTTTGGAATCATTTGACTTGGAGTCACATGATGAATTGAGTTCTTAATGTGTCAAGAAATGAATCAACCAAAGATCCAGTTGGACAGGATTTTGGAATCATTTGACTCAGAGCCAGATGATGATTAAGTTCTTTATAAAGCACATATGACAAGAAATGAATCACCCAAAGATCCAGAGGATAGGATTTTGGAATCAGTTAACTTAGAGTCAACTGAAGATTGCAAGTCTTGAATAGAGTTAACAAAGTCATAAGTTTACATAGAGATGTAAAAGAAATTGAGATTAGGAACAACATGCACATCAGCTGCTGTGTATTGCTCGAATATTCAAATAGAACACAATTGTTTGTACTTTGCGATATTTGTCATTCAGTATGACGAATATGGCTTTGCTTATCAGAATAAGCGATTGAATTGAAACCATGAACAGTTCAAGGACTTCAAAGCAAGTACAAGATCCACAGAACCTGAGTGACAACATAAACTGCGAAAATGTTTCACAAATCATTCTCTTCCAAGAACATTAATAGTTGTATTGTGTCTTAGGGAAGATGGTGGAGCATTGGTCGAAACAGTTCGATCCTTGATGTATGAGATACATTGCCAATCAGTTTCCAATAAATTGAATACTATACCAGTCAGACCATATAAACCATATTCCAACCACATCCTTCGACTAGGTAGGTTTTGCAGACACTGTCTGAAATGTAAAGCTGGGATTGTCCCACTTGTACATTGAAAGTCCAGGGTCTTGTAGTGTTCATCTGAACCTCATGACTAGCCTAAACCTGATCAGAAATGTCATTTCACTGGCTATCCCGCTGTACCTAAAGAGCTCTTTTAGAAAGAACTCATGTTATAAGGAAACAGTGGGAGTTGGGACAGTCCTGAATGAGTTCAGGATTAGCCAAGTGAAAGAACCTTTAGTCATCACTAGGCTTAGAGCAGAAATCAGATTTCTGTTTCAACACTGACATAATCTTTTCTTGACCAGTGGTACTGATCACTATCATAAATAGTTATGATTGGGGTGACATACCGAATAGTGGTGAAACACTATAGTTGGTACGGATTTACAATCTGACTACTTGGAAGCATTGGTGAGCCCGGTTGCTGCCAATTGAGAGAACCTTAGGACGAGATACAGTCTATGTAGCATTTTGACTGATTTTTACACCTGGTCTAAAAACCAGTAGGAGTGATTGAATCATCAAAAGAAAGCAGCATGGACAGAAACGTACCTTTAGAACATCTGGTTGAGTGAGACGATACTCAGAGTCAAGTAATTGACCCGCGAGAAGCAATCTCAATAGAAGATGAAATCCGAAAGGATTCTGCATGACACATTGTAAGTCGTTGGTGGAGCGCATGTGGATCACCGGCACACTAATAGGGACTCACAAAGAGTATGCCACTTCAAAGGTACAAGGGCCCGGGGTTAACCCCACGGGTATCTCGTAAGAAAGGATATTCAGATTCTCAAAATATGCCAAAGGATTGGATTTTGAGAAAGGGCTGAAAGATTTCCATTAATATGTTAGAAAGGTCTGGAATCTCAAAATGTGCCAAAAGTTTTGGATTTTGTGAATAGTTCATTACCGTGTCAAATCCAGTGGGAGTGTCGCTGTTATCTACTATCTCCATATGTGAGTTACATATTGTTTTTAGGAAACGTCTTTTTTCATTACAAAGTGTAATGACTTGGTGTTAAGAGACAGATCGCTATGAAAGACTTAATAGAGATACGGCACACTCAGGTGGTTGTAAACATCTATGATATAGATCGAAACTCTGCCAGAATGATCTTGATGAGACTCAAGATGCATTGCCCTAGGAATGAGTTTTCTATCATTGCAAAGTGTGATGATTTGGCATGAGAGATATAAAGAAGGTGCAACATACTCACATAATCCATAGACATTTATCGGATAGATGTTATCATCAGTATAGACCTAGCCACAGTAAGCATGATCTTGGTAAGATTCAAGATGCATGAGAAAAAGACTCTGAAAGGATATAGTTATTAAAAGTCGTGACACAAGGATTATAAGTAATCCTAATATTCCAAAAGGGTTTGGAATGATATTAAATCGAATTCCACGAGCTTCTTGGATCGATCAGAAGTGTCATGAACATGTCCTGATGACTTAATGCTTAGAGCATAGTAAGTCAGATCCAGGATATGACCTGGATGGGAATACTTAATGGATTCTGTACATATGTGAGAAATCATTGAAAAATGATCAAGGGTAAATGATAATAGTAATTTGAAAAGGTTTTCAAATAAGTAAAAGGGCTTAATGGTTAAAGAATTTCATTGGTATTCCGATGGAGCGCGTGTGGGTCACCGGCACATCGTAACACCTCGAAATAGTATTAAGGTGCAGTCATGTAGACTAAAGATCCCAAGAACCATGGAAAGTCACGGTACACAGAATGGAGAGGTAAGTGAGAATGACAGTATACGACTAAATTGAGATATCATCGGATGAATGTCCGATTGGATAAAGTGTATCAATGTATGACATTTGAATACATAGAAAGAGTGAAAGGTCATATAGACATAGATACATAACATGAATTAAAAGTTTAAAAGGAATCTAGAAACCGATAATAGTTTTATGAAGAATCAGACTTGGTGATTACCTCGTAGAGACTTGGTAATTAGGCAAGAGTAGCCACCAGTCAGATTTTATGTTTCATTTTGCATGTTTTACTTCCCGAATAATTGATTATTCAAAAGTCTACAGTCGCTCATACTTTTCGGGAGTAAGTATGAACAAAGACTGTCATGAATTGGTTTGTAGATTGTCTAAGGAGATAGACATTGCAGTAAGACTGCTGCAACGTTCACGAGTACTTAGAAATAGATATTTGAGTATTGGATAAACCCGCGCTCAATAGATTGCTTCATGGATTACATCACGAGCAATATTGAGACGATAATATCGTATGATCTTGAAGCGGAGACATATGAGTTGAAATTTGCAAGTCGGTTATGTATTGATAATGCGTAAACGCATCGGTAACTCGATGTTATAAAACACATTGTTGTGTGCAATTTTGATAAGTAAAAGACACAAGCATATGAGTCAAAACTTATTCGTTCCTTGACCCTGATGGGAAACAGATATCTGTAGGCCGCTCGATGATTTTGAAGTTGACTAAAGTGCTGGCCAGCCTCGACTAAATTGATGTGTTCAATTAGAAGTCCGAAAGTCATAAGCAGAATCGAAAATCGGGAAACAGAGTATCGGACAGAGATTGATCTCAATCCATGTCTCGTGTCTGAAAATATCTTGTTGGACGAAGGATCATATGATCACTTATCTATGGACAAAACTGACTGGGTCAGAGTTTGGCAGCAGTTTCTAGGAAGCTATAGGTTTTTATTAATCAGAAGATAAATTAAAGTCACAGACTTATCTAAGTGAGAGACTGTTGGATTAGGTGTCTAAGTCGTGACTTATAATTTGTATTTGTCTTGTTAATAGAAGCAAAGTCCATTTGGGTTGCCCTCATAGCAGGAGGATTGATGTAGAAGTCAGTAGAGAGAAAGGTTGATTTATTAATTGTTTAATAAATCAATAGAAATAAATAAATAGTTTATTAATATATTAAAGTGATAATATATTAATTAAAAACTATAATAATTAATTGGAAATTAATCTATAATTAATTAGATTTAATTTGGAGATTAAATTAATTAATTAAAGGTGCAGGGACTGGTTTGTATTTATTCAATAGTTGGATAACTGGCAAACCAAAAGCCAGGGACCAAAAGTGGCGCCAAATGAGGAGGTTCCCTCATTGATGGCGAAACCCTAATTAGGGTTTCATAGATCTGGTCCAAGTGGTCAACAGGCTTGCTCACTAAGGAGGCTCCTCTAGGGTTTCAGCTGTAACCCTAGGAGGCTATAAAAGGAACCTCCTGGCTCCTCCTTTTCTGCGCCAACTCTCTCTATCAGAAGTTACTCTGCTGTCTTCTCTCCTCCATTGCTTGGGTGTGACTCCATTTGAGGCAGGACACTTGTGCTGCTAAGCTTCTGGATCAAGAATCAAATGTTGGTTCTTCTGTTTTATACTTTAGAAATTATTGTTGGCCTTTAGGTTTTTATTATATGTTCACTAAAAGAAAAACATAGATCTTTCTTAGGGTTGCATGTGAACTTAGGAAATTTATAGTTCATTGTTTGCTAGAAAACCCTTCAATATATATATATATATATATATATATATATATATATATATATATATATATATATATATATATATATATATATACGCCTAAGTGGCGGGAAGCTTGTGTGGCTAGAGAGTATGTGTGTCTTAGTGGCTGGAAAGTGTCTTAGTGGTCGGAGATCGCATTAGTGGCCGAAGTGTGCCTGTGTGGCTGGGTAAATTGTGAGGGACAAAAGGAAAATATTGATACTCGAAACTGTTGTAATCCTTTCCATGTTACATAATTGTTGTGTTGTTTGTGATTAATGTTATTATTGGTTACTCAGTAAGCTTTAAAGTTTATCGTGTTTTATTAACTAATATTACAGGTCTTAGTAAATTCGCAAAAAATGGAAAGATGTCACACCCTTAAACCGTATTGGCGGAATAGTTCAAGGGTGGATGACTTCATTAACAATATCATAACAAAGTTGAATAGTAGTGAAATCCAAGCACACAACCATCGTTTAAACCAATTACAGATGTTACAAAGTTTACTTATTACATGTCTCAATTACAATTGAAATGATAACAAAATAGATAAAAATGACGTCGTAACGTCATTACTTGTAGTGCTTGCATTTACCTTGTCAGTTTCCTGAGAATACAAGTAGTTGAAAAAGTGTCAACAATTAAGTTGGGGAGTTCATAAAATTTTGTAATAGAAAAAGCCCTTTGTTTGTAAACGGTAGTAATTGAGAACCAAGAAAATCCTATACTTTCTTATAAAAATGACCAAGTCTTTAACTCCCAAAGACTAAAATGTAATATGTATAATTGTAGTGTAATAAATTGGTTTTACTCTTTATTAATTCCAATATAATATTTCATGACTATCAAATAAAGAACGGCCAGATAGAAGATCAAATGGGGAGGCAGGACCCTTTCAGCGTATACGCCTTTCGGAAATCCAACAACCTAGCTCAATTGATCGGCCTAGACACCGTTCTCGTAAGTAGATCAATCGGTATTATATTTTTGGAATTATAATTGAATTGTTATATTAATAACGTAAATAATTTACAAAAGAAATTATTAAGTTGATATTTTTCCCCGTGAGATACCCTATAACCATACTGTGACTAGTTGGCCTGTTGCGACGTTCTTCAAGCGTCGAAATGGTAGACATTTGGACACCTCAGACCTGCCGGTCTAGCTGTAGCGAGCAGCTCAGGTGCGGGGTTGTCAAGCCCCGTATAGATCTATACTCAAATATCGCGCTCTCTTACCGAGACTCTGGTTATAAATATACAGGACTTATAGTATGTACTTATAAAAGTACTATGAAGATTCATCTCACAAAATGTATGTATTTCAATCAACTTGTTTACGTACGATTTGTATATAAAAACTCTTGTAATTGTCCATTATCATTTTCCCATGATAATATAGTGTTGTTAAATAATTATATAATTTTATATAATTATTTTTGTCATGTTTAAGCGTCAATATAACCTTATGTTTGTAAACTATTCCAACAATAGTCTATTTTTAGTAATTCCGTCGTAACAATCATATTTTGCGAATATTAACGAAGTAACTTGTTCAAATGTTTATAAATATCATCTTTTAAGATATTTCTCACAAAAATGGTGTAATAACTTGGTTATAACCATTTTTGTTGGAAAATAATATTTTTGTTTATAAAAACGTAGTTTTTACTAGTCTTCATATTTATAACGTTCTTACCCAAGATCTAGTATTTTTTTGTACGCTTTATTTGTGGTTTTGTAATTTTTACATAACTTAATATGTCAAAGTGTTCATAATACATGGATCTATTCATATTTTATGTCAAGTTCATCTTTATAATATTTTGTCCAAGATCTAGTATTTTTGTATGGTTTATTTGTAGTTTTGTAATTTTTACATAACTTAATATGTCAAAGTGTTTATAATACATGGATCTATTCATATTTTATGTCAAGAGCATTTTTACACAAATATTAACTTTATAAACTTGTGTAAATCAATATGTATAACAATAAAACACATATAAACTTGAATAAAACAACATTTATAGTAAAAGAACTTGTATTCTCCCCCAAAAGGTTTGAAAAGATGAAAATGAGGGGTATGAACTCACCTTGAGTGGTAGATGTTAAGGTTTCTTGGTAGAAGGTTGAAAAGTTTGGTTCTAGGACTTGGATGACTCTTGGACAAAGCTAATATCCAATAGATTTTGATGGATGTTAGTGTGTAAAAAGGTGTAGAACTTGTGTTATGTATATTAGAATCAAAAGAGGAATGAAACTTACTACTTAATCTTGTGAAGAGAGCTTGAAATTGAAACTTGAAAGTGAAGATGGTGGTGATGGTCTTGGAGCCGAGAGCAAGAGGGAGAGGAGAGAAAGAAGAAGTTTGGTTGGATACAAATAAATTTGGCTAGTCTCTCTTGGAAGATTTATACTTAGATATTTCCTATTATAAAATTACTAGCTTCATAAGTGCCTTAGGTTTTAAATATTTACCACTAAGGTCTTAATGGAGCACTTGTTTCAGCCAAATGAGTGTAGGGTGGGGGGTGGGGTAGGGTAGGGTTAGTTTTTATAAAAATAGCAATGTACTTATAAAAATGGGTGATTTTTATAAAATCGTAAGTCGTTTTAGTAAATTTTTATGCGTTTTTAACGAAACGAAGTTCTAAATAATTATTTTGTATAAAAACATTGTCAAAAATTTATTTTGATTGAAACATAACTCGTTGGATGTCGGAATATGCGTTTAAGCGCGGTATTCTTCCGATTTCGCGATTTTTGACGTTTTACCGTAAATTGTATTTAGCTTTGGAATTAAATACTAGATAGTATTACGTTACTTATCATATAAGTTTTTATTTCATATGTGATGTTTAAGGCACCACATTTTGAAATTTGAGTCTTCACAGTGGTTTAATCGTTATAACTTTCATATACGAACTCCGTTTTCGACGTTCTATATATCCACAGTTTCGTATTTACGAGTAGATCACTTTATGAATATTATTATTCTCAAAATAATAATTGTACGATTATCGAATTTTTACGCTACAGTTGTCACAAATGTCACAAATGTCACAAACATGGAGTCTTCACAGCGGTTTAATCGTCATAAAAGCCCTTACATTTGTCACAAATGTTCGGATATACCCTTTAATGTAATTTTAGTTCATTAAAGCCTAACATTTGGGTTAATTTATGTATTTTTGGCATTTTGCAGGTCAAAGACTTGTTAGCCGGTTACCCACATCCAAAGCCGGTTACCCACATCAATAAAAAAGCCTCGAATTCGGTCTCTGGTTATCCACATCACCACCGTCCTCCCGTCTCCGATCCATCCCACCTGTGCGAACTGAACTAGCCTCCACCGTCACCGCCTGTACTCACCTCCCTGCCATTCACCCCTTCGTTCACAATTAGCGATAATGCGATATTACCTTCAATCCAGCGAAAGGGTTTTTGTGTTTGAATCGAAGGCGGGCTTCAACTTTCGAGTCTATCATTGCCACCATCCAGTCAGAGTCGGAAATGGATGTCCCGAAGGATCAGATTCTTCTGTTATTCTTAGTAATCGTAAGTTTTCCCGGTGATTTCATTACTCTAGACCTAATTTGTTTCCCATTGATTTGATTGGAGACATGGTTGTTTCCTTGTTTCTTCATCTTCTGTAAATAATGACACCAGCCCACATCTCAAGGCTGAAAATCTGGTGGGTATTCATCGAGCAATTTGGTTCGACGATGGAGTACATATAATCAATGCCACATGCCTGATATCAAAATCGATTTTAGATGAAGAGGCACACACAAACGCAGAGTACCGCTACTGAATCAATGCCACAGGTTTCCATCACCACCAAGTTGAAACATTTGAGGAACTGAGTTTACGAATTCAGGGAATTGGGGATTGATTTGGTGATAGAAGGCACCAGAGTTTTTGTCTACATAGATGGGAATCTCATCGACCTGGTTCACCTTGACATGATGCAGAACACCTTCTCCATCCCTCCCCGATTTTGGGTATTCGACTGGAAGTGGAAGTGGTGCAAGCAGGTCTCCCTTGGTCGCATGAGGGAGAAGTGGTGCAATCAAGTTCGGTGATGAAATCGGAGGTTCGGTTTCAAGTTTGGGAGAAGACCTTCTCCATCCCTCTTCAAGTTGTAACTTGCGTCAACGGCTACAAGTTTGAATCGATTTCAGGGGGCATGGTCAATATACGTATGTTTATGTGATAAGGGACAACGAGGATGGGGAAGAAGAAAGACGAGACCTTTTACCTGCTAACCGGCTAGGAGGGTAAATCCAAACAGTTTAATCCAAACCCTAGGTTTTATTGCACAAAAATTACATTAAAGGGTAAATCCGAACATTTGTGACAAATGTAAGGGCTTTTATGACATTTACTCTACTTTTATTGCGTTACTCTTTATTGTTGTCTAAGGAGTCAACATAAGACTTGAAACAAATATCTTTGACAAGGCACGAAGCTACGAACTATATTACTTTATTCTGGATAACATCTTTAAATACAACGTGATCATCACTAAAGTTTTCAAACTTCCTTTTCATTCATCACAAGTCAGGTGCGCGACATCATGTATTATATACAAATAGTTGTAAGACCCGTGTATTACACGGGATGATATAAAAAATATTAAATATAAAGATCTAAACATTAACAATTATGAATAACAAAATAATTAAAATCATAACAAAGCCTACAATTCTGTGATAGATATTGATATGAAAGTTTCATATTGGCAATTGTAAGTTCATCCAAACTTTAAATTTTTTTTAACAAATAAAGAAAAAAATTGTTATATATGAAAGTAAAAATACACAGTATAGTAAAGATCCAAAATTGATATAAGACACAGGAATACATATAGTAAGGCTATAATCATCTACATTTGAGGTCGGACTCTTGCTAAATTTATAGGATTTTGAGGCTGGATTTCAACTTCAAATTTGACCGTTGGGGAAGCATAAACATCCTTCAAGAAAGCACTTCTTCGACCTTGCGAGAAAATAAAAAACATAAACTTGCATATAGGAAATAAAAACACATTTTAGATCGAACTAAAAAAGAAAATAGAACCTTTTCTATAACTTTTTATATCATGTCGTTCTTTGTGCAACTCCTCAAAATTTGGGAACACCACTCCTATCACCTAAAAGGATGAACACAAGAGGATCAAGTAATCCAAGTTAATGCATATTATGTAACAGCAACATACTTTTTAATCGGTGTCGCCTTACTTTAATCCTATTTGTAACTGGTAATATAAGGAAAAAATGATTAATAATGTATAACACTTGGAGAATTTTATAACATACATCATATGTGTCTACAAGTGCTAGAAAGTTGTTAAAAAGGCCACGACAAAAGAAACAAAAGCAGCTAACTCACCTGAGTTAGTCTCGCCAAAAAAGCCTTTAATATCTGTGGCCTCTAAAACATATACAAAAGAAAAGGGATAAATAAGATACATATAATGAAAAAATCATTACATGTAAAACACAAAAATTAAAAGTATAGAATTGAATTAAAAGGCAGAACCTGAATTTATTATTTTAAGTTAAGTCTATTTAAAGGGTCAAATAGGTAAAAACAGAAATTTAGCTAAAAAGGAAATGGGTCATATGGTTTAATGTCACCAAAAACATACCCAAAAAAATTATCATCTTAAAGATTTTCTATCATGTGGCATGATTTTTGTTTTTACTCAACCTCTACACCATAAGCTATCTGTACGCATACACATGGACCACCAAGTTCATATTATAAAAGTTTCACGTCATCTGCCCCTGATGCAACAGTAGTTAAACTAATAAAAAGAAAAATATTATTATAGAATTTAAATTTAATAAATTTATATAAGTTTATAATAGTTATATAGTACACCTGCATGGAGTGGTGATATTGTCTTCACATTCAATGAGACTGTAGCATTTGGGGATTCTATAATCTTTTCCACTTCGGAGCTAACATATGAAACACCTGACTCAACACACCTAAAAAGCTTCACAAGAATTTGACTTAATAGAAGCTTGTTATATATTGGAAATAACTGAAAGGGGAATTACCTTCTTAACAACTCTTCATGGAGTAAATAACTCTTCCATCGGCACGACCTATGAGGATATGATCAATTGATCAGTGTCATCAATGTGTATAAGAGTACCCTCCAAACACGTTCAATGCATCCCTCAAGTCCTAGACCTGTAAATAACTATGCAAATGACACAAATGCCCTCGGAATTGAAAAGATGGTGAAGATTAGATCTTATACCTTTGTGGTTGCCATCCATATATCTTTGTATATAGGTGGAATCAATCACAGGGTCGGCTATTTTTTTAATCCGAGAAGTGAAAATTAAGCGTATGATTAAAATTCATTTTAATGATTTATAGAAAAATAAGTACCAAGGATGAATAGACCTCTGAAATATGAAGACCAAGGTGTTCAGACCATAGTGAAAGGCAAAGACTCAAGGCAAACTTTCCAGCCTTCCATGGATTTCCTCCCATTAAAGATTCAACTACTTCCTTATCTTCAATAAGTACTCCAATCTGTGGAAATTATGTCTCAAATTAATCAAGTTCTTATTCGGATATATTGTATTTTTTAATTAAAAAGATGAAAAAAGTATCTCAGAATCTCGTAATCCAAGTAAACTTCTGTCGTTTATATTAGCAGATCCAACTAAGACTGTGTTGTCTTCAACTATCACAACTTTGCAATGCACAATAATCCTTCAATGCAAGTTAAAGCATGTACCTGAGAAAGTTGCAGTCGTCCTCTACCATCTTTGGATGAATACGTATACGGCTTTCCAGGTTTAACTTCGATTCCTAACGTATTGTAATCAAATTAAGAATCAATAAATATCATACCGGTATCGTGATGATCGAGATTGGTACGATCTATGCTGCTGCTTGCCTTGGTTGCAATCGGAAATTAGGTTTTCTCAATTCGAAATACATTAAAGTAATAACTCACCAAATCAATTATTGATCAAAACAATTGATAACCTGCAAAAGATTAGGATGAGCTTCAAGGTCAGTGTCGAGTTAGGATTAGATTAGGATGCGTAGAATTCTATCGGCTTATCATCTCTTGTTCCCTATTCTTAGGCTTTTCTTGAACGTGGCTTTTGAAGAACAGATGGTATGATTAGTGGAGATGCAGTGCTGGTATTTCAAATAAAACCGTTCATAATTTTTTGCTTCAGTTACTGGATTATTGGGAATGCATTAAATTTAAATTTAAATAATTTAGATTTTTGATTTTATGAAAATCTGAAAAAAGGAGAAAATGACATGTGGCAAATTCAATATGGTGATGACAAGTGTACAAAAGTTACTTATTTATTAGGATAGGATGTGGCCAAGTTTAACTAAGTAGACATAAAGTTTAATAGAATTACCATATTGTCATTTAAAAACTAAAATGAATTAATTTCAATTTTAACCCTTATACTTATATATTCCATAATTGCAATTTCAATCCCTTTAATTTATAGTGATTATAGTTACGGCCTCTGCAATTTTTAATTTAGGACATTACAATTTCGGCCCCTATAATATTTAATTTGCAAATTTAGGATAATTGCCGCTTTAGTCTCTATACTTTTTAATTTGCATAATTATAGTTTTGATCCTCATAATTTTCAATTTGCAGTAATTACAGTTTTGGTCTCAATAATTCTTAAAAGATAATTGCAGTTCCAGTCCCTCTACTTTTTAATTTGCAAAATTACAACTTTGGTTCCTATAGTTTTTAATTTCCATTATTCACAACACCGAATAATTACTACATTAAATTTTTGGTGCCATAATAAAGTATATGTTATTTTTTGGTAAACCTACCGTAAACATCATCTTATTTCGAAACTAATTACATTGTTGTAATGATAAAAAATTGTTGACTTTAACGATATGTTTTTCATAATTTATCTTAATACAAAATACCATGGAAATAAATATATAATCTGTTTAATTTTTTATATTTAATTATTTCCAAGAGACCAAGACTACGGCAACATCGTGCGACATACAACACTGGTTATCAACGTTATGAGATTGTTTTCCATATCAATAGAGTGGCGACCGGTGCGGTTTGTGTGCTTTTGTGAGTTTGGTGTGAAGTGTGTGCTTGTAAGGTTTTAAAGTGTGCAAAACGTGTGTATTTGTGTGGAAATTTGGACTCGGTGCCACACAAAATCGTTAGCCCATGAATGGCCCCTTGAGAGTTGAGACTCGAGAGAGTGGAAATCTGGAGAGAGAAAGCGATTAGAATTTAGAACCACGTCGCACACCCCCAAAAAAGTCAGGTACGCACATATCCAATCTTCAATTCCAACCCTCTCGGATTTTCAACTCTGTTCCCTAAAATTTAGGGTTCCTACATTCGGTTGACGTCGTTATTTCACCTGGTAATTGCAATACTCACTCTCTGCTACCTAACAGATGTTATATTAATAGCACTTGATTTCTAAGCATGAATTCAAATAAATCATGATCGAATCCGCCAATTGAGTTCACAGTCGATCGAATACAATGTAGGAAGCTTTTAGGTTTTTGTTTCGTGAAAGTGCAAGTGAATTCATATTGGTTTGACTGTTGATTCTGCACCTTGCAGTCATGACGTGTGGCTGTGTGCATTGTGACAGTTGATCTTATAGATTTGTGTTGTGGAATTTGTCTGCTACTACATTTTCTAATATGATTTAATTCCTTTTAAATCAATGTTCCAAGGGAAGAAGCAGTAAGATAGACGAATGACAGAATATGTTGCTGTCCTGCCATTTATGAAGTACCCCGTTAATGGAAATTCTGTCACGGAGCTAAGCTTTATGTCAAATGGATTATGTGCTCAAACTCGAAGGTCTTACTCTTTAACTTAATAACTTATAGTTTATATTCTATTCTTACCTCGGGTTTTCATATCAAATACCATTAATCAGTAGGAAGTTTTATGCTGGCTGTGTTAGATCTACACAAAATGTCTACAAGGCTGGTGGCTTCTGCTTCACAAACCTAAAAGTAAATCACTATCAGAAGGTGAAAGGCATGAAGTGCTACTGTTTAGGAACTCTAATGAGTACAAATAGCGATCCTTCTGAGTGGATTCCAGTAATTGATCAAGTGCTCCTCATGTCAAGTATTTTTCTTACACATATGGCTGGAGTTATACCTGCTGATGGACCCTTTTCAACTTCTAAAAAGAACAAATTGAGTGATAGTATGTCTTCTAATGGGACTCTCATTTCTGGTAGGTAAGCAAGGTACCAAAAAAGAAATTCGAGTCTATTTGTGCTAACGAGTGGTATTTCTCATATATGTTCTTTCTTTTGTCGCTCCTTTCAAAAAGTGCAGTGATGTGAAGAATGATAAGGGCAAGGAATTTACCTTAGAATTCTCATGGGAGACTGTGAAAGAAAAACTTACTGATTCCATAACTGCTATTGATAATGGGACCAAACTTGAAAACGAAATTAAATCAGGACAAACCGCCAACCAACCTTCAAGTTTATCTGCCATTGCAGAGGGTCCCAGGTTCCGATTGATGTTGGCTTCCTTTCACTGGCTTAAAAATGAGGCAGGTACTTTTTCCATTTGTAGTTCTTTTTTCTTTTTTATTTCTATCCACTAATTTATCATAACTAATCTTGGAACTCTCAACATTCACTCTTCAAGACTTGAAACCTTGATCATCTCTGTCATTTCTCAAATATGATTTCTTAATTTCTTCTAAATTGGGGATCCTGTAATTGGATATCTAAACAGAAAGTTGAATTACTTGATTACAGGTGGACAATATCTCTAAAAGCACTTCTCTTTCAGACTTGAAAATTCTACAAAAGGTCTTCTCTGAAATCCTACAGAGATCTTCGTTGTCTATATGCACAGATTGGCTGAAAGATGAACTTTTGTTAAGAGACAGAAGATCCATCAAGGTACCTTACAAAACTATGTTACACTGTAAGAAAATACAAGAAGCAGATATGAATTCGAAAAAGTTTTAATAGGGTTTTCTTCTTTTACTTCCATCAGGAATTCCCCCCTCGTCTTTTTGAAAAATTAAAAGGAGATGATTCTGTTTTACAAACCGTTAAAAAGTCAGGCAAGGAGGATCTCTATACGGAGCTACTTTACATACTTAGATTTAATTCTCTCAGGTATGTTAAGTGCTTCATTTGTTATTATTATTTTTTCTTATAAAAAGAACTCATTAATTTAAAGCTAAAGTTTGTTGGTTCACTGACAGCCAGGATTCACGTTACGATAACAATTTCTTTGCTTCTTGGGGGGTGTCTGTGTTGGAAGATTTGGTCATCACATTATCTGATGGAATCGCGAGTATCTATCTGGAGTTAATTTCTGTAGACAGTGACATGTCAAATGACATAAATGACCTCGGTTTAAATTTATGCGCGTTGTCGACCAGAGCACTTCAAAGACTACGTAACGAGGTACAATTGCAAAATCTGGTATTATGATTATAAACAAGAAATAATAATAATAATAATGATTTTACAGGTGTCACTGAATCAGTGGTTTGTTCAAAACATGGAGACGGTTGTTTCTATGTATGAGGATCGATTTGACCTTCGTGTACTCCAAAGTCAACGCGTTCCAGAATCTTCCAAGGCCAATTCTGTAAAGTTTGATTTGTTGAAGAAGCTTGGCTTAAAAAAGTCCACACCATTGACGTCTCCTTTATGTGGTGCTGTAATCAGCTGTGTGCGTGTACCTGTGAAACGGACCAAAGAATTAAGGGGGCTTGTTGGTTGGTATGTTCTAACTCTTTTATAAACAAATCTGGGCCGTTAGATTAAAAAGATCAAGGGCTGTGATGGGTGGTGATACAAAATTGAAAATTATACTGACATTATTAATGATTTGTTGTTTGGTGTAGGAGGTACTATTTCAGTCTATACCTGGAACTGACTGATATTGCAATGCCTTTTGTAAGGACACTTGCTGCTAAAATCAGTGATGCTGTGTCATTCTTTTTGGTTTGTTTGATTGGGCGATCTTTAGGGCTCATTTACACCGGGATAAGACAGTCGCTGAGGTGGAAGTAAGATGTATCTTGTCTTTCTTTCTCGTATATGTTGATGGTTATTTTTTGGCGGTGTTGATGATTTAGATGAAGGACAATGAATTCATGCATATTAGAATGCTTCATTTATTCTAATTTTTTCCATAATCAGAAAATTAGTGCATGTTATGCTTTTTTGAAGCTTTATGATTACTGATTTGTCTATTCATGACATGAAAATGCAACAAGGTATCGCCCCAATTATTGATATTTTATTTCACAGATGGGAGTGGAATTTAACTTGAAAATTTTAGGGCTTGGTTCTTTTTTGTTGACTAGTCTCCCATAGTTCATGGAAAACATGAAGTTTTGTTGTCTATTTATTAATTATATGCAGATTGTGTAATGGGTAGAAATAAACTCATGTAAAAATGGGTGATTTTTAAGTGTAGTCAACGGGTTTTGGTTGGGGTAAACTTATTGATGTTATTTATTTATTTTGAATTTTGTTTGTAATATTCAATGTATTAAATATGGTTATGAAATATATGCTTATAATCTAACTTTATCAAACGAATTAAGTTAGGTTGGTGTATGTATGAAGACATTTTAAGTGATTGTAACTAGTTCAACTCATTTGATTCATTCTCTATTTAGATGATATTTTTATATTGTCCCTCATCAAGAAAGTACGCCTGAGCTACCATTTTTAAAGAATTGATCGATATTGTCGGTCTCTACTCAAGGAAACGTGTTGTGTTGATAGTTTTATCTTATTTTGATGGTTTAATACAATATGAAAGCAATTTATCTCATACAACATTCAACATTGAAATGTGTTTAGACTAGTAATGTGAACGTCAATGTTTTAAAAACTTGTTTTTTAATTGAACCGGTCGGGTGATGTTTTCCGGTTCAACCGGATGTCGGTTCTATATTTTTATATGTTTTTAATTATCCTGCATACATGATTACAAAACTTGTCATGTTTTTAGTATTACAAACGTAAATAGAATGCAACATATAAAAACAATCATTATAGAAGCCAAAATTAAACAAAGAAGCCCAAAACAAACACAAAAATCCAAGACTGTCCGGTTCAATCCGGTCCATTCCGGTTCAATTCAGCCGGTTGAACCGGATTTTTTACCAAAACCGGCCAGTTCAATCCAGTCAGGAAATCGTTATAAAACCGGTCCAAATCGAACCGTTCCCACCTCCGGTTCCTGGTTCGACCGGTTCAACCGGCCCGGTTCGAATCGGTTTTTAAAACACTGGTGAACGTGCAATTGTGAGGTTCATACCTGATATCGAAGCGGAAAGTTTTACTTTTGCTATTGAAGGATTGATTACACTAACAAATTAATAGATATAATTGCTATATTCACGTCCTTTACCTATTATAAATATAAACAATTTTCAGTCTATTTTCTACATCAAACAAACCCACATCAATATATATTTATGTGATCATTTCCTTTCCTTTCAGAGTACCATGGATGCATCTTCATCATCATCTACAAACCACTCATGTAAAAAACTTCATGCAACCAAATATGATAATGAAATTGCTTTAATAATGATTTCTTAATAAGCAGAAAGTGAAGATGAAGACATGATATTTCAATTATGAAAAAAAGTATCATATACAAAAACAACAACAAAGACATGAAATCTTAAAAAGCATGATGAAACTTCCTACATCAAAAGTACATTATTCGTCTATCATCTTCCTAAATGAAGATAATGAAAGAGATGATAAACTCAGAGAGAAGTTTGATGAAGTCATTGCCTGTGGCGCGAAGACTTGGGGAATTTCCAAGACGATTACGTGGAAAATTATGCATAAAAAACATAATCTTGTTGAAATCACCTTTATGATGAAAATGAGCAAAACTAAGTTACAAAATAGCTAATAAATGCAATCACAATTTCCATTATTTGAAGTAGCATAAAGAACATGGAAAATATAGATTTGTCAGAAAGTTCAAAGCATGTTGTTTCTTAGCGTACACAAGCATCAGACACAACTAACTTTGCAAGAATGGTTTCCAAAGTGCAACTATATTTTGTCAATATGAAAGTTGCTTGACGTCGTTATTATTTTTAATTAACAACACAACTACTGCAGCATAATGTACTATCAAAATTTAATAAGCTTCTGATAACAATAATTTTTGGGATACTTGAGTACACTAAATGAACAAAGACAACTATAACAACTTAAACATCACATGTTTCATTTGAAACAAAATACAATATAAAAGTGTACAATAATATACAATACACAAGTGATGTTCCTTAGTCAGACATTCAAGTAGGTACGTCGATAATGGCAGCTGCAAAAGGCACTACTAGTAGAAAGAAAATGCAAGAACTTCCTAGGATTCTAAGAACAACATAAAGTGGCATCAAATTTGAGTAGTGTCATGCAATATGTAATAAGTTGGAAGAGAAATAACAAGAAACAAAAGCTACAAGTCCAAACACCCAACATGAGCAAACTAAAATGTACTTGAAACAACAAGATGAGGGAACAAATAAAAATAATATGTAAGGCTTACCAGCATGCCGACAAAAATTGTCATAAGTCATAGTTGAAATACAATCTCAAGCCCCCAAATAGGTTTATAAAGGCAACTACAAGCGTAAACATCCGCAACAGAATTAGGTGTACATAAACAGGCCGAACAAGCTCACATCTGAAAGGCAATCTGAAGCCCCGAATCTTCCTCTACAACTTTAGATTCATCAACCTTCACCAAAATAAGAGAAAATGGTCCAACAAAACGTACAATGAACAAGATAAACAAACAAACAAATGGTATAGATCACTTCCCGGTACAAAGTGATTGCACACACACACACACTCTCTCTCCATCTTTCTTTCTCCAACAGTCTACTTCATATATGTCTACACTTTTTCTATCATATTTCTCTATTGGACACGTAGCCCATGGATTTATTTTCTCTATCTCTCTTCTGAATACTATATTTCATATAAGTTGTGACATACACACACTCTTTTTCTTAAAGTTGGTTGTATGAAAAAAGTCTAATAAAACCGAACGCACAATGACTTTATCTTTCCTCAAAGCCTTTGGATAATTTAGGTCTTTGAATCATCTAGACCTAAATCATTAAGATGCTGTCAATCAGCCCTACAACATTTTTATCTAAAATTACAGGAATAAATATCTATTTCTTAGTTGACAACAACTTAGGTAACATTAGTCTTTGACACCCTTCCACGTCCCATTAATTGTCCAGGCGACACTTGTGAAATGGATGAAACAAACAGACTAAAAAATTAGCGGTTTTCAGGCTACGTTTGCAAAATAGCGGTTTGGCGTACGCAATGGCCAAAACACACAAGCTTGACATGCAAAAATTCTTGATTTTTGTCTAAGTTGAGGGGGGTGTTTGGGATTACTTAGTTAACTCAATAAGTTTTTTTTTTTTTTTTTTTTTTTGATATGAGTGTTTATTTGCTTATGGTGTCATGTGGTGACAAAAAAAGTTTTTTTAAAAAGTGTTTGAATTAACTTATATATGTCAAATGATAAAAAAAGACATGCTTACATGGATGATTATTAAACTGAAAACATAATAAAGCAAAAATATGCAAAGTAGGTTAATAAAGGTATTATTGAATTTTCTATTTTTATTAGTTATAAACAGTTTCTATAAACTCAGGTTGGTGTGATTTTTTTTTTTTTTTTTTTTGTGACTTTTGATGAAAATAAAATTTAAAAATTACTTATTATTTTAACAATATTTTTTTTGATTAGTTAACTTTTCGAGGCTTTTTTTAAAAGCAATCCCATACGCCCTTCATTAATTTCTTAAAAAAAACTAACAAATTTAGTCGAATTTTCATTTTCTCTTTAATTTTCGGATCCCTTCAGTTTTAGGGTTTAGGAGGAAAAAGGTTTTAGAATACAGATTCATAACCGGGCTTCATTCGCAGAGGTTTTCCAAAGATTTCATTACAATCCCGTTTCCTTGTGATCAGCTTTGATTTAGGTACCATTTATGCAGCCAAACACAGCGCATTGCGACTTGTTTGTGAGTTCGCAATTGGCTTCGAAATTTGTAATCAAATTCCATTTTGATTTTTAAATTCAGCGCTTGGGGAAAGAGTAATCGTACACTCTTACACTAGTGCAAATATGTTGCTGCGAGCAGCAGGTATGTTTTCGCATCTCAACTGTGCTATGCACCTATACATCTCAAATCATTGATTTTGATTATGCCATTGGTTTTGAAAGATTTCTAAAAAAATCAAAATATTCTAGGCAGATGGTATCATATATTAAGGAACTATCAAACATCCACACGGGTAGTCAACTCGGTTGCTCGATATTCATGCCGCAAAATCAATAATGGTGAATTAATATATAAACAACGTACTCATAGGTAAATATATTTTCTTCCCGTTGAAGGTTTGTTCAATCTGTCTTTTCATATGATTTACTTGGATTATTTAATCATTCAGCGACACTTATACGGTTTGCATTACTCTCCTAATTCACCAGAGACAGTTTCTTTCAGGTTTTCAACTGTACCAGCATCATGTAGAACGTCTCCTTCAGAGGTCGATCTACTGTCGACCTTCATTAGATCCACTCTTAACGAGCTTGAATGTATATAATTCCTCATCCATTTTTTTGGATTATACATATAGTTATGAGGCTGATAAATAGTTTGGCTTAAACATGTAGGCCCCTCTCATTGTTGGTTGAATAGAAGCACTGTCACCAAGGATTTAACCGGGGAAAATGGAGTCTTCTTGGTTGTTGCTGGTGCGTTTCTTGATTCAGGCCAAGACTCAACCTTAATGTTCGAAAAAGTAAAATCACTTCAACAAAGGTAGAAAAATCATCTATAAAGTTATCATTAGCTTCTTTATTTCAGTTTCATTGGATTTTAAAGTATATTTACCGTTGCAGGCATCCTTCCCTCAATGTTATGGGATTTCAGCTCTGCAAATCAGTTAACAGTGATGTTGTTCGTTCTCAATTAGCAAAAAAAATCATGAGCAAATACATCACATTTCCCATTTTAGTCTCGAACAAATCTGTTTCTGAGGTAATGTTAATATTGCCAGATAGATCTTCAATGTTTTTAAAATTCCTTTTGCTTTATTGTTTATATCCATGTTTCTTTTTTTGTAGATGTTAGATAAAGTTGGCTACATGATATTTAAAGGTATGGAAGGTCCTCTAATCTTGCATGACAAGGATGCGGAATTTGAAATTCTCGATACAGGTGGTTCCATTTTTCTACTTTTGACTTCTATTTGTTTAAATCTTGGGTTGTATCATATTATTTATTTACTCATTTTATTGTGATGCAAAACCTGCAGCCATCAAGGACTTAATCGTCCAGCAGAAAGAAAAACCAAAATTGTTGAAGAATTTAAGAGGCAGTTGGGTAAAACCACTTGATGCTTTTAAGGAACCATATCTTTGTTCCCCATTGCAGAATTTACTTCTTTATTTTCCAGGTACAGCTTTTAACTCTGGAAGGAAAAAGTTAAATGAGGGCAAATTTCCAATTAAATCAGGATTTAAAAAACCTTTTTTCCTGGCTTTCTGAATCAAGTCGTTTCTGCATGAAGTCAAAAAGAGACACCCATATATAACTTACCGGATTAAATCATGTCTCCTTTAAGTCAAAAATAGAAGGGCAAATTGTGGGTAATCGCAATGTACTTTACTCTCGGTTCTAGTATGGGCAATGTATATTGCTTATTATCCATAATAGCAACATACTTACATTTCTTTATCATTAATAACAATGTACATCCTTTTCACCCATAGTAACAATGTACTTAAATTCCATTACCAATCTTGGAATTGTACTTTATTTGTTACATATTGTTATTATCTGTTAAGAAATGTATATATATTGCTATTATGGGTAAGGAACTGTAAGTATGTTGCTAATATCGGTTGCATATTGCTATTATCAGTAAAAGAATTTAAAGAACGGTGCTATTATGGGTAAGGAAATGAAAACAATTTGCTATTATGGGTAAAAAGTAAAAACAAAGTACATTGTCTATTTTGGTAAAAAGAGTAAAGTACATTGCTATTTACTGCAATATACGAAAAAAAGAAACAACATCTTAGCTAACATTGGAGTAATTTCATTTGCAGGTTGCATTGAGGTTGATGAATTTAATGAGCGGTTGTTTCTTTCTGACACAAATCACCACCGTATAATTGTGTTTGATGGCAATGGGAAGATTTTAGATTGTGTATGTAAGGAATTTAATTTGCAACTCACATAACAATTTAATTTGGATTTTGGTCAGCTAAAAGCTTATTTAATATTATTATATTAATCCCTTTTTTTTCAGATTGGATCTTCACCCGGATTTGAAGATGGAGAGTTTGAAACTTCCAAAATAACCCGCCCTGCTTCTTTGTTTTATCATGATGCGGATGATTCCTTATATTTTGTTGACTCAGAGGTATTTTTGTATTTTCTTATTTTCTTAAAAATGAATAATGACAGCTCTATTTCAAGAGTCAAGACGATAGTCTTATTAAAGATTTTACTTTTCATGTAATCAAAGAATAATGCTATAAGGAGAGCTGACATGGAGAGCAGGATTGTGGAGACATTATATCCAAAACCGAATGTCTATGAGACAAAAACTGGTTTATTGAGTTGGATAATTGATAAACTTTGGAGTAAGAAAGATGTTTCTTTAGATTCTGAAGAAGTTGAATCGAAATTACCTTTTTACCCTTGGCATCTTCTTAAATCATTGGAAAACGACCTCTTTATTATTAACCGCAGGTATGTTACTTTCTGCTATTGATGTAATATTTCATTGCAACATGATTTACTCTTTCGCCATCAACTTGTTATGTTTCATGCAGTTTTGAGACTTTATGGGTCATGGATATGTCATCTGGTGTAATTAAGGAAGTGGTCAAAGGTTTGACTTTTATTGTTTACATGTTCTTTTGATGTTTTTAGATTTAATTGTCTTTTTAATCGGTTATTATTTTGCTTTGAAGGATCTGCAAAGATTATGGAGACATGTGGGGAATTAATAATGGAGAAATTGTCCCTTCTGCCTAGTCAGCTGCCACATCATATCACCAGTAATTTCTCGGTGGAGGGTATTTCACATGCGGGTCTGCTTTCTTCGGTGGCCACTTTTGAGGACAATATCGTAATTTGTGATGCAGGTATACATTAAATGTTTGCTTGTGTTTTTTTGAATTGATGAAGTACATTATTCTAAGAAACAAGAGTGGTTAGATGGTCAGGTGGTGCTGAAATACAACAAAACTTCAAAGTCAATGAAAAGTTTTGACTTTTCAAATTTTGGAATGCTTGGATTGCCTTACTGGCTGGTGTCTCCTATGGAATCAGCTTATGCTGCGTGAGTAGTCTATTCTTCCAACTTTTATCTTCCCGTTTCTGTAAATATCCGGTTCTCATGAGGGCAATTTTGACCTTTTTATGTGGAAATCGGTCAATTTCCGTTGAAACTAAAAGATTTAGCTAAATTGAAACGGGTTAAACGGTTTAGAGTTGGCCTAAGCGTACTTAACATTTACAACTTTCTAATTTGTATAATTCAAAAAAAATGTATTGTTATTTTAATAATAGCTATCCGACTCATGTTCTAAGGGAAAATTACAAAAAGAATATCTTTTGTACACTCATGTATTCCTTGTACTGATGTGACAGTGGTTTTGGTGTACCGGAAGTTCCCGTGGATCATATTCAACATTTCAGCTTGTTACCAGGTAATTTGTAAGAACAAATGCAACATTTTGTTATTAATATATTCGGTTTTTAATGTATAGCACAAGCGTTTTATTATTACTAAATATCTTGTGAATACTTAATATGAAACAGGTAGAATAGACATACGAATAAAAGTAGAAATCCCTAAAGATACAGAGCTTGTGGAGCCCCTACATGAAGCCTGTATATGGCGCCAAACAAGAGGCACCGCTACCGAAACTTTAGGAGCACAGAACAAAGCCGAATCCACAGAGAAGGTGGTGAATTACCAAATCGCCCTCATTTTCTCAAATATTTATTCTAAATCCAACATCTGGAATTACTAGGTCGGTGTCGCCCAACAATGGTACGATGAGTTAGATGAACTCGCATCTTTAACACAACAAGAATTGAATGCTGAAGAAGATAAGATGTCTGATTCAAGAGTGCAAGATGGAAATGTATTCATTGATTGTGCTGTGAATACTAGCCCAGGAACAAGTGAGGTATGCAAAAAAGTACAGTATACATCTTTGCAACTTACTTATATTGTTTTACCCGTAATAGCAACGTACTTAGTACTTACATCTCTCAGGTTATTATCAATGCTGCATTGTACTTGAGAATTAAAAGACCTCAGAATATGGGTAAATTGGTGGATGCTTTAAGCCCGAGTGGGAAGGATAATGTCCAGAAAGATGTTTGTGCTCAGATTCTATCGACATCCGAGAATATTCCGGAAGAACACGTCTTTTTAAGGCCGTTACATGTGAGGTTAAAGATCAATTCACTTGACCACCCAAAAGCAGACAACTCAAAAGACATAATTTTGACGGAATCTTCTGTAGAGGTTAATGTTTCTTTACAGTAACTTAACACTTCTTTGAGTTGTATAATTACTTTTTTGTCCCTTGGGGAGGCTCGATATGTGGGTGTTGGTTTTTTGTTATCATTCAACAGTATTTAATTATGCATCTTTACTGATGATGTATGTCTCCTTCATTGAAGGATGCATTTGTACGTCTTTGATCATCATTTAATTAGAAGAAGTCTCTCTTTTACTTTTTCTGTTTCAAGTCTAAATCAAGTTCTAAATCTCCTATAACAACTTCTAGTATTGGTACTATGTTATGGCATAAAATATTAGGACACAGAAAAAGCTTCAAAATCTTTTGCTTGTTTCTTCAAATGGTCTTGATACATCCTTTGATTCATGCATTGCATATTCTTAATGTAAATATTCACGAATGTCATTTCCCCAAATTCAATTTAATTCGAAAGAATCATCTAATTTGGTACATATAGATATATGGGGGCCATACAAACATGCTTCTCATGATGGATTCAAATATTTTATCACAATTGTTGATGATTTTGGTTGACATACTTAGATACATTTACTGTCAAACAAGAGTTAGGATTTTCACTTATAAGAGCTTTTATAACTCTTATTCAAACACAATTTAAGACGACTATAAAAGTCATACAAACAGAACACATAAGAACTTGGATCAATTCAATAAGGTATACAATTCTTCTAATCACACGGATTCATTTATCAAAAACCATTCCTTTCACCCCCAAATGAATGGAATTGTGGAATGTAAACATAGATACATACTTGAAACTGCACGAGCCTTATACTTTTAATCGGGATTAGGAAGTGCAGGGTGAATGTGTAATAGTTGTTATTAATCGAATGCCATCGAAAGTTCTGCACGATAAGACTCTGTTTGCAATATTGTTTAAAGAGAAGCCTCAATTAACCTTTTAGAATCTTTTAGATGCCTTTGTTTTGCAAGTTCTCGCTTGGTTAGAAGGGAAAAGTTCATGCCAAGAACACATCCCTATGTCTTTATTGGTTATCTATTTGGGAAAAAATGATATAAAGCTTTGAACTAGGTAACCGATAATATCTTTGTTACACAAGATGTCAAGAAGACATCTTCCTAATATCTTTGTTACACAAGATGTCAAGTTTCAATCAAGCCACAATGTTTATCTACAAAGTAACTCCTTTGACTTAGTTCATGATGCCATCATTCTTCCTAATGACAATGCTTCTAATGATGAAATAACATCTTCGAGTGTTCCTTCTTCATCCAATGATGTTATTTTAAGAAGAACCAAAATATTCGTCACCCCCTTCATTTAAAAATGATTTTGTAATCATGCCTATTATCACAATCCTTATCATGCGTGTAAACACACTATTAATAAATTGTGTATCGACAATCGTCAATTACACATTTTTCGATATGATCATATATCAACTTTGGCATTTGCTTTCACTGACGAGACTTGTCCTTATGAACCCTCCTTTTACTATTAAGCAAAAGGCACCCGAATTGGGAAGAGGAAATGACAAAGGAACTTAAGCCTTAGCATCGAATAAAACATGGTACATTATTAAATTACCTAAAGGAAAGAAGCCAATTTTATATCAATGAGTTTACAAAGTGAAATGTAGAGTTGATGGTTCCGTTGAAGGACATAAGGCATGTTTAGTCGCAATAGGATCCACAAAGAACAAGGGAGGTGATTACCATGAAACTTTTTGTCCAGTTGTAAAATTCAATATTGTTCGTTAACGATTCAACAACTAGACGTTAACAATGTCTTTCTTCTTGGTGACTTACATGAAGAAGTATGCACGAAGGTTCTACCTAGAGTTCCAAATCGCCTTCTTTAGTGTGCAAGCTCAAAAAGTCATTATACGAGTAAAAGCAAGCGTCTAGACAATGGTATGCAAAGTTATCTACCGCTTTATGAATCAAAAGACTATCATCCTTTTCCCAATGACTACTTACTCTTTCTTAAGAAATGCAATAATTCCATCGTTATTGTTGATGTTTATGTTGGCAATATATTGGTCACCAGAGATTATATTGATGAAATTTCGAAATTAAAAAGCTTTCTTAATTATCAACTTCGTATTAAAGATTTAGGAAGCATGAACTATTTCCTATGGATTGAATTTAATAATGTTTCCAATGAGACGATTAATCATCGGTTTAAGTTTGTCAAAGTATTGCTTCCGATGTATTCCATGGACATGTCAACCTGTTTTCACACCTCTCCTGTCTAAATTAAGATTGCTTCTAATCATGGACAATCTATTAAGTGACCCAACATTATATCGAGAACTCATTGAAAAATTGGCTTTTTTGTTCATACAACGCCTGATATGTCTTATTCAAGTCACCACTTATGTCAATTTAATAAGTAGCATTCTCAAGCTCATTACGATGTTACCTTTCATGTTCTTCGATATCTTAATGGTAGTCTTCATCAAGGGCTATATCTTAATTAAGATATAGACAACTTAATGTAGTTCAAAAGATTGTTACAAATTTCAAGTCTAAAGGACATTATTTAACAAAACGGTCCATACTAAAAATTATAAGCTGTCCAACAGGACACACGAAAAATTAGAAAGACGGCATGTAAAAAGTATTCAAGTTTTAGTGTTGGTGGTGGAATTATCCAAGAACCCATATCTTTGCATCACATTCTTGGTGGCAAGTGCAGCAGCTTCACTAGGGCTTAAGGTTCCTTGAGCCCTAAGCGCAGCAAACTCCTTAGCGATGTCCTCTTGCACTTGGGTCCTTGCATTTCCAAGAGGATCAACCAGCGGTTCATGAACCTTCGTCGCTTTCACCTCGCCGTCGCTTTTGCTGCCTTCAGATGGTGCGTACGGTGCAATAAGTTGAAGGGCTTGTGGGACTTCATTGTCCCTCAATTGCGACTCCAGATTTTGTATCATCGGCACTGCAATATACTCAATTTAGTGATTCATACTTTGATTTGATATGAATTAGGGTTTCAGATCTGATGTTAATTTGTTTACCAAAAACAGAACCCTAAGATAGAGATTGATGACTTACTCATAAGAGGGGCGAGTGGACAGTTCATGACATCATTAGGGAGGTCGAGAATGTACTGCGGGATGGTTTTGCCTACCAGATACTGTGCAACTTCGTTGCTAAAAGTGTTGCAATTATGCTTCAGTAAACTGTATGTTTCGTGTGTGTAACGTGGGCTTATTTCCTTTAAATAAGCCTCAAAGGCATCCTGTTTAACTTTAGTGACACCAAGCTCAATCATTTCAATTGGAGTTCCATATGGCGCAGTTCCAACTGGAGTCTGCATTATGCCACCACCAAAATAGTACTCTATACCATATACCACTATTCCCGTGTGCCTGTGTTTTTTTAACAATAAAATTTCAACATATGCTCTATTTTAACAAAAACATTCATAGTATACACTATTTTAACAACAAAGTTTGAGGATATGGACTATTCTAGGCAAAAGATTCCATGGTATATAAGTACTATAAAGATTCCAGGGTGTTCACTCTTTAACAAAAATGTTACGGGATTAACACTATTTTAGCATAAAGATTTTAGACTTTAGAGTATGCACAATTAACACGAAAAGATTTCAGGGTACGACCGGTACACACCATATCAACAAAAAGATTTCAGGTTATGCACTAATTTCAACCAAAAAATTCATGGTATTCACTATTTTAGCAAAAAAATTTTAGGGTATGAACAAACCAATATTACCGGGTATGCAATATTTAAAAAGAAGATTTCACGGTATACACTGTTTTACCAAAAAAAATTTAGGGTATTCACAAGTTTAACAAAAAGATTGTTGGGTTTCTACAATTTTAACAAAAAGATTTCATGGGATGCATTAACTTAATAGAAAATTATTTGAGGGTTAGCCCATGTTAACAAGTAGATTCCACGGCATGCGCTATATACAAAAAGGTCTTCGGGCTATGCAAAATTTAACATTTCCGTTTAACAAAATGCTATCCGGACATGTACGTTTTTTACAAGAAAAATTAAGGATATTATGCACCGTTTTAACAAAAAGATTTCAGAATATGCACTGTTTTAACAAAATAAAAATAAAAAAATCAGGGTTTGCACTACTTTAACAAAAAGAAATCATAAAAGGCATTGTTTTAACAAAAAAAGATTACGATATATGCCTTATTTTAACAGTTATTTTTTAGGGATGTACTATATGAAAAAAGATAATGGAAGAAAAAGAAGGATACACACCATATGCCTTCAATAGCCTTCCCCAACAGCGAATTAGAGACCTGTTTAGCTAGCCCTTGGCTTAAGTCGTAGACATGCAAGCTCACCTTTTCCACCTTCTATGGATGGATTAAAAAAAAGGCATGTTATATTCCACATAGCATGACATGTAAACATTTAAAAGAACACTTTAAATATCATACCTCAGTCATCTTTCAGCGATCAAATATAAGCAAAAGTTTGAGGTGCTAAAATCGTTGTTTGTAATGTCTTTACTAAGCGGGACTATGATGAATTCTGTTCAAACAAATCAATTGACAAGAAAAGGACAATGCAATGAGTACCAAAACAATCCCAATCATACACATGGGATTGCATCACTTATATGAGGCAAACAACGATTTCTTGAAATTGCATCCCATTGTATGTATAACCATCATCATTTCTTCTTTCTCATTTCTAATGTTTAGTGAGTTTTATCCATTATCCATTATCCATGTGATGATCAAATGAGTTTTGTTCCATTATCTTCAAAATTGACATCAGAAAAAAAAAAAAATTAGCAACACTTGCGTATTTGAAAATCATTAGAGTTTCAGGTAAAATGATACGGATCTCTGAAATAAAAACTTGAAAATCATTAAAAAAAGAAATGTGGCACATCACAATAATACCACGAATCTCAATTGTCATGCATTTACCTAACTTTCCTCGTATGCAAATCGCATTTAGATTGTAGAAATAATTAAATACCGATCAAAACACAACGTAAACATACAGAGCCGCTTACTCATACGATGCAATAATACATACAGAATCAATCTCTTGAGGAAGATTTTATGAACAAAATTGCGGAATATTGACTGATAGAATGACAAAGAAACAAATGCATCACCGAAAGAGCAAATGAATTAGGAAAGAAGACAACGAAGATCTTACCTGAAATGTTGCTTTTACAGGAAATTAGAGAGGAAACAAAAAATTAAAGAGAAATTTATAAACGGAACACCAAAAAATTACGAGCCAGTGGATTTGTTTGCTTGTCCATGATATTCTAGAATCTATCTACGTATGGAAAGCATGGGTTAAATGTGGCCTCTTATTTGATTTAGTAGCTGGTTACATAAATAGTCCCTAGTGTTGAAATATATTACCCTTTAATCAAAACGGGTTTTTGACCTATATGGGTAACTATGTTTCCAAAGTGTACAAATTTAGTCACTTAAGTTTTTTTTTTGGTAAAATACATCACTTATGTTTTAAAAACCTGCTGATCTCATCCTTATGACCGGCTAACATGGGTAACGTGGGGTTTTTGATCTATATCGGTAACTATGTTTCCAAAATGTACAAATTTAGTCACTTAAGTTTTTTTTACATTTTAATTTCTATTTTTTCCTAATTGCATTTTCATCTTTTCCTTTTATTTTCTTTTTTAAATAAACTATTTAAAGATTTTTTTTAATTTTTATACCATTTTTATATATTTTACATTTTTTAGTCTTTTCCTTTTTTTTTTCGTTTTCATTTTCCTTTAAGTTTTTTCCTTCTTTTAATACATTATTTGAAGATTTTTATTTTTATACAAATTTTATTATATTTTATCTTTTCAGTTTCATTTTTATTTTTATTTTTCTTTTCCTTTTTCTTTTAGTTTCTACTTTTTAATACATTATTTAAATATTTTTTATTTTATACCAATTTTATTGTATTTTACCTTTTTTTTAGTTTTTTTCCTTCTTTTTAATACATTATTTAAAGATTTTTATTTATATACCCTTTTTATTATATTTTTTCTTTCTAGTTAATTTAGATTTAAATTTATTTTTATATTATTATTAAATAAGAAAAGCTTCCACCATTACTACCACCATGTACCGCCATTACCACCATCGTCTGTTACCACTGTCTGCCACCTTCGCCGTCGTCTTCTTCCTCCCGCAACACCGTGAGTTCATCTTTATTTTGTCTTTCATATCAATAAAACTTATTAAACTTATGGAATACAATTTACAATACCTATTAAAAACTTTAACGTGTTATATTTAATCCACGTCCTCGTTGCCTGTGCTAACCACATTGCTGTCAGCAACATCGATAAATAAATAAGTCTGGTCAAAGTTTTTAATAAGTACTGCAAATTGTGTTCCACCAGTTTGACGAGTTTTAAATAATGTATTAACAAAATGAAAAAATAAAGTAAAAGAAAAAGAAAAAAGAATTAAAAAATATAAATTATAATAAAAAGGGTATAAAAATAAAAGATCTTTAAATATTGCATTAAAAAAAGAAAATAGAAACTAAAAGAAAAAGGAAAATGGAAAAGAAAAAAGAAACTAACAAAGTAAAATATAATAAAAATTGTATAAAAATAAAAAATTTTAAATAATGTATTAAAAGAATTAAAAAAAAACTAAAAGAAAATCAAAAATGAAAAAAATATAAAATATAAAATAAAAAAAATTTAAAAATGTATTTTACAAAAAAAAATAAATAAATAAAAACTTAAGTGACTAAATTTGTATACTTTGGAAACATAGTTACCCATATAGGTCAAAAACCCCACGTTACCCACGTTAGCCGGTCATAAGGATGAGATCAGCAGATTTTTAAAACATAAGTGATGTATTTTACCAAAAAAAAACTTAAGTGACTAAATTTGTACACTTTGAAAACATAGTTACCCATATAGGTCAAAAACCCTAATCAAAACTGTTATCGATTATGTCTTTCCACGTCATGATGCCGCTAAAAGATTTAGCTAATTGGAAACGGGTTTGCCAATAACTTCCAACCTTGGTTCAAGGCACCGGGGTTATATACCCATGTGGGTGGATTTCAGGGGTTCAACTACTGACTAGCGCACATGTGACATGTGGGGGATTTTTCTTGGAGTGGCGAAGCAGGGGGAGGGAAAAAGTTCGTGCTACCGGGCCGCCGGCTAAATGTCGACTTGGTTCACTACGACCGAGTACGCTCAAAATTATTTGTCGTTTAAAAAAAAAATTGGAAACGGGTTAAACATTTAAAGTTTGCTTAAGCATACGTAACATTTACAACTTTCTAATTTGTATAATTCAAAAAAATTGGATTGTTATTTTAATAATACCTATCAGACTCATGTTTTTTAAGGAAAAATTACAAAAAAAAAAAAAAAAAAAAACTTTTGTATACTCATGTATTCCTTCTGCTGATGTGACAGTGGTTTTAAACCGGAAGTTCCCGTGGATCATATTCAACATTACCAGGTAATTTGTAAAAATAAATGCAACATTTTGTTATTAATATATTCGGTTTTTAATGTAGCACAAGTATTTTATTATTACTAAATATTTTGTTAATACTTACTATGTATTAGGTAAGCATGATTTAGTGTTATGAAACAGATAGAATAGACATACTCATGAAAATAGAAATCCCTAAAGATACAGAGCTTGTGGAGCCACTACATGAAGCTTGTATATGGCACCAAACAAGAGGCACCGCTACTGAAACTTAGCACAGAACAAAGCCGAATCCACAGAGAATGTGGTGAATTACTAAATCGTCCTCGTTTTCTCAAATATTTATTCTAGACCCAACATCTCGAATCACCCGAGTAGGTTGGTGTTGCCTAACAATGGTATGGTGAGTTAGATGAACTTGCATCTTTAACACAACAAGAAGTCAATGCTGAAGAAGATAAGATTCTGATTCGGGAGTGCAAGATGGAAATGTATTCATTGATTGTGCTGTGAATACTAGCCCAGGAACAAGTGAGGTATGCAAAAAGTATGTATCTTTACAACTTACTTATATAGTTTTACCCGTAATAGCAACACACTTACATAGGTTATTATCAATGCTGCATTGTACTTGACAATTAAAAGACCTCAAAATATGGGTAAATTTATTTTTTTTAAGAAGAGAGAGAGAGAGAGAGATTTGTTGTATTACTCAATTGATTAAAGAAAGAGAATTCCCATAGCCGACAATATGTACATGAAGCTGCAAACTAACTAGCTACCAACTAACAATTGTAACAAACTGTTTAACCACTAACTAACTAACTAACTAATAAATGACGTGTCATCTATAAATAATAACACCCCCTCAAGTTGGACAGTGGGAAACTCCTAACTTGTGAAGTAATCAATAGTGGTCTTACTTGGAAGATTCTTTGTAACCAAGTCTGCTAGCTGAGATTAAGTGGGGATATATTGAAGTGATATTAAATCATCTTGCAGCTTCTCCCGAAGAAAATGACAATCTAATTCAACATGTTTTGTTCTTTCTTGAAAAGCGGGATTTTTGCTATGTATATCGCAACTTGGCTTTCATAATGAATGGGAATAGGAGTAACATCTGGAATCGAAATTTCATGAAATAGTCGAGATAACCAAGCCATTTCAGCAGTAACTATGTGTATGCTTCGATATTCTACTTCAGCAGAAGATAAAGAAACGGTAATTTGTTTATTTGATTTCCATGAAATAGGACTTCCACTCAAAAGAATGAAATAACCACTGATACTCCTTCTGGATTGAGGACATGCAGCCCATTCTGAATCACAATAAGCGTGTAGATTGAAATCTTGTTTTTTATGAAAAATAATCCTTGGGTGGGATCATTATTTATGTATCTAAGAGAATTCCTAAGAAAAAAAATTAAGAAACCCTAAATCCTTTATCTTGAAATTTTTGGTTTATCGATTTTGGTTTATGGATTCGGTTTTCGATGTTGTTTCAAGATAAGGGAGGGTTTTTTACTTATAAACTATTTGTTTACCCTTGTCGGATATAAAACTTTTGGAATGGTGATATAACTTGTAATATAATTTACAAATAAATTGTACAACCAAATTTTCGGTATGACTTACAAGTGATAGTTTACATAAGTCTCAGTTAATAAATATGCATTCAAGTTGATAGTTTACTTAAATATATTGTTGGGTCTAAAACTCATATATCTCACGAGACAATTTGTCTTACGTATATTGTTTTTAATGTTATGTATCTCAGGAACATGTTGATTAGCATTGGACCAAAGGATTGCAGAGACTTAGAAGATATTTGAGGTTGTTTAGATAGAAACGTTGATTGGAAGATAATTTAATTCCATAACGGTATAGTAGTGACACACACACACACACACATACACACACACACACACATATATATATATATATATATATATATATATATATATATATATATATATATATATATATATATATATATATATATATATATATATATATATATATATATATATATATATATATATATATATATATATATATATATATATATATATATATATATATATATATATATATATATATATATATATATATATATATATATATATATATATATATATATATATATATATATATATATATATATGGACTATGTTTATGGTATAGCATTACCCTATGTAGTTGTATTAAAATGTTTACGATGCCTCGAGATTTATTTGGGTTATTTGATTGAGTCGTGTCCGTATGAATATTGTTTAAATAGCCCAGTGGTCATGCCGAAATTTTCTGTAGAAATGTTGTATCATTTCGGGGCATTAGCTTTAAAATGTTATACTGATTTACTATGGTTGTGTTGATATGAGTTTATAACCCCCAAAGTTGTTTAAATATTTTTAAAACTCATTTGTATTTACTAGGACCAAAGTTTTTAAAAGTATGACTTTATGTCATAAACAAAGTTTTTTAAAATACGAGTTTTTAACAATCTATCGTGTTTTATATAATATTACACCAATTAAGGTATATAAGAGTTGGTGTGTTACACCTTGGTTCGGTTTTGGTCTTGGCTATGTTCCAGCTTCGATTCTCAAGACTTGTTTTGGTTTTGGTGTTTGGCTAGGTTCCACCTTCGGTTTTCAAGACTTGTTTCTACCTTCAGTTAGGTGCTTGTCAACTTTGGTTTTAAGTTCTGTTTGCATGTCGTTACTTTCGTTACTTCAACATCTCTATCATTTACACTAATAATATAGTAATCAGAATAGAAAAAACATATAAGATAAATAAACTGATAGATTTTACCAAATGGTTGAAATGAACTCTTAATTTTTTTTTACTCCAATGGTAATAAGTTATCAATAAACTTTTTAGTAAAAGGCGATATCATTGAAGATATATTCTCATTTGTCTACTTATTTTATTATACCATAAGTAAAATAATATGTATTTAATTTGTCAAAAGTAAAATAAATTACACCATTAAATAGATCTCGTAAACGCTCGAACAAAGACCAATATATGTCGACAATGTTTTTATTATTAATTTTATTTTTAGTTCAATAAAAAGTTATACGGATTACATTTTGTCAAAATGCATAATAGAAAAAAATTGTTTTTGACTTAGGACATAAATACATAAAAATATGGGTTGAATAAATAAATAAATTCTTGGACCCATTTAAGGCTAAGAGTAGCGGTGCCTCCAATATTTGGAGGCATTGACGCTACGTAGGCGTCACGTCATTTCGTTGGCAACATTGCAGTTTCTTGTTGCAGTCAAGGGGTGGGTTGTTGACAACATTTTTTTTTAAATTTTAAAATTTATATTTTAAATAAAAATAAAACACACCATAACATTTCATTAAATAAAACTAGAATTACATAAACCTATGGAATTGAAATTTCATGATTTTAAGGAAATAAAAGACATAGCAACTTGAAATTTAAAAACTACAAATTATATTTGGCTCGGATTTGCGTTTTGATGGACATCGCGGCTTCGTAATTCTCCCCAGTAAGGTGAGTCAACTCTTGCATTAGCATTTGCATTTCCTCGAGCCGGGTATTTTCCATCCGCTGTTTATCCAAAGACGTGCGTAAACCTTCAAACTGCTCACACATTTGGTCAAATTGTTCAAATCGTACACTACCGCAAGAAGTTGATGAAGTCGTCTTCCCCTTTCCTTTTGCCCGGTCTCTACCCATCGGACGGGAAGGCGGTGATGGTTCCACTTCTTCAACGTCATCGTTAAGATCGACTCCGACACGACCATCGATGAAACTTGATAAGACCCCGACTCAGAGTTTTTGCTTCTTTCGGTCCCCGAACCACCAACTTCCATCTTCCAAACTTGTTCCCCATCTCTTGCTTGATCGAACAACAATCCAAGCATGTACGAATTTAAACGGCATTGCGTGGTCGTTTCGGTACATGTAGTGCGCTTTCTCCAAAAGGGTTGCCTCGCTTTCACCGCTTTGCTATTGGTTAACAAAGTTGGTATAAATACCGTTGAAACTCATAATGCACTTGTTCATATTATTCCACTTGGTGCTGCATTAATCCTTGTTTCGGTATCCCCGACCACGTTTCATTCCTTTGCGAAAACGTTTCGTAACACGTAACCAAAACCTATCACGTGTTTGATTTTTCCCCGTGTTTGAATCCTCGGGCACATCGAACCACGCCCGAGCTAACTCGGTCGCCTCTTCCACCGTCCACTTGGTACTTGGGCCCCGACCACGTCTTTATGGAGGCTCCTCGGGTTCAGATGATGCGTCGGAATCGGCCCCGCTTGCGGTGGTGGTTGCACGGTTTAGGTAGGTGGTTGCTCGGCTTGGGTGGGATTTGCAATTGTTGGAATTGGAAGTTTGATGGTGATGATTCTTGAAACGGGTTGAAATTTTGTTGGAAAAGTTGTTGTGGCATAACCCCAAATTGCGGATAAAAGGGTGCACCACTCAACATCGGGTTAGGCGAATAAATCAGAGCTTCGAACTGTGGCCGATACGGTGGTGGAGAAGATGGATCGAACCCGAATAAATTCGATTTGTTTTGAGGGTTGTTTGAAGCCATTTTTTATACAAAGAAAGAAATTGTTTCTTTAAAATGTGTAGGTGAAAGTGGGTGTTATATGTGTATATATAGAGTATATTTGAAAAAAAATAATTTAACTTTCTACCGTTGAAAAACGGTCAACACATTTGAAGAAGGAAGAGAGAGACAGCGGCAAAGGCATGCCGCTCACCTTTGCCGCCCAACCTATGCCGCACGGCCGCACCTAGGGGGCGGTGTTTGCCGCCGGTAAAGATTGCCACGAGGGATGCCGCCAACGTTTTTTGCCTCCGCTCCGTATAGCCTAAGAACTTCTATAAAATTTGTGAATAATAAATAATAGTTTATAAGAAATATATAAGTGTCATGTTAATAACGTGCATAAAAATGGCAATTAATGTGGCCATATTTTGGGCATCTACAAAGATATCCCACATTGAAGATGTTTAGACATACATGAGTGTTTGGATAACAACTCCAAATAAGGTCCAACATTTTGATGCCGTTAGACCCTGTGAATTAATATCTCTGAAGCTTGGATAACGGAAAACTATTTTTAAAAAGCCCCTCTAATCCCTAAATAAATCGGGAGATTCGATTTATCTGTTCTTGTAAACTGTTTTTAGGAACTGAATTTTATGTTAATGTAAGCATTCATTGGAGCATTTAAACATTTGCCAATTTCCATGTAGAAATGCATCAATTTTCATTGAATATTTTACTCCATCACTGCATAGAATGATAAAAACTATTCAATATTTTAGAGGTCCAAGGTAATATTTTTAGAGAAAATTTAAACATGGATAACAGTGATCGTATTTTATGCTACTTTCAAATCGGAACAATGTATTTAAATATTTGCATGTTTATACAATGTAATTTTATAGATTTATATGTAATTAGAATTTGCATGTATTATTAATAGTTTATTTATTCTAGTTTCTAGGCAATATAATATTTTTTTCAAAAGTCAATCTTGGCATTGAAAATGTTCTTTCAACACAACAAAAAGTATTTCAATTTCAGTTAGTATATATTTTTACATAAATAAAATAATAACATGGTTTAGTTTCCGTTAGGTCAAGCCGTCAAGGTCATTTTTCTCAACTTTTGCTAAGGCATAGTCATTATAATTGTTTTTACTACAATCAAATTACGATTCAATAGAATAGCTTGCAATATCATTATTTATACACAAAAAAAAAATCTTTCGAATAGACAATGATATTAAACTAGCAACGAGCTAAAAAAACAAAAAAGTTTGCAAAGTATCGAAAGCCGAAGTCGGGGTTTGTAACCACCTGATCCAGTTTGGACTTTGGATAATCTATTAAATATCCAAAAATACAACTATGGGATAATCCTATCAAAAAGGAAAAAAATTCACGGTTTTTGTAACCCAAAAAGTCATAAAAAATCAATATTGTTGTTTAAATGACTTCATCAAGACATTGTGTTTGCAATATGGTAAATAAAACAGTTCTCTTATACTGGCCACTATGGGAATATTAATATCCCACCAAGGTCCTATATTCCTCCAAATAAAAAAACCATATGACACGAAAAAAAATTGCTCCTATGTCTCAATGTGAGAATCGCATACAGGACAAATAATATAATCAACATTAACTACTCTGTTAATGAAATTAATTCTAATTGACAAACAACAAGATTAACTCTAATTGACAAACGGTCCGAAACTGTTCTCCACATAAATAAATTTAATGTTATGGGAAGCAATCAACTTCAACCGGTGACATCTCCCTCACAACTAAAGCATTGGCGGACCTTCATAGGTGCTTGGGGTAGCCTGTGTTACCCCTGAAAATTTCCCAATAAGTATACTTTTTTTTTTGAAATTTTATTTTTATGTATCGGTGCTACTGCTGAAATATAATCGGGATACCATTGCAGTTCCGGCCGATGACTTCCTTTCTATCTGGTGGCTTTGTGCTACCCCTGACCTTCTTTTCTGGATCTGCCACTAAACTAAAGCCTCGGTATCAATAAGTCTTTTAATCAGAGATACCATGAAATCACTCTTTAAAATGTTATTATTTGTGTAAAATAGTAATATTATACTATTAATAGTTTACAAAAATCAAAACATATTTACTATATTAAGTAATGTCTAGTTTCTCCTTTTTGGCACACCATTTTGTTGGGGTGTTCCGAGAAGAACCAATTGTGAAACAATTTCAAAATAGTTTCTTAGATGATTGCTAAATTTCTGACTAAGATATATTTCATCCCTATCGGGTCAGAGAATCTTATTTTTTTTTTCTCAAGTTGATTCTTTACTTCGTTCTGAAATGTCATGAACACCTTCAAGGCTTCAGAGTTATGTTTAATTAGATAGTTTAAATCTTAGACCTCCTATATAGAATTTCACAATTTCATACACTAATTTGTATGCATGAACACATCTAGTTATTGTGGTTTTTGAATGTTTCTTGTTAAAATATTAACTATTTGTTTTATTTTTTAACTTCTAAATAAAAATACAATATAAATATAATCTATACATAAATAAATTGTTCCTAATTGTTAGCCTTTTAATCATTTGGCAAAAAGTAAACCAATAAATAGTTCGCCTGCGAGGTCCAATACGATAAGCAGCAAGTAAATGCCGCTTAATTTTGTCAAATGTGATTTACAAGAACCAATAAGATGATGCAACGTATTTTTTTCATAAGTATATCTGATTTTGAGTTTTTATAAGGCATGCCTTTTTATAAATGCTAGTTATCTAAAAATAGATTCTGGAATTTAGTTTTTATATTTTAAGATGAAAATACAAATAATATAGGCCAATGATACGAGAGTAAGTTTTAGCGGGAAAAGTCTTGTAAAATATTCGCATCCTGTATTTTGCATCAGATTTTAGGGGATGCTCCTAGCCTCCTATCAATGAAACCTTAGCGGCAGCCACGATTAATGCCATTATAAATTTACGATATTACCCCCGGCCTCCATGCATAAATCAATTTTTTTTGGAACCGGCAAATATATTATAAAACGAGCCAACACTAGCAAGGTGCTAGGGGGCAAAGTACAGCAAAAAAATCAAAAAGAAAATACAAAGAAAAAACAAGACATAGAACCGAACATATTATAAACTAGGCACAACTAAGTGGTTTTTTTACACCAATCCTCCCATTTCATCCCTCCCCATGCGCATCTATACTTTCTCCAGGAGAATGTTAGTGTTTTTATTGTTGTCACTGTGTTCATCGTTGATGAGAATACTCCTTTGAAGATCCTATTGTTCCTCGCACACCATATTACCCATAATGAGCCAAACAGTATACACGTTAAGATCTTCCTCTTTTTAGGACAATGTCCCCAACATCGAGCATAGTCAATCACCATATATATCGAATCAAATGTCACGAAGGGGGTATCAATCCATTCAAATATTAATCGCCAACCCTCATTAACCGTTGAGCAGTGAAGAAGGAGATGTGTTGAGGATTCATCACAGGTTTGACATGCACCACATAATCCGGAATTCAAATTAACACCACGCCTTAGTAAGGCTACCGCAGAAGGGATTTTGTCCTGCTTTGCTCTCCATATGAAACATAATACTTTGTAAGGGATCAGTTTAAGCCAAGGAAAATAGCCATCAGAAATTGGATAATGAGCTCGATCACATCTCTCTCGCATCAGCGCGACCTGGAACAAACCATCAGCTACAAAACTCGAATTCCACTAATGTAACACCCGGTTTCTCATATTCAGGATACATTGATAATTAATTCAAAATAACTATCATTTAGGTGTAGTCCTCAAAGATGAGTAACAAGTTTTACAAGATACTATCAAAAGCATAGTTTAAGTACTTATTTACATACAACAAGTTTCATACTAGTTTTCTCAAAAATCGAATGTTTACAAAAGACCTAGTCTAACACAAGAAAGTAAGTCCAAGTCCAAAGTCCATATCATTTCCAGCTAACCCTCCGTGATGCGTTTCCCACGATCTGCAATTCCAGAACCTAACATAATTAACATTAATAAACAAAACATGAGCTTTGGGAGCTCTGTGAGTAATTAAAGTTTAACTGGACAGCAATTATCCATCTTCTCATTCACATCTTTCTCAATAAACCATCTTGATCCTCAATATATACTCATAATGAGGTTCATCTATCCTAACTCTCATAATTGGTATACTCAACCAATTTCAAAACAATTGAAATCATACTCCTTTTGCAATAAACATTAAAACCAACACATAATTAATCTATTAATAACTACTCACCTGTTTTTGGGTTACTCTGTGGTGTTGGAATACGATAGCATAAAAACAACGCAGCGGAAACAGAAATCAAAATCGTATTCAACCAGGATCACAGAATCATGCACACTTTTGTAACTGTAAAATCAAGATGGTTCAAGACATACCTTTTAAATCTCAGATCTGATTTTGTTAGGATGACGAGAGCCCAAAGTAGAACTCCTCTAATGTAATCGCACCCAAGACAACGATCCAGCACCCGTTGATGTAGTATATACCTTTGCTTGAAGTTTTAGCACGTAATACTTACGGTTTTGAAAGAAATCGGCCGTATACCGAGGGGTGGGAGGAGGGTGACGAAAATTAGGGTTTTGGCAGCCACTACAACTCAGATCTAGGGTTGTATTTATAGTGCTCTTCATCCTTATCCCCTCCCTTGTGGATATTTCACTTTGGTCCTTTATCCTTATTAAGTTTCTAAGTAATATACCTTTACTTTGGTATATTAATAAACTTAACCATTAAGTTTCTAATTAATATATCTTTACTTTGATATATTAATAAACTTAACCCCTCAAGTTTATTTTCGATCTCTTTTAGCTAAATCGACTCTTGCGTGTAACCCAAAAGGACCCTACTATTCATAGTAATATTACCAACTTGTTATAACGATGGGCATATAACCAACAGTCTCCCACTTGCACTTGTTATAACAACTGTATGGTCTAATATTCCCTAACCTAGTAAGGTGTATGTCATCCAAGACAAGTGCCGTGTTCATCTAATGAAACAGCCCTTAGGCAAGTGATCAAATATTCCTTTGTTCTAAAAGATATCCTTATGAACATCTGACATGGAATCATGTCAGTCTCAGACATTCAATATTATGTTTCCCGATAGAGATTTGTGATGACCACAACAAACTGCACTATTGATTCTATATCAATTCAGTCTCGGTACGGCCGTACACTTGCTGTCAGCACCAAATCATCGAGGGGCCCATGGATATCGCTTCTCCTGTTAGGGCAGAAGGAACAAATAAACTTTGACTACATGGATCTCGCCTACTCATCATGTCATACCTGGACATTCCCTGTATGGCTGCCAGTTACGGACAACGTTGGAGAAAACCAAGGCACAACAGACTGCAGGACAAAGAATTAATGCATCTCCGCTTGAAGAATATAAGATATTACCATCTTAGAATTACTCGTGACAGATTCCATGAAGTAATCTCTAAGCGCATGTTACTCCAATACTTAATCTCTATTAAGTACACATGAGAATTAGTGCATCTCCATACTATGCCCATCTCTATGGACAATTTACCAATTCCTCATGTCAGTCTTGAATCAATACTTACTCCCAAAAGTATGACCGACTGTGGACAGTTTGAATAATAATTAAATTATTCAGGAAGTCAATAAAACACGCAAAATCGGAACACAATGATAAACTAATGAAATGACTGCCTTTATGCATATATTATGTTCTCCACATAATAATCTTCATATCAGATAGAGTTTTTCATTGCTTAAGTTCCCAATACCAATCAAACTATACTAACTTCACTCAAAGTCAATTCATTTGCATATCTAATGCATATGGACTTAGCATGATCGGTCTTGCTTAGTCCGAGACATTGACTTAGTGATCAGATCAGCTATATTGCCTCATCCGATATAGCTCTATTAACTGAGATGTCTCTTTTGGTAAGAACCCGGATCCTGACTGTGCACAAGAACCGTTTCTATTAGTTTTAGAAGCTAGTATCAATGTGCTTCTTTACACTAAGTTCTTCCATACTATAATGGATCAAGAATATCTTAAACATTTAAGATACTTCGTGACTTCCATCTATTTGACTTTTGCCAAGATTAGCCTAATGTCAAATCATCATCCTCAAGGCATATGATACATTAGGTCTCGTACATTATGAGATTGATCCATATGCAAGTGCATACGGGACTCAACTCATTTCATCCAGGATCTTAATGGAACTAGGACTCTGAGTTTCACTCAGTCCTAAACCCTGATACAGAAACTTGAATCCCTTATAGGAGTCTTGTATCTTTAGATCCGACTGCTCATGTACTCTAGATTATCCTTATGAAGCACTTAGTTCTATCTCCATAGATCATGATGCTTCATATGCAATAGGTCACTCCTATGTCATTTGTAGCACAGCAATTCTCATTTATTTATGATTTCTCGATATAGGGATGTTTACATGAGAACTTTGCTATCTGCATACAACATAGGTTGGACTTCAGTGCTCCCACTAGCACTGACATTTACATAGTTCACTTTTGTTTCCAAAATCCCTATGAAGCACTTAATTCTATCTCCATAGATCAAAATGCTTCATGCGCATTAAGTCTCTACTGTGTCATTTATAGCATATCAATTCTCATTTATTTCATATTTCTCGAGATAGGGACATTTACATGAGAACTTTGCTATATGTGTACGACATAGGGTAGACTTCAATGCTCCCACTAGCTCCGACATATACACATGACTCATCTTTACTTCTCGAAAATCCAAACTCTTTGATTTTCTCATCGAAGCAGAGATTCCAGCTACGAGATGCTTGTTTGAGTCCATAAATCGACTTCACAAGTTTACACACTCTATTAGGATATTTGGACTGTACAAAACCCCCTGGTTGTGTCATATACACATCCTCTGAAAGTTTTCTGTTAAGGAAAGCGGTTTTTAAATCTCATGCTTGTTTGACGCGATATTTCAAGTACCGCGGCGCGGACGTCGATCAGATTCGATAAATCAGAAAAAAACGATTTTTAACAATTTTAATCGAATCAAAACAGTACAAAATCATGATAAAGCGGCTCTGATACCACTGTTGGAATACGATAGCATAAAAACAACGCAGCGGAAACAGAAATCAAAATCGTATTCAACCAGGATCACAGAATCATGCACACTTTTGTAACTGTAAAATCAAGATGGTTCAAGACATACCTTTTAAATCTCAGATCTGATTTTGTTAGGATGAGGAGAGCCCAAAGTAGAACTCCTCTAATGTAATCGCACCCAAGACAACGATCCAGCACCCGTTGATGTAGTATATACCTTTGCTTGAAGTTTTAGCACGTAATACTTACGGTTTTGAAAGAAATCGGCCGTATACCGAGGGGTGGGAGGAGGGTGACGAAAATTAGGGTTTTGGCAGCCACTACAACTCAGATCTAGGGTTGTATTTATAGTGCTCCTCATCCTTATCCCCTCACTTGTGGATATTTCACTTTGGTCCTTTATCCTTATTAAGTTTCTAAGTAATATACCTTTACTTTGGTATATTAATAAACTTAACCATTAAGTTTCTAATTAATATATCTTTACTTTGATATATTAATAAACTTAACCCCTCAAGTTTATTTTCGATCTCTTTTAGCTAAATTGTCTCTTGCGTGTAACCCAAAAGGACCCTACTATTCATAGTAATATTACCAACTTGTTATAACGATGGGCATATAACCAACATGTGGAACTCCTGAACCGCGTGTATCGTGCTCCTGTCTAGCCTTAGCTGTATCACAATATCTCGAGTCAAAACTCAATATTCAACAATCTCAATCATACTCAATATCGATAACAATCAAGAATTTGAATCATAAGAGAGGGTTACAATCAAAAGATAGCAATACTATCCTAGTTGTAACTTCCAATTTCACCAATTTAACTCATATAACCCTAGGAACACAATACAAACACTTCACTAGCTTGGGTCTCGAATTAGAACTCCATTACACACACTAATCCAAGTAAACTCACTCTAATTCATGCTAGTTGCAGGTGGTTCATCAAAACCACTTGGAACTATCTCAAAGCGAGAAATCCAACCGTCAAAATGAAGTAAAAATCGAGGAGAATTACCTTTCAAGCTCAAAGTGTAAATCCCTAGCTTCAATTCATGAAAGATAAGCTCTAATCTTGACTTTGGAGGCTTAGAATTGGTTTTCTAGGGTTTGGAGAGGTTTTTGACGAAAAGGGTTTTAACCCAAAATGAAGCAAAGTCGTACTTTAAAAATAGATCTGCACGATTACACGACCCGTGTTAAAGTTACACGGCCCGTGTTAAAGTTACACGGCCCGTGTAACTATCGGTATGGAATTAGAATTTGGTCTGCAGAACTATACGACCCGTGTCCGTATTACACGACCCGTGCTGCACACTTTACACGACCCGTGTAACCCACGGTATTCTCAGCAAGTCCAAAGAGATTTCCCACACGACCCGTGTAACTCCTACACGACCCGTGTAACCTGCTTTTAGCATTTTTCAATCTCAAACTTCATCCAAATGAAATTCTAACTACCCAAACTCATGCAATAGCCTAATTAATCTTAATTACACTAAGATTAACTCAAAATCTCAAAAATTTAATAACACAGTATTACAACTGAAGGGCTTCCTCATCCCTTCTGAGCACATCTAACGCATCGATGCCCAAATTATCTAGGGATTTCTTGATGTTAACAATATTTAACCATACTCCTGGCATTCTTTTATTTGCTAGAACCATAGTAGGCCTGCCATGTAACAAATGTAGCCCATTAATCACTCGAGCCCACATGAGATTCGGATCAGATTTCAACTTCCACCACCATTTAGCGAGAAAGGAAATATTTAGCGCTTTAATTGAACCAAGACCGAGTCCGCCGACTTTCTTAGGTGCAGTTATTTTTTCCCATGAGACCCAGTGAATGCATGCTCTATCGTTTGATCCTTTCCATATGAATTGCCTCCTTAATCTTTCCAGTTCATCTAGTACACCAGATGGGGCTCCAAAACTTAGGGTTTTTTATTTCCAAAGTGACAATTTGGATTTGAACTTGTCAACAATTGGTTTCCAACTTTTTTTCAATTTCATATTATCGCCCATGGGAATTCCAAGATACATGAAAGGAAGCTTTGCAGGTGCGCAACCAAGCGGGACAGCCTAATTCTCCACCTTAGTCGAGTCAACACTGATACCGAACACCCTGGATTTTGTGAAATTTACTTTTAGCCCTGACACCGCGTTGAATATTTTGAGAATCCTGGCAAGATTGTAAATGTTTCTTCTTGACCAGTCGCCAACAAATAAGGCATCATCTGCATAAAATATATGAGAAATAATAATGTTAGTATTTGGGATGCGAATTCCATCAAGAATTCCTTTCTCAACTGCGGCTTTCATCATGACATTGAGACCCTCCATGGCAATTATAAATAGGAAAAGAGATAATGGATCTCTTTGTCTGACTCCCTTGCTCGATGAAAATTCCTTTGTTGGACTTCCGTTTACCAGAACCGAAGCTCTCCCCGATTGGAGACAGCCCGCAATCCATTGTCTCCATTTCACACCGTAGTTCATTTGTTCCATTACAGAATCCAAGAATTCCCAGCTCACCGAATCGAATGCTTTATCAAAATCAGCCTTGAATAAAAGCATTTGTTTTCTATTTTTCTTACTCCATGAGCAAAGTTCGTTGACGATCAACGGGCCTTCCAGAATGTTCCTTCCATTAACGAAGGCTGATTGTGTATCATCAATGCATTCACCGATAACACTTTTCAAATGAGTCGCCAGGAGTTTTGCGATAATTTTATACAAGCCACCGATGAGACTGATAGGAAGATAGTCAGATAGCACTAATGGATCCTTTACTTTTGCAGCCAGGGAGATGAAAGATGTGTTACATCCAGGTGAGAACGTTCCCCTTGCTTCAAAACCACGAACAAACTCAATGATATCACACTTAAACAACTCCCAGTAATTTTTGAAAAATTTAAATGTAAATCCATCCGGACCGGGTGCCTTGTCTGAACCACACTCCCAAATTGCCCTTTTAATTTCAAATTCTGAAAAAGGTCCCTCCAAAAATTCACTATTGCTCGAGGATATTTTCTTAAATCTTGAACTTCTTATTTTAGGTCTTGAAACCCATTTTTCTTTGAAGTTGCATGAGAAGAATCGTTGAACATTTTTTATATCATCCGGGATGTTATTCCACTTGTAACGACCATTTTCAAAAAAAAAAAAAATGAATAGTAACTCGGCGACGTGAATAGTGCTCGCGACGCGACGTGAATAATGCTCGCGACGTGAGGCCTGGAAAAAGCTTCTAGAGAGGTGCGCGATGAGGTAAGTGCTTACGTAATGGTCACGACGCGACCGGGGGTCCGTCGCGACGCGAAGAGGGTTCAGAGGCCTATAAATAGGAGCTCCAAGCCTCATTTTTGGGCAAAACAAATACTAAACACTTATATACTATAGAGGAGTGTGTTAGTAAGGAAGAGGTGCTATAAGAGAGGGAAATCAATAGGTTCGGGTAGCGATCATCGTCTCGACATACGGAAAGTAAGTTCCAAACCTTTAGTACAATTATAATAGTATTTTGCATATAATATGAAGGGAACGATTGCTAGTCATTTTGACTTATATCAAATAACCAAGTTCGAGCCGGGAGATAACCCAGGCTATGGAGACTTTGTTCCGAAATGATGCTAATTGATTTACTTACGAGAACGGTGCCTAGGCCGGTTACATGGGATCTGGTTGTTGGATTTTCCGAAAGGCTAAAATGCTGAAAGGATCCTGCCACCCCATCTAATCTTCTACCTGGCTGTTCTTTACTTGATAAATCATGAAGTGTTATTTTACAACTATTAAAAAGGGTGAATGGAAGATTTATAAATGATAGATTTTGTACTGTGATAACAGTCAAGGTTGGAAGAGGATACAAGGCAGAAAAAGACAAAAGCTTTAGTCAACAACCAGGTGAGTAATCGATACCTAAGTGTTACTTTTCTTGTGGGGCCACATTACCGGTTCATGTGATTGGGACCACCTTACCGTGGGGTCACATACTCGGTACTCGTGGTTGAGACCACCTTTCCTGTGGGGCCACTGACTATTGTTTGTGGTTGGGACCACATATATACGTTGTGACGATCGTGTAAGCAGTAATTGTGGTGGGACCACATACAAGTGTTGTGATGGCTTAATCGGCCGGCAGTTCTATCACTCACTCAGGGGATGCACACTGAGTCCTTAGGACTCGATATTGCTGGGAACCATGATATGATGTGGAAGCTGAAAATTCTATGTTGTGTATATTTTTTTTGTAACGCTTATCGATTATTCACTGAGCTTGTAAAGCTCATCCTTGTTGATACTAACTGTGCAGGTGCTGTAGACCCTACTAAAGGGAAGGATCTAATTCGGGGTTAGAACTGATGACCGTAGCAGCCCGGCTTTGGGGAGATACCACTTGTACCTTTTTCTTGTAATATATACCCTGTATAATATTTTGTTGAATAAAATATGTTTTAAAGTGTGGAAAATAAATGGGCATATTTATATTGAAAGTCGGGTGTTACAAGTTGGTATCAGAGCCAGGTTTAAGTGAATTAGGTGTCTATAGGGTAGATACCTAGACTTGAACCTTAGGAAATAGTGGAATTTGGGATTGGAAAAGGATAATTTATGTTAAGAGACTAATATTTCTGTTGAACTTTGAAGATGGCAAACACTAGGAGTGGTCAGAGCCGAGGAGGTGCTAGGCAGGGAGCTTCCAGGGGAGGCAGATCTCGATCACAGGGCTCAGTGCCCCGGGAGGCGGGAGAGGCAGCAAAGAACCAGCCGGATTTACGAGCTATCATTACTGATGTGGTACGGGAGTTATTACCCACTATAGTAGAGACACATAGGGAGGATACTGCTAAGAAGGTGCATGATGGAGCCCCCAGAGACGAGGGACACGCCGAAAGTGGAGTACACGTGGCAGATAAAGGCAAAGGTGTCGAGGGAACGTCAGAAGGGAAAACCAAGTGTACATATAAGAATTTCCTTAGTTGCAAGGCTAAGGAATTTACGGGAACTAATAATCCCGTACAGGCGATGGAATGGTTGATACACACGGAAAAAGTTTTCCGAATCAGCAAGTGTGAAGAGGCGGATAAGGTGGAGTGCGCCACCAACCTTCTCACTGGGAATGCCCAATATTGGTGGCAAGTTTTTAGTAGAGGTTTGGGTTCCAGTTTGGCTGAAATGTTGACATGGGAGCAATTTAAAGCCAAATTTACTAAGGAATACTGTTCTGAGGTTGCGGTGAAAAAGCTGACAGAAGAGTTCTTACATTTGGAACAAGGAACTCGTTCTGTGCAAGAATATACTATGGATTTATTGGAGAAAGCTAGATTTTGTGAACATGAGGTTGATACTGAGAAAAGAAAGATAGACAAGTACGTATGGGGATTGAAAACCCGGATTCGAGAGGTTGTACAGCCACTCAAGCTGACTACCTTTCGGCAAGTGGTTGATCGAGCGGTGGAGCGTGAGGCGGAGCTGCAGCGTCAACAGAATGAAAGAAAGGCAGCAGAGGCGAAAAGGAAGGCTGAGGAACGCCCGTGGACTTCTCAGAAGAAGTCCCAACAATCAGAATCTGGGTCGCGGGGTCAGACTCGGAAGGATGAAGGCAAATGGTGCGACAAATGCCGGAGGAAGCATACGGGAGATTGCCCTACCAGTCCCTCACCATTGTATTGTTTTAAGTGTGGGAAGACGGGACACTATGCTCGAGATTGCAACCAAACAACTCGAGTATGTGACAACGCCTAGTGATATCAAGTATTTTAGGCGTTGTTGAGCCCTGTTCTTGGTTAAATTATATCAAATATGCATGGGTATTCTCTCTTTTCGTGTCAGGCCTTGTCTGGAGAAAAAGAACAGAAACAGGGACTAAAAGTGTACAAAAGGAAAAAGTATGGAAAGAATGAAAAATCAAGAGAAGACGTACGCGCGCCGCGGATTCATCTTCTGCGCGACGCGGGCGTAAGGCGGTGGAACACATTTGAATGACGAAAAAACGGGGAACGGATAAGTACGCGCGCCGCGGATTTCACTTATGCGCGGCGCGGTCACGGGAAATTTGCAACTATAAATAGAGGCATTTCCAGCCGAAAACCCTAGCAAAGACCGAGGGAAAACATCGACCTAGAAGCTCTTTGACTCGAGGATTCCATTTCAAAAGCCATCATTTGGTATTTTCAAGTTTTAGATTTTATTTCATTTTAGTTAAACATTTGTAAGCTTTGAGTTGAATCTTTGGGCGTGACAACCATTGATCTTCAGCTTAGGGTTCTGTTTTTAGTGGTGTTTGGTTACTGATTTAATGTTTGGATATTGGTTTTGGTGAATGAAATCATTCGGTTAATGTTAACATTGACTTTTCGGTATTTTGGATGTTAGATTGTGTTTTGATTGTTTGTTTGTGTTTGGATTTTGTTTGTGACTTAGTTGGGACTATTTCCCTTTGCTGAAAACAGTAGCTAACTTGGTTAGGTTAGGCATTAAACGTTGGCTATTAACTGTCTTTTAGAACTTTTGGTTATTAGCTAGTTTATGCTACGCTTGGTTTTGCTAGTTTGGATGCCTTCAATTGCTTCTGATTCAGAGATGTACTTCTGAGTTCAGAAAGTAACTAGGTCATTTGGACATAGCTAAGCTTGGCTTGGGTGTTTGAATATTGTTTCAAGGTAGAAAGATAGAAATTAGTTCCTCCGACTATAGCTGTGACACTATTAGTTGGTAATCTCTCATCTAGGCTAACCACGTAGCTCCTGTGGATCGACCCTGACTCCACTATACTAGTGAATGTTAGGTTACTTCTTATTTTTGACCGCATGACGACCTCTGCGTGCATGTCAGTATGTTTCCAGTGTGGAGCCAAAGATCATATCCGATCAGAATGTCCACAGCTGAAGACAGGAGGATCCCGAGACAGGACACGGGAGGAGCAGGGAAGAGAAAGGAAGGAGGCGCGAGGTGGACCAGTAGTCTCCCGAGCATTCCAGATGACCGTTGAGGAGGCCCGGGAAAAGACTGATGTTATCACAGGTATTTTCAAACTAAACTCGATCCCTGCATATGTATTCTTTGATCCTGGAGCCACCGACTCCTTTATATCCACATCATTCATGCCCCAAATTTCGATACCCTTAACCCCGTTGAATGAAGAACTGGAGGTAGAAGTAGCAGGTGGTAGATATGTATATGTCTCTGAACAGATGCCAGGGTGTCAGCTTGAGATTAACGGGACCATTTTCCCTATTGATCTGAAGCCGATCACCACCAGAGAATTTGAAGTAATTGTAGGAATGGACTGGTTAGCATCCAATGATGCTCAAGTCGATTGTAAAAGAAAAAGAATTGCAGTTCTGGCACCAGACGGGTCGCAAATAATAATTCAAGGTGAACGGCCACGTACAAGGATGCCTGTCGTGTCTTTTGCCAAAGTACGACGTCATAACAACAAAGAAGGAATATTTTACATGGCATGTGTGGTCTCGACAGAGCCTACCAAACGATCCGTTGAAGATGTCGCCGTTGTAAAGGAGTTTGCTGATGTTTTTCCCGATGAGCTTCCGGGATTACCTCCGGATCGGCAGCTAGAGTTTACTATCGATTTGGTTCCAGGAGCAGCCCCTATTGCTCGTGCTCCTTATCGATTAGCACCATCAGAAATGGCAGAGTTGAGGAAGCAGTTGCAGGAATTACTCGATCGGGGATTCATTCGACCGAGTACTTCACCTTGGGGAGCACCTATCTTGTTTGTGAAGAAGAAGGACGGGCCTATGCGAATGTGTATAGACTATAGAGAACTGAACAAGATCACCATAAAGAATAAATACCCCCTACCCAGGATCGATGATTTATTCGATCAGCTTCAGGGTGCATCCTATTTCTCTAAGATTGATCTAAGATCGGGATATCATCAGCTGAAGATTCGGGAGTCGGATATCCCGAAGACTGCCTTCCGTACCCGTTACGGACATTATGAGTTCCTGGTGATGCCGTTTGGGTTAACCAATGCCCCTGCAGCTTTCATGGACTTGATGAACAGAGTGTGTCGTCCATTTCTTGATACCTCTGTTATCGTGTTCATTGATGATATACTAATCTATTCCCGGAGTCAGGAAGAGCACGAGACGCATCTACGTCAAGTTTTGGAGTTACTCCGTCAAGAGAAGCTGTATGCCAAGTTCTCAAAGTGTGAATTTTGGCTTCGTGAAGTTCAGTTTCTGGGACATGTTATTAGCAGCGAAGGTGTTAAAGTCGATCCTGCAAAGATCGAGGCTGTAATGAAGTGGGAGCCGCCACGGAATCCGTCAGAGATACGCAGTTTTCTTGGGCTAGCTGGATATTACAGGAGATTTGTAGAGAACTTCTCTTCTATTGCAGCTACTATGACCAAATTAACTAAGAAGGGCGAGAAGTTTGAATGGACGGAAGAACAGCAAGCTGCATTTCAGAAGCTGAAGCAAGCTTTGTGTCAATCCCCAGTTCTTGCATTACCACAATGTGGAGAAGACTTTGTGGTTTACAGTGACGCCTCTAGGGTAGGTTTGGGATGTGTCTTAATGCAGAGGGGCAGGGTGATTGCATACGCATCCAGACAATTGAAGGAAGCTGAGAAAAAATACCTGGTGCATGATCTGGAACTAGCTGCTGTGGTGTTAGCATTAAAGTTGTGGAGACATTACCTATATGGAGTAAAGTTCAGGATCCATACGGACCACAAAAGTCTTAAATACTTGTTCAATCAAAAGGATCTGAAGCTGAGTCCTCGTTTTATTGGCCCGTTCCGGGTATTACAAAGGGTGGGAGCTGTAGCCTATCGGTTAGAGCTACCCGAGGAGTTAAGAGGCATTCACAACGTCTTCCATGTGTCGCATTTGAGAAAGACTCTGTTTGACGAGTCCCAACGAGTGCCTTTACCTAAAATTGAAATAGATGAAAAGCTGAGGTACCCGGAGCAGCCAGAAAAGATTTTAGACCGCAAGGTGAGACAGTTGCGGAACAAGAAGATTAATATGGTAAAAGTACAGTGGCGGTATCACAAGGGCTCGGATGTAACTTGGGAAGCCGAAGAGGAAATGAGGGCAAAGTACCCCCAATTGTTTGCTTGATTCCGGGGACGGAATCTTATAAAGGGGGGGAGCACTTGTAACGACCATTTTCAAAAAAAAAAAAAAATGAATAGTAACTCGGCAGCGTGAATAGTGCTCGCGACGCGACGTGAATAGTGCTCGCGACGCGAGGCCTGGAAAAAGCTTCTAGAGAGGTGCGCGATGAGGTAAGTGCTTACGTAATGGTCACGACGCGACCGGGGGTCCGTCGCGACGCGAAGAGGGTCCAGAGGCCTATAAATAGGAGCTCCAAGCCTCATTTTTGGGCAAAACAAATACTAAACACTTATATACTATAGAGGAGTGTGTTAGTAATGAAGAGGTGCTATAAGAGAGGGAAATCAATAGGTTCGGGTAGCGATCGTCGTCTCGACATACGGAAAGTAAGTTCCAAACCTTTAGTACAATTATAATAGTATTTTGCATATAATATGAAGGGAACGATTGCTAGTCATTTTGACTTATATCAAATAACCAAGTTCGAGCCGGGAGATAACCCAGGCTATGGAGACTTTGTTCCGAAATGATGCTAATTGATTTACTTACGAGAACGGTGCCTAGGCCGGTTACATGGGATCTGGTTGTTGGATTTTCCGAAAGGCTAAAATGCTGAAAGGATCCTGCCACCCCATCTAATCTTCTACCTGGCTGTTCTTTACTTGATAAATCATGAAGTGTTATTTTGGAACTATTAAAAAGGGTGAATGGAAGATTTATAAATGATAGATTTTGTACTGTGATAACAGTCAAGGTTGGAAGAGGATACAAGGCAGAAAAAGACAAAAGCTTTAGTCAACAACCAGGTGAGTAATCGATACCTAAGTGTTACTTTTCCTGTGGGGCCATATTACCGGTTCATGTGATTGGGACCACCTTACCGTGGGGTCACATACTCGGTACTCGTGGTTGAGACCACCTTTCCTGTGGGGCCACTGACTATTGTTGGTGGTTGGGACCACATATATACGTTGTGACGATCGTGTAAGCAGTAATTGTGGTGGGACCACATACAAGTGTTGTGATGGCTTAATCGGCCGGCAGTTCTATCACTCACTCAGGGGATGCACACTGAGTCCTTAGGACTCGATATTGCTGGGAACCATGATATGATGTGGAAGCTGAAAATTCTATGTTGTGTATTTTTTTTTGTAACGCTTATCGATTATTCACTGAGCTTGTAAAGCTCATCCTTGTTGATACTAACTGTGCAGGTGCTGTAGACCCTACTAAAGGGAAGGATCTAATTCGGGGTTAGAACTGATGACCGTAGCAGCCCGGCTTTGGGGAGATACCACTTGTACCTTTTTCTTGTAATATATACCCTGTATAATATTTTGTTGAATAAAATATGTTTTAAAGTGTGGAAAATAAATGGGTATATTTATATTGAAAGTCGGGTGTTACACCATTGGCCGTTGATATTTAGCCCAATGATTGAGTTTCTTCGAGCTTTACAATTAACCTGACCGTGAAAGAAACTGGAGTTTTCGTCACCATCAACTAACCACTTTACACATGCTTTTTGTTTAAGATCCAATGCAGCTGATTTTTCAAGGTCTGTAATTAATCTGAGACAATTCATTCGCTCTCCTAATTCGTGTGGCATGAGTGTTGAATTTTCTGCTTTTTTATCAATTTCCTCCAACCTGATTTTCGATTTTGTCAACATACCATACTCGATAGCATATTCCTCCTCTCGCCATTTCTTCAAAGCCCCCTTAGTCGCTTTTAATTTCGCCAGTAGAATGGAGTCAGTAGCCCCATACCCTCTGTATTCGTTCCAAGCTTTCTTTACTACCTCATTAATACCATCACGCAATAGCCATGAATTAAAGAACTTGAATGGTTTCGGCCCAAAGTCAGCATTATAAGGGCATAGTAGGATTGGGCAATGATCAGAACTTTCACGTGGCAATGCAGTGACCACAACATTTGGGAATATCAAGGTAAAATTTGAACATACTAGAAATCGATCCAGTTTACTAAGATAGACTCCCAATTGCCTGAAATATGTGAATTTGTGACCTCCCATGCGAAGATCTTTTAACGAATTATTTTGTATAAAATCGTTGAATTTTCTTGCATTTAGAGCGCAAAAGTGAGAATTGATCCTTTCATCCGGTTTTCTAACTACGTTAAAATCACCACCAATAATCCACATGCAATTCCGGCCATTGATAATATTCGAGAGGTCAACCCATACCTTCGTTTTTTCAGCCACCGTTTGAGGGCCATATACGTTGACGATCGCAACTTCCATAGATATTCCCACCATGTTGCCCCAGATTATTAGAAAATTCTTGGCTTTGTGATGTCCAGGGGCAGAAAATACGTCAGTATTCCAAATTGTTACTAATCCTCTGGATCTTCCTATAACTTCAATAATTTCAAAATCAATGTTGCCTGAACCCCAACAACTCCTGATGTTGAGGCAATCCGATGAGTTATTGCTTAGTTGCGTTTCTTGCAAACATAAAATATTGACTTTATGTTGTGATCTAAGTCTCTTGACCCATTTTTTTTAATATTCTTTTCCCAATCCCCTGATGTTTAATGAGAGACAATTCATTGACACATTACATTATTCTCCTCACCCAATATGTCTGCCATCACTTTGTTCCCGACTTCCAAATGCACGTCCACCATTTTTGCAATTTCAACCGTGATGTGCTCTTCAGAAGCAGGAGATTCCACCTCTGAAACATTACCTCCTTGATGCGACTCGGATGCCAGCATGATTTCACGGTTTAAGTCTATCGATTGAGATGTTGCCTCTAAAGGTTTCCTTTTTTTATTAATGGGTCAATGTTGAATATATCTTGCTCGATTGAGATGTTGACCCTAACCCGACCCGTTTAATAAACGTGTCATATCGTGTCAACCTGTTTATTTCCGTGTCAAGTTCGTGTCAGGTTAGCGGGTTTAGGGGTTATACATTGTAAATATGACATGTCATATCATGTTGAAATACTAAACAAGTTAAAAGAGTAGGAGTTAAGAAACAGAAAGGAAAATTAATTGCATGTTTAGAGAGCAAAGTGGAAAAAGTAGGAGTTGGCGAAGCGGATGAACGAGGTCACAATGATGAAAAAGTGACTGAGTAGGCAACAAAGTGTCTTTTACACTACAAAGTGACTCAACTCAAATTTTTTCTTTTATAATTGATTTTAGTTATGGGTTTGTCGAATTTATCCTAAGAATTAAAAAAGCTTGCATTTAATAAATGGGTCATGTTCGAGTCATTTTCGAGTTGATATTCTCAATCCTAACATTGTTCGTTTAATAATAGTGTCGTGTCGTGTCAACCTATTTAATTAAACGGGTTGAAATCTCTTACACAAACCCGTTTATTTCTAGTCGAGTTCGTGTTGTGTTATCGTGTCGTGTTAGTTTTTGTCACCTCTAAAAAAAACTATTCAATTACAATTCATTTAATACTCATAAATTATATAATGTTGGTTTAAATATTTAGTAATTATAAGATATGAGTGGTTCCTATTTATTACTTGAAAGATGAGGGGTATTAATGTTTCAAATGAATATGGTGCAAGAATGAGACATATCTTAAACCATATTCATTTAGAACACCTCTTTTATAAGATTTATAACGATAAAGATAAAGATGAGATATGAATAAAACATATGAAATATTTAAAGGAAACTTAGTAATTTTGTGTTAGCAAAATAACATAACGAAAATGTACGAAAGAACAGAAAATGATTGATTGTTTGCATTTGGTGTGTCTTGTCTGCCTGGAATGTTGTATTTATATAACAAAATGTATCAAAGATACGATACATAAATGTCTGAGTGTCACATTAACCACAAAGATCAAAACCGAAATTTGTGTTTAATACAATTAATTAACAGCTAGCAAATTGTGTTTAATGCAATTAATTAACAGCTATCAATTTGTGTTTAATGAGTTTTAATGTAATTAATTTACAGTTATGAAAGAAATATTTGCAAAAAAGGTCTTTAAATTTATTTGGTCAATCAGTGGTGTATTTGTACCCTCGCATATAAGTTTAATGAACTTAACCCAAATTGGTTTGCATTTCCAAGTTTAGGTTGCACTTTTTAACAATTTACTCACCGTGATATATCCACTAAATCATGTTTAAGAGATTTCGTACAACTATTGTTCCTTGAAGTATCATAAAATCATGTAAGATTATTTTCAACCTACCTTCTAAATTTCTAATTCGCATTGAAACTTCAATTCAATGGGTGTGTTCGGCACGCAATGTTTGAGATCTTTTAGGAGCGTTTAGCGTTTAACTTTTAGGAAAACGCTGAAAAAAATGAAAAAACCTCGTTCGGCAACAAGAGCTTTTAGCTTTTATTTTTAACAAAACGCTCATAATCCAAAAGCTATTTCAATTAGCTTTTGAGAGCTTTTAGCGTTTGACTTTTGATTTTTATATTATTTTACATTTTTAAAAGCTAACAGCTGTTTTTGCCGAACACTTCTGCAACAATAAAAGTTACAGCTACCAGCTAACCGCTAACCGCTAACCGCTACCAACTTCCAGCTAACCGCTAACCGTTTACAGCTAACCACTACCAGCTACCAGCTAATTTTGCCGAACACGCCCAATATGTTTTTATATTTTCAACAGTTACAACGAAGGCTCTATTTTGCATGCATAAGCTAGCTTATTGTTTTGAGCTTATTGAAAATTAGTGTTTGGTAAGACCATAAAGTGGCTTATCTTTTTTTTTTTGGAACCAGCGAATAGATATGGTTTCACCTGAGGGTAATCAGCTCCGTAACCCAGGGCGGTTGGCGATTACCTAAGGCGCAAAGGCCTTTCCCCTCCACCTAATTCGCCTTCCAGGAAAATCCCTCACATGGGGTTAGTCGGAGTCGAACTCCAGACCTCCCACCATATGGGTATATAACCCGGGTGCATCCACCCAGCTAGGCTGGGCTTCACTAGCAAGTGGCTTATCGTAACTTATAATTTAGCTTTTGTGATAAGCTATTTAAGACAGTTTATTGATAAGCTAGCTTATAAACTAAAAACCAGTTTTTCAGCTAGCGCGCCAAATAGAGCACAAGTTTCTTTTGTGAAAATTATAATTAGCATTATAAACGAAATTGTTAACTAGCAGGGACAGATAATATCTGCGTATAGGTGTTGTAACACATTTGCGTTTGTTTTTCACATGTCGTCGAATATATTATATTGTATTTCCTTGGTTTATCAATTGCATTTTGTCATGACATTAGTGGGGGCCGTGCAAGTCTAGTCCTTGATTGTTCTCGAATTAGGTACTACTATACGCAGTAAAATCATTTTCTGAAGAAAATTGAATAAGAGATGGAGCTGTCACTTTCAAAATCTTTGACTGGTTTGTTTCTTTTAAGTGAAGGATATCTTATGGAGCTTGTTAATTGTAACCATCGTAACAAGTTCAATCTTAACAATGACATTACAACATTATTATGTTTTATTTTGTCAAAATTATACGTTAAAATCTTACATTATCTTTGTGCACCTCCAACATAAGATTATCATAGTATGATGTTCAAATTACAAAAAAAATGATTCACAAACTCTTATATGAAACATTACTTATGAATTTTACTTCTCCGTCAGTAGAATAAGCATTGGGAACTGAAATTACATAGCATACTTAATGGTGATAATGATGCATATTCATTGTTCTAATAAAACGCATAATCACGTTTTATAAAAAGAAAACACTTGAGACAAATGGACAATACATGTTATCTTATTATGATTGTATTTTCTCCTTAATCAAGAAAAAAATTGCACTCAACATAAACTTTTTGTGGTTTTTGTATACTTATCGTTAACTTTTTATATTTTAACATATTCTATAATGCTTGAAACATTTATCAGTAATCAAATGCATTTTTAAACCAATCGTCCAATTAAATGTATAATCGAAAAGAAAAAATAATGATTTCAAATTTATGTGAATGAAATATCTCACACGATGATAAATTACAGAATTTGTAAGACGAAATATATAAATAAAAATAAATCATTGTTGTTTGTGCACGTAAGGCCAAACGGAATAATCAAGTACGGAAAAAGCCGGAGATTAGGGGATGAAAAGAATGAATTACAGCCGCTAATACAGTATTTACCCTACAATATTAGACCCCCTGGACTACCTAAACATGTTTATTTAGATTCTCTTCTACCATTATCCAACGCCATTAACAAAGAAGGATAATATAGAAAAGGTAACTCAAATTTGCCAAAATGTAAATAACACTCACTAGATTTTTCCAAAATTTTGTTTTTATATTTCTGACCATTAATAATGTGCATCTTTATGTTTTCAAAGGAAAAGTCCATACTCTACAAGTGGAAATCGGAGTTATTAACAAGAAGCTCAAGGTATATAAATGGTCATTATTGGTGACCGTGGTGGCGATTTTCAGCATGTTTATAATCTCTAAGTAATACTTGGTTAGTTAATGAATGTGGTCTAAGGTTCTGAAGCCATCGATGGGTTAAGATATTCGATATATTATGGTTAGGAATTATGTTTTAGATATAGGGTATGAAGTATTGTCCAGTCGGTGGACCGGACGCGTCAGGGATAGGCCTGAGAGTCCTTAGGTGATAGTTTGGTGGGAATAGCTCGGTGGTCCGTGGTTGTCCCGTGCGCGAAGTGTTAGACCTCGATTGTGTAGATACTCTTGGACAAAGTGCTTATGGGCTGGTAGGCCGGTGGTTGATGTTGTGTGATTAGCTTTCTGGTGTTATTGTTGGATTAGTTGTCTAAGCCATGACTATAATTGATATATACTTGATTAATAGTAGCAAAGTCCTTTTGGGTTGCCCTCATAGCTGGAAATTTGACAGAATAACTTTTAGAGAGAGAGATTGATTTATTATGTGATTAATAAATCAATATAAATAATTTGTTAATATATTATGAAGATAATATATTAATTAGAAATAGTATTATTTAATTAATAATTAATCAGAAATTAATTGAAATTAATTTTGGGATTGATTGGATTAATTAAAAGTGCAGGGGGGCTGAATTGTAATTGTTCAGTAATTGAGCAATAGATAATTATAGTGTGTGTGTGTGTGTATGTATATATATATATATATATATATATATATATATATATATATATATATATATATATATATATATATATATATATATATATATATATATATATAAGAATGATCAAATAAGAAGTAAAATTACGGTAAAAAGTTTTTTATCTACTTGGTTTTTTGACGAATCTCCAAAATGAATCACTAGATGAATAAAAAATAACATGATTCATTGAAAAAAATTTCTAAAAAAACATATTGATAAATCATTTTCTAGTAAATCAAGTTTTTATTCACGTTACGGACAATTTTAGTGAATAACAACATAATCATCGTAAAAATGAATCATCAAGTTGTTTTTTCAAGAATTTTTTTTTGTGAATCATGTTATTTTTGCATCATCTATTGATTCATTTTTTTGTTTTGCCGAAAAAATATGTAAATAAAAAACTTCTTACCTTCCTACCAAAAATTCACTTCTTACCGGATCCCAATTCTCTACATATATATATATGTATATATATATATATATATATATATATATATATATATATATATATATATATATATATATATATATATATATATATATATATATATATATATATATATAGTGAACGAAATTTTAAGGATATTTATCCTTATAATTTTCGAAATATATATTAGATAAATAAGGGTTTGAATTTAAAGATAAAAGGTTTATCCGGTTTGAATTCGAATAAGGTTTATCTGTAAGGCTTATCTGCTAAACCCTTGAGGCTATAAATATGGAGCCCCATTACCCCCTAAGAGCCACGAAATTTTAAGGGTTTTTCTCCCTCTCTCTGGTTTTTCTTGTTGCTAGCTTTGGGTATGAACCATTAGAGGCACGATGCTTGTGATGCTCGCTTTCAAAAGATCAACAAAGGTTAGTAATTTCTTTTGATTCTTTTAGTACTTTTTCGATTTGGCCCTAGGTATTTATTATATGTTCAAATAGTGAAAACATAGATCCAATTAGGTTACATGTGAACGTAGGGTTTAAGTTTAGTTGATTTGCATAAAACCTATCAGTGGTATCAGAACTTTTTGGTTGTTTTCTGTTTGAATTGCTGTAATAGTTATACCTTGATTTTAGGGTTTATAGAAACTAAACCCTAAAAAGGCCTAAATCGATTTTAGGGATTAGGGTTTTCGAAACCCTAGCCCCTCCCCACCTTATTTTCGAAATTATTAGGGTTTTAGAAGGTTTTTTTTCTATTTTTGGTAATTGTGATTAATTCATAAATAGATAACCTTAAACCCTTATGTGATTTTCGATTTTAGTGGGTTAAAGGATATGATTAAATTAATTTGCTTAATTTGTTGATCCCTATCTGATTTAATTTATTTAATTAATTGTTTAATTAAAAGATAAATATTAAATCAATTAAGGTTTAGATTTAAATTTAAATTAAAAGATTAATTTCGAAATTTAAATAGATAAACCACATTTATTTTAAAAGTTTAAAATACATCTTATATATATTATTATTAAAAGTTAATATTTATATGTATAAGAATTGGTCGGTCAAATCGCTAGTATGCCTCATTCACGAAACTGATCTATAAAAGGGTATAAGGAAACTGCCTATAAAATGGCAGTTAAATGGGTGTCCACTCTCACCCACCGCTCCCTTGATTAGTGGAGGGTCGTTAGCATAACGGATTTGATAGGACTACTTAATCTCATTAAAAGTATAATGTTATTAATCAAAATACTATAACCTGTTTTATAAAATTCCCAAATCTAGTTACTTTAGGAAAAATGTGAAAGTTATGTAATCCATGAAATTACACATTACACTTTATGAGACATTAGTGGAGCATGGGTGGTTAACCGACACATTAATAGGGGCTCATAAAGAGTGGTAATGGGTTTTTCATGAATTATCATTGTTGATGGAGCGTGTGTGGTTAACCGGCACATCAATTTGAGATGATAAACGACATTGAGGTTACCAAGCACATTTGCATGGTTATTCACATCTTGTTTGTGATCCTCGGCATCCCAGTCATAAATGGAAGAACATAGTCCGAGATTAAACATGCCATTGAACAATTCAATGAATCTCACAGATCTAAGAATTTCATAAGACTGGAATTGATAAATGTATATCTACATTAATGACCATTATGTTATGATTACGACATCCCACTTCACAGCATAGTTGGGAGATTTTGGATCCTAGCTGTAACGACCCAAAAATCTTGAATTTATATTTTAGAAAATACTTAAGGTAAAGACCAAAATATTTTGAAAAGTTTTAAAATAATATAGTGGGAAATGTAGTAAAATTCCAAGAGTTTGGAGAAAATTGGTGAAAAAGGGTAATTTGGTCATTTTACCATAAAAGGGTAATTTGGTCATTTTACCATAAAAGGGTAATTTGGTCATTTGACCATATGTAGGATTCATATTGACATTATATTTTGGTTTTTGGACTAAAAATGTAAGAAAACTAAATTTTATGTGATAAAAATTGATTTTTGTGGCCAAAGTTCAAGATATGGAAATTGAGGGGCTAGAGTGTAAAAATGGGAAGTATAAAAGGGTGAAAATATCTCCCATTGTTGGCTGATCATTTTGAGGCTACGGGAGAAGCAAATGGGAGGAAGATTTGAGGCAATTTCTTCATGAAACATTAGCTAATCTAAGAAGTATTTCAACAATTTAAGGTAAGAATCTGTCCTATGTTGTATAATTCGTAGAAAAATCATACGATGTCCAAATTAGGTGATTTCAGTGCCCATGGTTTCGTCTCGATGTCTTCTTCAGTTCATCAGTTGGGGTTCAGACCTCGTTCAGTCGTTTTCTAGGGTTTTGAACCCGATTTCCATGAGTATGATTTCTGTGTCCAATTGTGTTGTGAAATTCTTGTAAAATCGTGTGTTCACTGGATTGTTCTGAAATTTTGTGTGGAGAAGAACCTTGTCATGAGCCATACTCGACCAAAAGGAATTTACCCAGTTCATTGTTTTGGTTTGGATTTTGGTGTGTGCAACCCGACCTCCACAGATTGGCTGCTGCACACCTAGGTCAATTTGTGGGATTTTTATTTCCCAAATGGTATATAGTTTAGGTCTGAAATTTTGAGGGAAATTCCATCCTCATGTCTAATGTGTTACATCCAGAGGGCTTGATCCAATTCCATTAGGAAGCTAGGGTTCCAATGCCTTCTCTTTGACTGAACCAGAATTGTAGTTGTGCACATTGTCCTTGTTGTACGATTTTTAATTCTTAGTTGGCTTATGCTTTGAGTTTGATTTTTGGATGAAAGCTTTATCTTCATGTCTAGTGCATCTCATCCAAAAGGCTTGACTTATTTCCTTTCAGAAGTCAGGTTGTTGGACAAATCTTGTCAACCTATTCTGTGTTGTGACAGAAATGTTGCTGCCCATTTCCTTCATATTGTATGATTTTTAATTCTTAATTGGTTTGTCTTTTGGGTCTGAATTTCAGAGGGTAGTCTCTTGGTTATATCTAGTATGCCTATGTAAGAGGGTTTCCCTTGATTCCATTCCCAAGTGGAATGGAATTGGTGATTCCTCCGTTAATCCAGATTTGTGACAGATTGTACTGTCAATCTTGTTACTTATTTTCTAAGGTCTTAGAGTGTGATTCAAGTCTCGGTACCTTGTCGAGACTTGTTATGTATTGTGTCTACTTTCCAGAATGTTTGAGTTTGTGCCATTCGGGTTTCTGAGTTGCGAGTTATAGTCAATTCTTTGACCATGCGTCTTAGATGTCAAAATCTAAAAATGAGTTAATAATGTGATATTAATCTATTAGAATATAGATTAAGAGGTCTTTAATTGTTACTAAGGCCTACCTTGTATTAAGTAGAATGTTAAATGAACTCCTTAGGTATTAAGGAGTAAAGTTGAAGGAAAGGAAAACACAACGGGAAGAAGTGATTCTAGTTAGACTTCTCTAACTAGACAAGGTGAGTACATGCAGTATTTTTACCCTTTTTGGGGTACATGGCAAGTAAGTATATTCAAGATTTCTTATAAAATCTCTTTATGTGAAATTATATGCAAGAGTATTATTTTCAACTTGTTTATGCAAGTATAATGCTATGTTTGAAGTTATGTTTTGAACTACAAGTCAAGTTAAGTGAAGTATATTTTGAATACAAGTTGTATATGTTTTCAAGTATGGATAGGCATATAGCCACAAGATGTTTAAGAAGTATGTTTTGGTTAGAAACTGTATATGTTTTCAAGTACAAACGGGCATATAGCCATAAGATGTTTGGAAAGTATGATTTGACATTAAGCCTAAAATGTTATAAAGACATGTTTTAAACATATGGTTTATGTGAAATAAAAGTTATGAATTTGGCATTCAGCCATAAAGACATGAAATGGTGAAGTTTGGCAATTAGCCACTATGTAAGTAAGTAATGTTAAAGTAAGCAGAAAATGTTTTGTATGACTGGTAATTGTAGCAAGCAGCGTTAGTAAGGGAACTATGTTCCAACCTACCCGGGTTAGGTAAGGGGTCTACTGGGGAAAAATCCCCATCGCGAAGTAGATTGCCTCAGCAATTCTATGGTGAGGATTGATCCGTTCTTTCTAGCCATAGAGACTTGGGGTATCACTTATGGTGATTAAAGCCCTAAGTATAAAAATCCAGCAAGCTTATAAAAACCAGTCAAAGAAAGTAAGAAAGAAGCAAATTTTGAAAAGTATATTATGAAGTGATTTTGAAAAGTAAAAAATTATAGTATGTTATTACTATAAAGTTTTGAAAGATGTTTTTGTTGTAAAGTATGTTATGAAATGATTTCGAGAAGTAAAGAGTTATAGTATGTTATTACTATAAAGTTTTGACAGAAGTTTTATGTTATAAATTTTATAAAAAAGCTGGAAAAGGAGTTAAAGGTTTGAGTCTAAAACTCATGTAACTCACGAGACATTATTGTCTTACGTATTTTATGTTTTGCCATGTATTCCAGGTTAAAAAGCTAAGGTATGTTTGGTAGAAGTTTAGCTGGAGTGGAGCCCGAGTTAGCTCCCGTCTTGGACTCAAGGTTTAATCCTTTCTTGCTTACTATGGTTAGTTTTGATATGGATTTGTACACCCACTGTTTTAAGCATTTAAATTACCGATTTTTGATAAACCGTATTTTTGTATTCATGTATTTGTACGAAAAACCATAGTATTTGCAAACAGTAGAATGGGGTGTCACAATAGCTTTGTCAAATAATAAATTGGGTAATTATTTAAAAGGATTAATTAAACTAATAAATTCTGATTTTATAGATGTCTAGTGTCGATTCTCCTCCTTCTCCTCTATCACCCATTTCTGAGAGTTTCGGAAAGCACCTGTCAAAAATGGAAAGTCGATGGAAAGGCTGACTGGCCTAAACTATGTGGTATGGCTTCGCAAATAGAGAATGGTTCTAAGTTTTGTGGGAAAACCAAATCTGGTTGAGTGTCCGCTCCTTGTTCTACCAAAGCATGACATCACATAGCAGCTTGTGATGGGCATGACTCCTTGTTTGATGAAAAACCAGGAAACTCGTTGCCTCATGTTATTGACCATTGACCCCGAGTTCTGCAGGGATTTCGAATTCATGGGGTTATATGAATTAGCACAGTTGGTTGAGGAAAGGTTCTGAAAACCGGTGGAAAAGGAACGAGCTAGGATCTTCAAAGAGCTTGAAGTGTGCAAGCTAGAAGAACGAAGTAGCACCAGTTCGCATGTTCTCAAGATTAAGAGACACATAGGTGAACTGTATAAAATTGGTCACCCATTTTAATCGGTAGTTGAGCATTAACTCGACTCGCTGATCTATTCATCCAGATGTATAGGAAGGGCAACCAGGATAAGACTATAATGGGAATGCATTCAATGTTGACTCTATATGAGTCGTTCATGGAGAAGCATAGTTCCACTGATTCAACTGCTTCGGGATTTAGTCCAGTGATAAGGCGCATCAAGAAATGATCCGGATCGTCTGGACTGGTTCTTCGATGTCTCAAACTGGGAATCTACAGGGTGGGACACAGTCACAGAAAGATTGGAAAAATGCTTCATAGCCAAACAATTTGGCAACTCAGACATATCTCAAAACTCAGAACTCCTGATCCTCATTTCCTTGATACAGGATGTGTTTCTCACATTTGCTCTGTATGCAGGGACTCAGAAGGATGCAGGGTATTGTTGCATAGGAGCATATTCAGATTGGATCTGGAGCTCGTGTAGTTTTAGAGTTTAGCTAGATATTTGATTATGTTATTAGTTTATAGATGCATATGACATTGTTTCACATAGTACATTGTTCTGAGGATAATTCTGGTTTAATAAAATATTTTCTTTTAAAACATGGTTCTTTTAATTATCCTCGAAAATGTTGTGTGAAAGTGTTAATGGCATAAATAGTAATAACTTGAATATTGATGCATCCAAAGTGTGTTGGATTCATGAATTGTGTCTTCCATTATTGTTAAAGTAAATTCTATAAGAATCACTTCAACCAAAGGTCCAGTTGGACAGGACTTTGGAATCATTTGACTTGGAGTCACATGATGAATTGAGTTCTTAATAAAAATTAATTGTTGCAAGAAATGAATCACTCAAAGATCCAATGGACAGGATTTTGGAATCAGTTGACTTAAAGTCAGGTGATGAATGCATATCTTGAACAAATTAACAAAGTCATAAATTTACAGGGAGATGTAAAAGACATTAAGATTATGAGCAATGGACACATTTGAATTGCTCGAATCTTCAAACAAAACACAATTAGTTATACTTCATAATATTTGCCAATTGGTATGACAAATATGGCTTCGCTTATCAGAATAAGCGATTGATTGAAAACTTGAACTGTTCAAGGACTTCAAAGGAAGTATAAGATCAACAGAACCTGAGTGATAACATAAACTGAGAAAATGTTTCACAGTTCATCCTCTTCCAAGAACATTAATGGTTATAATGTGACTTAGGGAAGATGATCGAGCATTGGTCGAAATAGTTTGATCATTGATGTATAAGATACACTTCCAATTAGTTTTTCGATAAATTGAATATTCAACCAGTCAGACCGAAAGAGCATATGCAGACCACATCTTAGACTAAGTAGGTTGCACTGACACCATTTGAAATGTAAAGCAGGGTTCGTCCCTACTTATACATGGAAAGTCCAGTGTCATGTAGCGTTCGTCCGAACCTCATAACATGTCTGATACTGATCAATAGTGTCGTTTCAGTGGCCGTCCCACCTGTACCTTTGAAAGAAGGGTCCTTTTAGAAAGAGCTAATATTCTAAGGAAACAGTGTGAGTAAGAATAATCCTGAATGAGTTCAGGGATTAGACAAGTGAAAGAACCTCTAGTCATCAATAGGCCTTGACCAGGAATCAGATTCCTGTTAAACCTGACATACTCTTCTCTTCGCTTGATCAGTAGTATTGGTCACCGTCATAAGGTGTTATGATCTGGGTGACATACCGATTAGTGGTAAAACACTAAGTTGGTATGGATAAGCAATCATACTACTTGGAAGCATTGGTGAGCCCGGTTGCTGCCAAATAAGAGAACCTTAGGGCGAGACACAGTCTATGTGACAATTTGAATAATTCTACACCTGGTTTAAGAACCAGTGGGAGTAAATGAATCATCAAAAGAAAGCGACATAGATAGAAATGTACTTACGCTTAGAGCATATCTGGTTGTGTGAGGCGATACTCAGAGTCAAGTAATTGATTCCGAGAGAAACGCTCTCAATAGAAGATGAAAATCTGAAAAGATATTGTTTGATATAACTGCACCTTATGAGTTGTTAGTGGAGCGTGTGTGGTTTATCGGCACACTAATCGGGCTCATAAGGAGCATACCGGTATATCCAAACAAGGTACATGGCCCCGAGATTCATCTTATGGGGACCTCGCAAGGAAGGATATTCGGATTCTCAAAATGTGCCAAATATTTGGATTTTGTGAATAGCCTGAAAGAATCCTGTGATTATGCCAGACGACTTGGATTTTGGAATCTCAAAATATGCCAAAGGGTTTGGATTTTGTGATAGTCCAAAAGAGCCCTATTACCGTGTCAAAGCCAGTGGGAGTGTCGTTATGATCTGTCTATCGATGTATATCAGATACATACCATTGTAGGAAACGTATCTTATCATTGCAGAGTGTGATGAGTTAGCATTAAGAGATGATTCGTTGTGAAAAGTCTAGAACAGATACAACATACTAAGGTGGTCATAAGCATCTATCAGATAGATGACATCATCAGTGTAGATCCTGCCAATATAAGTATGATCTTGATAAGGTCCAGGATGCATGACTTCAAGAAAGGAGTTTCTCGACATTACAAAGTGTAATGACCTGGCATGATCTAAAAGAGATACAAAATATTCATGTAGTTGCAAGCATCTATTAGATAGATGAAAACACCAATATAGACCCTGCCAGTATTTGTATGATCTTGATAAGATTCAAGATTTATGTCTCCAAAAAGGAAATAGTTTCTGAAAGTCAAGACATAGGGATTCTAAGTAATCTTTAGATTCCGAAAGGGTTTGGAATATAATAGATCGGATTCCACAAGCTTCTTGGATCGATCACAAGTGTCATGAACTTATCCTGATAACTTGATGCTTGGAGCATAGTAAGTTGGATTCAGGATACAATCTGGCTGAGAATATTGGATGGATTATTTAAACACACGTGAGAAATCATTGGGAAATGATTGGGGTGAATGTGATAGTAGTAATTTGAAGGAGTTTCAAATCTGTAATTATTAACATCAGGACGTGGTGCTAAAAGACTTTGTGGTTAAAGAGTTTCATTGGTTTCCTGATGGAGCGTGTGTGGTTCACCGGCACATCATGACACCTCGAAATAGTCTTAGGGTGCAGTCATGTAGACTAAAGACCCCAAGAACCATGGGAAGTTGCAGTACACATCACCATTTCAGGAATGGAGTTTGGGAGAGAAAAAGACAGAATGACAAACTGAGATATCATCGGAAAAGTATATGTTTGGATGAAATGTATCAATGTAAGACATTTTGGATACATAGAAAGAGTGAAAGGTCATTTAGGGAATATAGACATAGATATAAAACTTGAATTGAAAGTTTAAAAGAAAACCAAGAAACACATAATAGTATTATGACAGATCCGACTTGGTGATTACCTCGTGGAGACTTGGTAGTAAGCAGGAGTAGCTGCCAGTCAGATCTTTATGTTTCACTTTTGTATGTTTTACTTCCTGAATAATATGATTATTCAGAAGTCCACAGTCGCTCATGCTTTCGGAAGTAAGTAGTGACTTAAGACTGTCATGAACTGGACTGTAGACTGTCTAAGGAGTTAGACATAGCAACAACATTGCTACAACATGTGCATTTATAATGCATAAACGCGTTAGTAACTCGATGTTATAAAACGTATTATTGTGCGCGATTTGATGAGTAAAAGACACAAGCATATGAGTCAAAGTTTATTCGTTCCTTTTGCCCTAACAGGAAAAGCGATATCTGTGGGCCCCTCGGTGATTTGGTGATTGACTTATAATGCTAGGCCTAGCGATGACTGAATTGATGTGTTCAATTAGAAGTCCTATATAATCACAAATCAGGTACCGGGAAACATAGTATCAGACTGAGATTGATTCTAATCCATGTCTCTAGTCCGAATGATATCTTGTAGAACAGATGATCATATGTTCACTTATCTTAGGACATAACTGACTGGGTCAGAGTTCGGCAGCGGCTTTTGGAAGCTACAATTTGTTGATCGATTTAGAAGTTATACTGGCAGTTATAGTCAAAGACTTATCTAAGTGGGAGACAGTTGGATTAGGTTTCTAAGTCATGACTATAATTGGTATATACTTGATTGATAGTAGCAAAGTCCTTTTGGGTTGCCTTCATAGCTGGCAATTTGACAGAATAATTTTTAGAGAGAGAGATTGATTTATTATGTGATTAATAAATCAATATAAATAATTTGTTAATATATTATGAGTATAATATATTAATTAGAAATAGTATTATTTAATTAATAATTAAATAGAAATTAATTGGAATTAATTTTGGGATTAATTGGATTAATTAAAAGTGCAGGGGGCTGAATTGTAATTGTTCAATAGTTGAGCAATATATAATTATAGTATATATATATATATATGGTGAACGAAATTTTAAGGATATTTATCCTTATAATTTTCGAAATATATATTAGATAAATAAGGGTTTGAATTTAAAGATAAAATGTTCATCCGGTTTGAATTCGAATAAGGCTTATCTGTTAAACCCTTGAGGCTATAAATAGGGAGCCCCATTACCCCTAAGAGCCACGAAATTTTAAGGGTTTTTCTCCCTCTCTATGGTTTTTCTTGTTGCTAGCTTTGGGTGTGAACCATTAGAGGCACGACGCTTGTGGTGCTCGCTTCCAAAAGATCAACAAAGGTTAGTAATTTCTTTTGATTCTTTTAGTACTTTTTCGATTTGGCCCTAGGTATTTATTATACTCCTTCCGTCCCAAAATGATAGTCCATGTTTCCTTTTTAGTTTGTCCCAAAATGTTAGTCCACTTCTAAATATAAATGACATCTTTACCAAAATACCCCTAACTGTAATTGTAATAGCCAACACATCTAGTGCCGACATTAAATGCAAAGAAATGGTAAAACAGTCATTTTGTGGGAAAAAGTAAGATGCATTTAATGTTTTCTTAATCTGTGTGTTTTTTGTCTGTGGACTATCATTTTGGGACGGAGGGAGTATGTTCAAATAGTGAAAACATAGATCCAATTAGGTTGCATGTGAACTTAGGGTTTAAGTTTAGTTGATTTGCATAAAACCTATCAGTTATACCTTTGAGTGTCTGTTGAGGCAGCGCGAGTCAGGTATGGTGGCCATGGGAGTTTGTAAGGATTCGCTGGCAATGGGTATCTGGAGTATGTAGGTCCGCGTAGCTTAGGCGCGAGGTGGTCGGTGTGGTTCTCGAGCGTCAAGGTGTGAAGATTAGATTGGGGGAGTCGTCGTCCGAGTGTTAGTGATCTTCTAATTGAGGTTTGGTGATGAGCTGCTTCTGGTATTCGGAATTGCGTGTGTGTAAGGAGTTGTAAGTGGCTGAATTGGTATGAGGTTTAGACGCACTGTCTAGATGAGTAAGGGAAGGATTTCAGGGACGAAATCTCATTAAGTGGGGGAGAGTTGTAAGACCATGTTCCCGAAATGACCAAGTTTGATTTTACAGGAATTAAGTTTGGAAAGGACTGGAGATAGCGCCGCTATCTCCGAGTGATAACAACGCTATCTGGGTTAAGTTAGCGACGTTATGTGGAACAATATCAACTTAACGAGGGAAGGTGAAAGAAAAGGAGGGATGTGGAAAGAAAGTAAAGAAAATTGGTGTTCCCTAGTTTTTTTTGGAAATGATTTGGAAGGAAATGGAAGGATCATAGATGATTCTTATCCCTCTAGTCTTTCCTATACAAAGGCATGAAAATACGTCATTTAATTGAAATGAAATAAGATACAATTCAATTAATAATACACACGACTTCTATTTCTGTAAGCTCCAGCAAAAATCGGAAAATCAAAATCGAATAGGAACTTACCGATTTCACAAAATATTTAGGGCATTTCGATTCTAGAAACTTCAAACCCTAAAAACCAATTGTAAGCAGTCGATTTCCACCGTACGACTGTTGCTCCCCTTATTCGTCGATGTGACAAGAAGCGTAGCCCTCAATCCGAAATCGAACCCTAATTGCATCGAGGTAAAGAAGCGGATGTGCCGTTAGCATAGTACACCGACGTGAAATCGACGGAGTTGGAGAGTAAGCGGTGGGACGAATGAGGGAGGAAGCGGTGGAGAACCGGCCGAGAAGACGGAAATTCCACACAGTGGAAGAGGAAGCGGTGGAGAACCGGTGGAGAAGACGGAAATTCCACACAGTGGTGGTGTAGTAGACGCAACATCGAGAAACTCGCGTATGGCAAAGAAGAAGAACGTGGAAGAGGAAAAAACAGCAACAAACACGTGTAAAGAGCCTTAAAAATCCGAAAAGAACCGACCCGGATGTAGCGAAAGATCCGCTTGTCACAAACCAAAAAGGAAACTTATGTCACAAACAAAAAAATTACGGCTTTTAATAGATAGAAGAATAACGGTGATACTTAAGTTTTTAAAGGTAGGTTATAGAAAATTATTTTTTTGGAATGTTAGATGCAACTAAAAGAGAATGACATATTATATAGATCTAAAATCCGCAATAGTATTTGCAGAGTGATAAAAATTGAAATTTTTTTAAAGTTAAATTATTTACTTGTATTCTAGATAATGATGTGCTTATTTTTTGTAATTGTCTCAAACTAAAACACGACAGTTAATTAGTTATAACTTGAACATTATATTTTTATACAAAACCTTGCGAAGTTAATATCATTATTATTTCAGTAGATGCATAGAATACGTCCACAGCGCTTTTCAAAATTTTAACAAGACGGATAAAAACATAGTATTTCCTTTGCATTTAAATACAATCCGATATATTGTACTTTATAATAAGCATTATTTTATTAGAATTGTGATTCTAAATTTAGAACGTTGTAAAAAATGAAGGCAACAGAATCAATCCATAAAATTTTACAATAGCATTAATATTTAGAAACATAAACTACACGATTTACCACACGATTTTGGTACGGGATTTGACAAAATAAATACCTTCATTAAAAAGTCATAAACCCAATACAATAAATACTTCTAAGATGGATTAATTGAGCATTTGACTTTGGTCATTTCTTATTTTATATATATATATATATATATATATATATATATATATATATATATATATATATATATATATATATATATATATATATATATATATATATATATATATATATATATATATATATATATATATATATATATATAAGGTCAGGATCTTGTGAGATCCAAAATGTTCGTGAGATCTTAATATCTCTTAAACTAATTTTTATTTTTTAAAAAAAATGACTTAATGCACTAAGTCTCTTATAATTAAAACCTTTTTTAAAAAATGAAAAAATAGTGTGCATATACGAAGTGTGCATTTTTTGCAAATGTGTATATGTACACGTTTTGTGCATATGTGCATCTTAAAAAAATCAACTTTTTAAAGATTTTTTTGACGAAATGTCTTATATATAAGCGACTTAATGCATTAAGTCATAATTTTGAAAAAAAAAATCATAGTCTAGCAGTTCTCAAGATCTCATGAATATATATATATATATATATATATATATATATATATATATATATATATATATATATATATATATATATATATATATATATATATATATATATATATATATATATATATATATATTGTTTTCTAAATGTTGAATAATTGTTTAAAAGAATCTAGATTCATTATTTAAAAGTTGTTAATGAAAATTTTGTAGAACTATATTAAATAAAACCATTTTGTCAAATATTAATATGGATATTTAAACAACGCATAAAATATCATTTTATCAAATGATTATTAAATTATTCAGATTTGTAAAACGTTTTGAAGTTTCGATCAACCGATTAGTTGGTATATCACATTTCAAGCCACAAAAATACATTCAACTATTATTGTTAACACCCTGTTTTTATCATGGTTAGTTTTGTGACATATCTCCAAATATCTACATGTATACTTTGGATGCCATTTCTTAATATTATATTTGTTCTTAACCAGGGGTATTCTAGGTAGATACTAATTTCCGGAAGCAATACAAATACAACAAAAATTGCCGTTTTCTTTTTACACCAACCCTAACTTCATACAATCAAATCTTTCCCCCTTCTTTCCCCCTTCGCTTTCTCTCTCTAAAACCACCATATTCGTTTTCATTTCTCTCTACAAAACTTCAAGAATTTATAAGACTTAATTCTCGATAATCTGATTCTCCTTCATCAATTTAGGAAGATGGGGAAGTACATGAGGAAAGCAAAAGTGACCGGCGATGTGATGGCAGTTATGGACGTCTCATCCTCTCTCGGCGTCCGAACTCGAGCCAAAACCCTAGCCTTACAGAAACTTCAAGCTTCGAAAACCACCGACACAACGCCACTAGAGGACGATCCTGAGTTGTCATACCTCCAACTTCGAAGCCGTAGGCTGGAAAAGCCACCGCTGCAACAATCTATATGTTGCAGGCAACAAAACCCTAACCCTAGCATTGGAACTTCGAGGTTGGTAATCCCTTCCGGTGGTTCGGTTTCAGTTAGCTCCGGTTCATGTAATCAAAACTTCAGGGTTTTGCGTGAGTCCCAAATTAAAGCAGACGAAGAAACAGAGGCTTATTGTGATTTTGGTACTGAAGAAACTTCTTTTGGGGAAAATAATACTGATTTTGATGGCAGAGAGAGGTATAATTTATTTATTTTACTGATTTATTTAGTTAATTAAACATCTTTTCCAGAAATTTTCTGCTTCCTGATTCTTGCTTCTGTTCCTGTTTTAATATTTGTTTGGTTATATGAGGAAAAGGGGGTTATTTTTACATTGATTTTTTCTGGTACTTTTTAGGTTTCTTGTATAAATGCCATGGAAAGAATATTAACCTATTTTGCATAAAATATTATGTTCTTCATCAACTTGTTATTATTTGATAACATAAAAAAATATGGATATTTTAATCATATATTCTTTTGAGTTGTTTTGTAATTTTTAAAGGGCACTTTCTTGTCTTATATATGGGTGTGAATATTCTTTCGTATTGGTTGAAAATGCTCTTTGGAGGGAGACTTTCTTGTTGTTATATGCGAAAGTGTATCACTTTCTTTTTCTTTGTCATTGTATCATCGTGTGGGTACCATCTTAAATAGAGTGACTAACTTTTCAAATCGTCGTTTATTTGTTTCAAATAAACTTTTTAAAAACATAGAATGACCAATTTTCGACAAATAACAAAGACGTTTGTAATTTTGTATTTACATGTTTATGTGAAATCTATGCATTCTTTGGGTGGACCACATGACATGCCACAAAGATTATTAGGGTGGACAAAAATTTGCAATTTTAGTCTAACATCAGTATAAAATTGTACATAACTTTTTATAAGATTGTACAAAACTTATTATGGGACATGGGTAGTGAGACAGATAAAACCAACATGGTTACTATTTATCACATGGGTGTCATTTATTATCAAGTGGCATCTTTTCCATATCAAGACTTGTTTTTTTAGTAGGCCTATATTTTGAGTTAAAATTGTGTAGCATATTTATTGATAGAATAGAGATACAAAACCAAATCTGTTTCCATCACATGTTGACCATTGTCACTTCCTAGTTTAGATTTCAATCAAGAGTTAAGTAGCATGCATGGTAAAGTACCGGCCCCACATACGTTGTTTTTACCATGTGTCAGTTAATAACAGTACACAAACAATTTAACAGGAAAAAAGATAGCAAAAGTTTCATTTCCACTACCATTATTTTATAAAGTGAAGTATTTCGTTTTGTTTTTATCTTTCTAACCCATTTATTCATCCATTTGGTGGACCATAGTTAGATAAGTTGAGAGTGTTCTTGGGACTTTAACAAAGTACTTTTTTTGTTTTCTTTTGGTTGGTTTCGTTTTGCGAAATTGCTAATTACTGTTCTTTTTTTATATAGGAGCACTAGAGAAAGCACACCTTGTAGCTTTATAAGGGACTCAAATACCAATAATACCCCTGGCTCTACTACAAACCGACAGACTTCTAATAAGGTAATTCAGAGGATTATGCCTTCAGCACAGGAGATTGAGGGGTTTTTTGCTCGCCATGCACAAGAACAACAAAGGCGTTTTTCTGAAAAGTAAATTACTCTGAACCTTGTATCATATAAATATTTACACATTATCCCCAAGTACTAAATTTATTTTATCATATTTGGTACTTATAAATGCAGGTACAACTTTGATATTGTGAATGAAAAACCACTTCAAGGACGTTATGAATGGGTGAAAGTACAACCATAAATGGAAATGGATATTAATAACATTCAAGGGTAGCATTCATATCATAGTTTGAAGATAAGAGAGTAGGATTAATGGAATGTAAAGAGCAAACAAAAGAGTTGTGTAATGTACAAGTATCTCAAGATGACAAAGCTCATGAATTACACACTAACATATGTAGGGGTAGAATGGGAAGGAAAAAATATGTTGTTTTTACCTTGCCCTAGATTTGCAAGCCATAAATAATTGCCAGGGTTGGTGTTGATTTAGGTTTAATTGTTAAGTATTTTGATTATCTAGTTAATTGTCAAAATATTTTGTTTTTCTCTTACCTTTGTTGATCTTTTCTTGTAATTATTGTTTGTACCCTTATTCCCTTAACCTTTTCTTGAGCCAACTGAGCCCTAAAAAGCTGAGAAATATTGCACACATGTGATTGTTCCAATTTGAAGAGCGAGTCAGTAGCTTTGACTTTGAGAGGGTAAAGTTGGTATTCTTTTTAGCTTTATTTTTCTTGCTTTTTTGCGGTATCTTGGTATGACAATTGTAGTGTGTGACTGTGTGATGACTAATACAGTATCCAATGGCAATGTTTAGTGTCAGTAACAGTAGCCTGCACGAAATATGCCCCTACTAAGAGTTAGCATACTGCCATGCATGTATAAAGCTGAGAATATCAAAGCAAGAAAACTTCCAAAATTTTTTATTGCGGGTGCCTTGAGGTTCGCAATATCTTTTTGGCTTTCAGAGCCACTTGTCTTTGGATTGTTCTGTATAATAGTGCGTATGGACATTTTATCTGGACAGAGGTTGAAGTGATAAAAAAACAAACGGCCCATTGAATCCATTGCTACATGGTTTCATTCACAACAAAACATGGAAAGCTGAAATGGGATATTGGATCTTAATTGTGATTGAGTACATGTTTGATTTAAAAGTAATAATGAAAGTCTGAAAGTATCTATTGATTTCGGTGTTAAGAGACATCAGCACCATCAGGCGCCGTATAAAAACAGGATCAAATATATAGAACGAGCCAAGCTGAGATAAAATCGAGATAAGACCAATGTACATCGATCTGATCATTGGATCGCAATATAGGGCCATAGAAATGCCATACAGGAATCAGGATCCTAAAAACTTAACCGAACAAAACCCTATATTGGTAAATCCCTTGGACTTAATTTCGGAGGAATAAGTAAGGTGTCTCTCTTCGCAATCAAAAATTGTTTTTGTACATTTCGAGACTTAGATTAGCTCCATCGATGGCTCCTTCATCGTCCAAAACGCAAAACGGATGTCCACATTATCATTGATTACACAACACGTGGACAGACAGAGACTAACGTACAGTGGAGATGGAAGCTCTTGAAAGTTTCAACTTTCAACTTTCAACAGTGAAGAACGTGATATCGGTGACTCCGTATTAATTGTCTTCTCCGCTTCAATTTCTCTTCTCCATGGCTGATTGCCGTGCTACTGCGAAGAAACCATGGAGTCGCCGATGATTATTTGGACTTTGAGGGGGCTTTCCGTAAATATGATGAGTTTGTAAGAGGCTATGGGTAGACCTGGAACCGGAACATTTGCATATGGGCTATAAAATGGGCTTCAAGTAGGCCCAATCGCAGTCAATTCAGCAAATTTGAGAATTTTTATTTACGTACTTAATTGTTTCTTTACATGATATTGTGGTGGGCCTCGAATATATTACATACTGAAACGGAAAATCCAAAAATTGGTATTCAATTATTGTCATTTTTCTATTTCTTTTTTGCTACTAAAGGTTTATTGGTCCATTATGGGTCTCAAAACTCATTTTTTGTTCGTATCCTCAAACTAATTTTTTGTTCATATCGCTAAACTCACTTTTTGTTATTATCGTTATTACATGCGATGATGCTATAGTATGTTACGGTTGATATGTGGCGTCCACATTGCGTCAATGTCAACATTTACTTTTATATTTTAAGGACCCATGGTGGACAAATAAACCTTGAGTGACTAAAATGGACAAATTGGCAATAGTTTCGCTCCCACTGCCATTATTCTATAAAGCAAATATCACTTTTTGTTTTTATCCTTCTAATTTCTAAACCATTTATCCCATCCTTTTTTAGTGGACCATAGCTAAATAAGTTTTTTTGGGCCTATAATAAAGTTCACCTTTTGTTTTCTATTGTTAGGATTTGTTATTTTTTTAATTATATAAGAGCACTAGAGAAAGCACACCTTGGAGCTTTATAAAAGTCTCAATTACCAGTAATACCCCTGGTTCTACTACAAACCGACAGCCTTCTAATCAGGTAATTCAAGAGGATTATGTCTTGATTGAGGGGTTCTTTGCTTGCCATGCACATGAACAGCAAAGGCTTTTTTTGAAAAGTAAATTAATTTTAACTTTTTGATATTTGGTAATTAATGCAGGTACAACTTTGATATTTTAATTGAAAAGCCGCTTCAATGGTAGGTCGATGAATGGGTGAAAGTGCAACCATAGATGGAAGTGAATACATAACATTGAAGGCTAGTATCAATATCATAATAGTTTGAAGATTAGAAAGTAGGATTAATGGAATGTAAAGAGCAAACAAAAGAGTTCTTGTAATGATAAATGAGCTGATGAACACTAACATATGTAGGGGTACAAAGGGAAGGAAAAATTGTTGTTTTTACCTTGTCCTAGATTTGCAAATCATAATAATTGCAAGGGTTGGTGATCATTTACAACTGTTAAGTATTTCGATGTATTACTTATTAAAGGTAATTAAGTGGTTTTCTCATTATCTAATTAATTGACAAAAATGTATTGTTTTCCTGTTAACTTTGTTGGATCTTTTTGGTAATTATTGTATGTACCCTTAACCTTCTTTTGAGCAATTTGAAGAGTGAGTCAGTAGCTTTGACTTTGAGAGGTTATAGTTGGTATCCTTTTTAGCTTTATTTTTCTTGTTTTTTGGACCATTATAGTGTGTGATGACGAGTATAGTATCCAATGGCAATGTTTAGCGTCAGGTAACAGTAGGGTGAATGAACTATATCCCTACTATGAGTTGTCATACTGCCATGCATGCAACTATATCCCTACTATGAGTAGTGGATAATGTGCTTTCTATGGTGTACAACTGGGTGAAATATAGGGGGAATGTTGGGAATCTTAATTGGATAACTTGGTGTTGTAACCCCTTAAACTTTATGTAATTGTTGTTTTCCATTTCTGCCCGGCTTAGTTTCTTTCTAAGCTGTGTTTTTTAATAATATTGCCGTTTCCAAAAAAAAAAAAAATATTGCCATGCATGCAGAAACCTGGAAATATCAAAGCAAGAAAACTTCCAAAAATCGTGTCTTCAGATTCCAATATCTTTTTGGCTTTCAGAGACATTTGTCAATGCCTCTTTGGACTCGTTCTTTATGAGAGTGTTTATCTGGATAGGTGTTAAAGTGAAAAAAAAAAAAAAAAAAAAAAACCAAACGGTCCATTGAATTGATGTTGAGTGTGAAGCCACTCTTGTGGTTTGTCAAAGTTGGTGAATGTGAAAAGTTTGAAAGTGTAGTTGGTGAAGGATTTTTTCAAATGGAGTTGGCAGCCCATTTTTGTTGAAGAAAAATTTCTTTTGTTCACATTGACTTATTACACACTCAAATGCATATATAAAGGATGCATTGACTAGTTAGAAAACGCACCACACAACACCATGTAACACAGAGAGAGTGCAGAGTAGCACCAAGAAATAAAACATTCCTAGTTATCCGCCGTGGACGTATGTCAGTTTTGGACCGAACCACGTTAAATTCTTGTGTTCTTAATTTGTGAGCTGAGTGTGTGAGTTTCGTATCCGTATGCTAAGTGTCTCGATCCTAACAAGTGGTATCAGAGCCTTGGTATAGCTCCAGAGAGTGATTTTCTGGTTTTTGGTCGAAAACTTTTTGTCTCAAAAACGATTTTGGTGTACGCCGTTGGAAAGGTCTTGTTCCGCAGATTCCAAATATATATATTTTTGAATTTTTTGATCGTCGGAAGACTTCCAAATCACTGGTCAAAGTTGGTCAAAACTCGCCGAAAAGTTGGTCGAAAAAAACCAGTTCATCGGAGAAGACTACACTGTAGCACCGGAGTTTCGCCGGATAAGACGACACTGTAGCAGTTCCTGTAGCAACACTGTAGCGGTTCCTGTAGCGGAACTTTAGCATATTTTCAAAACAGGTCCCTGAAGTTCCAGAAAAATTGCAGTTTAGTCCCTGAACTTCAGGAAAATTGCAGTTTGGTCCCTGAACTTCAGAAAAATTGCAGTTTGGTCCCTTAACTTTGTCAAAGTCGCAAAACAGTCACTCCAACATTTGTTTTGGGCAGTTTAGCCCGAAAATAATTTGGGTGGGGATTATATTTTGCAAATAACGAGCCAAGAACTGTTGAATCAAAATTCTATTTAATCGGTGAAGAACAGTTGAACTTAGAAGAAGTTTAAAGAAATCGAAAACCAGTGCTAACAGCGTTTGTCGGGTTTTATCGATTCAGTTTAAATTTTCAGTTTCTGATTCTCAGTTCGGTATTCCGCTGTAGTTTAAATAGGTTGATTATTTAACAGAGTTCAGAAGAACAGTCGTTAAGTTCAGACAAGGCTTCGTTTAGTGAAGATTGAAAAGTTGGTGGAAAATGCAGATTGAGGCATTATGTGTCAGAAAGTTCAAGGTATGGTATTGGTAAAGGGAGAAAATTAGAGAATTACGGAAGATCAGAAGTTCAGACAAATCCAGCGATGATCAGAGTTTCAAGGGTTCAAGAACAGATCATGGGATGAACATATCAAGTAATTAAGAGAAAATCCGTTTTCGGTAGATCCAGCAGTGATTAGAAAGTCAGCAGACTTAGGTGTAATCACGGGATCAGAAAGTTCGGTGTTATTCATGATGTTGAGGTGTGGACATTCTTTAGAGTCGATGTCCAAATAGAGGAAATTCTGATTCTGAGAATGTGTCTGGGTTTGATGCATTGGGACTCAATGGAAGGCAGTGAAGACTCTTGGGCAAAGAATTTTGGTGCTTCATTTCACGCTACCCACAGCAGTGAAGCACTGCAGAATCTGAAAGTTGGAGACTTTGGAAAGGTAAGACTTGTGAACGATGAATGTTCGATGTATATGGTCGGATTACCATCTGAGGGAGTGACCGTCCCAGTTCAGAAGAGAAACAAAGTCCGGTTCACAGAATCTCATGGGCAGAAGAGGGTGACCTTTTGCAAGTAGGAAGCCTAGAGCTACAGGGAAGATTCAGGTTAAACGAGCGTGAAAGGCTCAGAAAAATCAGTCGAAGGATATTGTGGCAATGAGAGCACAGAGTATTGTTTCAGTAGCAGGGTTTTGCAACAGTGGGAGCATAGGTCGTGTTTCAATCATAGGTCCAGGACGACAGTGGATTTAGAACCAGTTTTCAGCTGTAAAAGTCTCTCCAGTTTTGATAACTTGCTAAATAAGGAGAGTGTTGTTGTTTGTTCTCAGATTGTTCCAGGATCCGGTAGTTCGTTTTCAGTGGGAGCCGGTAGGGACAGAGAACGGGTCAAGGGCAGTTTAAGTCATGACGAACATGTTGAAACTCATGGGAGTTTTAACGGAGCTTTCAGGTTAACTGATGAGAAGGTCGGGATAACTAAGAAGGAGTTTATGTAAATACAGATGCATAGTTGAAGCACAGGCGAAGATTGTTCCGTGGCTTCAAGTGGGAGATTGTTGAGTGTGAAGCCACTCTTGTGGTTTGTCAAAGTTGGTGAATGTGAAGAGTTTGAAAGTGTAGTTGGTGAAGGATTTTTTCAAATGGAGTTGGCAGCCCATTTTTGTTGAAGAAAAATTTCTTTTGTTCACATTGACTTATTACACACTCAAATGCATATATAAAGGATGCATTGGCTAGTTAGAAAACGCACCACACAGCACCATGTAACACAGAGAGAGTGCAGAGTAGCACTAAGAAATAAAACATTCCTAGTTATCCGCCGTGGACGTAGGTCAGTTTTGGACCAAACCACGTTAAATTCTTGTGTTCTTAATTTGTGAGCTGAGTGTGTGAGTTTCGTGTCCATATGCTAAGTGTCTCGATCCTAACAATTGATTGCTAATGAAATTTTCAACATATCCATTGGATCGATTATTAATGATCTCTTGACTATCATCCATGGTTTCACAAACAACAAAACATGTAAAGTTGAAATGGGATATTGGAATACAAAATTAACCAATAAAAAGTAATAATCGTAATAAAACTTATAAATTAATTATTGTAATACAGAAATTCATAGTTAATTACCACTCTTTAACTAACAGAAGTCATACTTTAATTTTTCGTTGGCGTCTTCTCTATTCCTTTGGCATCTGTTTAAAGCTTGTGTAATCCTTATATAAACACAAAACGAAAATATTGTTAGCATTTAACAAAAAATATTAATCGTATCAAAATATAAAAAGAATTGAAAAAAAACTCAAAGCTATATGATCGTCCTTCAAGATATCGTCGACGTCATCTATTATAAGATTTCTAGACTTTGTAACCCAATCTTGGGTGCAAACAAAAGCTTCAACTATTATAAGCTAGTCTATCACTCATTTAAAACTCAACCACCGGTGCTAAATGCGGACGCCACAGTTAAGATTTGTATCGCCAACAAAAGAATTATCGTAAATTGTAACAACATTAATTTATAAACAAACTATGAAAGACTAGAAAAAGAAGTATTAATTACCTTTCGTCATCCGAGCAACTAGTGGGAAGCTAATCGCGTTAAGTTTCCACCAACTAGAGGAAATCAAATTCGTTTTTGTAAGTCATTTGAGTCTATTTCAAATAGCTTGTTGACTCATTATTCGTCGGAGCCGAGTTGCTACCTTAAGTATTGAAGAAATTGACGAAAAAGTTGTTATTATCATCACAAGCAACGACTTTTTGACGACTTTCTTGTTGAGAAGACCGACCATTGTCGAATCTTTCTAAGTAGGTCCTAACCAACTAGTGGGATGCCCTCCCCAATCTGTTCGTGTTAAAGTGTGAATGTTTGAACACACAAATGTCAAATGTCAACAAAGGAAGGAAGGAAGTTGCTGTCTAATTTTCTTTGACTTCAAAATCTTTGTTCACATTGAATTTCATCTCTATAAATAGAGAAGTGCTACTCATCAGAAAAATGTACCTCACAACCTCAACAATGTAGTTTAATATATACTCCTAGCTACCTGGTGGATGTAGGTCAGATTAGACCGAACCACGTTAAATCCCTCGTGTTTATCGTTGCATTCTTGAGTGTGAGAGCTGAGTATGTGTGTGATTAGTGTCGTGTGTGTGTCTCGATCCTAACAAGTGGTATCAGAGCCTTGGTATAGCTCTAGAGAGTGATTTTCTGTTTTTGGGTCGAAAATGTTTTATCTCAAAAACGATTTTGGTTTACGCCGTTGGAAAGGTCTCGTTCCGCAGATTCCGAAAATATATTTTTTCGAATTTTTTGAGCATCGGAAGACCTCCAAATCACCGGTCAAAGTTGGTCAAAACTTGTCGGAAAGTTGGCCGGAAAAACCAGTTCGCCGAAGAAGACGACACTGTAGCACCGGAGTTTCACCGGAGAAGACGACACTGTAGAGGTACTGTAGCATTTGCAAAACAGGTCCCTGAGGTTCCAGAATTTGCAAAACAGGTCCCTAAGGTTCCAAAATTTGCAAAATAAGTCCCTGAAGTTCCAGAATTTGCAAAACATGTCCCTGAGGTTCCAGAATTTGCAAAACAGGTCCCTAAGGTTCCAGAATTTGCAAAACAGGTCCCTGAGATTTTTAGAAATTGCAAAACAGTCCCTGAAGTTCCAGAAAATTGCAGTTTGGTCCCTGAATTTAGAAAAAGTGCAGTTTAGTCCCTAAACTTCAGGAAAAGTATAGTTTAGTCCCTGAACTTCAGGAAAATTACAGTTTGGTCCCTGAACTTTAGGAAAATTGCAGTTTAGTCCCTAAACATCAGGAAAATTGCAGTTTGGTCCCTCAATTTTGTCAAAGTCGCAAAACAGTGACTCAAACATTTGTTTTGGGCAGTTTAGCCAGAAAATAATTTGGGTGGAGATTATATTTTGCAAATAACGAGCCAAGAACAGTCGTTAAGTTCAGACAAGGCTTCGTTTAGTAAAGATTGAAAAGTTGGTGGAAGATGCAGATTAAGGCATTATGTGTCAGAAAGTTCAAGATGTGGTATTGGTAAATTAAGAGAAAATCCGTTTTCGGTAGATCCAGCAGTGATTAGAAAGTCAGCAGACTTAGGTGTAATCACGGGATCAGAAAGTTCGGTGTTATTCATGACGTTGAGGTGTGGACATTCTTTAGAGTCGATGTCCAAATAGAGGAAATTCTGCTTCTGAGAATGTGTCTGGGTTTGATGCATTGGGACTCAGTGGAAGGCAGTGAAGACTCTTGGGTCAAGAATTCTGGTGCTTCATTTCACGCTACCCACAGTAGTGAAGCACTGCAGAATTTGAAAGTTGGAGACTTTGGAAAGGTAAGACTTGTGAACGATGAATGTTCGATATATATGGTCGGATTACCGTCTGAGGGAGTGACCGTCCCAGTTCAGAAGAGAAACAAAGTCCGGTTCACAGAATCTTATGGGCAGAAGAGGGTGACCTTTTGCAAGTAGGAAGCCTAGAGCTACAGGGAAGATTCAGGTTGAACGAGCGTGAAAGGTTCAGAAAAATCAGTCGAAGGATATTGTGGCAATGAGAGCACAGAGTATTGTTTCAGTAGCAGGGTTTTGCAACAGTGGGAGCATAGGTCATGTTTCAATCATAGGTCCAGGACGACAGTGGATTTAGAACCACTTTTCAGCTGTAAAAGTCTCTCCGATTTTGATAACTTGCTAAATATGGAGAGTGTTGTTGTTTGTTCTCAGATTGTTCTAGGATTTGGTAGTTCATTTTCAGTGGGAGCCGATAGGGACAGAGAACGGGTCAAGGGCAGTTTAAGTCGTGACGAACATGTTGAAACTCATGGGAGTTTTAACGGGCCTTTCAGGTTAACTGATGAGAAGGCCGGGGTAACTAGGAAGGAAAGTGTTTTTGGAATACACAGTTGAAGCACATGTGAAGATTCTTCCGTGGCTTCAAGTGAGAGAGAGTATGTGTGTTTAAGGATCGTTGCAAGATTTGGATGGCAGAGAAAGACTAAGTTGTTCAAGCATTCAAGTGGGAGATTGTTAAAGTGTGAATGTTTGAACACACAAATGTCAAATGTCAACAAAGGAAGGAAGGAAGCTGCTTCCTAATTTTCTTTGACTTCAAAATCTTTGTTCACATTGAATTTCATCTCTATAAATAGAGATGTGCTACTCATCAGAAAAATATACCTCACAACCTCAACAATGTAGTTTAATATATACTCCTACCTACCTGGTGGATGTAGGTCAGATTAGACCGAACCACGTTAAATCCCTCGTGTTTATCGTTGCATTCTTGAGTGTGAGAGCTGAGTGTGCGTGTGATTAGTGTCGTGTGTGTGTCTCGATTCTAACAGTTCGTCTCCCACTTTCAAACTTTCTTGGGCGCAGCCCACCCCTCCCTTGCTATTCGTGACCCGTGTTCCCTCTTCTCTAATAAGCTCTCCCCTCTTCGGTCTGCCGCCATGCTTACTCCTGTTACGGATGAGGAGGTTAAGTGCGTCTTGTTCCAGATGGGAGATGATAAAGCGCCCGGCCCAGATGGTTTCACGGTTAAGTTCTTCAAGACTGCTTGGGATATTGTGGGGTCAGATGTCTGTTCGGCGGTTAAGGAGTTATTCTCTTCTGGTAAACTCCTTAAATCCCTCAACAACACCGTGCTTGCTCTCATCCCTAAGGTTGACTCACCGTCTAAAGTCACTGATTTCCGCCCCATCGCCTATTGTAACGTTGTTTACAAATGTATCAGCAAGATCATTGCGGATCGTATCAAGAACCACCTATCTTCTCTAGTTGATGAAAACCAATCAGCTTTCATTCCAGTGCACCTTATCACTGACAATGTTCTTCTTTTCCAAGAGCTCATGCGTGATTATCATTGTCATCGTGGTCCCCCCAGGTGTGCATTTAAAGTCGATATCCAAAAAGCTTACGATACTGTTGACTGATTTTTTCTTCGCACCATCTTGTTTGGGTTTGGTTTCCCCATTCGTATGATTGACTGGATCATGACGTGTGTCTCCACTGCTTCTTACTATGTGAGTATCAATGGTAATATGCACGGATTCTTCGACGGTCAAAGGGGCATCCGTAAGGGTGACCCCCTCTCTCCCTATCTCTTCACTATTGTCATGGAGGTGCTTAACCTTATGATCAAAAGAAACATCTCTGACTCCGATTGTTTTAAATTCCATCGGCAATGTGAGGAGCAAAGTATCACCCATGTATGCTTTGACGATGATCTTATTCCCTTCTGTCAAGGTGATAGATCTTCGGTTCGTGTCGTATTTGACTCTCTTGCTGAATTCTCTAAGGGCTGGGCTCCACCCTAATGAAGCGAATAGTGAAGCCTTCTACTGTAATATTGGTGAGAGGCGCAGAGCTTCCATTGATTGTATTGTTAGGTTTCCGGAGGGATCTTTCCCTGTCCGATACCTTGGCGTCCCTCTCATCACCACTCGTCTTATCCACAAGGACTGTAAAGGCCTTGTTGATAAAGTCAAATGCAGGATTAACGACAGGAAGAACAAGTCTCTCTCTTTTGCCGGTCGTCTCCAGCTCATCCTCTCTGTCATTTCTTCCATGCAAATATATTGGGCTTCCGTTTTTATTCTCCCTAAATCTATCTCTAACAAGATTGAGAAACTCATTAGGGGTTTCCTCTGGTGCAACGGTGAGATGAAGTGTGGTAAAGCCAAAGTCTCATGGAAGACTATGTGTCTCCCTAAGACCCATGGTGGTCTGGGTATTCGAAACCTTGCTGTTTGGAATATTGCCCTTATGGCTTCCCATGCCTGGAGACTCCTTTCTAATAAGGATTCTCTCTAGGTCAGGTGGATACACTCGTACCGTCTCTGTGGGCGTAACTTCTAGGATGCCCCCAAGAAGCGCGGTACGGGCTATGCCTTGCGCAATATCCTCGACATGCGGGGTAAGATCAGGGACTTTATTATCTCCAAGGTTGGTGATGGCTGCTCTACGTCTGCTTGGTTCGATAACTGGCATCCTGCTGGTCCCCTCTCTCAGTTCTTATCTGCCCGTAACATCCATAATGCGGGCTTCACTCCTGATTCTAAGGTTGTTGACATTGTCCTCAACGGGTGTTGGGTGCGCCCCCATTGCTGGCAGGACTCCCACCCCGTTCTCCTTTCTCATAACCCCCTTCTCTTTCCACGTCCGTTCCTGATAAACTCCTCTGGAGATCTTGCGACGGTAAGGTCTATCCTTTTTCGGTTCGTTCTGTCTGGCACTCTATCCGCCCTTCGGAGCAGCCTGTCGAATGGTATCATCTTGTTTGATTCTCCCAGAATATCCCTAGACATGCCTTAATTCTCTGGGTTGCTCTCAAAGATCGACTCAAGACCCATGATAAAATCAGAAGCTGGGAGTTGTTTGGTTCTCCCAACCTCATCTGTGCCTTCTGCAGCGATTGTTCCGATTCCCTTCCTCATCTTTTCTTTGAATGTTCTTTCCCTTCTATGGTTTGGCATGATCTTCAGCATGTTATGAACCTCTCCTTCCCCACAAATTGCTGGTCGGATATCATCAATCTTCTCAAGCCCATCTCTAAGGGTAAGAATGTCTGGTCCGTTATCCGAAGACTTGTGCTTGCGGGAGCTATCTACCATATTTGGCAAGAAAGAAATAACCGGATTTTTAAAAATAAGAGAAGAACATATCATGCTGTTGTCAAGACTATTATTGATGATGTCCGTTGTAGACTGGTGAGTCTGTCTATGAAACCTTCCCTTAATGTTATTTTGGCTAAAAGGATCTGGTCCCTCCCCTAACGTTGAGAGATGTACTTCCTATTTTCCACTGTGGTCCATTATTCTCTCCTATCCCATCCTTTCCACTATATATTTCTCTACTTGTATTGTTTGTTTTTTTGCAGGATGTTTTGCTTTTTATGTTCCTGTTATGTTTTCTGGTTCCAAAATCTGTTTTGGTTCCTAGTATAGCCTTGTTGTCCATTAGGGCATGTCCCAATGAGTTTTTGCTGTTTCTTAGGTGGGGAGTCCCCAGCCTTCAATTGTATTTATTATTTTTATTAATAAAATTTGCCAAAGGTACCGTCCTCTTTACCCAAAAAAGCAATTTTCCATCCTTATCTCGACATCTCGAACCATTTGATGCGCTTTCAACTCTTTGATCGAGTTTGATATCGAGTAATCCATGTACCCCTATCATTTTTGTAAAAGAATATAACAATAAAGTAGACTTCATGGTAGGATCTAGCAAAACCCCAAAGTAAATAAAATCATTCATCTGGTGTAGGCATCCTAATACTTGTCCTATTTTGCCCTCATTTCCGTTACCATTTCAACAAAGTCAACTTGGTTGACTAATTACTTAGATGCATGTCCACATTTATGACTTTCCGATAAAGAGATGTACTAAAGGTGTTGATGGAGCCAAAACGTTCTTTGTTTTTGTCTTCAACTTTTCAAGAAACTTCACCATATCTCTTTTGTAATAGCTCATATGTGAAGATTAATGACACAAACGACATACCACTTTTGAAAATACAATTTGGCAGTGAGGTCTATAATATTAATTTTGTAGCGTCTCTAATAATCCAAAAATGTAAGATTCTTCAAGTCGTTTTGGATAAAATTATTTAAAAGGAAAACATATGTCATTTAAAAAAGTTATGTGATACAATATTTTTCTTTTAACATTTTAAAATTCTTTAAAGCATACGTTTACTTATAAAAGTATGAGTGTGTGTCCATCGTCATTGCATTCTTCAGCTCTTTCCTATGTTTATTATTATTATTTTCAATTTTAAAATTGCCTCCAAATTATACTAAGTTTTATCAACCGTGAACGGCGGTGATGGTGCTTCAAGATCCGTTAACGCGATTGAAAGAGGGCTGATGTAGAGAATACTTCCGTCGCACACCTCAGTCGATTTTCGTGAACACGGTGATGGTGCTTCAAGATCCGTTAACGCGGTTCGGTTTTGACTTCCCACTCCGATGGAGATCTGAGAAGATGGAGATCTTGGTAAATGGTCGTGCAGCTCACCCTTGGTGGAGGAACTGGCCGGTGGAGGAGGACAAATAGCTAATCTGAGGAAGTCATGGAGGAGAAATCGTCGGCTGGTTTTATTCCTTGCAATTGCAGACTAGCTCCGAGAGGCTTGAGCTCCGAGAGGCGTGGTTCTTTACACAATTAGTAGACGGCGAGATCTCAGAGTCAAGATAAGCGAGAGGTACATTCGGCGACACACACAGGGGCGACAAGGAACCAAGAAGAGGCTGTTGCAATGACATTATCTTTTAGAAGAAGTTGGGGAGTTTTAGAAAAGTATTTCCCATGTCTTCTAAAAAAAATAATTTACCGACTATTTTCAATCTAGGATATTCTAAAAAATGAACAACTTGCGAATAAAAGGTTTGCCGTCCATAAAAAAGAAGAGGCCAACAAGAATTTTAAAAAACAAAAAAAAACCATCATAGACATAATATACACACCAAACAAAACAATGTGAGACATTTTTTTTTATAACCGAGGACCCCACCCGACCCATCCTTTGGATGACCCTGATGAAGCAACCTCGGGGCCCACGCACACCTGGCAGCAGGGTGGTCCGGGTCAATCACCTACGGGAGTAGAGAGGTGGCCAGTGACCATCCCCTGATTGAAACCTAACACTCCCTATGGGGAAAGGGAGGGAGTGAGATTAGAACTTGGAACCTCTTTATGGGAGAAGAGAAAGAGTCCAAACCTTATCCACTAGGCCATCAGGGTGATGGTTAACAATGTGAGACATTCGCAGGTTGTATGAGCAACACCCAGTCAAAACGGTTAAAAAGAACAAGGTTTAAATACTATGAATACCGAATAAAAGTTGATAAACCGTATACCATCTTTCTCTTAAATCATAATAGTACTTATTGTTGATGATTTTATATTACCCATGTTATTTAAGTGTAATGGATCAATTTGTTGACCAAATACAATCTTGACAAACATTAAACAAGTAAGGAATGTGCAAAGTGCATACTAGTTTGAGTTTGATAAATATTCAAAGTACATAGTTATTTAGGGGCGAAGCCCTTAAACTGACGGGGGTCCGGGAGGCGCTTCCCCCGGTAGCGGGGTCCAAGGGGCGGCAGCCCCTGGCAGGGTCCAAGGGGCAGAACCCCTGGCTGGGGTCGACCTTTGTGATCACACGACCCGTGTGATCACAAAGCATATTGCAAGCAAGTTATAATCAGACATCACACGACCCGTGTGAATGTCAAAGCATTTTGCACCCGAGAAAGGACATGACCCGTATGAGACCACACGACCCGTGTGTGTGTCAAAGCAGTTTGCAACAGAGACATCACACGACCCGTATGAATTGCCCAGTGACAGTTTATTGTCGGTTTTTGACAGGTTTTATGTCTGTTTTGGCCGTTTTTTTGGTACACGAAAAACACAATAACCTTCATTCTCTGTTCTTGATTTCTCTCTTAATCTTATTCAATCAAAGAATCGATTGTATCATCGAAATACTTTGATTTGAGAGTGACAATCACGATTTTCAAAGATTCCAATGATCGTTTAACCCCAATTTCTAACAATTATGAGATCCAAACACCTCCATAATATAATAACATAATCAAATTCTACAAAATCAACCACGAAAAAAAAAATTTAAAATGACTGATTAACACATAATTATCAGATCGTATCATATCAACGAGATGATATTATATAAATGATTAGTGAATATTGACTCTCACCATAGGATGCTTTAATATTATTACACCTCTAGAAAAGCGTTCGCGTGCAAGTGCTCCAAAATCACTTTCTTTTTCTTCTAAAAAGTTATAAGACCATCAAAAGGTCCCCTTTAAGTACGACACGTTAGAAAAGAGCTAATACGCGCAACTCTTTTTACAAATCTATTTATATGTGTATTTTAAATAATAAAAATTTGCCTCTCATATAATTAAACTATTGTGGTGATGGTAATTGGGTAATTTCAATCCAATATGTGCACTTCCATAAATAGAAGTGACATAGATTATTTTTTTGGGTAAAGAGGACGGTATCTCTGGCAAATTTTATTAATAAAATAAATAAATACAATTGAAGGCTGGAGACTCCCCACCTAAGAAATGACAAAAACCCATTGGGACATGCCCCAATGGACAACAAGGCTATACTAGGAACCAAAACAGATTTTGGAACCAGAAAACATAACAGGAACATAAAAAGCAAACATCCTGCAAAAAAACAAACAATATAGGTAGAGAAATATATAGTGGAAAAGATGGGATAGGAGAGAATAATGGACCACAGTGGAAAATAGGAAGTACATCTCTCAACGTTAGGGGAGGGACCAGATCCTTTTAGCCAAAATAACATTAAGGGAAGGTTTCATAGACAGACTCATCAGTCTACAACAGACATCATCAATAATAGACTTGACAACAGCATGATACGTGTTTCTCTTATTTTTTAAAATTCGGTTATTTCTTTCCTGCCAAATGTGGTAGATAGCTCCCGCAAGCACAAGTCTTCGGATAACGGACCAGACATTCTTACATTTAGAGATGGGCTTGAGAAGATTGATGATATCCGACCAGCAATTTGTGGGGAAGGAGAGGTTCATAACATGCTGAAGATCATGCCAAACCATAGAAGGGAAAGAACATATTTATTTCATTGAATATTAATCATCTTTAAAAGAAATTTTATAAAATACAATAAATTATTAGTATTATAATGTATCTATAAGTCATATTTATTTCATAGATTATTAGTATTATAATGTATCTATAAGTCATATTTATTTCATTGAATATTAATCATCTTTAAAAGAAATTTTATAAAATACAATAAATTTTTGGGAACGGATCCAGCATACATACAATAAATTACTTGCTTTAAGTCGTTACCCAAGTTATTAACTATCCTTATGATCATCTTTAGCTATCATTTTATTTGTCATATTGTTAATAACATTGTTATATATGAAGTGATGATTTCCTATTTGAATGATGGTGTAGCATCATCAAATTGCTACCATTGTAAGTTTTCATAATATATGAGCTAGACATCATTATGGGTGGTGGTGGGTAATCATGCAAATTCAGCAAAAGGTAATTCCTTTCTATTGTTTGCCAAATCACAAATATTTCTCTTTGGTTTGGATAGTTAGAATCAAGACTCAAGTCACTTTTGTGTAGGTTGAATATGAAAACGCGTTAATTTGGGTTATTTTAATTGATTACAGATAAAATAAATAAAAGTTAAACGATAACTAAAAAAGAAAATAATTCAAGTGAATAAAATAAAATAAAAATTAGCTAAAAAAGGAAAATAGGTCAAAACATATCTATTTATAATAATCCATTCAACATTTACAACTTTTTAGAATGTTTAGGTTAAATTTCTTTATCATTTCGATGATATAACTTTTTATTGAAGTTTCATGGTAAGTTGTTTTTTGTATACATTGCTTGTTCTAAATGATACAATTGATAAAAGAAATTAAGGTTGTAACTGTCAGTTGATTGTAGAAAATAATTTTGGTATCGTTTTATTCTTGTGAACTAGGTGTTGAGATTTAGGGCATGTTCTGTGAGAGTTTTTGATAACTTTTATTAGCTTTTAGTTTTTCTATTTTAGAAAAGAAATCGACTTAACAAAAACTTTAGTCTTTTTTAACCAAAAAAAGAAAGAAATTTAATCCAATATCAAATTTAAGTAGTTTTTAAATAGTAGTCTTTAACGTTAGAAACCTTTGATTTTTTTTTTTAGGTAATTTTATATCTTTAAAAAGTTTTATAAATGTTTTTTGTAAATACTTCAACACAAATAAAATCTTTCAGTTTTCAACTTCCATCTATTTTTGTCAAACATACATTAAGGTTATGTATAACACGTCATAACTAGTTTAATTTTTGAGTTTTTTTAATTTGTCAAATTTTATCGGTTATTTTTTCGGTTAGTAATTTTTTTACTAAACTTATTTTTTATCGACTAGTTTTTTAGTTATCCTATCAAATATAACATTAATATTTTTTGTTTGCATCTCTAGAGAAAAGATATGTTAACTTTATACTTAAACAAACACGATTATATCATTTACATATTCTTATTCAAAATAAAGTGCAGTTCAATATAAAAATATTTCATTGTTGATGTTATATGAATATACACGTGTAGAAATCTTAATATAAAATTTGAACCGAACAAAATAATATAATTAGTAAAATTATAGTGTAATAAAATAAATTATGAATGTTAAATTTGATACAAAATTTGAAACGAACAAAACAATATAACTAGTAAAACTAATTTGTAATAAAATAAATTATTAATATCAGCAACTAAAATACTATAAAATTTAACTAATAGTAATTACTTAATTTCATTTTCCATGCTATTTGACTTTTTTGTGAAAATAACAAAATTTCAATCCCCCCCCCCCCCCCCCCCCCCCCTTTCTTTTTGCCTCTTTTCCTCCTTAAAAATCAAGCACCATTTGATCATTTCCCATATCGACCTCATGTCAAATGTTTTAAGCAAATATTTGACATCAAAAATATATTTTTATGTTTGAAAATATATATGAACTAATCATATTGTTTTATTCTGATTTACAATCTTTATGACTAATAAAATATATATTAGGATTTGACTATTTTAGAGCGCGATTGTTTTCAAACCAAAAATCACTTTTTCGTTTGTTAATTATTTTCTTTTAACAACAAACCTTTTATATTTTAAAATCCAATTGATGTGAATTGTATTCATGACCCTACAAGAGAAAGAGAGGCCCATTGTTTGGACATTTGCAACCTCATGATTTCCCATAATTGACCAAAAAATGGCCGAAGAAGCTCACAAACATTTACAATTTTCCAACACTCCACCGCTCTTCTTGCTACTCCATGGACAACCACCACTACCACCACCCTCCTCAACCACCACCTCAGCTCACTCCGGCCAAGAGCTCACGCCAACGTTACAACGAATGGTTTGTCACTCTTTCATGTCTACTTTTGTTCTCTCTCTAGTATACAAATATGTGATACGTGAATATCAAGATTTGCATTTTATAAAAAGTTGAGGATACATGGTTACACGGTAAAAGGGGCCTGTCTTTCTTTTGCAGGATATTTCGTGATGTTCCAAGTGATATAACGATAGAAGTGAATGGTGTTATGTTTGCTTTGCATAAGGTAAGTTCATAATTTACCCCAGTTTTCTTTAAAGTTGACACTTTTTAGTAAAAACTGGTCTTGCCATATATTGTTTAGTTATTTGGTTGATTTTTAATCTTTTATGGCTCCTGAAAAACGTAGATACATGCTACATTATCCCATAAAGGCTAGCAATTCCGTTGCTAAATGAACATCCATTTGTCGAAAAAGTTACTTTTTAGACTTTAGAAAGTCGAACTTATAGTTTTTGAACTAAAATGAAATAAGAGAATTTTGTTCAAGTCGTCTGTGAATCCATACACAATTACTTGAAGCTAAACTGGTTTGACCAGAAGTCAAACTTCAATCCTTAGTAGTCTGTGAATCCATACACAATTACTTGATACACATAAAAACATGAGTTTTTCTTTTTGCAGTTCCCTCTTGTATCTCGATGTGGTCGAATCCGAAGACTAGTAGCAGAACACAGGGAAAATGCTATATCAAAGATAGAACTTCTTAGTTTACCAGGAGGAACAGAGACATTCGAGCAAGCTGCTAAATTCTGCTACGGTATCAACTTCGAGATAACATCATCGAACGTTGCTCAGTTATGTTGCGTCTCCGAGTACCTCGAAATGACCGAACAATTCTCAAAACGAAACTTAGGGTCTCGTGCCAACGAATATCTCGACACTGTTGTCACCAAGAATCTTGAAATGTCTGTCGAGGTATTGAAACAATCTGAAAATTTGTTCCCTTTAGCCGATGATCTCAAAATTGTTAGTAGATGCATCGATGCTATAGCTTCCAAGGCTTGTGTTGAGCAAATAGCGTCGAGTTTCTCGAGGCTAGAGTACAGTAGCTCCGGCAGACTTCACATGAGTCGATTCAAGGGGGAATCCGATTGGTGGATCAAAGATTTATCGGTTCTTCGAGTTGATATGTATCAGAGAGTAATGAGTGCGATGAAATGTCGAGGAGTAAGGCCGGAAAGTATCGGTGAATCGCTTATGAGTTATGCCGAAAAGGAATTAACGGGTTTACACAATCTGAATAAAAAAGTCGAGACTCATGGTGGGTCGGGGCACGAAGGAATCGTGGTCCAAACGATTGTCGGTTTACTTCCGGTTGAGAAGCTTGCAGTGCCGTTAAGTTTTCTTTTCGGGCTGCTGCGAGCGGCGGTGATGCTTGATTGCACGGTGGCGTGTCGGCTTGATCTCGAGAGGCGAATCGGATCGCAGTTAGATTTAGCGACACTTGATGATCTTTTGATCCCGTCTTTACGCCATGGAGATGATACGTTGTTTGATGTTGATGCGGTTCATAGGATTTTGGCTAATTTTTCGCAGCAAGATGATAGCAACGATGATATGGAAAGTGACGATGGTGATGGGTTTGAGTCAGATGGGCCCGATTCGCCTTCCCAATCGGCTCTAGTCAAAGTCTCTAGGCTGGTCGACAGTTATCTCGCTGAAATTGCACCGGAAACAAACCTTAAACTCTCCAAATTCATAGCGGTGGCAGAAAGCTTACCGGCACACGCTCGTACAGTTCATGACGGTCTATATCGATCCATCGATGTTTATCTCAAAGTACGTCTTCAATTTTGACTTTTATAGTCAACGCTAGTCTTAATACGTTTTTTTAATCTAAAACCTGCAGGCTCATCAGGGTTTATCGGATTTTGACAAAAAGAAGCTCTGTAAATTGATTGATTTCAATAAACTATCACCGGAAGCTGGAGCACATGCTGCACAGAATGAACGCCTTCCTCTTCCGTCAATCGTTCAAGTCCTGTACATCGAGCAGTTAAGGCTTCGAAATGCGTTATGCAGTAATTACCCTGAGGACGACCTGAAGCCGCCGGTGCACCACCAGTCGTGGCGGATCAACAGCGGAGGTCTGAGCGCTGCCATGTCACCGAAAGACAACTATGCATCACTGAGGCGAGAGAACCGGGAACTGAAACTGGAGTTGACTCGGTTAAGAATGAGATTGAATGATTTTGAAAAAGAACACGTGTGCATGAAGAGGAGTATGCAGAAATCGAATTCACGTAACTTCATGAGTTCGTTCTCGAAGAAAATTGGTAAATTGAATATGTTCGGCCATGCTTCTTCTTCAACGGGATCTAGTTCACCGTCTAGGCATTTACAAAGGACAGATTCTAAGATGATAGGTAGGACAGACTGAAGCAAGTTTTCAAATGATTTTTTGCAAAACTTTTTAGGGCTTATTGAAAAAAATAGCAACTTACGCTTGTTTAGTTGCTTATTATATAGTATTTATATTTGAGCTCATTTTGTTTCACCTATTAGGATTGTAGTTTCAACTTTTTATTGAATAAAAATATATCTGAATCTACCAATTGTGTGTAACGTCCCGCCTGATTGATAATTATGGGACCACTTAATATCTAAATAATATATTGTTGGACTGATTTTGAATAGTACATAAACATTATCTAGTGTTTATCCTGTGGGTTGAGTTCTCGGTTGAATCAAACTTATCTCTATCCCTTAAATCTCTCACATTCGGTTATATCTCCATCTATATAAACACGTGATGTAACCTCCATCTATATAAACACGTGATGAGTAGCAAATCAAAGAGACGAAAACACACAGATAAATTCGTGGGTATTATTTGCTGAGGGTTTAGAGAGGGCTTTTGAGATCAACTGGAAAACTAACCCTACACATCAGATCTGAAAAGCTTAATAGAAACAGGTATGTAATCTTCGTTTGTTTATTTCTTTTAATCAGATTCGAGATCAAGATCTAAGGTTTTAGCTTCCGCATTTATATTTTGGTTATCGAAAATAACCATCAATTGGTATCAGAGCCAAACTCGAATCTGTTATCGAAATTAAATTTTGGTTGAATCTGAATTTCAACATACGTGTTAATTTGTTTTCTGAATGCTTGTTTTCTTGGCCGACGATGAGAAAAGGGTGTATGTGAGATATGTTAATTTGTTTTCTGAGTTTCAACATACCTGTTAATCGGAGCTTTGTTTGTTTGTTTTTTTTGTAAATCAAATAAGTGATTACTCCATTGAGATTATAAAAGAAAATTATTTTTTTATTGAAAGATCTTATGATAATTGATAAATAAATACAACAAACTCTCAACTTTTCGAGGCCATACTTGTTCCTGTTTGCTTCTAGCTAATGAGAGCTTTATCATTTATTTTCTGTCATTGCTTTTCTTATGGATGAAGTGTGTCATTACTTTTGTCTATTTATATAGACAATGTATAATAAATTATGTGACGATTTAAAAAAAAAAGGAAAGGAAAATCCGATTAATGCTTTTATCGGGAAATTTAAAATAAGATTTGTTTATGAATCTTCCTTTTTGTTATACGGTTTAACTTGTTGATATTGATTTTTTATGGATAAAGTTATGAATTTTAATTATGGGTATTAAAACTCACTAAAAGTATCAAAGTTTTAATAGGTCCATGTGTAACATCATTGATACCTATATTTTCTTTTACCACACTGATGACCATGTATAATATATATCTTGATCCATTATCATGTTATTCTAGTTCTGGAACATCCCTCTTCATTTATTCATTTCTATGTGGTTTTTTCGTGATGGATTAAATTTAAGTTTTGGTGGATAAATTTATGCAAAGTTGTTTTATTCAATCTAGCAACACATGATAGTTTTTTAATGCTGAGATTCGGTCGGTTTTTCAGGTTAGGCGGTTCGGTTTAATTGATTTTTTTGGGGTCACCCGAATAGCACTTCCAATTAAACCGTTAACCGAACCGAAACCATATAACCCAAACCTGAGTTCTTATTCGATTACCTGTTCAGACGGTTTTTTGGTTACAAACCATTAATGCTCTCCCCTAGTTGTGTATCATTACTTTTGTTAAGATTTATATCTATAATTCCTTTTATTTTTATTTTTACTTTTTGTTTTATAAACAACTCGTATGGACTACGGCTATCACATGGCAATATATTAGTTTATTAGTCTATTGGGTAATTTTGACATAAATTAATTTGTTATGCTTTTTGGTATATTAAGGAGATATACATAAATTAAAGGTGCTCCCAAGCTTTTACCTAATGTTTATATGGGTAAATTTATGTCATTTTCTAGTATTTTTTTTATCCAACTTGAAAACGACGTTTTTTTTAAATCGTGGACTTGTCTTTAGTTCCAAAATACATGCCATGGAATTTGACTATTTATGGTTCTTTGTATTGATATCTATGAGACTAAAATTGTGTCATCGATTGATTTATTCGGGTTGCGGCACATTTAATTTTTTTTTGGGGTTTGTTAACAAATTTCAGTTATGGCATTGTTTATTTTCGAAGTAATTTAATTGACATCAATATATCGCCAAAGCGATCTCTTTTGCAAAAATTAATTTACTACGAAATTAAATTTTACAGTTTATGTGTTTGTCAATGCGGATATTAACCGACCCAAAGATAGGTTAATATTTGGTCGGATAAATACATATGTTGTGGTAAACATTTGACAATTATTCGGTTCAATGTGATTAATAAGTCGATCCAAAGATGGACTTATTGATTGACATACTTTATTGTCAATGTTTTATCACTAAAACAATATATCTGTTGCAAGTTAATATTACTGTCCAAAGACTTAATATTAATGTTGTGTTGATAAATTGTGATGTTGTCATAACTTGAATTTAAATATTATGGTTTATGTGTTTATTAATGCGGATATTAACCGACCCAAAGGTAGGTTAATATTTGGTCGGATAAATACATATGTTGTGGTAAACATTTGACAATTATTCGGTTCAATGTGATTAATAAGTCGATCCAAATATGGACTTATTGATTGACATAATTTATTGTCAATGTTTTATCACTAAAACAATATATCTGTTGCAAGTTAATATTATTGTCTAAAGACTTGATATTAATGTTGTGTTGATATCTTGTGATGTTGTCATAAATTGAATTTATTGATTATAATTTACGGATTAATGAGCATAAAGAAGGAATATGTTATTTATGTTCTCAAAATATCAAATTTGAATCCTGGCATAATATTTGCAACATGAATGTTATTTATGCGCTCCACGGGATCACCTTTAAGGCTTTAAGGAATGGAATGAGAACATTATATTAGTTCTCTGTTGCATGCATCTTGACAATGCAATTTGGATATAGCAACGTTTTTTGAGGATGTTGAGTTTGGGGGAGAAATAAGGTTACAAACATTGTCATTGGGGAGCAATCTATCATGATTCATGTTATTGTTTCTGATTATGTATGGATTTTAAGTACCTACTGATGAAGTAGTAATTCATGAACAAAGACCGACAATGTTATTCAATCTCCCATTTAGAACAAACTCAACTTATGAGATCCCATCTATAGCATCACGAGTTTCATCATATCATTGTCTCGTTTGGTTTTGAGATAAATGCAAAAGATGATTTGTGTATCAAAATTATAGTGGGAGTAAATATATCTTTTTGGTTTTAGACGATGATATTGAGAACAAATGATCATACAAGAAAATGCTATATGCTCACATATAGAAAATAAGATATTTTGGAGATCATTGGTTATTATGATTTTCGTTTTATTTGATGCTAAGATAGTTACCGATCCATATCGTGCTACATTTTCCTGGTAGCAGGATGGCCTATTTCATGAAAGAGTTTTAAGCAGCCTTTGGTAACTTCTTTCACTATAGCGGCATAATTTATAGCATGCTTTGAGGCATCAAATCTCGGGATATGATTACAGAAATTTGTCATGGGGCTGCGTAATGTTGGTATTGAAAGACCATTAAAGTTGTATTGTGACAATAATTCAGCAATGTTATATTCCAACAACAACTGAAGTTCTACTAAGTCAAAGTGTATTGACATTAAGTTTCTAGTTGTTAAAGAAAAAAGTGCAAAATGAAAATATTTTAATGGAGCACATCAGGACAAACTCCATTATAGTGGATCCGCTCACGAAGGGATTACCTCCCAAGGTCTTTCACGAGCATACTACACACATGGGTGTGATAAGGATTGATGATATTTTGTTTTAGTGGGAGTTTTGCATGTTATTTTGGTGCTTTATGTTTTTGTTTCTGTACAGAATTCAGGATTTGGTTTATTCCATTATTATTTGCACTTATTTGAAGTTTGATCTCACTTCAAGTTAAATAGGGACTCGTAGGAAATCTAATTTGATTTCAAAACCACACATTTATGTTTAATCTATGTCGTTTAGTCATATATGTATATGTGACCATTGATGAGTTTAGTTACGCAAATTGTAACAAAGACTGCTTTAATCCTATACTGTTGTGATTAATTGACGAGATTGTTTAAGGGTACCAATGCCATGATAACATATGTTAAAGCGCTTATATGGTTATGTATACATTTAGATATTCGTGGTCCAGTGGGAGATTGTTGGATAATTATGGGACCACTTAATATCTAAATAATATATTGTTATCATAAATTCGATATTAATAGATAATGCTATTTAAAATTGTCGATGGACTGATTTTGAATAGTACATAAACATTATCTAGTGTTTATCCTGTGGGTTGAGTTCCCGGTTGAATCAAACTTATCTCTACCCCTTAAATCTCTCACATTCGGTTATATCTCCATCTATATAAACACGTGATGAGTAGCAAATCAAAGAGACGAAAACACACAGATAAATTCGTGGGTATTATTTGCTGAGGGTTTAGAGAGGGCTTTTGAGATCAACTGGAAAACTAACCCTACACATCAGATCTGAAAAGCTTAATAGAAACAGGTATGTAATCTTCGTTTGTTTATTTCTTTTAATCAGATTCGAGATCAAGATCTAAGGTTTTAGCTTCCGCATTTATATTTTGGTTATCGAAAATAACCATCACCGCCAGCTCAGCGTCTGAGACGTGGTGAATCTACCAATCTATGATACTTGTTTTTATTGAATAAAAATATATTGGGGTGTTTGAGAAGTTCAGCTAGACTTTTGATTGGAGCAACAAAAGGTGACCAAAATATTGCACAGGGATATGTTGCGGAGTTCGCTATAAAGTTGTATCGTCTTGGCATTGTTGTCGTCGTATAGTTTTTCAATGCTTGTTCATACTTATCAAGCCGATGAGTCTTTCTTGAGGTCCATTTGGAGGAAAGATTGGGATATGATGTCGTATATCTATATATTGAAAATTGAATCCACCTTATTGCATTTCGGATTCGTAGGTTTTGGTGTGAGTTCATTGTAGGAGTCATTAATGTGATCAATGACATTGAACCAATACAATGAGTCGAGCAAAGTTCTATCTAAGAATCGAGCTAAGGCACTCTAAATCGAGAATGAACAGGATGTGGGATTTAACATTAGTCATGCCGAAGGCTTTATTTTTATTTTCGTTTTGGTTACGGTCATCTTTTGCCATCCGAAAAACTTGTTTTTCTTTTTCTAGGAGAATGTTTATGTGTAGACTTTTTGAGTTGATTTTAGTTCATCTTTTGTTCATCTTTCTGAACAACCCACGTAAAACCCAATGTAGCACATATCGCGTCGATGTTAAATTGCTGAACACTAGCAATATTTTAGATGTACAAATAATTGTCAATTTCAGTCAATTAATATCATTTTCAATTTATTATTATTTGCTGCAAATAAATAAATATCATGTATTATTTATTTAAATATCAGGATATAGGTATTTCAGTTTATTTATTGTTATTTTGTAATAATTAGTCTAATTCTGTAACAAAGAAACTAATTAACTTAATAACAATTACTTTTTTTCAAAATTCCAATATTAAAAGAAACCAACTGTCGAATTTTTCACGTTTCACATCAGAAGATCATTGAAGAAAAATTAGAGGTGACAAAAACTTACACGACACGACAACCCAACACGAAATAAATGGGTTTGAGTAAGAGATTTCAACCAGTTTAATTAAACGGGTTAACACGACACGATAATTAAACGGGTAAGATCAGAGTCGAAACTTTCAACTCGAAAATGACCCGTTTATTTATATTCAAGTTTTTCTAATTTTTATGTAAATTGTACAAGTCAAAAACCAAAATCATATTTAAAAGAAAAACTTCAGGTTGACGTGTTTTATATGTGGAAGTCATTTAGGAACTCAGGTCATAAATTTATTTTCACTTTTTTCTTTTCTCACTCATACTTTACAGTCTAACTCGGTCTCTCCCTCCTCCTCGCAATCTCGTCATTCGTCTCATCGACTCCTAATACTTTAACATTGTTATCTAAACTTAGCGTGGATTCTCTCCTAAACTTATATTACTAGTTTTTCATGTTTTCTTTTTCATCTCTTAAACTCCTACTCTTTCAACCTACTTAGTGTTTCAACTCGAAAAGTGAAATGATATATTTACAAGGTCTAAACCCCAAACCCGAAACTTGACACGAAAATAAACGAGTTGACACGACACGACAGGATTATTAAACGGGTTGGGTTAGGGTCAAGCACTTTCAACCCGTTTAATGTTTTAACACGACACGACACGTTTGTCAGGTCTAAGTGTTCCGTCTCATGTGTTTGTTTAAACTTCAAATATTTAGTTTTCCTCTTGGTCTATTGAAAAGATTATGTGGATCCTATTCTTATTTTGGAAAATAATAGTGGAAATTTGTTATTTATTAATTGGTTAACCGGATAAGTAACCAAACCAAAAACGTAGTTCACTAGATTTTTCAGTTTGGGTTGGAGAAATTAGTGAACACATAGTTTCGGTTAACCATCCATTAACAACCCTAAATATTACCATCTTAAAATCATCATAACCAGGCATTATTAATCTCTTGGATCGAACAGTTTCACGATTTCAGAAACAACAAAGATAACTCACGCTCTAGCAATAAACTTAAAGAAACAATCGAAAACACCCAATTCATGATCTTACACTGATCTTGTATAGAATCGTATCCCAACAGCAACACCCAAGATCACCAATGGAACCAAGAACTGAAGAATCTTGATGATGAACTCGGATGTCTTGTCTTGGTTGTAATGAGCCTGCTTTGGAGGCTTGTATTCAACCTTGCTTGGGATCGTTGCAGAGTCTATATCCCCAACATAGAATTCATCCATCATTGATTTAGCAGTCGTACTGTGTCCCACATCTTCAAAATCATCCGTTGCATCTTTACCTACAAACATCATAATAAAATAAAAAGTATCGATTTGTCATATGTTTCAAATTAATTATCATACTCCAAGTCGATAAAACAAATTACTCAAAAAAAAAAAAAAAAAAAGGCCAACTTATTTGTAGCCCTAATTTTATATGTAACCGTTATTCCCCAGAAAATTTATTGAAGTTGTATAATAAGACATGCACTATAAAAAAAATGCGTACCAATTTGGAAAAAGAAACACGAGAAGAGTGTTTGTTGTACCTGTAGCTGACAAGAGAACGTCATCGCCACCAGGATGATCCTCCAAAAACTTGGTCACGTCAAACACCTGAAACAACATATATATATACATGTGTTTATATACCAATATAGAACGAATTTTTATTTACCTCAGATTTCCATATTCCTTTATTTTAAAGAGAAAGTAATGTTTCCTAAATTGGGTCGTGTCAAATTCGCTTCTATTTAAACGAAAGTAATCATTTCTATGTTGGGTTGTCTCAAATTATTAATTTTTAGCAAATTTACACCCACTTGACCGTTAGTAAAGATTACAAGATACCCATCAATTTGGTTATGGACTTATGGCCCAAAACTTTCTAAATGCCTCCATTTCCAAATATGGAATGAAAATCAATGAATAGAACATCTCTTTGGAATATTATTTTTTTCCTTCAAAAAATTTCCATCTCTAGCCATTTTTGTCTAGATTTTTTGACTCTAGTCAATAAAATATATCACAGCGTTAAACTACAACAAAGCTAATAAAAAGATTTGAGGTTAGTTTATAAATAAAAATGTATAACTTTGATGAATGTTATTAAAATAATGGGTAATTATATATGTTAATACTACTATTATATAGGTATAAAGGTTTAATTGTTAATATTGATATATGTTTATATTATTAGTTATTAAAATCAATTATTTATAAAAATGCATGTTAATCAAAGTTGTAGTTTACTTTAACTTTTGTTGGTTATGTTATGTATCTTCCATGTTTTATGCATTTTTAGTTTATTAACTGAAAAATGATTTATTATAATACTTATTAACATTTAGCCCAAATTTCATAAAAACCATAGTAGTTTGGAACTTTTTTGGTTTAACCACCAGAAGAATTTTTTGCTTAAGCACTAGTAGTTTGTTCTTTTAAAAAAACCACTATACTTGTCAATACCGATCGGAAGAAATTCCTAAGTTTAATGGTTAAATCATAAAAAAAAAAAAAGTTAATTGGATGGTTAAATCGAACATAATTCAAACTATAATGCTTTTTCAAGAATTCAAAGTTGTATGTAGTGGTTCTTTTACAAAAAGAAAACAAAAACAAAGTCTCAATGCTAAAACAGAGAAAATTATTTCCGTAGTTAAGCCAAAAAAATTCCAATCTACGGTGGCTTTTATAGTTTTTATGGAATTTGACCTAATATTTATCACCAAACAGTAAAACAAATTAATTACCACATTCGATAATAAGCTCAATTATAAGGTCAGAGCGAGATCCATATAATGAAACTTTTGTATAAACTTTTTTGAGTTTTTATTGATGGATATATAACAAATTGTATCGTATATGCAAAATATGATAAAAATGTAAATTAAAAATTCAGTAACCATAATAAAAATTTACTTTAATCTTTGATAAATGAAAAGTTTTATGGAGAAAACTAGTTCTGTAGGATGGTTGGAGAGAATCTGGATAGGGAAAATGTTGGAGATGGATTTGATAGCGAACCCCAAGTTCAACCCTAGACCAAATCATGTGGTAATGGTTGGAGCACTCCTAATTCAATTTTCAAATTCGCTTGGTTTGACTAAAAAGTCAACGAATCCTCGGGATCAAGAAAAAACCCATAACTATTTGAGGCAGCACCTAAAAATAACAAATCCTAAAAATCAAAAGCGAAAAAGTTCGAATTACCATAAAAATATATAATTCACATAAATCGGTATAATGCACAACTCTCCAGTATATTCAAACAAGTTAGCAAATCAGCTGAATACACCTACCACGAAAAGCAATTTGATTCCATAGATTTCACTTATCAAAATTCAATGAAGACAAGTTAAAGAAAAATTCAATTAATTAAAAGAGATCCGTCGCAATCACAAGCTACACAATAATCGTAACTTGAATCGTGAATCATGTTTGCGAGTTTAGAGTTTTTCGATAGATATACGCACCTTGCCATCGATGATGAGCCAGCAATCCTTTGGGTCGTTGTGCTCCGCAACCTCCTTCAAAGTGTATACTTTGCCCATTATCGATCGCCCAAAAATTACAGAACTATAGTAGATCTGTGCAGCCCCAAGTTGCGATCTTTCAACAAGCCTTTTAGACAGGGCTTTATGAGCAAAAATGGAGGTGGGTTGTCAAAGATTTAGGTGGCTGATTTCTAGTTTGAGGGGGGGTTGTTGAGATGAAACGAATGGACTGATATTACAAAATCTAGGTGGGGGTTGGTGAGAGAGTAAAAGAGGTGCACTAGCTTAAAAAGTGGATTTTAACGTCTGATTTTAACCGTGGTTGGTGTCCGGACGTGTGCTACTATTTTCAAGAGCCAATTACAGACATGGTCCCTAATCTTTTCTTGAATCTGCACTTATGGTCTACTTTTTAAACTTCTTGCACGAACAGTACCTATAGTTTCAACTTTTGCACTTTTGGCTCCTTAAGAAGGCGTATGTTTCAAAACCATTACAAAGAAGCACGTGCAAATCAGACGTGGGTGATAAGTTCTTTTCCATTTGAGGTCACTCACAAGAAATTTTCTTCTTCATCATGGGTATGCGAGGGAAATTTATTCATGTAGATGTGGATTGTTTATATGGTTTGCATTCTTCCTTTTAAGTTTATGTTCATCATTATTGCTCTGTATTATGTGCATCCTATGTCTATTTTTTCCGGTTTTCACACGATTATATGACACCATCTTCACTCTGAAGTTTCATCATGGTGGGAAGGTCACTGCATTCCCATGAAGAAGGTACATCAACGGAATTGTGAACTATTCCAAAGTCATATACACCGAGGAGCTTTTCGTTTGTGACATGCATGCTATGGCGAAAGAACTAGGTAATGGGATTCATAATTACGATCATGTATTGGTCCATATAGTGATATTTACTCTAGTTTTTAGCCCCAATGAAGAATATGACATTGGTATGTCTAAATATGTAGGCAACCAGCCAACCACAAGGAAATCAAAGTATACATGGAACATGGACGGACGAATCTGCACACATACAGAATGACACATTCTTTAATTGTTCTTGTAGAAATTGTGGTTCATAAAGCATGTAATGGTCACAAAGATGTCATGTTTATTGTCCATTTTTGTGAGAAATAATTGGCACTTCTAATGGTGAGTTTGGTACTTCTAATAGTGAGTTTGGTACTTTTATTATTGGGAAGACTAATAAAGGGTATGGTGCTCAAAGAGTAAATAAAATTGATTGATGGATATGGGGATGTAGTTAAAGAAAGTTGATTAAGTTTGAAAAATGTTTTGGTTTTATATAGTTAGGTAGTGGTGTGATTGGTACTGAAGTTTTTGGTATATAACTCAAGTAGATAATGGGTTTATTTAAATATGTATTTTGTTTATGTAACTTTATATGATAATGGAAGCTTCATATTTTGGTTAATGCATTGTCATTTTTAGTGGTTATCGTTATTGTATTACCAATAGTTATGTTTAGTATATGTATTAGTGATGTGCATAGTCGTTGATGCTGTCAAAAATAAATAAAAACCTCACTGCTCCAATAGTTAGGGTAAGTAATGGTCGAACCAATGAGTTCTTGGTTGACACTTTGTGTTGATAATACCCGTCTATAGTGTCACTCTATAACAAGACAATTACTTCACACTTAAAACAAACCAAACTCAAACAAAACCACTTATCAAGCAAAACACAAATCTGGTCATAAATCAAATGCATCATGAAACCTAAAATACTTCTTTTATTAAAATACCAAAACCGTAGCAAACGTTCAAAACTAAACTAATAATTCTAACCAACAGAACTACAGGAGTCACGTGTACATCATAATATCTAAAACTCAACACCGAATGATCAGAGAAATCCTTAAATTCGGGATACCCTGACACCGGCTTGGTACAAAAACGATAAAACTGATGCTAAAAAGCCAAAAACTATGAATCCTAACCAAACTACTTGAAAGAAACTGAAAAATAAGAAGAACGAGCCTTGAGACCCAGAGAATTCTCGATGGATTGCTGATTCGGATCCCTCCTCGAACCTCGGATGCTTTGAAATTCATTTGGAAGTCCTTTATTTATAGTTGTCGAATTTGAGAGTTAGCGGCGCTATCTCATAGAGATAGCGGCACTATCTACCTGCTCCCTGTTATCTCGTGATTTGAAATTCAAATTAAAGTTGGATCACGACATCATCTCTAAGTTGGCGCTATCTCATAAAGATAATGGCGCTATCTTCACCATCCTTATCCTTTTTCGTTCCAGCTTTATCTTATTCCATTCTCGCTTCTAATTCCTGTAAATTAACACTTTTTTCTACACAAAACAACTTTCAATGAAAGTGAGTGTATTCAGTCTATTTATAATAATAATTTAAATAAAACACACTAAATAACGCGTAAATAATGCAATATAAAAGCGTGTTATCAATTTGCGATTGTTATGGTTATGTTTTGGTTTGTGTGTGTATTGATAATTCATATGTCGAGAGTGTAAAAAAACAAAGCTTGATACACTCAAATAGTAGGAATTGGTTATGAACATCGAATATCATAAACTGATAATTGTTATGGTTAGTATGTTTCCAATGCAATCTTCAAATTCATACTTACATGTCGGTTATAGTTGTCATAATTATTTAGTTACAATGCAATGTCCGTATTCATATTAATAGACTACTGAAAGTGGTCATATTCAAAAATGTATCATTAACATTACATATTAGTTTGTTGATAGTTATTTTGTACACTAAAATACAAATATTCGTATATTTTACTATTAATCCAGTACATTAAAGCTACACAAGATATACAAAATCTTACGATTAAACATTCAACATTGAATATCCTATCATTGAGTTGTTATAATATATGAACTCGATATAACATATTTATGTCATTGGAAAATTAGTTATGAGGTACAATGGACTAATTGGGCTCACTTTAATTAACCAATAATGGATTTATCCCATGGCCACTAACTTAAGGGGATGGCACAATGCCCAATGAAACTGTGGCATTCTCTTATATATAATATACACTCCTTAGCCTTTATGTGATTGGTTGTCATTAAGGTGCATCTGGGGTTTGATAAACTTTTTATAGTGATATCAGGACCCTATTCATCACATTCATCCCACTTGGAGCTAACACTTTAATCATTGATGATAACATTGCTCGTATGTAGAAACCAAAACACTCTTAACAGAGGCCATTTGGAATAATAGTTTTAAAACAAATTCCAAAATATATTAGAATTTCAAGTGCTAAATCCATCTTCAATCTTCAACTAAGTATTTCAACTTAAATACATGCCAAAATAGTCAATAATTATATTACAAGGACTAAAGATGAATTTGATAATGAATGATGCATGTCATTGGAAATTAGTTGGGAGGTACAATGGATTAATTAGGCCCACTTGAACTAACCAATAAGGGATTCGTCGTATAACCATAACTAAGGGGGAGGGCACAATTCCCAATGAAACCCTGACAAGCCTTTTATGTGGTTGGTTGTCATTAAGGTGCATCTAGGGTTTAATACTTTTTTCTAGTGATATCAAGACATTATTCATCACACTCATCCTACTTGGAGCTAACACGTGATCATTGATGATAACATTGCTCACGTGTAGATATTAAAACAATTTTAGCATAAGCCATCCGAAACAACATTTTTACAGCAACTTCCAAAATATATTAGAGTTTCAAATAAGGAATAATGTCAAATTTTCTAAATTTCCAAAATAACCAGGTAATGCGAGAGTGTATAGTGTAATGTTTTAATAAGAGAATAGTTTAATCTAAACACTCATACATTCATATTGATTTTAAAATAAGAATATTCTATTATCCAAAAGCTAAATTCATCCCCAATCTTCAATTAAGTCTTTCAACTTGAATACATGTCAAAACACACATGTTAGGCTTGGAAAGTCGAGTGAGAATTCAAACGGTTAACTATTAAGCACATTGAATAAGTTGACAATCCAAATACCTAAGTCAACTCCTTAAAAAGTTTTCAAAACTTCGAAAATAGTTAATAATCATCATTGGGGAAAAAGCATCTAAAGTGTAAGCATTGTTAAACATTAACAAAACATCAAGAGTAAATTAATCAAATCATGAATTCAATGCATATGCTTCTACACCCAACACACAAGTCATTATCAAAGTCCAACACCTCATTCAACATGAAGATGGGAAATTGTCTAGGTCAAAGTAACACAAGGCACACTCTACACATATGGACTTCAAATGATACTATCATGTACACATAATATGTATTTAGCCTTAAGTACAAGTGAGTCTGTATAGAATGTCGTCACTATCATAGGTTTGTAAACCTCAAATCATACAAGCAGTGGCTCACTAAAACATAGGTTTGGTGAACCCAAAAGCATACAAGCATTGGCTTGCCCAAGCATATGTATAATGATCATAAAATCATGTAAGCAATAGCTTGCACAATCATATGTATTATAAACAAAATCATATAATGATTGGCTTTCCAAAACATACGAACAATGACCCTTAATCCTAAGGGTTCACACAATACAAAACTCAACCCTGCCTAAGCTGATGCACATGATCCTAATTAAAATCAATTTAAAATGCATATATTTTCCAATTTGAAAATAATGTTATGAAAATCATTCCACAAATACACCAAATAATACTTATAATATTTAATCACAATATAAATACACAAGCAATGAAAGTGCAAAAGATAGTAAGGACACATATTTATGGGTAATGAACTCACCTAAACTTGATGATACATAATTCCACTTTTAATAAGGGCTGGGAAGTCAAGAATCACATATTGAATAATAAATAATCTAAGATATTAACACTAATCCGTACCTAATTAAAAATTAATTTTAGAGTTAATTACAGTTTTGGTCCCTGCGGCTTACCCCTTTTTCAGTTTTAGTCCAAGTTTTGAAATTTTACACTCAAGGTCCCTATGGTTGCACAAAGTTAACACTTAACACTCATGGTCCCTGGTCCAAGAAAAGACTAAAATACCCTTTTTATTTTATTTTTTATTTTTCTTTAAAACATTACTTAATTAATTAATAAATAAAGAAAATACATCCAACCCTTACACCCCGTCTCTCTCTCATGACTAATTTAAAGGATAGCATGATACGACTCCAACCACGTGCTTGTCCTCCATCCTCCGTCGTCTCCTATGCATTGGCGGCATCCCAACCTATCCCTCCGACACCAACAACCCCAAGGAGGAAGGGTCAACCTGCCTGCTTCCCAAAATAGTAGTACCAAGAAATATCGACCATTTCTTATTGATCGTTTATGTACAACAGTGGGAATCCAAAATCCATGGTGATAGGTTGTAGACAGTCACTATTGCTAATAGATCGTTTCTTCACATTTTTTGTAATCCTACTGCTATAAATATCGACCATGCCCTCTTTCTTTATTGGCTTAAATCTAAGTTCATTCATCCAATCTACAGTGATCGACTTTTTTTATTCCTTTTCATGCCTAATAATCGATTTTAACTTATGTCTGCTACATTTGAATTAGCAGGATCTTAAAATAAGATTAAGATCAGAATCAACGAGATATTTTTGGCTTTTATTATTAATAGATCGTTCTGTTTTTAAGTTCGTGTTGCTTTTAGGCTTACCGATTCAGATGCTTTTCAATTTTCCCGGTCAGTTGAATTAGATCTAACAAATCAAATACAATGGCTGATGAATTTGTGAAAGATTCAATATGGACTAGAGAGCAGTATAAAGCTTTTGAAAATACGTTGGTTACTTAGATGTATATGTTGAGAATCGATGTGAGAAATTTGCTGCTGAAGTTGAAGGAAAATCGGCTGAAGAGATTAAGCTTCACTATGAGTATTTACTTGACGATCTGGACATAATCGATTCTGGTTTAGCCCCTTTGGGTTCTTCCTCTTTAGACGACTCATAAAGCTATATAGGTGAGAAAACCTAGATGGAAAATTGCATATAGCAACATGTAATCATGGAATATGTGAGAAACCCTTTAACGAGCATGAGAGAGAGGGTGAGAGAGACGGGTGGTGGGGTGGGTTAGGAGTATTTTTTTAATTAATATAATGACATTAAAAGAAAATAGAAAGGGTACTTTGGTCTTTTTACTTGAGTCAGGGACTAATAGTGTAAGCTTTTGGCAACCATATGGACCAACATTGTGAAAAAAAACTTTGACCAAAAGTGAAAAAGCGCGTCAACCACATGGACCAAAACTATAATTTACTCTTCAATTTTATTATGCACGATCAATCATTTTTGACTCTAAATGATTCGTTACTTATCCATAAGGTACCATGGAACTGACTGAATGAGTTTCCGATGTCCAAAACTCGAGTTACATTTTTTCTATGTTTTTACAAAAGAAACACCCCAAGGGATTCAACTTTCTTTATTTTTTATTTTTCAAAAACACCAATATACTTGTTAAATCTGATTCTAACACCTTCAATGAAAAACCTCATCTTAGTGGCTTGAGGAGATGAAAAGTAGTATGCGGGACCATGAATGGTTTGGTTGGTGACATACAATGTCAAAGTTATACATGATAAGGTGATTTCGACTCAAAACTGTTAAATGATCATATATATGTATTGAAAACATATAAAGCTTGAGGCTGGTGACAATAAATTGCTAAAGGTATATTGTTAGAATTAAATGCTTTGATTTAAGAATTTCAAAAAGCTATGTCCATATTTTGTTAGGCATTTTCATGTCAAAGAGGTTTAGAAACCAAGCATATAAGCTTCAGTTGCCACTAGAGTCTAGAGACATTGAGCATTCATAACACATACTTATATTGTACTTCCGAAATTGCCTTGATATTAAAGTTTGTGACATTCCACTTGATGATTCAAAGTGGAGAAAATAATTGATTGAGGAATTTAAAATGTCTATCGGTTGAACGAAAAATTAGATATGGAAGAATGTAATAATCTTGGTTCCCATGAAGTGGAAACACAATGTGAAGCAAACCCAGAATTTGGAGACAAAAAGTGAGGCAAACCATTAGGATGAACTAGGGTAAGAAGTTTGGCTATAATGCCAGTAAAATTAAAAAAATATAATTGTGATACATTGAGTTTAAGTTTATATAATACGTTATTTGCTTTGTAGATAATTTTTTTGGTCTACTTTGGAGTCGAGGTTCTAACACGCTTTGCAAGTCGACTAATCCCGGGCGACTACCCGCGAAGAGTCATTGCAGATGAATCTTTGTGGCCACTAGGGGGTTTTTGTTCCTCCTTGGATTAGAACCTAGCACATCTGAAGACTCAACTCTAACCAACTAGTCACTGCCATTGTAGTTACTTTGTAGATATTATGATGTACTACTGGGGAACTATTGGTAAAATAGCGAAATATGCATACATATAAAGATATAAAGATATTATATGTATTTTATGGATGGGTATGCATGGTGAAACAATCTAATAATATTGCATTTATTTACCATAATTTTTTAACGTAGGAAAATAATTATGATAGTACTCTATATATTACTATAATTTTAAAAAGATATTTGTATATTATGATAAGAAAATATGAGCTTGACAAATAAATTCACTCGACAAAAAATGTTTGGACCGAAGCCATTTTCAGACGAAATCGACTGACTTCTAGTTGCATCAGATCTAGAGATTTGTTGCGAGTTTCGATAAAAGGAAAGGAGTAAGGTTTAGGCTTTACCCAATAGTTGTTGAACTCGAGATTGATAATCAATTGAAGTCTTCTAGCATAGCGGAGTGAGATATATCGAAGAATGAACTTAATCTTCAACCACGAGGTCCTTTAGGCAGCTGATTTCCCGTTTGTGTGAGAGCCCAAACGGGGGAGGCGAGAACATATTAATCAAAAGCTCTACTGTTCTCAATAGTGAGAAAGGCTTTTTCAAATTTGATCAAATCGATCAAGAATTTTTTTAATATCTTAAGTGGAGTAACTGACCGACCGAGTTGGGATGTGATGCCTTGTCAGCTAGGCTAGTTAGCTAATTCCTTATAAAAATATTAACTTGACTTATTTTGCTATATGTTTGTTTAAAGAATATATATAAGTCACAAATCTTACTATCAAAGTCATCAATATTTATTAAAACTTAAAACACATAATAATTTAGTTGATAAAATCTCGTATATACAAGCAGGTTAAAAAGTTATAAAAGCTTAGTGTAGTTTATTTCAGTATCGGCCCATGATATTTGGAAGTGGGCTTTAATATCGGTCCAACTAATATACAAACCAGCATACAAAACCCTAAACACCCTAACCCTAAATACAACACATACATTCCCCATCGCAGCGATTCTAGAGACGGAGGCGTAGGGAGCGAGAGAAAGCGAGAGAGGTAAGAAAATGGTGTCAGGATCGGGAATATGCGCAAAGGAAGTGGTGGTTGATGCTCGCCACCATATGCTTGGACGGTTATCGTCGATTTTGGCTAAAGAACTACTCAATGGCCAGAGAGTCACCGTCGTTAGATGTGAAGAAATCTGCCTTTCCGGCGGTCTTGTCCGTCAGAAAATGAAGTACCTTCGTTTTCTTCGCAAGCGTATGAACACCAAGCCGTCTCACGGACCTATCCATTTCCGTGCTCCTTCTAAGATCCTCTGGCGTACCATCCGAGGGTAAACTATCATATTAATACATATTTAATGTTATATATCGCTGTGTTTTAACTAATACATCACATTCAATTTATGTCTAACATTACAATCATTCAGAAACGATGAAACGCGTGCGTATATTGTATCTATTAGTTAGAACCAATGCATTTTCCACTCTTATAACACTCACTGCATTAGTAAACTTGACCGGAACATTGTTTATTCGCGATCTTCCGGTTTTTTGTTGATCTGAATCAAAGAATATGGTGCTGATTAATGGTTTTGGTTAAAGACGTATGCCAATGGTTTACTATAGTTACAGATCACTGCCCAAGTTCAAAATTGATTAGCACCTGAGTATGTTCTGAGTTACTTGTTGTATTTGTAGAATGATTCCACACAAGACCAAGCGTGGAGCTGCTGCTCTTGCAAGGTTGAAGGTTTATGAAGGAGTTCCTACTCCTTACAACAGGAAGAAGAGGATGGTCATCCCTGATGCCCTCAAGTTAGTACATTTATCAAGTCAAGAAACACTGTTTTAATCTGTTTTTGACCGAAAGTTATCTAAATTGCTTCAAAATGACAAATGCAGGGTTTTGAGGTTGACAGCTGGCCATAAGTACTGCTTATTGGGCCGATTATCATCTGAAGTTGGGTGGAACCACTATGAGACCATCAAGGTATAAATTTACATTCTTCCTTTTTTAGCATTGCATTATTTCTAGATTATTTTTTTTATTGATTTGATTAATTTTGTGCTGTTATTACAGGATCTTGAGAAGAAGAGGAAGGAAAAAGCTCAAGTGGTGTATGAGAGGAAAAAGCAGCTTAACAAATTGCGTGCAAAGGCTGAAAAGGCTGCAGAAGAGAAACTTGGGCCACAACTTGAGATCCTTGCTCCTGTTACCTACTGAAGGTTTTCAATTTAGTTTGTTACTAGGAATTTTGTGTTGGATGCTGGTCACTATTTATATCTTTATTTGCAATATGAGGATTTATGGTTTCAGAAGTAATTTTGTGGAATTAAACATTTTTGTTCAAATCTATCATACTTGTTTTTGCATTAATTTGAGGACATGATTTAACGGTGCTTGTCATAGATTTAGGTTATGTGTTTGTCATAGTTATTTGAGGCCATATTTTTTTGATCAATGGCATATGTTATTATTAGTCATTGTCAGGAGATTCTAGGCATTTTCTGAAACAAGAATATTAAGTAGTAAAATTTGAAAACCAATGGAAATACAGTTATCTTTCCTTAATTGTTTCCCAAATTAACCATATTTCTCTATGATTCTATCTAACCACACATTTTTATGAGCGCACCGCCAAATGATGTTGACACATTGCGAAATGGTCAAAATGTAGTAGCCAAATATTTTCTTTGATTATCGTTTTCAATCTTTGATTTTGCAATTCATTAACAAACTCTATAACACACGATAATGGCTAAAAAGCAAAATGTGTATGTTCAAGTAATCTTTCTTCTCAAAAGGGTTTAAATTCATATAGAACAATTTGATATGTACCGAAAAAAGTTTGTCAGTACCCAACACCCATAAAGGCTTCACCTGTGCGAAGAACAATTTCGCATACTCAAGCTGCGTAATGGTTTTTTTTGGCCCTTTTTTTCAATTTTATTTGCTAGTTATATTATGTGTTTGTAAGACAAATGGTGTACATTAGCATATAATCTGTCATAATGGTTTGTATCTACTAGTTTTTATTTTTACCAAATATCATTTCTTAGTACACCCACAGGTGTGAAGAACCAGTTCACAATAAGCAGGTTTTACATGAGATTAAAAGTTGTGATATATTCAAACTTCTCGTGTCAGATCAACCATGATGCTTTGTTAAGAGCAGTTTCAGTTAGCTGATGTTTCATACTATATGTAGACACAACTAGACTGAATTTATCATTGAAAATTACACAAGTTTAATTTTGTATCACTCTATTTACTGGCCAGGCTGAGTCAACCCTGATTCGGCAGAGTAAAGAGTTGTAGTTAAACTTGTTTGTTTTATAACTTATGTAATTTGAGTCTAAATCAATTATAGTCTTCTCACATGCCCTTCTATGATCATAAGGATGATGTGGGAACAATAAAAATTTTAAGCTTGGAATTAAGGACCTAATGAAGTTATTAATGGGTATTCTTTATAATGTTTTGGTGTTCTGTTAAGGTTTTCCCTCTATATAAGCATTATATATGCTATGTGCTTACTATATGATACTTGTGCATTCATATAAATGATTTTGATTCGAGTTTGATTGTACTTGAGTTTTTAGTTTGTACAAACAACTTTTGCGATCTTACATATGATTTAGATCGGGTATTTATCCATCCACTTAGGATGAGTTGAGACTTGGTGTGACATTCACATATATCTAATTTGGGACGAATATGTTAGATTTGATTTGAAGCCATGGCTTTCTAGATAAGCCTCACACTTCCTTACCCCTTGTGTGGTTAGAAATGGTGGCCCCTTAGAACCTATTTTGGATAGATATGAGTGTGTATAATTTTGCATAGGCCCAAAGGGTATAAGGGTGTAGAATTTTATACAGTTATGTGGTGTGCTTTGTGCTAACCTCACAGATGTATGAAACTTTAGCCATATTTGTGAGTTAGACCTTGATATTAACTTTGGTTAGGAGTAGTTGCATGTGCATTGCATACTTCCATTGTTTGAATTGTGTTTATGATTTGTATTAGATTTGATTTCTTTTGAGATATTTCCCCAAGTTTGATCCTAATGATCTTCGTAATGTTTTAAAAACTAATTTGGGGTTTAACTTTAAGAATGGATGATCACAATCACCCATTACCCTTGAGGACTTGACCCCATGTTTACTCACTAGACTTTCCAAGCCTAACACTTGTATTTTTACATGTATTCATATTATGTGAGATTAAGATGAATGTAGCAAGGATATTTAGAAGATTTTGGACTTATAATAACATTTACTTTACTTAGGCCATGTTTTGTATTGATTAACTACATCGCTTACTAAACTTTGTCTTGGAACTTTGGGACCTAACTTTCTCACCATTAATATTTTTAAATTGAAGTTTTGTTACTAAAGATGGCTAGTTAAAATTATTCAATTGAAGGGTCTTACACAATAGGCCCACCATTTTGCATCCCAAGTCCATTTTGCAGACATTCCACGGTGAGTATTTTATTTTTATAGTCTAAATTGGGAAAAATGTTTTCGTATAGCATTATACAATGTCCACTATATTCCCTGCAAAATCTATCGTTATATTTACGAACTTGGTTATTTTTTTGCTATTATTTCGCAAATGATTAATTTTTTTTTGACTATTTTTATCGGTTTGTCTATTTTCATGACTTGTCTCCATGGAATTTGTAATTAATGACATTCAATATTCTATAGCCACTTTCCTTTAACTAATGGAATTTCTTTGAATTTAACTTCTTGACAAACATAATCCTTACATGATGTAGAATGTCATTTGACTGGTTCATTAAACTAACAAACTAAACTCTTCTTGGTCCAAACTAGGCTAGAAACAAATCGAACAAGCATGAATAATGACTTGTTAATGTTCGTTCGTTTACGTTAATCAAACAAATGAACTAACACAAACACATAAATGATCAAATTTTCTTGTTTGTATTCATTCGTTTAACAAATTACATTGTTCATATTCGTTCATTTATTTTCGTTAAAATGCTAAACGGACATAAACAAACAAATATAAACGGTCATAAACAAATGGACATAAACCATCACATATACGAACAAACATAAACAGACATGTATGAATATAAACATCCAACCATACATAAATAAATAAATGAACTTAAAAATACAAATCAAGAACGAGTATATACGTACAACCCGTTAAATAGATATTGCTAGAAAAGAGTTAGGAGAATAAGAATATCACAAACCTAAACAAACACAAATATAAATGAAGAACATATACAAACATAAACGATCATTAGCGAACAAATATAAATGAACATTCACGAATGAGCGAAACTATTATTTGTGTTTGCTTTTTTTTAATTAAATGAATGTAAAATCTTGACAAACTTGCTGACAATTCACCAATGTTCAGTTCGTGAATTCGTACAACACTGATCCAAATGCTATATTTTATGCGGGTATGACCTAATGGTAGCAGTGGCTTGAGATCATGGGCTTGGCATGTGTGGTAAGAGACATAATCATCACCATTGGACCACAATAAACAGTAATTATATAATAACTTAAACAATATTTCAGAACGCAATAAAGAGATCAATTAAACACACGTTTTGTCTAATATTAAAAGGTAATACGAATAATTAATGTTTGTCAAAGGATATGAACGATTCACTATTAGCCTCAATAAAATAAGGATTTGATATCACTTCTTAGTAGGTTATTAAGGTAAATTGACTAAGAGCAATAATAATAGACGTTTGCTTGTTAGTTTATGAAAATTATTAAATTATCTGTCACAAAAACATGATAAGATCAAAGATTTAAGGTATCAGAAGAATTTCGTATCTAATTCTTAAATACTAAAATATTATATTTGTTTAATTTTATTTGTAAATATTATTGTTATATTGGTAAATCTTCAAAATATCAAATTTGTCAAAGTTTTTAATTTTTAACATTTTTAGATATTTTATAATCAATTTAAATAATATATTTACCAATTGACTATTATGCATCTTTTATAAATCTAAGTTTAAAGTATCATCTATATTAGTTCTAGAATTTCAAAACATCATATATTTATCTAAATTATTATTTTAATCAATTTTAATAAATTAAAAAATTATAAATAAATAGATATTTATTCATTTTGAAGCGATTCCCTACTCTCATCGCTTTTATTTTCATCATTGAGGTTTGAAAGAGATAAATATCAAAATCTTTATTTATTATCAATGTCACAATTGAGAAAAAACTTTTTTTTTATTTTCATGTGTCCAAAATGTTTTATTCTGACAAACTTGTAAGTAACTAAACATGCATAGCTATGAACATTCTACACACAAATAAATATTTCTTGTCGAAAACACTTTCTTTTAAGAAACAACCAAACTAGAGTTTTCGATCGTGCTTTTTACTATGACTTATTTCACTACTTGAAAATGACCCTATAGAGACGACATAAGTCATCGCAATAGACACCTATATAGCGACGAAACGTCGTCAGGGGTAGGCGGGTAAACGAAAAATGTTGGCGGTATTCTGAAAAGGTATAGCGATGATGTATAACACTAATATATATATATATATATATATATATATATATATATATATATATATATATATATATATATATATATATATATATATATATATATATATATATATATATATATATATATATATATATATATATTTGCAAGTTAGGGATGAATCTACTACATGAATCGTAATATACTACAGGCTACACTAGGTACATTGGCTATCTTCTACTGTATATATCGTAGTCTTCGCCTTCTCCAAGGAACCTGCACAGAGACTAGATCCACTAACGCAGCAGCAAACCTTGGTGCATAGCACACGCCGACCCCGTAACGACGCCCTGCATGACAACTGGCTGGGGGGAAACCAGCCCCGGGTACACCCGAACATAGCTAGCACAGAGGCTACAATGGGGCGTAATATCTTTGCACCCATTGCACGTAACAAGGCTCGAACCCGTGACCTCGCATAAGCGAGGCACGTGCCTTACCCGCCATGACCACCATGTTGTGTGTGTGTGTATATATATATATATATATATATATATATATATATATATATATATATATATATATATATATATATATATATATATATATATATATATATATATATATATATATATATATATATATAGGTTCAACATAGAACCAAATTATATTGACTAACCATAGAACCACGTGAAAATTGTCTATGTTCATTTATGAACATATGTAATTTTCATCTTCATAGATGAACATGTTCATAAATGAACATATGTTTATAATTGAACATGTGCAATTTTTACGTGGTTCTATGGTTAGCCAATATAATTTGGTTATATATTGAACCTATCCCTATATATATATAATATATATATATATATATATATATATATATATATATATATATATATATATATATATATATATATATATATATATATATATATATATATATATATATATATATATATATATATATATATATATATATATATATATATATATATATATATATAGAAGAATGATCAAATAAAAAGTAAAATTATGGTAAGAAGGTAAGAAGTTTTTTATTTACTTGGTTTTTTAAAGAATAACCAAAATGACTCACTAGATGAATAAAAAATAACATGATTCATTGAAAAAAATTCCTAAAAAAACATATTGATGAATCATTTTTTAGTGAATCAAGTTTTTATTCACGTTACGGACAATTTTAGTGAATAACAACAAAATCATCGTAAAAATGAATCATCGAGTTATTTTTTCGAGAATTTTTGTTGTGAATCATGTGATTTTTGCATCATCTATTGATTCATTTTGTTGTTTCGCCGAAAAAATATGTAAATAAAAAAACTTATTACCTTCTACCAAAAATTCTCTTCTTACCGGATCCCAATTCTATATATATATATATATATATATATATATATATATATATATATATATATATATATATATATATATATATATATATATATATATATATATATATATATATATATATATATATATATATATATATATAATCATTAAACAATACGACGTCGTTTTGCTGAGGGCTAAAGCGACGACATGTCGTCCTTGTACCCTTCAATGAACCCTAAAACCAAAACGAGTCTCATTCAGTGAGTAGTCTCCACATCTTCACTTCTCTCTGTCTTTGAGGCGATTTCCGGTGGGATTCGCTAACTCCGACGACTTGTTACCGATTTCCAGCCAATCAAAGGTAAATCTCGTATTCTCGTGTATTATTAGGTGGCCAACCGTATGTAACTTTCGTATTCCTTCAAAATGAGTTTCAACTGATTATTTTTCTAATTGGGGAATACAATAGTACCTCCGATGCTCTTCTCCAGCTTGAGTGGTGGTCGGATTCTAGCAGTTCAAGGACTGTGTGTTGATTGCTTTTTCTGTTTGCAGAAATCAAAAAATCCGATTAGTTATTCCCATTTTCTGATTTTACCAAGATGCATATGTGTTGGTATATAGTTTATATGTTGATTACTTGCTTAAACAGTCAATTAGGGACTAAACTAAAATGTGTTGTGACTACGGTATAGTTGATCATCTGACACGAGCTAGTCTAAGTGTCCGTAGTCAAATTCATCGTATTTGTTGAACTACTTAAGAAATCAACCAATTTATTTCTTTTATCGATATAGTAATCTACAACATCCTTACGATGACAAACTAACCTTCCGATTTAATGTACTGGTATACTCAATAAAGGCTTCATTTTTTTAACAAATTTAAATAGCAATTCACCCACAACAAGCAAATTTAATAAAGCTTTCTTCGTTCTTTCTTCATCATGCTTCCATGTACTTACACTTCCCTCCCCCAATAATTCTTTCTTAAATTGTAATGTACTTTGACTTTTAGTACTTTCGGGATTGTTTTTGCCATTAGGAACATGTCTCTTAAAGCCAGAACGTTCTTCCGCGTATCGGTTTTGACAATCGTGGAACAACACTTGTACTTTCCATTCTTCTATTCAATTCCTATAAATATATGTGGAGTCCAAGATTGTCTCTCCAAAAGAGGTGAAGAGAGGGGAGACTCCAACATATATACACATTTATAAGACAGTGTCACACCAACGCGGGACACCGATTCTGATACCATGTAAATATATGTGGAGCCCAATAGTGTCTCTCCAAAAAAGCCGTTGTGGAGAGAGGGGAGACTCCAACATATATACACACTTATAAGACCGCGTCGCACCAATGATGGGTACACTAACGATCATTGTCATTTATGAAGACCACCTCAAAGTACTTCTAAATATCAAACCTCCCATTCCCTATATTAGGTGGTCGTTTATTCGTTTGTTCCATATTGTCTCTTTCTTAGTGTTTTCAACAAATACATGATCATCTCAACACAAGCCAAGACAATTTTACAATACAAGTAAGCACGAGTACTAATTCTAATTTGCCAACCTAAACAATACAATATTACAACTAGAATTACATGAATGATAGACATAAACAAACCAATACAACATTGCAACTAGAATTACATGAATTATATTTATAGACTTCCATAACACAATCAAGAATCGCATGAATGAAGACTTACTTGAGTATCATCTATGGAGGGAACCTATCCACTAATGCTCAAGAATGGGGTGAAGAAACTTGATCTTTTATAGAGTGTTTTTTTTTTTTTTTTTTTTTGTTGATTTTGGAGAGGCGACCAAAATTTCTGGGTTTGGGAAGGTGCGGCAATCATCGGACACTCGACAGTAAGCTTAGAGGGAGGGTACAAATTTTGTTGATTTGAATGTAATTAGGGAATTCTTTTCTGTGGGTTTAATACCTTGTCCCTTCAAATTCCGGTTCGGTCCGGTTATTTCCCGAACCCACAACTTTGACAACTGAAATGACGAGATATGAGGAACCAATACCGACCAAATGGAGGCACAAATTGTTTCCGAAATAAAAATTAGATACTATTGTCGTTCGCTTTTTGTCTTTTTGATAATTGATATCAATACCACATGTTAAATCCAAAAGCAATGGGGGAAAAGGTGAAACAACAATCATATATAAAGAAATTTTACTTGATGGTTTAAGCATCCTATGCATCATTAGTCAACATTCGCTTTAAGATAAAGACCAATTTCAATGATCACTCTAATCCAATCCAACTGAAATTAGGTTATGAACATGGTAAAATGTAATATTATTGTCGGTGAATGGGTCTATTTGGATTGTATCTTATAATGAACAAGTTAAACGATCCCGTCACACTCTTTAGTAGTTATAGTTAGGTGGAATGGTTACAAATGCGCAAGTTTTCAAGCATGTACTCTTTTGAAATTTATAACCATTATCATGATATTATTGTCCGTGAATGGGTCTATTTAAATTGTATTTTATTATTAACAAGTTAAACGATCCCGTCACACTCATTTTTTTAGAACAACGGATAACCCAAAAGAAACGGTGAAAATGTTCATATACAAATATTCCTACAAATAAATATTTTGGTGGTATTGCTAATATATAGTTAAAGATAATTATTAGAAAACAAAATAATTAAAAAAGGTAGCAAATCGTTTTCGTATAATCATGAAAGTGGAGGTTAGATTGTTGCAATTGCAAGATTCCTCAGCACTCCATCATTATCACTCTCCTTCCCTTTACTCATCCGGGAAAAAAAAGAAACAAAAAATAGTTCCGTTGGAAAATTACCCAAGCAAAGTTAGCATACATTTCTTATGAACCCAATATTAGTATATCCAACTACTAATTATAAATTTTCATTTTGATTTATAAGTATCAAAAGATAAATGAGAAAATATTAGATGAGCCAAACATGTCCAGTTAAATCAACAATACATTTTCAAGTTTTGGATTTTATGAATAATTAAAGTCGTAAACATTTGAATATACTAGATAATGTTTAGACATATTATTTTAAACAGTCTTCAACCACTTTTATACTTTAAATCTCATATTAGATACATGTTATTCTTAAGACGTATGTTATGTAGCATATATGCCGTGGTGACCGTTGCGTAGGAAGCCCATTTTGAATTTAAAACCGACCCATAACTTTACTATTTGAAGCCATGCAAGAAACTGGTTTTGACAATTAAGACCATCACTTCACACCTAACCGAAACATTTTGTGAAACTAGAATTATCCATGATTAATAAAAATGAATTAGATAGAACATATAAAAAAGTACTTTGATTTTTATGACGTTATCCAAGGTAAATAATACTAAATATCACATCCAATTTGGTAATTTTGTATGACATCATCAATCCCATCATTTTCCTTTTCTTTTTGTAACTTCATTTTCTAGAAGCGAAAGAATGTAAACTTAGCTCAAGTATCCCCCATCACTTTACTAATTAAAACACTTGCAAAAAGAAAAAGAAAACCCCAATTGCTCATATATATCTTAAATTAACTTGTTAGTTGTCTTCAATTACTAGAACTCTGAATCATATGGATCTCCATTGGTGCTTCTTCACTATTTTCTTGTTTCTAAGCTACCCCATCCTCGTTTCATCTGACCAAGAAGGTATGTCATTCCCTACATTTTAATTATAACTTGTAAACAATCTCAACTTATTTTGCATGATCATGCAACTTTTAAAAACAGGTTTTTGGAGTTTATCATGTGGAAGTGCTACAAATTTCATCGATTCCTCCAACATTTCATGGGTATCTGACTACGGATATATCACAAATGGGAACACTACAACTGTCAATTTCAATGACTCGATTCGGTTTTTCCCAAACCCTAGGAACCGAAACTGTTATAAGCTACCAATAAACTACTCATCTTCATCTTTAATTCTCATTCGAGTCAATTTCGTGTATAAAAACTATGATGGGCTTCAACAACCACCACTGTTCTCTATTTCTATAGGAACAGCCATTTCAGCTACCATTAATTTATCCTTTAAAGATCCATGGGTAGAAGAGTTCATATGGCGAATTGACAAAGAGACTCTTTTGTTGTGCTTAAATTCAATTCCAAATGGTGGCATTCCGGTCATTTCTTCAATTGAAATCCGACCAACCCCTCAAGGAGCTTATTATAATGGTATGGAAGATTTCACAAACAAGTTGCTTAGAAAACACTACCGGATCAATTGTGGATATTCTAATGGATCTATAAGGTATGATCTTTGCCATATGATTATTATGATTGATCTCGTGGTTGTTTCATGTTTGGTTTGTAGAATGTTTTTGGAATGAATGAAATTTGTTAAATAAATTGGAAGATAGGAATTAAACTGTTAATAATAATTAAATTTTTATTTATTCTTGATTGGTTTCTAAGTGAGGTTATATTAATTTTTAGGTACCCTTTGGATCAATACGATAGAATATGGGATCCGGATCAAGATTTTTCGCCTTTTCATACATCAATTGGATTCAACAACGTTGGCACTTTCAATACTTGGGGCCTGACCGAGATTCCTCCTCTACCCGTTCTTCAAACGGGCAGGGTTTTAGCTAGGCGGGAAGCGCTGAATTACAATTTTGCCCTCGAAAATCTTGGAGACTATTATCTCGTTCTGTATTTTGCCGGAATTCTTCCGGTTTCGCCCACCTTCGACATCTTGATTAATGGCGAAGTTGTTGAATCGAATTATAGTGTAAACAGCTGGCAAGTTGGGAGCTTGTATTTTTTAGCAAAAGGAATCAATAACTTGAATATTACTTTTAAGGATATTTCCTTCTACGCCCTTGTCAATGCGATTGAAGTGTATGAAATTGTTAACATACCTCCCGAATCCTCTACAACAGTAGGTTAGCATTCACATGTACTGTACAACCTTCCAATGCACAAGCCACATCTCGACCGCTAGGGTTGTACTTGTACAATACAGTACAACCCTCTGAAACATACTGATAACATATCTTTATCTATGTCGTTTTGCAGTGTCAGCTCTTCAAGTTATTCAGCAGTCTACTGGGTTGGATCTTGAATGGGAAGATGACCCGTGTTCTCCAACAACCTGGGAACATATACAATGTGAAGGAAGTTCTGTCACCTCATTGTACGCAAAAAAACACGTGTCACTTTTAAAATATTCGTATATTTTCCCCTTTTTTCCTAAGTTTTTTTTTTTCCACTTATATTGGTAGGGAACTATTTGACATCGAATTGAGATCAATCGGCCCAACATTTGGCGACCTATTCGATCTAAAAACACTGTGAGTAACTTAAAAACAGAATACAAGAAATTTAATTCAGTTACTTTTTTTTTTTTTTTTTTTTAAATTTAACCCTTTTATTTCATTATAATGCAGCGATCTTCATAATACATCACTTGTGGGAGAAATCGAAAACCTGGGTGGCTTAAAGAGTCTTGAAAATCTGTAATGATCATCTCAAATCTCAAGTTTAGATTCATTTTTGTTTCTTGAATTTAAGACCACTAATCAAGAAAATTTTGGACTTGAAAAAATTGCAGGAATCTGAGTTTTAATAAATTAACATCATTTGGGACTGATCTGGATGGCTTAATCAACCTTAAAGTTCTGTAAGTCTTATCTCTATCATATTTCCAAGAACATTTATGAAAAGTAACAATCTCATTGTTTCTAGAGTAGATTACGTTTTTGGTCCGTGTTTCAAGTAAAATGACTACTTTTGGTCCCCAAGTATAGCTGATTTTTGAAATTTTGATCCCAAAAATATAGTAAAATGACCCGGAACAGGGACCAAAACCTAAAACAGAGACCAAATTTGCAAAAATCGACTATGCTCAGGGACCAAATATTTAATCCACTCTTATTTCTGTGTAGGGATCTGAAAAATAACAGTTTAGAAGGTTTAGTTCCTGAAAGCCTCGGAACCATGAAGAATCTTCATCTATTGTAAGTTAACCATCAATTTTTTCTTCAAGAATCAGTCAACTGTAAGTCTTTATTCATTTATTCTGCTACTTTCCATGATTTATTAGGAGTCTGGAAAACAATCAGTTACAAGGCACTATCCCAAAGGCGTTGAACAAAGATAGTCTTGAAGTAAGGTACGCAGGTCCTGATTCCGATTCTGATTCCGGTTCCAACATTCCAAGAATCACCAATTCCGGTTCCGGTTCCGGTTCCAACTAACGCGATGATTGTATGCAGAACCTCGGGGAATCTGTGTCTAAGCTTCACCATATCAAATTGTTATGGTACAACATCAAATGCTTCAATTGATGCACCAAAAGTCTCGGTTTTTGACAAGAAGAAGCAAAAGCTTCATAGTCATTTAGCAGTTGTACTTGGTGCAGTTGGAGGAGTACTTTTTGTTCTTGTTATCATATCTATTTCGGTTTTCTTATACACAAGGAGAAATAAAGAAGAATTTAGTAAAAGAGAAAGTGTGCAAGCTGACCTGGAATTGAGAAACTTGAATGCAGCAAAAACCTTCTCTTACAGAGAAATCAAATCAGCCACTCGCAACTTTAAGCAGACTTTAGGACGTGGCAGCTTTGGGTCAGTCTACCTCGGGAAGCTTCCAGATGGAAAACTGACAGCTGTCAAAGTCCGATTTGATAAAACACAGCTTGGACATGATTCTTTCATCAATGAGGTCTGTTTGTTTTTTCTTTTCTTTTTTTACCATTAAGTCAAAACGAGACAACTAATTCTGACACATTGAAGGATAAAAATTTTCAGGTGTCCCTTTTGTCTTCAATTAGTCACCAAAATCTTGTATCATTTGAAGGATATTGTCATGAATCGAAACACCAAATACTGGTTTATGAATATTTACCCGGTGGATCATTGACCGAGAATCTTTACGGTATGCCATTTCCAAATCGAGTTTTTATAAGATTTTGTAATTTTGTATCATTTAAGTTGATATTTTTTACAGGAGCAAATAGTAAAAGAATAACATTAAGTTGGGTCCGTAGACTCAAGATTGCCATTGATGCTGCAAAAGGCTTAGACTACCTACACAACCGGATCGACCCGCGGATCATCCACCGCGATGTCAAATCAAGCAACATACTTTTGGATGCAGACATGAATGCTAAAGTTTGTGACTTTGGTCTATCGAAGCAAGTAAGTCAAACAGACGTGAGTCACGTGACAACTATGGTGAAGGGCACCGCAGGCTATCTTGATCCCGAGTAAGTTTCTCTTTTGTCATAAAAAAGTCAAAGACATAAAGTAACAAGAAGGTGATGGTTTTTTTTTTTATAATACAGATATTATACCACGCAACAGTTGACTGAAAAGAGTGATGTTTATAGCTTTGGAGTTGTACTTTTGGAGCTCATTTGTGGTAGAGCGCCATTAAAGCGAACCGGGTCACCCGATTCATTCAATTTGGTTTTATGGGTATTCAAAAATTGTCTCCTTTAGCTTCCTTTACTAATTTACTTTTACGCGTGTGTTTGGTCAACTTTTGACTAAAAAAAACGGGAATTTTGGCAGGCGAAACCGTATTTGCAAGCGGGTGTATTTGAGATAGTGGATGAGAGCTTAAAAGGAACATATGATGAAGAGAGTATGAGAAAAACAGCTACAATTGCTTCCATGTCTGTAGATAGAGATGCATCACAAAGACCAAATATTTCTCAAGTACTTGCTCAACTTAAAGAAGCATATAGCATCCAGCTGTCTTATCTTGCAACTGTTGGACTTCCCACTTGAGAGATGTAATAAATATGTATTGATTACATTATATGTGTATTATTTATCACTTTCTGAGGATAACAAATTTAATCAGTAATAAAAAGCAAGTGACAGCCTTGTATATATAGCTCATAGAAGATAATAATGCGAGTGTAGAATTACAAAGGATAGACAGCTCTTGTAGTTTGAAAAATGAGCTTATCTAAATCTAGCTATACATCAAATTTTACTTCTTTCTAGTTTTCTTATCTACCACCTATTATCTGTAACCCTGATAATGATGTAATGTTTTAAATAATTTAATTGTAATAATATGTATCTAATCCTTGGTACCTCATAAATTGGGTTAATTAGAGTAACGTCTTCGTAGGTAAAAGAATAGTGCTGTTATAGCTGCTACAGCATATGGGAACATGGTCCATACTCCCTGTTTAATCATAAAAACGTATTAGCTTACTTTGTATGTAAAAAAAAGCAATTTACAAAAAATAAAAAAAGGAAAAAGACCATTATATTTTGAGTTGTTTTGCAGTTTAATCATTAATACTTTATTTTTTCAATCAAAGTATCAAACCATAAATGTTTCAGACATTTTTTCAAATTAACTATTTTGACATGTTATATCAAGTTTCACCGGTAATTTTGTAATTTTCCAAATAAACCATTTTGACCTGTCTGGTAAATATGGTTAATTTGGAAATACGTCTGAAAGTTCCATGGTTTGATTGAAAGAAATAAAGTATAAGCGCTTAAACTGCAAAATTGCCCAAAGTACATTGGTTTTTCTGTAATTTGAATGAAAATAAAGTCAGCAAGATATATTCTTACAACTACTGTAGCAACAGTGGCAATGGCAAATACAGGGCGTTCTCTCAGTAAGAAGCCAATTCCAAGCTAAAATTCATAAGAAAATTGGAGGCATTAGAAAACCAAACAAAGGATGAGAAATTATAGAAATTGTAAAAAAATGACAACCATGTGAAAATAGAAATTTCACAACACCTGAATCGGAAGAGTGATCAAACCACCACAACAAACACCAGCAAAGAAACACTCAGGGGATATATCCTGTAATAAATGAGAAATTAGAGTACTAATATATTTGTGTTCAATGGATTACAAAGGGAAATATATATATATATATATATATATATATATATATATATATATATATATATATATATATATATATATATATATATATATATATATATATATATATATAGGGTCGAGATCATGAGAGAACCTAAAAAAACCTAGGAACCTAGGAACTTTTTTTCTACACAATATTTTTTAAAAAAAATTGCATCCAATTTTTTTATTTAAAGCGTCTAAGAGATTTCTAAACCCTAAACCCTAAACCCTAAACCATAAACCCTAAACACTAAACCTAAACCCTAAACCCTAAACCCTAAACCCATATGAAAAAAATAAAAAAAATGATTTTTTTGCATCCAATTTTTTTATTTAAAGTGTCTAAGAGATTTCTAAACCCTAAACCTAAACCCTAAACCCTAAAACTAAACCCTAAACCCTAAACCCTAAACCCTAAACCTTAAACCCTAAACCCTATACCTAAACCCTAAACCTAAACCCTAAACCCTAAACCCATATGAAAAAAAAATTAAAAAAATGATTTTTTTTGAAATTTTTTTTTTGATATCTTCTAGATGAATCATAACAAAAATTTTGGTATATATTTTTTTTAAAAATATTGTGTAGAAAAAAAGTTCATAAAATGGGTTCTTAGGTTCCTAGGCTTTTTTAGGTTCTCAATTGAACTTTACTCTATATATATATATATATATATATATATATATATATATATATATATATATATTAAAAAAAAGACAGATGTTCACTAACCAGTGCCCCAGCAAAAAAAGCTGTTGGATTTCTCACTCCTAGAGAAAATCGTTCAACTGCAAATTATAGTGTAAAGAAAGTCACCAATCAACAATTGTTTAGAAATACAGATTTATGAAACTGACTAATAAGTAATAAATGTCTCTTTAGAGAAACAAATTTACATAATTGTGAGCATAACTAAAACTTACCAAAACCAATGAGATTCCCATATCTTTGAACAAGGTGGGTAAGGCCAAGTGCTTTGTCTTTGCTAATCCCTAACTACAATCATTATATAAATTTAATCACTTTATTTCATTGTATATATCAAGAAAGATGCATATGAAAGTACAAAAGGAATGTAGTAAGAAAAACAAACCCTTGAATAAACATCATCAGATCCACCAGATTTCTTAAACAACCTCCCGAGGTAAAATGGTATCATATCACTAATACAAACCCCCCTGAAATTTATTTTTTATAATTAGAAAAGGGAATGAGTCAATGAGAACTCTACAAACTATATTTATTTAAATATATATGTACTAACCAGTATACCCACAAAACCGTGGATAATATGTGTGGAGCATTTGCAGAAAGTGATTCAACAAAAGACTGTCTTGTCCCATTAAGTGACAACATTCTTGCTAGAGAGATGCCAACCTACAATACTTGATAACACATATTTAGATAATATATATATACAACATGATAGACCCAAAATAGACTTTTAAATGTGTTTGTTTACATATATAAGAGAAATCACACACCCATATATTCAACGCCTCTTCACTGATGAAAAGTCCACATCCTGCAGCCATCAGCAGCCAAAAATAGATCCATCTGACAAAAGTGGGACTAAATTACTTAAAACCAAGAAGACAATTATTAGGTCAAAAGTTAATATTATCACATATACCCACCCTGGAGTGTATTCTGGAAGTATGACTTTGTATCCAAAAGCATTGAAAGAAAAACCAACAGTTTGTACAGCAGATGTAGATGAACCACCAGCCAATATTTGAATTCCAGAAGAAGATCCTTGATTGGGCTGTTTAAGACATATGGACAATAGTGTAATTGTTGCAGCTACACCCAGGAGTATTGCTAGTTGTGCCAACAATGAACTCCTTGTACCAGTGGTCTTGTTTTGTTGACTCCCAAGTATGACATCAGCAGTTTCATCCTGTCCCTCAGAGTTGTTTATGTATCCTGCAGTGTCAGAATATTCTGCTTCTTCTCCCCGAAAGCTTCTAATACTACAGATGATGAATGGAATGTTAAGTTCATACGGATGTTATTCTAGAATTAGTTACAGAAAATAGGTTTTTGAACAAAATTGAGATGAATTAGAGAAGCAAGTATTCGTTCATTTGTTAAGTTCATACAGATTCTAACTCCGAGAAAATTAAAACTAAAAATGCTTGAATTTCAGCCATAGTAACCATGATTAACAGCAAACCACGTCAGATAAGACCAAAAACAACTAGAATGCAAAAAATAGTATAATATCATGGAGAAGCAGTCCTGTGGAGAATATAATCATGTGCACACATAATGTCACAAAGAGATAATTACCAAAAAGGCAAACGGTTGAACACGTTTTGCGAACTGTTAAGGCCGAGTTTTCTGTTATGCGTGAACAACCTACCACCAGCCAAACTGAGGTTACTGCTTGAACGCTTATTGAACCGGAACTCGGACGACTGTAGTAGTCGGTTGCGGTGGTGCAGAGAGGAGTTTCCAACGGAAAGAACAACCGCCATCTACAAATGCGTACGGCGGAGCTCAGGTTGGTGGTCACCGTGAAAATTTTCCTGCGTAGTTGAGCGACGATTTCCGACGGGACTTTCGGAAGCTTTTGAAGCGTGTGGTCGAGGACTTCTCCTTGGATGCTTATGGGCCGTTTAATCCATGACACTTGGGCTTTATTTTACTGAGTCTGATTGGTTGCTATTTGCAAAGCTCTCATAATCTCATTCACAAGTTGCCGAATTTCTTATCTATGAGTCCTATAAAACAACTTGCGTGTTACAGCGGACTTATTAATAGTATATATTCAAAATAATTTATCTAATGATAGAAATATTTTTGTGATTTTGCTATTAAACGATAACCAGTATTATAAATTTTTCTTATATAATGACTATATATGTAATGTCGCTATTATATAAGGACCATTTTTATAATATGGCTACTACTCAGGGATCAAAATGTGACTAATGTAAATTATATACTACAAAGACCAAAACTGCAATTATCCTAACTTATAAACTACAGAGACTAAAACAATGATTAATGCAAATTAATAAATACATGAACCAAAACTAAACTTATTGAAATTAAAAACTATGGGTGTAACACCCGGTTTCCCAAAAATAAATTACACCTTAATCTTCTCACATTAAAGGGTGTAACTCAATTTAAGAAACAAGTAATACAAAGCTGTTACCAAAATCATAGTTTAAGTCTTAAGCTATTTACAACTATCATTCAAAAACCGGGTTAAATTACATATTTCAAACAACAACTAAGTCCAAGTCCATATCCAAGTCTAGCTATCCCTTTGAGACACGCTTCCCCCGATCACCACTACCAAGTCCTAACACAAAACAACAATAACAAACAATTTATGAGCTATGAAAGCTCAGTGAGTAATTTAAGGTTAATTAGTTTGTATCATCCATTATATTATTTTAACCAAGCTCAATGGACTATCTCAGTCCTGAGTGTGATATACACACTATAACTCTTTATTCCATATACTCAAAATTTGGTTATACTCAACCAAATCAAAACATAGCTCACTTCTTATCTGTAAACAACATCATAATAAGGCATAATCATCTAATAATTAACTACTCACCTGTTGTCGGGTTACTCTGTGGAACTCCTGAACCGCGTGTGTCGTGCTCCTGTCTAGCCTTAGTTGTATCACAATATCTCGGGTCAAACTCAATATTCAACAATCTCAATCATACTCAATATCGATAACAATCAAGAATTTGAATCATAAGAGAGAGTTACAATCAAAAGATAGCAATACTATCCTAATTGTAACTTCCAATTCCATAATTTAACTCATATAGCCCTAGGAACATATTACAAACACTTCACTAGCTTAGGTCTCGAATTAAAACTCCCATACATGCACTATTCTAAGTGAACTCACTCTAATTCATGCTAGTTGCAGGTGGTTCATCAAAACCACAAGGAACCATCTCAATTCCAATGATTCACCCATCAAAACAAGATAAAAATCAAAGAGGATTACCTTTCAAGCTCAAGGGATTAATCTCTAGCTTCAATTCGTGATCAATAAGCCTTAATCTCGACTTAGAAGGGTTACAATCGATTTTCTAGGGTTTTGGGAGCTTTTAGTCGAAGTGGGTTTTAACCCCAAATGAAACAAAATCGCACTTTAAAAACAGATATGTGCGATTACACGGCCCGTGTTAAAATTACACGGCCCGTGTAACTTACGGTATTGAAATTGGAGTTTGGTCTGCAGAGCTACACGACCCGTGTTGCACACTTTACACGACCCGTGTCAATATTACACGACCCGTGTAACTATCGGTATGCTCAAAACAATCACAAGGGACTCCTACACGACCCGTGTAACCTCTTTTTAGCATTTTTCAACCTCAAACTTTTACCAAATGGGATTTTAACTACCCGAACTTATACATTAGCCTAATAAATCTTAATTACACTAAGATTAACTCAAAATCTCAAAAATTCAATAACACGGTATTACAATGGGAACCAAAGTTGTAGTTAAAGCAAATTAAAAAATACGAGACCAAAATTATCTCTTTAGAATTGTTAATATGTAGATTTCATTTCTAGAAAAATTGTAATTATCATTAAAAAAATATAGGGACCGAAGCTATAATGAATACAACTTAAAAAATATTGAGTCAAAAACTATAATTATGCATAATAAAAACTACAAGGACTAAAACTATAATTATTCGAAATTAAAAACTACATGGATAAAAACTGTAATGAGTATAAATTATAAACTAAAGGGACTGAAATTGTAATCATTAAAATTAAAAGTATAGGGACTAAAATTGTAATTAGCAATTATAAGGGTCGAAACTATAATTAATACAAATTAAACAATATAGCTACCAAAACTATAATTATGCAACTTAAAAACTATATGGATCAAAACTATTATTTTTATTAAATAAAAACTACAGGGACCGGAATTGTAATTGTTGAATATAAAAAGTATAGGGACCAAAATTGTAATTAACTCATTTTAGGTCTTAAATGGCAATGTTGTAATTCTTATAAATTTTATAGCCTTATAAGTATCAAAACTATAAGTATATATGTCAAAACTATAATTATGCAAATTAAAAACTATATGTATCAAAACTGTAATTATCCTAAATTAAACTAAAAGGACCGAAACTATAATTACTATAAATTATAAACTATAATTATTGAATATAGAAAGCATAAGGACCAAAATTATAATTAACTCATTCTAGGTCTTGAGTGGTAATGTTGTAATTCTTTTAAGAAAATTAAAAAATATAGGTACCAAAAATATAATTATGCAAATTAAAAATTATAGGGATCAAAATTGTAATTATCCTAATTAAAGACTATAAGGACTGAAATTGAAATTAATATAAACAATAAACTCCAATGGCCTAAATTTTAGCTATTGAATATAATAAGTATAAGGAGCAAAATTGTAATTAACTCATTTTAACTCTTAAATGGCAATATTGTATTTTTTTTTTTGAATTTTATGGGCACTTTTCTTTTTTTCTTGCAATTTAATAGGATATAGTAATAATGATGTAATAGTGAAAAATAACAATACAAAGAAAAAAGATCATAACCATTCTTAGTAAGCATTTTATAAGAAGTAACTAACAATCAATGTTTTAAAAACCGGTTCGAATTGGCCGGTCGGACCGATCGAACCGGGAATCTGAGATGATGACTGTTTGATTAGAGCCGATTTTATAATTATTTATTGACCATGAATGTACCAACATATTTGGGTAAAAAAATCGGTTGAACCAGGCTGGTTTTGGTAAAAAAATCAGTTAAACTAGAGGACCAACCTTGTATTGGGCTTCTGTATTTGGTTTGGGCCAAAATCTCTTAAGTCCTAACTATTTTAATAAAATCAACCCACTATAAAAAATATGTTGTATGTGACATTGCCGCATTGTGTTTTCTCAATCACATACATGATACAACTTTTGATTTACTTTCATTGTCATATTTGTTGTTATGTGTATTTTTAATGATTAAACTTATTGATATCAAATTCTGGGTTTTATATATATATATATATATATATATATATATATATATATATATATATATATATATATATATATATATATATATATATATATATATATATATATATATATATATATATATATATATATATATATATATATGCAAGAAAATAAAAAAACACAAAAAGTCGGTTGAACCAGAAAATGTAATCAAATCGGTTCAATTAGAAAAACAATTTTTAAAACTTTGCTTGAAATTAACAAATTTCCCCAACAACCTTGGATTTACAAAATCCTCAAAAACTTGGGATGTGGAAATTTATAAATCCATACTTGTGTTAAAAGGAATCAAAGGGAATGAGTGTTTTTGAAGAAACATTCTTTATTGTAACAAAGTTAATGACAATTAGCTGTGTTATTTGTTTTGTTGGAATTTCTATCAAATTGACATTAACAACTCTTTTATATATGGGAGCATATATAAGGAATTCTACATGCCCTTACCTCTAGAATATCCCACTAGATGTGATAAGAGGGCACGTAGACAACTAAAGTCACTCCATGACCTCAATAAGCTCATAAAAAGTAGAACGAAAAGTTGCATGCTTTTTTATGTGAGTTTAGGTTTACACAAAGCAAAAATGAGTTCTCTATTTTTATTAAACACAAAAATAATTGTGTTGTCATTTCATTAGTCTATTGGATTATATCATCCATACAAGTAGTAACGTAGAATAAATAAATAGGGTTAAATCCTTTTTAAAATCGAAGTTGCTTAAAAAAATATTTAAGAAAAGTTAAAATTTTGTTTATATAGCAAAATAATTGATATAAATAATAGTATATGTATGGCTCAAATAAAATATTGATTAGAACTGTTGTAAGAGTTTGGTATGTTGGGTTGTAAACCAGTTAAACATCGATTGATGTGAATGTTATGGTCAGTTTGGTGGTATTGACAATTATGATGTTGTTTTGTTAAACATAAACAAATATAAAAAAACTTACATATAAACTTATTTACCTTACTATAACTAGACCAGACATTTTATGTTGTTCAATCTGTAAGCGAGTTCATGGATAAACCAAGAAAATCATAAATAGAAATTTCCTTTAAAGTATGTAAATATCTAAAGTCGAATCCAATAGAAGGTATGATTACTGTTAAATATAATGTTTTGTCTTTTTGGGGGAAAAAGTCCCTTCCAATAACCAGACAATTTGTCTAATGCTTTATCGTTAAAGGGTTTTGTGGATACTACTTGGGGCAAGTGTTTATCTACGAGAAGGTCAAAATTAGATATCGTTTATATTTTAGTAATTCTATTGTGTCATTGTATAGTAAAATATAATACAGTTTCAATATGATTTACAAGAGTCGAGGCTAGGGCTCTTGCAACTTGTGAAGGAATGCGGATTCTAAAATTATTGTATGAGTTGGGTATAAAAGTTTTAACTCATGTTAAAGTTTCTAGTTTTAATCAATTGGCTACAAAATTAGCTTTAAACATAGTTTTTCATCAACGAGCCAAATTTTGGAAGTAAATGTGCATTTGATAAAGGAAAAACTGCAAATAGCTTAACTGAAGTTCTTAAAATTGATTCTCAAAATGAAAATACAGACGTGTTTACAAATTGTTGAATCATATTCAACATACTTCTTTTTGTGGAAAACTAGGACTGCCAACCTTTTCAAAATTTGGTTTTAAGTTGGTTTCAATGTTAAAATTGGCATAAGGTATTGTAAAATACCATTTTATTACAATATTCACAATGAATTAAATAATTGGTTCTTATTTGTGATTTTATGTCTTAATGTATGGATTCAATTGATTGATGGATAGTCGTTGCAAATGGGCCTAACTAATTAGTGAGCTAAAGTCGCGGTAGAAGTTTTTAAAGGGGTTCATTGCTTAAAATGAAAAGTTGAAGGAGCAAAAATCCAAATACGAAAAAGTGAAGAATTTTCGGATGCTAAGTTTCGTATACACTATATATTGGAGTGTGCATCGTTGAAATTCATTACTCATGCCTTTAGATATTTTGTTTCTTTCTCTCTCTCACTTAGGGTTTCATTCACTTAGGTAACATTTGATACATGATACTGGACTGAATGTAACTGTATTGAACAAAATAAAACTGGACAGGATTAAATAAGATAAATTATCCGTGTTGCGTTTGGAAAGACTAGGTCATAACAAATCATGATACCAAAATTACCGAATTCTCCTTGAGAGGTATCAAGATTTATTTAGATTGTTTTTTTATCTTTTTACTTTATATTAAATGAAAATGGAGATGTCTTATACATTTAGTTAATTTTATTAGACAAGTTTATCATATATATATATATATATATATATATATATATATATATATATATATATATATATATATATATATATATATATATATATATATATATGTATATGTATATATATATATATGTATATGTATATATATATATATATATATATATATATATATATATATATATATATATATATATATATATATATATATATATATATATATATATATATGTGTGTGTGTGTGTGTATGTATATATGTATGTATATATGTATGTATGTATGTATATGTGTGTCTGTTTGTTAAAATCAATAAAAATAAAGAATAATGATATAATTAGTTGATATTTGCAACAAACAATTATTGGTAGAGATGTAGATCACGAGGATGGTTGCCTGAGAAAGAAAAAAAATTGGCAGCCGTTACTTTCAGGGATGTAAATGTTGATACCGCCACCGTGATTATGTTAATGTTGACACTGCCACCATGATATCCACTATCTAAAATCTTAGGTTGTTAGGTTTCTTTTCATTATTCAATATCTCTAAAATGTTGGGTTGTTGGGTTTCTTTTCGTTCTTCAATATCTTGCAGGTTGGAGATGGTGAGGCCTAGATGCACAGGGAGTGGAGTCATCCCAAAGATGATCAACGAAGATGACAAGGGACACTAACGATGGAGCAAAAACAAAAAGGGGGGGGGGGGGGGGGGATGTATTAAGAGCATTTTTGTTTTTTAAAATGATTGTTCAATGTTGTTCTATTCTTTTTGTGAAACTTACTTTTATAAATTTTGTCCCGTTTGGCTTGGTCTTCGTGTCATGTTGTCTTTGTTTCGTTTATATCAAACACTATCTTAAGAAGTCTTGTTCGGTACTGTTCCGTCCAGCCTCACGTCCAAACGCTACCTTAGGTTTTATGCAAAAGCTTCCATTAAAATATGAGAGTTTCTTTGCCGATTGTTCTTATAAGATTCAGATTAGTTGATGTCTTCCTTGTTTTATATTTGTAAAAGATGTTCAATCTTATTTTTCGTTCCTGAAAGTTAAGTCTTTCATGTTCCCGGCTAAAAGTTCTTGCAGAACGTTTGGTGTGTTTAGCTATAGTTTTGCACAAAAGAAGAGTATGAAATAATTAACCAAGATTATTTTGATCATTTTATATAATTTATATTCTAATTCAATTTACTATACTTTCTGCCTAAATATAAAATAACATAAAATTGCATTCGATTTCATACCAACCAAATACATCTCACGGATTCAGATTCTTTAAAACCTTAATTCCTTCGACGTGTTTGTTCTATAAAACATTACCAAACTTGCCAAAATTCCCATTAATCCCAAAATATTCATTCAAATGGTAAGAAAATTGTCATATAAATGTGGGTCGGATCCATTGACCAAAAAAAGATTGGATTTACGAATGGCACCTACTACTGCTAGTCTACTACTACTACCAAGCGCACTTTAGAATTACCCAGTCACCAATCACTTTATTATCTCGTTTTTTATTAGCTGTCGCTACCGTCCCCCACCTACAGCCGTCCCCCACCACCATCGCTACCACCGCTGCCTACCATACCCCACCGCAATTGACAGAAAATCGCGTTCTGAAAGCCCTGATTTTGATCAGCTCCTCCTCATGGCTACCGCTACTCCCTCTCCACCTCCTACAGCAACATATGAAGAAGAAGATAACGACAACCAGCAACCGCCAACGCCTCAGGAGTCGGCTCGGTCACCGCCGTCACCAATTGAAGACGTGGGACAGCACCAGCAATTTGCAAACTCAAATTCACCTTATTCGTCACCGAGGACATCTGTCGGAGAACCAGAAAAGCCTATCGACCGCGAACATCCACCACCTGAAGACGTCGAAGATGAACAGGAACTGATTCCGGCTTCACCTCCACCGCAAGACAAAACTCTCGACCGTCAGCAGTCTTCGGCACCGACATCGCCTTCTTCTCTCCCACAACCGTCAACCCTACCAATAGAACCCGCACATCCACCGGAAAACCTTACCGCCGACCATGAATCTCCTATTTCAAAGCAACCGACATCACCTCGAACGGGAGCCGAAGATCCTGTGGAAAGCCCTAATTATCGCGAAAACCCTAACCCTAAGCCTAACTCGGATCATGAATCTCCGTCTCCATCATCTCCAACAACACTACCAGAAAACCCTAGCCCTAAAGCACATGAATCACCTAATGACCCCTCTCCGTCGCCACAACCAATCACCGCCACACCAGCGTCACCACCACTAGGAGTACCACTCCTCCACGCCGTGGCCAGCGCTTCACCGACTAAACCCCAAACCTCACCCTGGACCCACCAGGAAACTGCAAATCTCATCCAAGCTTACCAAGAGAAATGGTACTCTTTAAAGAAGGGACCTCTTAAGGCCAGCCAGTGGGAAGAAGTAGCTATCACGGTTGCTGCACGCTGCGGCTACGACGAGCCCACCAAAACCGCCAAACAGTGCCGCCACAAGATTGAAAAACTACGCAAACGTTACCGTACAGAGCGAGGTAAACCTCGGTCCAAATCCGCAGCTTGGAATTTCTTCAAACTCATGGACAACCTGGAAAAAGGACCTTTACCACTTTCATCATCACAGCCTTTGGCATTAGTCGAGTACCAGAAACCAACCAACTCAAATGGCAAAAAGCGAAAGAATGATGATGGCGACAGTGAGTTTCTCGTTACCAAAAGAAGCAGGTCTAAGAGTTCTAATCACCATATCTCCAATGGTGGTTTAACCAGAGATATTCGGTATTCAGATGGTGGACATGATAGGGTTATGCGAGGGTTGAGGACTCCAGTTGCTCACAAACATAAAGGATTTTATCAGGAAGATGAGGAGGAAGAAGAAGATGATGGTAACGAAGAAGATGAAGATGAAGAAGAAGGGGTGGCGGCACAATTAGCAGTAGAAATCAAGGGTTTTGCTGAAAAATTTGTAAAACTAGAGAACAAGAAGATTGAGATGATAAAAGATGTTGAGAGATACAGATTGGAGATGGAGAATAAGAGGATGGAAATGATACTTGAATCACAGCAGATGCTTGTGGAGACAGTAAACAAAGCTTTCGGTAGCTCTCATAAAACACAGAAGCTTTCTGCAAATTGACCAACAATTTGGGATTTCAAGGTTGAAGGTTTCCTTGTGTAGTTAATAAGTTATTTCTGGATCTCGTTCAATAACTAGATTGTTGCAAATTGTAGATTTTAGAACAACTTTCAGGTCTTATTTGTAACTATTTAACGTGAGAAAAGAGTGGAAGATGTGATTGTGGTAGAGGAAATGGTATAAACGAATACAACCTTTCTGTTTAAATACAGTGAAGCTTTGAACTTGCATGTTGGTAGCTGAGATTTATGTCCTTACAATTAAAATGACATGAATTGGCATGCTGGTGTTCATTCTCTTGGTGAATCTTCAAATTACACTTGAAGATGTACATACATGATCAAGACATGCACTTTGAGATCATCCCAAATAACAGTGGTGTTTGTGAGGCACTGGACTTGGACTAATATCAATTACAATTCTGGTGTTCAATCCAAAAACTTAGAACAAGGTGGGTGGTGTCGGTCTTGATAAATTAAATGGTTTCTGGATATCTTGATGAATCATGTAAATTTCACTTTTTGCAACTGATAAAGTCAATCCTATGTCTAGGTTGTACGAAATTTAATATGAGATAAATTTATCCAAGGCACTTTCAGATTCAGAATAGAGTTATGTAAGCTTGTTTAAAATTTAAATCTTAGGAGTTCCAAAAAGTGATGTTTAATGAGTATATATACTCGTTATATTCGAAAATCAGATAAGGAAGAGGAAAACAACGGTTTTTGAATGTTAAAAGCGGTCGTCAAACTAACAAGTCGGCTTGAATTTAGATAATCCGTCGGTCAGTTTCCAACTTGAAGCAAGCCAAACTGACAAAGTCGATCCCCAAATTGACCAAGCCAGTGTCGAGTTATGGATGGCAGTTAAACTGATCTATCACATTTTATAATGTTTTTCACCATAAATCTAGTCTGAAATTTTGCACATTGATCTCGCATGGGGGTGCGGCCACTTGGATCCTGTCATTCGTCATAGTCAATATCAAATTTGCCTTATGCAATGTGCACTCCATTCTAGATCATATTCGAACTCTCAAATGACATTCGTATAGATACCGGTTACACTAAATGAATAGGTGACCACGAAGTACCAACATGTTTTCCGTTGATATGGTCATTGTAAGTACTAATATAAACTACTGAGATGTGAAAGAACATAGTTGTTAAACCAACCACATCAATGGCGGGTGCAATGTCATTAATCTTTCAATTATATTACATCAACTTTTGTAAATATAAAGTGCAATATCATTACTCTTTTGAAAATGGTCTCATTGTCATATATATATATATATATATATATATATATATATATATATATATATATATATATATATATATATATATATATATATATATATATATATATATATATATATATATATATATGGTTTAGGTTCATATGAGACCATTATATTTCGTGAGACCAGGAGACGCATTCCTAGCCACTTATTTTGAGTGTAAAACAAAAAAATGCAAAATAAATGAAAAAAATATATTTATTTATTATTTTTGTTATTTTTTTATTAAAAAATAATAATAAAATTTAGCGTTTTTTTCATATTCTAGTAGAATATTACACTATTATGTGTAATATTCTATTGGAATATTCAACATCCAGCAACATTCCACTGAACTTCTTTTTATTTTTTCAGGTTTTTTTATTTATTTTTTATTTTTTTAGATAGAATAAATAGCGAAAATTAGTAGATTTTTTTTTTTTGAAAATTCTCATTATTTTAGCTTATTTTATTTATTTTTTATTTTTTGATCTCCAAAATGAGTGGCTAGGATTGAGTCTTCACGTCTCATAAAATTTGCATGGTCTCATTTGAACTTCTACCCATATATATATATATATATATATATATATATATATATATATATATATATATATATATATATATATATATATATATATATATATATATATATATATATATATATATATATATATAAGGTAAGATATTAGTCCAAAAATGTATAGTTATATGATAATAAGTTATTATTTAATAATGAAAGATATTCATCTTTCGTAATTATTAATTAACATCTACTAAACAAAGCCACGGTTGGGAAAAGAACATAAGATTATATCTTATAGATATATTAATACTTAGGTAATAAATTGTATATTGTTTTTATATTAAGTAGTCCCTTTTATTATTATTTATATTGCAAGTCTTGCAACTAAACTTTCACAGTTTGAAAGAACTTGCTGAGGGGTCAAATTGCAATTCTTTTGAAAGAAGTTTGAGAGCTATCAGCTGTGGGTGCTCTTACTAATTAGTGGCAAAATTATCGAGTTAGATATGCTGGCTTGTTGGGTAACATATCAAGTGAATTTGGATCAAAAGTGTATTAGTGTATTTATTGTGGATTGCAAAACGGGTTGGGGAAGTTGACCAAATACTTTGGTGTACTATATTGATAAATTTAATAAATAATAAATATTTTAAGCATGATTAAATTTAACAGTCTATATAGTTAGAATAAAACAATTCGAATGACTAACGTTTTAAGTTTATCTTGGATTACTTCTAAGCCGCTTGACTAGTTAACTTTTTTTCTAATTAATGTTTATTTACTATGGGGACAAAAGATTAAAGATCTTCATATGAGATGCTAAAATACTAAAATAGTGTGTTTGTAGGGTTTAGGAGGAAGCTTCGTTTCAGGAATCAAGAGATCTTATGAACTGTTAGAAGGATCGTGTGATCACTTTCCGAAACTGATATTTCGACTCTATGCATCAATATCATGAAATCCAGATTATGACGATAATATTTCAATGAACAATTTCAAATAAAGGCATTGATAAGAAATCACGAACTAGTGATTCATAGAAATTAAATTCTTCTTATTACCAAAGATAAAGACCAATCAGTATTCAATACTGATTATATCTTATAAATATAGGATGACGATTTCAAAGAAAATTATCATATGAAATATAATCCCAAATTAATAATTTTTGTAATGATTTCTTTAACAAAATAATTTTTTTGGATGGAGCGTTACCCCTCGCAAGGGGTACAACCCTCTTGATGCTTGCCATTTTGTTCGAACCGATATTAAATCGTTTTATACAAGCGCTTTATAACCATATTGAGTTGATCTTCCAACATTTTTATATCATATATGATTACAATAAATAGTATTAGGTGGGTCGACTTTTGGCCTATCAAATCCATCGGGTTGGAGGATTGAAGCCACCGTTACATACGTCAGAACTAACAAAATGTTTCTTTAGGAAACTTGGTATGATTTAAATCCAACCTCTAAATTAACATAATTCAAGTTCATCGTGACATAAATTTTAAATAAAACACATTTTTCTTAAAGAATATTAGCATGGTCCAAGTCCATTCATCCGAGTTTTAGCAACACATACTAAACGCTACGTGAAAGATTAGTGGTTATAATCAAAACAACTTTGTTATAACTATTCATTTTAGTTTTAGCAATTTTTATAAGAATGTTTAAATAACTATAAGTTAAATTGTAATGATAAAGATCTTAGATATTCATAATTGATTATGCAAAGGCTTTAAGTTATCTTGAATGGTGTACCCCAAACCATCTCTTACTTAATGTTTGGGGTTTAGAGCAACACAATCTGTATTTATCTCTTTTACATCTTTAGGGTCTATGTTGTGGTTTAGCAACCAACTCTTATCTAGATATTTTTCTCATATTTATGTTTGGGATGGTAACCAATTTTAGTATTTGTTCAAACAATATCATTATGGCATGATATGACATGTATTTATTGGTTACCCTAACCATGATGATGTGCTTATTAGTCACTTTTTTATGTTATCTAGAATGGTAACCAACTCTAATTTTTGAATGATCATTATGTTATGTTGCAATATGTTTCACCACCTAACACTTATTGGCTTTGAGTTGGCATATGTCGCGTTGCTATGATATCCAAATGGTTATATAGAGAACAAGTTACAAATTGTGTTCAACTCCTTCCAATAACATGGAGTGGAGAACAATTTGTCTTCGGCGCCACTTCAGTTCACACGTCTCAATTTTGATTTTGGATTCTTCTTCCAGCGGTGGTTCATTGGAGGAGAGTGCGGTGGTTCATTGGAGGAGAATCGAAAGAAGACTATGAATGAGGGTTTGAATCAGAAACGACCTCGCATCCCCCTACCATCTGATGCGATTTTTGATTATGGTTTTCTTGAGCAAAACCTGCCAACCTCAAAGGAGAAGAACCGATGGTCGTTCACCGGAGGAAAAGAACCAGAAGCAGATCGGAGAAAAATGGGAAAGAGAGAAAAAAGGGAGCCGGGTGAAGGAGGGAGGGAGAGAGTGTGTGACTTTTCTCTTTTTCTTTTTTAAATTATAAAACAATAAATAATATGAAACAAATTTTATAATAAACAATAAAAAGAAAATTGAAAAAGAAAATAAATAAGGGTAAAATTGTCATTTTATGTCTATTAGGGACCAAGCGTGCAACAAAAGCAAACAGTAAGAATGGTCTGAGTTAAAAAAAAGTTAGGGACTAAATGTGTAAATTAACCCAAACCAAAGGGACCATCCATGTAATTTACTCTAATTTTTTTAAGCAATTCCTTCATCCCAAGGGGGACAAAAAATTTAAATCAAATGACAATATGGGTGGGTAATTCCTTTGGAAAATTTGAAATTGTCTCATTTTATTTTTGAACATAATGTGTTTACGAGGAATATTTATGCTTTTCTTAATTGCAAAAGACTTTATAGATAACGACTAGCAAAATGCTAGAAAAATATTATAACGAGAGAGCTGAAAAAAGAGAAACACATTAAAACGACCATAGTTTTTTTTTTTTTTTTTTTTTTTTTTTTTTTTTTTTGCCATGTGGTTAATCCACACGTAACATAATGCATTGAGCTCCTCTAGGGGCAACACGTGAGGGAGATACCATGCTACAAAACACCTTAATGTTCTTAGTTGGGATTGGCTTCTAGATATATCTATAAATCGATTATTAGTACAAAGTTGGCAACAAAGTGTGAGTTGACTTGCATTAAGAAATGTTTTTCATATGTTTTATTAATGTATTTTTATGATTTGAAGCAATATTGTTAATAACAGAATTAGAAGTGGCAAAACCTGACACGACACGACAACCCAACACGAACTCGACACGAAATAAACGGGTTTTGGTAAGAGATTTCAACCTGTTTAATTAAACGGGTTGACACGACACGACACGATAATTAAACGGGTAAAGTCAGGGTTGAAACTTTCAACTCGAAAATGACTCGTTTATTTATATTCAAGTTTTATAAATTCTTATGTAAATTGGACATGTCAAAAGCCAATACCATATTTAAAAGAAAAACTTCTGATTGACGTGTTTTATAATGTAGAAGTCGCTTAGCCACACCTATGTCATGAATTCATTTTCACTTTTCTATGTTCTTACTCATACTCTGCAGTTTCACTCGACCTCTCTCTCTCTCTCCTCCTCGCAACATCGTCATTCATCTCCCAGACTATTAATCTTTTAACGTTTCTCTATAAACTTAGTATGAATGCTTCTACTACTAGTTTTTCATGTTTTTCTTTTCGCCTCTTAAACTCCTATTCTTTCAACCTACTTAGTGTTTCAACTTGAAAAGTGACATGATATATTTACAAGGTCTAAACCCCAAACCCAAAACTCGACACGAAAATAAACAGGTTGACACGCTTATTAAACGGGTTGGGTTAGGGTCAAACACTTTCAACCCGTTTAATGTTTTGACACGACACAAAATCGACACGACACGACATGTTTGCCAGGTCTAAACAGAATATTGATCCTAGGATTCGAGCCCACAAGCAAAAAACAAAACATCTCAATAAGGTCGGTTTTGGACGCATAGGAGTGTAATGAGGTGTTTGTTTTTTCTCAAAAAGTTTTTTTTTTCTCCTAAAACATCTACGTGATGATAGATGTTTTTTTAGAAAGATTGTTTGTTTTCTGGAAGACAAAAGATCTAAAAATACATTTTCACATTTTTTTCAAAAATGCATAACTTTTAGCTTTTTAAACCTTTTTTGGAACTTTTCAACTACACTTCATCCCACCCCATCCTAACCCCACCCCACCCTACCTTACCCCACCCACCCCTACCTCTACGTACCCATCAATATTCCTACCTCACCCAATGACCTACCACACCCACCCCCACCCTCTACCCCATAACACGCCCTACACCCACCCCCACCCCGCCCACTACTCACCCCTTTGCCACCCCTACCCAACCAACCTCCACCCATCAACTGTCCTACTGTACCCACCCTACTTACCCTATCCTACCCATCCGCTTACCCCACCCTCGCCCGTTACCTACTCATACCCCGCCCCTACCAATCGAATTGTTGGAAAAAGTCTTTTTTATGAAGAGCGAAGACTTGAAAAAGGATTTTTGGTTCACATATTCTTCTGCGGACATAAAAAAGACAAAAGACATTTTACATCTTTAAAAACAAATACCACCTAAAAATAATCCACACCAGAACCAATCGATCGGTTGGAAAACTTTTACTCATATTATTGAATGTCTATCTTCCTCGAATTATTAGCATAACATCTAACATCTAGATAAAATGCTTTCTTGATAAATTATGCTTAATTTTTGTTTTAGGAAATTTGATCGCACTTTTAGAAAATGGGAGAAAAAAAAAGTAACGTAAAACAAATTTATAAAAGAACGTTTAAATCACCTTTCTCTAACTTTGTATATGAAGTCATTGGATGTGCATTAAGTCAAAAAGAAACACTCAAAAGAGCTTTACCAAATTAAACCTTGTCTTCTCAAGTCTAAAAGCACATAAACATGCTTAAATCAATTTTATCCCAAGTTATTGTGTAAACTCGGGATCAATCAAATTAGAACTGCAACGGAATTTGACATGTGGTGATTAAAGTGACGCAAAGGTGATGATTATAACAACATTGATCTAAGTATACACTAAAAGAAGTATTAGTATTCACAAAATTCCCCCCAGGCCAATCATAACAACCCGCCTATTACAAAAAAAAAAGGGTACTTAGGGGCAGGGCTAATCCAAGGATCCGAAAAATATTAAACAAAAAATGTTTAAAAAAAGAGACACAGAGAGAGAGAGAGAGAGAGAGATGGAAACCCTGTACACGTACCTCTTTATCCTCCTCCATCTCCTCAATAAACCCAACCCTAGTCCCTACTTAATCATTTTATACAAAAAACACCCCTGAATTAGCCCTCACTTCAGTTAACCTATCCTAACATTTTCATAACAATTTGCACCCTCTTTCCCCCAATCCACCTACAAAATTAAATCAAAATCAACAATCCAAAAATCATATTTCTAAATTAGATAATGGCCATAGACAGAAACTAACCTGTAGATTGCTCTTACATGGGAATGACAGGTCAACTGAAACCGTTGACCCGGAATGCTCTATTCCGGTCTAAAATTAGCAGACAAAATGAGAGGTTATGAAGGCGGCTTTTGCTGCTGCCACTGTACACCCACATCATTCCTGTCCAAAGAGGACTGCCTATGAACCGCCACTTGGTCAGCATGTTCACTTTCCGACCCTGCACCACCAGTTTGTGGCGGTGACAACCGCACAGACTTCTTATCATTATCCGCCACAGCAGGTGTTTCACTGCTATTGGCATCATTACTTGGCGGCATCGTGACAGGTGTACTAGGTGACTCGGTCCGGTCAACGGGATTGAGACTCACTTTCTTATTAAGCAACAGTTTTTGAGGTGCTATTATTACTTGTTTTTGATTCGCCAACTTCTGGAGATTGTTGGATGAAGTGTGATTTTGATTAGGGGTATTATCGGAAACTTTTTGCTGCTGAAGTTGCTTTGATGAAGTAGCTTGTATTTGCTGGTGTGGTTGACTCAAAGAAGAATGAGGTGATACAGATTGCTTACCAGAATACATCATATGATGCATCACTTTCTGCTCGCCTTTATCACCACTGGATTGGCCACCTGTGAAGCCATTCAGAAGTGGTGAATCACTGGGAAGATTCTGATGCAACGCGGGCCCCCTTACAGCTTTCATAAGTTTCGGTTGTAGTCTTTCTGGTTGTTGAAACTGCTGACGTGGACGCTGTTGTTTTGCAATTTGGTTGGTTTGTGGGTTGCGGATAATCCCATGTGGTGACAGTACAGGATGTTTCTGTGGAAGTGGAATCGAGACTTGTGGAGAAGACGATTGCGGGGTGTTGTTTTGTGGAGATGAAGCAGGAAGTTGAGGATCTGGTGGTTGGACATGTGGCGTCATGGGATTGGTTGTAGAAAACTGTTGTTGGCGTAGCCGTTGTTGCTGGAGTTGTCTCTCTTTAGCGAATCGCATTCCAAAAGCTGGGTTTGTGGCCCCCTGGAAATGATGTGGATGATGGGAATTCGGGGTGAGTACACGCGGCGACTGTTGGGGGGAAATCGGACGTGGTGGCGGACCGTGGTGGTGGAGCGGGTATGACTGGACAGGTGGCAATGGTGGAACTCCTTGAGTCGTGCCACTTTGTGATACTTGTTGCATCTGAGCATCCGCCACCGCCATCTTTTGGTGGTCAGTATTGGGCTGTACGAGAATAAATCATAAGAATATATATTAAACAAATGCAAAGTATAAGCAAAACATGAAAAGGGCATTTTGGTCTTTTGTAAAAGAAAAACAGAACTCACCCGAATCATATGAACAGCATCGCGCGTTCTCAACATTGAGTTTCCTTGACCAGAAGTTGATGTTGGTGTACCAGAAGTCAACATACTACCAGAATTCATCATAGATGGTCTTGCCATCTTGATGCCTCTATTCATTCCACACATAACACCCATACCACTGCCAGCTGGCAACATGCGTACACCTCTATCGGTTACCGAGTGGGACCCGGGAGGCAAACTTGATTGGTTTGCGTTTCTTGCAGACAGCATTTGATTATAGTGTTGCATTTTTTGTTGGTCGTCTACCGATAACGACCCCGCCCTCGGGATCCCGTATCTTCCCTCCCTGTACATAAAAAAAGAAATCAGAACATGAAATAATAACAAGTCAATCAAAGTTATTTACGGGATTACCTGACAGCTGGATTCAGTGGAGCGGAAACAGAGGGAAGATTAGTTCCATGAACGGAATTGGAAGAACCAGGAGCCGAGTGACTGGAACCAGGGAGCATAGGTGGTGCGGTACCGTGATTAAGACCCGGTAACCCACCAGGACCTTGAAAACCAACCGGAAGAGCATCTGGGCTGGATGAGATTGGTTCGGATAGTTCTAGAGGCCTAAATTGGTAATTAGACAGAACATGGAATTAGGAATCCATGAATGAAGTTTCAAAAAATAAAGGTGAAAGGTAAAACAGAGAACTCACGTAAGGACGGGCCCGCCATTAAGATTATTTGGAATGACTTGAGAAAGGGCAAATGCATGAGAACTATGAGGCTGCTGCAACTGTTTTGGATCCTGATTATCATTCTTTGCAGAAAAAAGAATATGAGTACAAAATTCAAATCAACATAAAAAAAAAAGTTAAAAGGTTCAAAAAACATTCGCAAAAAGACTACCTGTGTCCTTCTATAATGTTGTTTATGTCCAATCATGATAATCTTCTCAAAATGGGATTTGAGTGTATCTTCTTCCATTGGTCCCTGCAACCGTTGGAATAACTGTCTTGCACTTCCCTGTATGACATTTAACAACATACTTTAGCTCAATGATACAGCTATGATGACTAGATAAAATTATATAATAATAAAAAAAAAAATGAATATTGCCTCTGGAATCCCGGGTAAAGTAGAAGGATAAGGCTGAGAGTTTCCTGAATCTTCAGCACTATCAGCCCCATCACCAGTATTTCTATCCATTAAAATTTTGTGGCGCTCTTTGCATTCTTTTGATTTGCGGAAAATGCACTGTGAAAACATGTAACGAATTAAGCTTAAATGAAATAAATTTGGTATATTATATGATATAATGATAGTTACCTTGAATTGCAAAGTGCTGTTGATGGCATCACTTATGAGCTCCCAGTTTGGACCCATATCATGAACCAAAACAACAAGGGCCTGAGGAGAAAAGATACATCTTTAGACACTTAACTTTCAAAAAAAATAAAATTGAGAAAAAAGAATAGGAAACAAAAGATTGACCTGATCTTCAAATAACGACCATGGACTTCCTGACCCTGGCTGCCCAACAGGGGTCTGCAGAGTTGACTTTTTAATTAATCCATAATGAAATAGGAATTTATCATGTAATTAAAGGTATTGAGAGTAAATTACATTTTTGGTCTCTGTTCAAAGTAAAATGGCTATATTTTCGGGACCAAAATTGAAAAATGAGCCATACTCAGGGACCACAAATAGTCTTTTTTATTTTTACTTGGAACAGGATTACAAGAGAACTATTTGGGACCAAAATTGCAAAAATCATCGATCCTCAAGGACCAAATATGTAATTTACTCAAGGCTATCCCTTAGTAATACCTTCAGTGCTTTGGCTTTCCTTCCGCGATCACGCACAAGTAATTTCATGATCTTATTTTGGTTGGACATATTACTCATTTGAGAAGCCACTATACAAGGAATTAAACCACAGCCAATTGAGTAAGGTTGTTAAATGAATTATCTAATTATTGTATGAAGATGAACTAAAAAGTTTTCCAAATTTAAACATATTACAACAGAAAGAGCCATACCACTGCTTCCATTTGAATCAAATTGATGTGTATCCAATCTCCTTCTTGAGTGATCCTTCTACATTTGTATCAACATGTTTAATTTCACAATAAATCTGGCTAAAAAGCACTATTTAAAAATAAAATAAAAAGATGTTGGAAATTTACCTGGTCATTCTGAAAACTAGAATCAAGTTGCCATCGATGGTCAAACGTGGATCCCTGTAACACAACATCACAAGATTAAAAGTCAAAGAGAAAGTCAAAACAACCAGAAGACCAAAAAAAAAAAAAAAATACTCAAGTAAATGTCAACATACCGGATGTTTTACCTTCTTTTTCTTTTTAGGTCTATTTGAAACTTCCATGGAGTCAAACTGTAACTGCTTCTCATAGTCTCCCACAGACTCAGCTTCCATATTGTTGGGTATCTGGGACCCACCATGTAAACTACTTTGTTCATCTTGAAATGAATTGGTATCACCACTTGAAGCATCTGTCCTATGTGGCGGTTGTACACATCCAGAAGTTCCAGCATGGAATGGACTTATAATCCTCTGTCGGGAAGCAGTACGCATTCGTTTTGTAGGAATTGAGACATTTAGACTGGTGGCAGGTCGTTTCCCACTTAACACAGAAGGTTGGGTCCCACCAGTTTGCATGAATGACACATCACCTCCCATTTCATATGATCTTCCACCATAAATTTTAAAGTTTTTCCTTCTTTTTTGAGCAGCTTTTGTAGCTTTGTGACCTTCAAACCCTCCTGGCAAATAATACGTGTTTGTTTCTCCTTCATCCTCTTCATATGCATTTTCTTCAAAGTCAAAGTCTTAATAGTTAGAATTTTAATTGATGTATAAATAAGATCTGAATGATTAATACCAAATATTATAATACCTGCAACAGCATCATAGCCAGATGTATCCACTTCCTCTTGCATGCTACTTCCAGTTCTCTATGAAAAGTTTAAAGAGATATCATTGAGCAAATTGCAGGAAATAACAACGTACTTTACTCTTTTTGCCGGTATAGACAACGTACTTTACCCATAGTAACAATGTACTTACATTTTTAACCGATAATAGCAATACATATCTCATAATATTGCAACATACTAACATTTTCTTCACATAACAGCACTATATTTACATTTCTTCACACATAATAGCAACGTACTTACATTTTTGCACCAATGATGACAATATGTAACAAATAAAAGTATAATGCCCATATTGGTAGTGAGAGTAAAGTAGGCTGCTATTCTATGCACTTTTCCCAAATATCATTAGTCTACAATGGTGGTAAGAATAACATACTATCATTTGTTCACATATTTTTACCTCAAACTGTAGCAAATGAGATTCAATAGCTTTTCTGTAGGCCTCGATCGCGCCAGGTGGCACCGTATAAAAGAGATTCTCCTGCGTTTCAGGAAACCAAAGTTTTTATGAAACCAGTTAAACATTCAATTTACGTCATTGTGTTTGTGTAAAAACAGTGTATATTAATAAAAAGACAACTAAATGTGGTGTAATAGTGGTTGCAACTTGATATGTGTGAAGATACCAAGTGTTAGTCCATACTTCTGTCAAATTATCCTCCCAAGAAAGATCCATAATGCCTAGATCAGGAGTCAAAGGTGCTTGAGTTGACTTGTACTGAGCTTTAGAGCTATTATACTCCAAGAACCTCCTTGCATATCCCTGAATCCCATTTCCATTATCTTTTATGAGTTGTGAATCTGATTCCTCACGTTTCACCTGTTAAATGTAACAATGTAAGTTGTAAATCTTTCTTACATTCACAATAAGCAAACAACGGTTAATAGAAATTACAAGAAAGACCTGCATCTTTTGCCAAAACTGCATGACTGCTTCTGATAAAGTGTGAGCCACTTCTTTTTGCTTTTGCAGTGAGCTTTGTTTTTGGAATCTTATCCGTGAAGAAAAAGCAACTCTCTTTGAGATTTGAGCAGCTGCAGTTACCTTCCACAGGCGCTCCTGTTTATAAACATAGGAGCAAGTATTCACTAATTGAATAATATATTTTAAAAGGAAAAACGAAAAAACTGATACATAACTAGGACACTTAAGTGCTGTTTCTTTTTTAATTACTGAGCTTGATGGGTTAAGCACTTAATTTGGCCAGCTATACATCATACATGGTTGTTTCTTTTTTGACTTAATCTGGACAGAATGACTTAATGAATTAAGCCAAAAAATGGCTCAATGTATAAAGACATTACCTATCTGCATTTTCTTCTTTTTTCCTCTCATGTTAAAATGGATGACTATTGTGAAAAGAAAATCATGATGTAAGGGTAAAATGGTCATTTAACCTCATTCGGATAGTCCATTAAGTCTTGAAAATAAACAAACTTTATGTATACGACAATTCATCCAGCACTTTACCCATATATTACTTGATGGGGAAAAAAGGACAGACCATTCGCCCATCTTTTAAACTCCCAACTCCCCTAAATTTGATTAATATTGTTAAAATTTATAAATACTCTGAAATTTGTAGTTTGGAATGTAAGGGTAAAATGGTCATTAAGTCTCATTCAAATGGTTTATTCGGTCTAGAAAAGAAACAAACGTTATGCATACAACACTTTATACCCATTCAGCCAATTTACCATACATGACTTAATAGGGGAAAAACGAAAAAGCTCCTTAGATTTATATTAAAAAAAAACAAACCTGGGCAAAATCATTAGCCAACCATGACATTTCCTCAAGCACAAAATCCCATTGTGATTTTAAACGTCTCTCCAGTGGCAACGTTCTAACCGACAGCTCAGCAATTCTCTTACGTTTTGCCTGTTTAAAATACAATCTCAAATCAGCTCTTTAGGACACTTGGCAATCAAATGATTTGAATTTAAAAAATGAATAAAAAAACCTCTATGATTCGAGCCTCTTCTAAAATCGAGTCTTCATGTTCTTTGGTTGCCAGTTTCAAGTTTTCCTGAGAACACGCATTTTGCTCCGCCACATCAGCACAAGGCCTAACAATCTCATTTGAAGCCTGAGGTTTTCTTTCTGTTTCTGAAGTGGTACAGACAGAATTCTTCAACTCATTTTGCAAGGAAGATTCAGATCCTTTCAGAGATTCCTCTTCCTTAATAGCAGATGCATCCTCATTCTTATCTTTATCAATATCCAATACCTTATCATCATCCTTTTCTGCAACTAAATCATTACCTTCCACATTTACAACCTCCTTTGATGCCAAACCATTCCCATTATTATACCCATCGAAACGTTGACCAGTTTGACCACATGATGACTCAGAATCCACCACCTTTGTGGGAATTGTTTCTCCGTTATTACCATCATCATGTCTGATTTTCACCTCTTCTGTAGATTTCTCTATGTCTGCAAGATTTGGACATTTGGAATCCGTCAAGTCCACCTGTTCTTGATGATTTTCTTGACTCTTTTGTATAACATTAGCATCTAAAACAACAGGATGTGGACCACGTGGAGGTCCAAGGGTTGACTGGTCAACCGCCACACCATCCAATTCATTAGGACTTTTAGGTTTAGAGTTGGAAGCATGTCGAAAAGGAGGAAAATGAGAACCACCACGAGAAGGAACTGCATCATTAGAACTTGAGCGGGCCCCATCACGATTTGGCCGGGATCTGATCCTACGTTTATATGATTTTTTGGGAAGTTCCAACACTGCTGAGTCACCTGATTCCTTGCTGACGTGTCCAACATCCAACTTGGACAAAGTAGTGGTGTTTCCACCATCGAATAGCATGAGATTATCAGCACTGTTGGGTTCACATACTGAAGGAGTAGCACCTAGTCTACCACTGCTTTCAACTGAATCTCCATGAGGTGAAGCGGTAATTGCAAAACTACCCTTTGCTTCACTAATAAAACCATCATAAAAACAAAAAAGACTATCAATAATTACAATATCGACCCTGGAAACGATTCACACACTAGATACAGACCTTGTCAGATGTCTATCTGTCAGTGATGTGGACTGGAAGCTAATTGAAGCTGCATTTCCAGGTTTCAAGTCTAGAGGGTCTCCACCCTGAAAATAGCAAGCAATTTGATCACCAATCTATGCTTAAAATATTTTGTAACATAAAGATTATTTTTTTTTTATTAGTTCCATTACTTTCTGAAGAAATTCTAATTCTCTTCTAAATTTCTCAGCAGCGGTGAATGTTTGCCTGCAATAGAATAATGCATTATTATATTGGCTTGATTTCAGAAAAAAGAAAGATTTTGCAATATAAAGGTTAAAGAAGAACACCAATGTTACCTAAGTTCTGCTTGAGTTTTCTCAAGATCTGATGATTGCTGTAGAGATGGTTTTGAAGAAATTCCAACTCCAGTGTCAATAACTCCTCCCATTGAATCAATTTCAGCATTGACTACAAGCATAAATCCTGATGTACATCCATGCATACCCAATTTAAGCACCTACACGTCTGTTCATGTCCCTGTTTCAAACACTTAATCAAATTACAGATCTAGAGGGGTGTATGAGAGAGAGGGATAAACAAAACTATTCTCATTTGTTAATTGTTATGCATGAAGAGAGAGAAAGAGAGCAGATGTTATATATGGTATGCCAGCAAACCTGAATATGTTGTATGGGAAAACAAAGACTACAGAAAATGAACTAACTTGGAAATTATCTACACCCAGATGACCATTTCTTACCATAACAGTAACATGGTTATCATTCAATTCATGAATCCAAAGAAAACTATCAACCAATCTAGGTGTACAAGTTCAGTTAGCCAGACGTAGTGCACAAATGAGTAAGCCAATTCAATTCTCAACAGTAAATTTTAAATAATTGCACTGTGTATTATGCCCCATTGCTTGGTACACTCCATGCCCACGTGCAACCACCATTATAAACGTTCATAATCTCAAGAAAAATGCCCCAGCAATGTATAGTTACAAACGCACCATGTTTGAGGAATGAAATACGACCCTAGTTTCTTTCACTTTGACACTTGGTTAGGTTTCAGGCATGCATTCGATCAAAATGCCCTAATACAACACTGCAATTACATAATTACACATTCATTGACCTACAATCAACTATAGTTAAAAAAATTCCAATAGTTCCAGTTCTAGGGTTTACACAACATATAACATTTCGTCCAATTCTAGGGTTTCTGTGAGAAATACCTGAATTGCGAAGAGCACTGCAACAATCTCCAGCTTGGAAACCTTTCCCCTCTCCCCTGAGGTTTTTCTATGATGTCAAATAGATCAATTTCCAAATCAAAAACGAATTTTTGCCCTAGAAAATATAGGACATGAAAAGAATCGACTGAGTGCGCCCTTTTTGAAATTGTTTACCCTAATCACTCACAAATTATACATATACATAATATATATGAATGTCCTTTGTGTGAAAGATTGGTGTGTATGTAATGTTGTTCGTTCTGGTTCGTCTTCAAGCTCGAATTCCTCTCTCTTAAGCAGATTTGCAAAAACTATTTCGTCGTCTCTGTGAGTAGTGGGCTGGACATGCAGACGCAGATGGAGAGGGCTTTTTCGGCCGTATTTGGGCTTTTCGCTTACCTTTTGTTGTTGAAAAAGCTGTTTGGGTCAAAGGAAACAAATAGAAATAGTATAGGGTATTGGTAAAAAAACTCTCTCATCATTAATTTATGATGTCACATCAATTTGGGTTTCTTTTAATATATATATATATATATATATATATATATATATATATATATATATATATATATATATATATATATATATATTAATTATGATATTTTTTAATTATTTTGTTTTTTTATAATTTTATAACTATTATTAATTGTTTTTATTTAATACAAATACTTATTTTGGTATTTATAATTTAAATATTATTCTAAATTTTTTACGTTTAGTTCGAATACGTTTTCTCAAGTGTTTTTAACGTTTTGTTCGTTGGTATCATTTAACGTTGTAATTTAGTATTTTTTTCTAATTTTTGACGTTTTGTTTGAATACATTGTTATATGTTTTGTTCGTTTATATCGGTGGAAAGTTATTATATAATGTTAATTAGACTTATGAGTTTGCATTTTCTAATTTTTGACGTTTTGTTTGGAAACATTTTTATATGGTTTGTTCGTTTATATGTTTTCTTCGTTTCTAATTTTTGACGTTTTGTTTGAATATATTTTCTAATTTTTATAATTTTTGATGTAAATTAAAAATTTAGAAAATTAATACATCAAAAATTATAAAAATTAGAAAATATATTCAAACAAAACGTCAAAAATTATAAACGAACAAAACATATAAACGATATAAACAAACAAAACGTTAAAAAATGTTTCCAAACAAAACGTCAAAAATTAGAAAAAAAACACATTAGAAAACGAAACGTTAAACGAACCAACGTTAAATGATATCAACGAACGTTAAACAAAACGTCAAAAATGTTTTCAAAGAAAACGTTAAACGAAACAACGTTAAATGATACCAACGAACAAAACGTTAAAAAAAACACATTAGAAAACGTATTCGAACTAAACGTCAAAAATTTAGAATAATATTTAAATTATAAATACCAAAATAAGTATTTATATTAAATAAAAATAATTAATAATAGTTATAAACTTAAAAAAACAAAATAATTAAAAAAATATCATAATTAATATATATATATATATATATATATATATATATATATATATATATATATATATATATATATATATATATATATATATATATATATATATATATATATATATATATATATATATATATATATATATATATATATATATAATAAGAAACCCAAATTGATGGGACATCATATTTAATGATGAAGGGGTTTTTTTAAGATGACCCATAGTATATATTCTCGTTCATCCATTTAGTATAATATATCTTTTGTCTTTTATCGTAGGATTGAATTAAAAAGCCTGTCTAATTACAGCAACACTATTCAAGTTACAAAACAAGTTTTATTATCGTAGTTATATAGAGAAGTTGGGGCTAGCCCACTTGGTTAACAATGTGATATACTAACAAAGAAGTCATGGGTTCAAACATTGACACTAATATAACAATGAGTAGTTTAGCAGTAGGAGTAGGATAGATTTGCCGTTCAAAAAAAACTAGTTATATAGATTTTTCAAATTAGGATATGACTATATTCTAATAATCTTTTTAAACAACAATGTTATAGCTTGGTAGTTTTTTTGATACATTAGTTAAATAAAAGAATTTAAATTACAATGTTACAATAAAAGGGATTAAAAGCAGGGTTATTGTCACTGTAGCACAATAAAGTTATGTATATTAATCGATTTAGTCCTTAAAGTTCTTTTATGTGTCTGGTTTATTACATGTTTTGTCCATGTTTTTTACTTGAACGATCCTTGTGGGTTGGAATTGTTTTGGTTTTGGTCTAATGTCGAGTTAAAATGAATATAATGTCATCAGTAGATTTATTTATTTTTATACTTAATTATATAATTATTTATAGGAATATTTATTTTTATACTTAATTATATAATTATTTATCGGAATATTCACTCAATGATCAAAGTTTTTATAAGTGTTAGAATCTAGGATAAAAATCATTGTAGTTTGGCCAAAATCCGGTTTAAGCACTATATTTTTTTTTGTTCTAAAATAATCACTCGTACTTTCAAAAAAATCATAAAAACCATTCATATTTTCAAAAAGATGCATTTCGACCACTATAATCAATAAATGTCATGACTATATGTCGTCAATTCGGAACACTTCTTACCCCCGTCGCATTCAAAATTTAGTGGATTCACTTGGACACCATATGCATTCACAACGTGGCCGAAGAACTTCACTTACGAAGACCAAAATCACATGTTGACAACTTTATGTATTATTTTCACTACAATAGAGTTCCAATATTTGTTTCAAATGTCGATATAGAACTTTTACATAATCTTTCGATGAAAATAATCTTTAAAAGTTATAAAATAAAATGAATGGTCAATATGAAATTTTTTGAAAGAATGTGTGGTTTTTATAGAACAAAAAAATAATTGTTAAACCGAAATTTTTGTCAAACTACAATTACTTTTATGTTATTAACCCTATAATCTAATAACCACGTTTCTCAATTTTTTGCAAACGACCACCAAATTCCAGAATTTCTAATTTCGAACTAAATTTTCTTACAAAAAGCAACTTTGTAAATTAGTTTTTTTTTTTTTCGAAAAGTAGCTTAAAGTTGGAACTACTTTAAAAAAAAGTAGGTCTGAAAATCCATATATAGTTCGAAAATCCATATATAGTTCGAAACGAGGGTTTGCGGCCGCGCGTTGCGGCGGAAGTTCAAACAAAAAAATTGCAATATACAATATCCTATTGAAGTACAAGTTTGATGTTGATAACCGTTTCTATAATGCCTTTTGAAAATCGATAATTTATGCATTTGAGATATATTATATTTGTTGAAGCGTTAAGAAAAAAAATGTAAAACGCTTATTAAGATCAACAAAATATGAAAGCCAAATAAAACATGTGTTCTTTATCATCTATCATATTCAATTGTATGATTTATTTATGAGTCGTAACAAAATATTTGAATATTGAATGCTATTAATTTACTTGCATATTGTCTCAAAACATATAAATTATTATAGGCTAATCCAAAAGATATCTCTTGAAAGTAATCGAAAAGGGATTGCCTTTTTATTTATAGGAAAAAGTTAAAGTTCTTATTCCTCAGTTAGTACATTTCCAATTGTTCATTTTTGCATATCTCCAAATGTACACAATAGACTCGTATTAAACAACTATCGGTTGCTACTCTTAAAGTGCAGTGCTGATTTGCAGAACATATATGCCAGGGGATGAAGTATTAAAATTTAAGCCCAATGATCAATAAAGCAACATCCATATGCACTATCATATGCACATACCAACTACACACAGCCACAGCCACATACATATGCACTTATGCAGTCACACACACACAAACACTCTCACAAACACATACCAACAATACTAAGAAGACCCAATAATACTTGATTTAATGTTTACAAAATTAATAAAAAAACATAAATTAAGAACCACTCACCAAGAAATTTTGTTGATCTGATCATCACACCTAAGTTCAGATAATCAAAACCAACAATGAATTCAAGAGCTACAATTAAAGATAATCAATTGGGTCCGAACCCTAGCATGGGTGGGAAAAAAGCTACCAAAATGACAGATCCTCTTTTCCGATTTTTGGGGGTAGGATGGAGAGTGGTAAGCGGGATGCATGTAATTGTATGATGATTAGATATTGTATCAAATTTTAAGTAATTTAAGACATAAGAACCAGATGAAATGGAAGCCAAAGCATATTTTGTGGCAGTGATGAAAGTCGAAACGTATCCTATGGCAGTGACGAATAAGTTTTTTAGCAGCGACGCTTCGTGGTTGTAGACAGCGGTTGTTCTAGCGCTTTTTAGTTATAAGGTTTTCTTAGACATAGATAAACGGTAAAAGAGAAGAAACGGTGGTGGTGATGCATTGTAAAGGCGGTGAAAGAAGGTGGCTATAAACAGCGGTAGTGGTGGCAGAAGTTTTTAGATTTAGGGTTTTTAGAGTAGAGGAGGTGCTACAATTGAGTAATAACGGTGATAGTCGTCCTGTGGTGGTTCGATGGTGGTTGTTTTATATTGGGCAGTATGATGGTGGTCTGGTAGTTTGGCGATGGCAACGCCGACCTCTAGGGAGGTGGAGGTGCGGTTGTAGGCTTAGGTTTATGGAGGATGATGCGATGATGGTTTGGTGGTGGTAACAGTGGTGCTAGTGGTGTCGGGGGGTTTTTGAGAGAGGCGATGGTTTCTTTAACAAATAGCGTGTGCGAGTTTTACCAGGGATGGCTTATGGGAAAGAAAAGAGATAGATGTACCATGCTTTCCTTTAAAACACACTCAACCTTTTTACTATAGAATGACATGACGTTAAGAACAGTAAAATTTACCTTTGGTAAATGTAGAGGTGGAATTGGTACGGTATCAGACTTTTTTCTTCTATACCGTGTACCGTATCAATTATAATTGGCATACAAATTTAATTACCAGTACCGTACCAAATATACTTGGTACCAACTTATTTGGCTACCAACAAATTTGGTTGGTACATATTGGTATTGGTATATACCAAAAACTTTTCTTTTAGTATTGTTTTCCCTAACTTATCACCGCTTACGTGCTAGTCGCTTTGTTATTAGTTTGATTTTAATATCTACTGTTGTTTGAAAAAAAAATTAGTATCAAGAGTTGTTTTAGTAATTCATTTCTGAGTGTGACTTGTTAGTTATTACTCCTATCTAAAACATAAAAATACGAGAATTGAAATTGACATATATATATATATATATATATATATATATATATATATATATATATATATATATATATATATATATATATATATATATATATGAATTGGTTGGTACGGTACAACCATGATATTCAAAATTTTGTACCGTTACCGTACCAAGATTGCTTAATTGGTATGGTACTACCAACCAAACATATTGGCTACCAAACATGTTGGCTACCAACCTTATTGGTACGGTAGGTAACATGTTGGTTGGTTCTCCACGGTACATTTTTGCCAGCCCTAGGTAAATGTTATATATGATAATGCGTTCTTCGTGTTTTTAAGTTGAGTATTGAACTTGTTATTTGTGTTTTTGGGTTGAGTTTCAAAGTTGTTCATGATTTCCGTACTTGTTTTTCATGCTTGATATCCATTAAAAGTATATCATAGGGACGAGAGAAGAGAAAAAAATCTTCATTAAACTTTTTTTTTTTGAGAAAAAAATAAAAATGAATGATAATAAGAAATGATAGGGACTAAGATGAGAGATAGAGAGAGAAAAGAAAGAGCAGTTCAATAATCCATAATTTTAAACTAGATGGTCATTTGCAAAACATTACCAAAATATGGTTATTGCCTTATAACATTTATAAAAATATGGTCATTGGGTTCACATCCCATATTTACATTATTATTAAAAGATATGGTTCCTACCCACCACTCACCCCATAATATGGTTGTTGCTTTCTATCCTGACTTAATCTTCATTTGTTTCGATGGGCTTGTTGGGCTTGCTTTCTTCAAGGCTTTGTTTTTTGATGAATGAGTATTGGAACACATCTTCCTCTTCGTGTTCCACCTCTTTAGTTTTGTAGCAAAGGGAAACATGCTTTCTACAAACTTCACGTCCCTAGACACAATTATTTTTTCATGATTCGGGTCATAAATTTTATACCCCTTTGTGTCACTTGGGTATCCCATTAAAACACATGGTCTTCCTCTTTTTCAAACTTGTCATCTTTGATTCAAAGCTCCGATAATAGGCCATACAACCAAGTATTCTCATGTGATCATAACTTGACTTTTGATCATATAACAATTCATATGGGGTATTGTCTTCAATCACCTTGAAGGGAAGTCTATTTATGAGGTATGTTGCGATTAATATGCATTCGCCCCAAAACCTTATTGGAAGGCTTGCTTCGATTTTGAGTGCTCGAGCCGTTTCAAGTAATCCATTTTGTTATAGCGTGTATGGACACGTTGTTTCTAAAGCAATTCCTTGTTCGACATGAAATTTTAACATTTGGTTTAAAGTAAAATCTCACCATTTTCACATCTTATTCTATTAACATTCCTTTCCAAATGTGTTTTAATTATTTTGTGAAAATCAATTAAACACTTACTTGCGTCATACTTATGTTTTAGGAGAAAGACCCAAACTGCCCTACTGTAATCATCAATATTGTTGAAAAAATTAGTTAGCATTTGAAAAAAGAACTTTCTATACTTCTCCCATATGTTGCAGTGTAACAAGTCAAAACAAGCACTTGTTTTGGTGGTACTAACAGTGAAAGGTTGTCTTGTCATTTTAGACTTAACACAAGAATCACAAATATCACCATTTTATTGAAATAAACATTACTAAGAAAAAATATTTAAGAAAAATTTTCATCACCAACATGCCCAAGTCTCTTGTGCCACATGTCCACTGTTGCCATCATATATCTCCTTCTGTCGACTGTTGCCATCATAGATCTCCTTCTACTTCCAAACATCCCCATTTGATATAGACCATCATTGCACTTACCCGCTCCAATCAATCTCCTCAAACGTAATTCTTTCATAACAAAGGATTCAAGAAAAAATGTTACTGCTTACCTTAAATCTTTTGTAAGTTTGCTAACAGACAAGAGATTGCAAGTAAATTTTGGAACGTGTAAAACTCCTTTCACTTTCGTTCCATTTTTCAAAGTGTGATTACCCTTTTCTTCGACCGTTATGGCTTCTCCATTCAGGATGGTGACGTGTGCCCCATTAATTGAGAAATTTTTTCATTCAAGAATGTATGCTTTGTAGGTTATATGTTATGTACATCCTGAATCAACAACCCATTCATTATCATGATGAAGTTTACCTGCCATGTTCGCAGAGCGTGGTGTATTATTCTGTGTCGTCTTATTTTCTAAAACAAAGTGTTTTAGAAATTGCTCATATTGTTCTTTTGTTAGACTTGCAGTTGAGCTGGTCTCGAATTCTACACAGGCTGCTCTCGGCTTCCCTTTCTCACGTTTGTTCTTTCCCGGCCACCACTGCGAATAGCCAATTCGTTTGAAGCATCTATCACACGAGTGCTCATCTCTACCACAAAATCACAGTGGTCCATGGTCTTTCCATCCATCTATATAGTTTTCTTTTAGACCTGTGTTACCTTTCATGGCTGCCTGGAAAGTCATTGCTTCAGTTACAGATCTCTTCCCACTAGTTATGGACCTTTGTTGCTCATCCTCTACAACAAGGTGGTAGGCATTCCCCAAGGATGGAGTGGGTTTCAAGGCAAGGATTTGAGTCCTAATAATCAAGAACTCGTTATCCAAGCCTATGATAAACTCATAAAGATGTTCCTTCTCCTGGAGTTCATTGACCAATTTTCCAAGATCACAAGTACAACTGTGTTTAAGAGTAGTGAGGAAAGATTAAATTTCATCTCACAACAGCCCCTGCAACTTCATGTAGTAGGCCGAAATCATCATTCCCTCTTGTATTGTGTTGGAAAGAGATTGCTTTGTTTTGTATGCACTAGGTGCACGTTCCTTACCAAGCCTTTCTTGAAGGTCTAACCAGATCTCTGCAGCGGGATTGACGTATTTTACGCTACCTCAAATCTCTTTTTCCATGGTCGCGGTGAGCAAACCCTTGATCATTGCATCACAACGCATCTAAGCCATGTGATTAGCATTGATTTTTTCTGGTTTCTTGATGCTCCCGTCAACGGACCCTATCTTGTTCTTAGCAAACAATAAATTCTCCATCTCTTTAACCCAGTCAAAACAGATGTTGTTTGTTAAGGCATCATTGACGTGCATTTGCGTTAGGTAAATCATATGGGTGAAGGTAATAAGGAAAGTCGTGATCGGAAGCACTTCCATCGATTTTGTGGGTTTTGTGGTTGTGTCATCGCCGACCATGATGAGCCTGTGATTTGGCGATTAGGGTTTTGTGGTTTGGATCGAGCGTGATTGACATTGTTCTGATACCATATATAAAAGGTTTATTGACAAAAACTATATTTTACAATTACAACCAAAGAAGCCTCATTAAGAAGACGATATACATAAGTATGGAAACCCACTAATTAAAATTACCTTCGGGAGGTCCGTTTGATATCCAAAAACTGCTCGGCAATAGTCGGATAAGTGGGGAATGATGGGATGAACTAGAGAAAAGTTTGTGTAGAGCCGGATCTAAGCATTGACTAGGTTAGCGCCTTGTAGTAAGAGCCTGAGATGAGTAGTTATGAACCTTGTAGATCATCCACATAGGGATGGTGAAAAGAGGGCCCCAATTGGTAGAAAAAAACCCACAACCTCTTGAAGTTATCTTGCACTTGAAAAAATAAGTAGAACAATGAATAAATATAGTGATAATTTGATTCTTCATGACCCACTAATCTAGGATGTAACCATGGACACCAATAAAGAGAGTAAGTTTAGCAACTCTATACAAAATGTATTATATATTACTATATAATGAATTGCAAGGGGTTTCTAGAAGGTTTGGTGGGGGTAGGGGGTTTTCTGTTTTTAAGGGGGGTGGATGTTTACTTCCAATCAGATTGTACCATTTGTTGTTCCCGAAAACACTTTCATCGTCACCTTTTGTTTCAGTTTTACTTTTTTCCAATTCTACTTTTGCTTCTTTCAATATTTCATAAAATAGTTATTGTGAAGAGTACAACTTGATGAAGGAAATTGAGTTTGAAGAACGGAAGTTTTAGGTTTGCGAAAATAGGATTTTTTTCCGGTTGGTTCTTTGGTTTCAGTTTTTCTTTTTTAGAATTCCTTTTCAACCTTTTTCACTAATTTGTAAAACAGTTTTTGTATAAAGTACAAGTCAATACAACAAGTTGATAAGGCTGAGTTCTCAGTATGCTTTTCCAGTTTATTAAAGGACTACAAATTGAATATTTTAAATAATGGAGGTTGCTTAACTGATGGGTTTTCATTTTTTACAGAGCTTCAGTCTTGTATTTAGAATTACATTTAGTATCTTGCTTTGCTGTGATACGACCTTTGTTTGCTGCCTTTTAGATTTGGATTGATGGTTATTATGAGATGTTTAGTCTTGCCACGTGTTTCATACGTGGTTTCTCTTTCTTTTAAGATCTCTTCGTTTTATTATTTTTTCGTTTTCCACTTCCGTCATTACCTTCCTTCTCTTGCTTGTTTCTCAAACCATAGTGCTGACACTTCTTACACTTTCTTTTCTTCGAATTATTTTTGTACATCTTCAGTTGTGCTGCAGGTAATTTGATTTTTTTTTCTCTTCTCATTTTATGTGATGTCGAATTTTGAGGTTGGGCAGTCATCTGGAACCCGTGTTTCTGTTATTGATCATTCTCTACCTTCATATGGTGACAATGGTGACTGTGTTTATGTTTGTCCTTATTGTTATGCTGAGTTTTGGTGGGCTGAAAGAACTATTAAAGTTTCAACTCTGGCAAATCCTATTTACAGTCAGTGTTGTAGGCAAGGTGATGTTGTATTGCCTATACCTTTGATGCCTCCCTCCTATATATTAGCTCTGATTCAGAATAAACATTACATGGATAATATTAGGGCCTATAATTAAATGTTTTCAATGACCTCATTTGGAGCTAAGGTTGATGAGACAATCAATCGTGGTCATGGGCCTTATACTTTCAAAGTATCGGGACAGATTTGTCATACAATTGGTTCTTTTTGTCCTGAGGGATCTGATGCACCACGGTTTTTGCAATTGTATGTTTACGATATGGACAATGAAGTTACCAACTGGTTGCAGATTTTTGAAAATAGTGCGGAGACTTTGCAGTCTGACTTTGTAAAGGGATTATCTACAGTTTTAAATGGAATAAATGAGTATGTGCGGATGTTCAAAAATGCAGTGGACATAGCTACACAAAAGAATTTACATAATTATGCTATAAGATTGTATAACAATGTACCTGATGTGAGATATGGATTGCCTTACGGAGGTGCTCTTGGGGGTATTGTTACAGCTGATGATCCGAATGCATCCAAATACGATATTATTGTGCATTCTCATGGGGGCTGTCCTCCACGTGTAAGCAAATTGCATTATTCATACATGCCTTTGCAATATCCTTTATTATTTCCATATGGCAAAAAAGGTTGGTCAACCAGATTTAAAGTACGTTGTAATGGTGTTTCAACATCAAAGTCAATTACATTAAACATGTATTATAGTTATTTGATACATAGCCATAGTGGTATGTACACCTTATTGTTACAATGTGGGCGTTTATTTCAACAATTTTTGATCGATGCTTATTTGTGTGTTGAAGAAAACCGGCTTGATTATATACGTAACAATCAAAACAATTTACGTTCTGAGCATGTAAGTGGTATTTATGATGCCATTTCACAAGGAGATCCTGATGGTAAAGCTATTGGAAAGCGATTTATTTTACCTGCATCCTTTGTCGGTGGCCCTACATATATGTACAAGCATTATCAAGATGCGATTGCTATCTGCAGAGTGTATGGAAACCCTCAATATTTTATCACTTTTACTTGTAATGTTGGGTGGCCAGAGATTACCATGTATATGGCGGATTTTGATATTAAGTCCTCTCAAGATCGTCCAGATATAATTGCTAGAGTGTTTCAGATGAAGGTGACTGACTTTATTAATTTCTTGAGAAATGACAATCCGTTTGGAGATGTTACTGCTTGTAAGTGTTTTTATCTTCAATATCTTTTAAATTCTTTGCTTATGTTTTATGTTCTAATTGCTATTGTTATTTTACAGATTTGTATACCATTGAGTTTCAAAAGAGGGGACTGCCTCATTGTCATACGCTTCTTTGGGTGTCGGCATCTTCGCATATAAAAACTCCCGCTGATGTTGATAGGTATATATCCGCGGAGTTGCCAGATCCTGTTGCTAATCCGCTATTATATAAAACAATTACCAGTTGTATGATTCATGGGCCTTGCGGTTTGTTGAATTCTCAATCGCCTTGTATGCGTGATGGTAAATGTAGTAAGTCGTATCCAAAAGATTTTAATGATCACACCTTTTTTGACAAGCAAGGCTATGTGCATTACAAAAGAAATAGTTTTGCATCTCATGTTTTGCGTAGTGGAATACGGGTTGACAACGACTTTGTGGTTCCGTACAACAGACGACTCTCCAGCAGGTTCAATGCGCATATTAATGTTGAATATTGCGGATGGAACATGTTGATTAAATATCTTTTTAAGTATATTGCTAAGGGAGTTGAATGTGTTAGTTTTGCAATTCAAAGAAATGAGTTGGCTTCTACATCTACTTCTGTTGTGCCACCTGCTGAAGTGGATGAGATAAAAAACTTTGTTGATGGTCGATTTATATGTCCTTATGAGGCTGCGTGGCGCCTTTTAAATTTTACAATTCATGAGCGCGTTCCTTCTGTTCAAGTTCTTGCTGTCCACTTAGAAAATATGAAAAATGGAACTTTTAGAGATAACGATGATCTTCAATCCGTGGTCAGAAATCCAAATTTTGGTAAAACTACACTTACCGGCTGGTTAATTTATAATCGACATGATGTTGCTGCTAGAAATCTAAAATATGACGAGTATCCGCAACATTTTAGATGGGATCTTAGTTGTCATGAATGGATACATAGATCGTCAAATAGAAAACCAGTTGTTTCAAGACTTGCATATATTCATCCGACTTGTGGAGAATCATTTTATTTGAGAATGTTGCTATGTCATCAAAGAGGCTGCTGTACATTTTCAGATATAAGGACAGTAAATTGAATTCTTTACCCTTCATTTCGGCTAGCATGTGAAGCACTTGGTTTAATTGGGGACGATAAAGAATGGCAGTTTGCTTTGGATAATGCTTCTTCATGGGCTTCTTCATGGGCTTCTTCAGTACAACTTCGTGCTTTATTTTGTCATATATTGTTGTTTTGCGACATAGCCAATCCGCGACAGATGTGGGAGTATGCACAGTCAAAGATGGTTGATGATATACGCCACACTTTTTCTTCAGCTTTCCAGTCGAAAAGTGTTTCTGTGCCAGATGATATCGTTCAGCAGCAGCTTCTCCTAGAGCTTGAAAAATACTTAAATGCCTCTACACCATCTAGAAGTCTTTCAGATTTTCAATTACCATTGTCGGCTTCCAGTGCATATGAGATTATTAGAAATAGATTGCTTTTGAAGAAACCAGTTATGATAAAGTGCTATTGCAGCATCAACACGAGCAAATGGTTTCTCAATTAAATTTGTAACAATTGGTTGTTTATAATCGTATATGTGCATATGCAGTGAACAATGTGCAGTCGCTGGTATTTATATACGGACATGGAGGAATAGGAAAGACTTTTTTGTGGTCCGTTGTATTAGCATATTTTAGATCCAATGGAAAAGTCGCGTTAGCCGTCGCAGCCTCCGGTATTGCAGCTATTTTATTACCTTCTGGTCGAACAGCACACTCCAGGTTCAACATACCTATAGATATATCTAACACATCTGCAACATCAAAAAGTAGTCACAACTCGCTGAACTTTTAAAGGTTACTTCGGTAATAATTTGGGACGAGGCTACAATGACAGATCGTATTTGTTTTGAAACTGTTAATAGATCTTTTCAAGACATACTAGATAAGCCTGGTGTTCCATTTGGAGGTATATCTGTTTTTTTAGGAGGGGATTTTAGACAGACACTTCCTGTTAAAAAAAGGCTTCTGATCCGGAAATTATGGCTTCTACCTTACCAAATTCTTATTTGTGGCCGTTGTTTTCTGTTTATAAACTCTCTTCTAATATGCGCTTGTGCTCAAATGATAATAGTACACTTGAAACACAACGATGCTTACAGTTTGCAAGCTGGCTTTTAGATATTGGAAATGGTAAAATTGGAAGACCCGACTCTCAAAAGTCTATAAATGCTTCAATTGTGGATATTCCTGAACATATGTTAATCGATGAATCTGAAAACAATATTCAAAGTCTTATTGATTTTGTCTACGGATCTGGTGTTCTGGTAAATCCCATGCCTACAGTTTTATGTAATAGAGCTATTATTTTCCCGAAGAACGAAACTACAAATCAAATTAATCGAATGGTACTGGATATGAACTGTGCAAGATCGAGGATTTATCGGAGAACTGATACAGTTACTCCACGTACAGACAAACTCGCAGATCTTGATTTGTTGTATCCAGAAGAGTATTTGAACCAGTTATCATTTCCGGGTCTTCCTTTACACGAATTGCTTCTTAAAGAAAATACTCCAATTATTTTGCTAAGAAATATGGATCCAGCAAACGGTTTATGCAATGGTACCAGACTCATTGTTAGCCAACTTCTTCCATATGTGATAGAAGCATCTATAGTGACTGGTACATCTGTGGGGAAGCGTGTGTATATACCTAGATTCAAACTTATACACAAAGACGATGAATTGCCTTTTATTTTTATTAGAAAACAATTTCCTTTGAAGGTGTGTTACGCAATGACTATAAATAAAAGTTAAGGTCAATCGTTACAGAGAATTGGTATTTACTTACCAGAGGCAGTCTTTACACATGGCCAACTTTATGTTGCTCTTTCCAGAGCTACATCTCCTGATTCTATAAAGATTCTTATTGAAGATATTCACGGTCATGTGTCAAACAAGACTACAAATATAGTATTTATAGATCTCCTTAGAATGATTGAAAATGTTGAGGTTCAAAATGGAGGACCATTTATTATATCTATTATTTATTTTTAAAATAGGAATACTTATACTTTTTTTCACAACAGGTAAATCGCTATGCCCGGAATTTCTAAACTTACAAGTGGTTGTCCAGCTCATCGTCTACAAGTACGAGTCATTCGAAAATGGATTCCGCATTTTAGACCTCAAGAAACATGGTTTTTGGTAGTAGATGACAAGGTAAAGTATATATTACAGTTTACACCGATTAATACTCTACGACTTCACGTATATCCTTACCGTTGATTGGATTTTATAGGGTGATGCTATTCATGTTCTTGCTGAAAAAACGAACCAGTCATATGTAGAATCAAAATTTCAAGTTTTGGGCTGTTATAGTCTTGGAGATTACACATGTTCAAAAACAGAGTCGTACAGAAAAATGCTCCAAAAACATATCCATATAAATGTTGGACGCACATAAAAAATAGAACAGATAACAATAATTGCAGATATACCAACACAATGGTATTATCCATCAAACTTCGAAGACCTTCACAACCTGCTGATAAGTCAATATTACTTTCCAGGCACTCTTTATATTCCAATACTTTATTGCTCATGACAGTCTATATTATTTTCATAACCCTTTATATAAATGTTATGTTGCAGACTTCATAGGTTTATTTAAGTCTTATGAGCGTGGAAAAAACAAACAAAGCGATCGTTTCATGTATCTAAATTTAGTGGGAAATGAGTAAGCTCATTAAAACAACAAGCATGTTTTTTTAAAAAATTTGCAAATGTTTGTTGTTGATCCTATTTTGCAATGTATTATAGAGGACAGCAAATTACCACCACACTTTCAAAAGATTGTTACCGGTCTCCACAAAAATTTAACCATCAAGCCTTATTGGATACAGCAATTGGCACTCTAGTGGCAATTACTAATGTAAAAGTTGAAAGTTATGGAGGTAATAATCCACTATCTGAACTTTTATATGAACAATTAACCATGTAATTTCTGCAGTTTTTATTATACTAAGAGCTTAATAATCACACCATTAATATTACTGATAATAGGAGTCCTCAAATTAGCCTCTACAGATGCCACTCATGTTATTATCAATCCAATGTTAAAAGAAGGAATCCTAGATCTGCAAAGGTATGGTTTATTATCTTATATACATATTATATAATTATTAAAGTAATTATCTTTTGGTATCTTATAGGATTCGTACGGGTTCATCTAATGTTATCACTCTACCATATACTATAATGACCATAAGCGAACTTTTAAGCAAACATCACTCGGAATTATTGGTACTTTTCACATATATTTCTTTAAATAATATACTTAATATCGCTAATTTTCATTATATATTTGTGTGTTCTAGAGCAAAAGAATTCTCATTGAAGCAGTTATACAAAGTTGTCAATATTCAGGATCTTGGTATATGACAACATGTCCAAAATGCAATGAGCGAATTGTAAAACAAGGCACTATTTGGTTCTGCATCAGTGATGGACGAGTTGAAGAGCCAACATTTTAGTAATCAAACACAAAATCCTCTATTCAGTTGAGATTAATTCTTATATAAACTTAACTAACTGTTTCTTCTTTTATAAAACAGTTACAACTTTTCTGTAAATCTTGTCGATGATACCTGCATAATACCTGCAATTGCTACAAACACCTTTGTGGAAAACATGACTAATTGCAGCTGTCAAAAGTTAATTATCGAAGACGGGTTCGATAATGACTGCATCATACCTCCAGTTATTGAAAAACTTATAGGGAAAACACAAAACTTCTTAGTTGAAATGACAACACGTTCTTCTCCAAATAAAATAACTTTTGTTATAGTTGATATCATAAAAACCTCAAGTCCAAAAACTATATCTCCAAGCCAACCAACTTCAACAACACTTTCTCTTACAGATATCGCAAAACAAACAACAACCGAAATAATAACAGCTCAGACATCAAATGTAACACCACCTCCACCTACTCCAGATCATACTCCACCAGACAAAAAAGAAGTTGCCCACAAAGATACTGAAACTGTGGAGAAGGCAGATTACGGTCCGAAAAAGCGTCTATCTATTGAATATAAAGGTGAATGACATTCGGTTACGTATAAAACTTAGTATACCATAATGCATTTTAAACCTTGCTAATTTTTGCAGGTGACAATCGTGAAGAAGGAAAAAAGAAAAGGCAGTAATGTAAAAGTTAGTGCTTATAAACAGACATAACTATCAATGTCATAGACACCTTTGAAAGTTTTTGTAATACAGATATATAATCCAGTTGATATAATCGGTTTTCTAACACTGATGTCTAATTCAACTCATATAATATATTTTTAGATGGATATTGATGGTATATCACACGGATACGCACAAGCTTCCCACCAGCACGCCAGCAGCACGACCCGCCAGCATTCAGACAGACAGCCAGCCGCCAGAGGCCTGGCTGGACCTTATCCGACTCGACAGTCGCTAAATGGCTGATTGCCACATGTACCAATGCTAGAATAACACGTCACTCTGTAACGGTCATCGTGCGAACCATTTAGGCACGAACGAATCAGGTGGTCCCCGAACTACCACCTGGCCAGAGGAATGAACCAATCACAGCCAGTGCCAGACGATCGACCAATAAGGAAAAGATCCACCTTTAACTGACAAGTGGTCCCCTCGCAGGTATAACGGTATATGATGATCACGCCCTTGGTGAGATCATCATCGCATAACCACTTTATCTTATCCTTTACCGTATTCTCTCCATACTTTCCGATCACCATACTAACTTAATCGTCGGAGCGCCCTCCCGGGATCGCCTCCCGGAGTGCGTCTGACCCAGTTTCTTTATTGTTGTGAGCTCAGGTCGAGGATTCCGGTGTTCAGAGAATCAGTCCAAGACTAGAGTTTGCATCATTGGCGCCATCCGCTTGTGTGACGAAGCAAAGAACTACAATCTCCCAATCCTGAATGGCGACTTCATTTGGAAGTCAACAGGACGACGCCCAGCGAAGTCCAGTACGACCCATGCCGTCCCTAGGAGCTGTGACACCTCCCACTCCGGCGACTGCACCGTCCATCACAACCGCCTCGCCATGGCAGACCCCGATGCCAACCCTGATGCCGCCGTCACTACCTTATGTTAATCCTTTCCTCCACACAAGGCCACCGGCAACACAATCGTTATTTCCACCCCCATTAGTCACTCTAACAACGGCGGGAACATCCACATCAACCCCAGTATCGGCAAGTTTTTTACCGCCTTTTCCACTACTGTTTGCCTCAGGAACACCGTCAACCCCAACTCCAACACCCACTGTACCTCAAAGTTTCTTCGTAAGTACCTCCACTCCTCCAGTTCAGTTAACCCCACCACCATTTTACGTCAACAGTTTCCCTACTGCCCCAATAATAAACACACCGTACATGACGCCACAATACCCATTCGTGCCATTCTACCAATCGTTTCAGCCTCAAACATTGAACCCAATTCCGACAATCACCACACCACGCTCTCCTTTTGTCAAAGAGCTCTTGGATTACGAGATCTCAAGTACCGCCAAACTCCCAACGTTGAAGGTATACAATGGAACCACATGCCCGGACAGTCATATCGATACTTATGAATGGCACATGACCTTGCTGAAGTTAGATCAACGCTTTTGGTGCACGTATTTCCCAACAACGCTGGACGGCAACGCGGGCGCATGGTTCAAAAGTTTAGCACCAAACAGCATATACAACTTCGAACAATTAAAACAACTATTCCTCACAAATTTCATGCAACTACGCAAATATAGAGGCGATAACCACGCTATAATGGGCTGTAAACAGCGAGAGGGCGAGCCTGTGAAAGATTATTTCAAGCGATTCAACAGAGTTACCCTAGACGTCCCGGGGCAGGATGACCGCATGGTGACGGGAGCGTTCACTTGGGGATTGTTACCAGGACCGTTATCCCGAAAATTCCTGGGTCGACCACCGCAGACCCGGCACGAGCTGAAGGAGCGAGTCGAAAGGTTCCTTAGACAGGAAGAAGGCACAGCGGAGAAACAACAGTACCTCAAAGCAGCAACCGACGGCCAGCACAAGCGACACGACCGCTACTCTCACAGTCGCCACCAGGACCATTTCAACCTCCCTCCAAGGGGAGGAAGACCTCCACGACGATTTCACCCACTCTACCGGGAAGAACCTCGGAATAGGCAGGCAGACATCTACGCGGTTAAAGAACCCACTGCGGGCAAACTGCTAGACAGTAGACAAAAATACTGCGAGTACCATAAGAGCAGGGCTCATGACACCAATGATTGTGCCATGCTGAAGAAAGAAATGGAAGAGAAAATTTTGAAAGGTAACCTGGTAGAAACAGCAAAAAGATTACGAGAACAATTTGAGGCGGAAAGAAAAGCTGAAAGAGGAAGAAAGGATAATACGGCCGGAGGAAAGGCCCTCGAGATCCTAGCCATCCGGACCAGTCAGAAGCGATATGACCGCTCCAATGGAGAACGCACACATCACAACGACGGTCCCCTAAACTTAAGTTTTTCAGTCAACGACCCAAGACCTGAAAGCTGGCAGGGAGATAACCCTCTAATACTGACTGGACATATTCAAAACATCAAGATCCACAGAGTATACGTAGATGGCGAAAGTGCTGCCGACATCATACACGAACACTGTTTCAATTTATTACCACAAGTCATCAAAGAAGAACTAAAACCTGATAGAGGACGACTTGTAGGGTTCACAGGTCACATCATATGGCCAATTGGAACCATCTCTCTAACATTCACGTTGAAGAGTTTTGACGGAAAACTCCATAAAACATCACTCATTGAATTCGTGGTCGTGAGAGCACCATCAGAACATAATATGATTCTAGGAAGGCCAGGGTTACTAAAATTTGGGGCGGTACCATCCACAGTATATGGCCTCTTGAAATTTAGAACACCGAATAGAGTAGCCTGCGTTCTAGCCACAAGCCCCCAGACTCTGAGCTGCTGTCAAGTGATGCAACCAAAAGATATCATCAGACCTGTCAAGAAGGCCAGGACTGAAGGATCAAATGACCAAGAGATCATTAATCAGGATTACCCCGAGCAACTGATCCGTGTCGGCACCAGTCTGTCCACGATTACGAGAAAAAAAGTGATTTTTCTCCTTAAGCAATATAAACACGTGTTTGCATGGGAGCCCACAGATATGATGGGAGTGGACAGAGAAGTAATAGAGCACAGCTTAAACGTTAAACCAGGAAGTAAGACAATCAAACAGAAAAAGAGGGGCCAGGCAGGTGAGCGAAACATGGCAATTAATACAGAGGTGACCAAATTAGTGGCAGCAGGAATACTGAGGGAAGCCATTTTCCCTGACTGGATTGCTAACCCGGTAATGGTCAGGAAGAGTGACGGAAGCTGGAGGATGTGTATAGATTACACAGACTTAAACAAAGCTTGTCCCAAGGATTGCAACCCTCTTCCAGAAATAGATCAAAAAGTTGAATCACTTCAAGGTTTTTCGGTGGAAATGCTTCCTAGACGCGTATAAGGGTTATCACCAAATACAAATGAAAAAAGAGGACGAAGAGAAAACAGCATTCTATACTGATCGGGGAACTTTCTGCTACCGGAAAATGCCTTTTGGGCTAAAGAATGCAGGCGCAACGTACCAACGGTTGGTGGACCATTTATTCCGCAATCAAATTGGGCGAAACATTGAAGTCTATGTCGATGATATGGTAATAAAAAGTTTGGAAGAAACTACATTGATAACGGACATAGAAGAGACATTAAAAACATTAGAGCAGGCCAAGATGAAGCTGAACCCCGCGAAATGCGCATTCGGGGTGGAGGAAGGTCATTTCTTGGGATATTACGTGACAAATCAAGGTATACTCCCTAATCTAACTAAAGTACAAGACGCCCTCGAAACCAAACCACCAGCCACACTAAAAGACATGCAGACGTTGAATGGAAAGTTAACAGCATTAGGGCGATTCATTGCAAAATCAGCAGAGAAGGCTCTACCACTCTTCAACACGCTAAAAGGAGAAGTCGGCAAGGAAGGATTCAGATGGACAGTGGCAGCTGACGAAGCTTGGCAAAATCTTAAGCAAGCACTAAGCAACTTGCCCACGTTGGCCAGCCCCATCCCGGGGGAAACATTATCCATGTATTTGTCGGCATCACATGAAGCCATCTCAGCGGTATTAGTAGTGGAAAGAAACAATATACAACTCCCAGTATATTTCATTAGCCGAGCACTCCAAAGCCCGGAAATCAACTACCCAATGCTCGAAAAATTGGTTCTAGCACTTGTACATGCTGCCAGACGTCTCCGCCGATATTTCCAAGCGCACCACATTGAAGTACTTACCAGTCAGCCACTTAAGCAGATTCTCCTGAAACCAGAAAATTCCGGAAGACTAGCCAAATGGGCCATAGAGCCGGGAGAACACGCCCTCACTTACAGGTCTCGTATAGGCATCAAGGCACAGGCGCTGGCAGATTTCTTAATTGAAGTCCCTGACCAACCAGCCACAGAAACATCGACTACCCCTCATTCTCCAACCAAGGAACAGTTATGCGAGTGGACTTTGTTCACCGATGGAGCGGCTGGAAAAGAAGGATCAGGAGCTGGCCTGATTTTGAAAAGTCCTCAAGGTGAAGAGATTACGTACGCATTACGCTTCGACTTTCGAACATCAAACAATGAAGCAGAATACGAAGCCCTGCTAGCAGGACTTCGGCTAGCGATTGAAAACGGGGCCACACGAGTGACAGCCTTGAGTGATTCTTTATTGGTGACGAACCAGATAAATGGTCAATATGAAGCCAGAGACAAACGCATGCAAAAATACACAGAGGCGGTGAAAAAGCTAATAAAATCTTTTGACAATTTCTCAATCAAACAAATTCCCCGGTCAGAAAACAGACGGGCTGATGCCTTGAGTAAACTAGCCTCAACGGCATTCGATCATCTGACTAAAAAAGTGTTGGTCGAGGTACTACATGAAAGTAGCATCAAGGAAAGACAAGTCAATGTGACATCAGAAGAATCGCCGACTTGGAGTACTCCATTCATGGAATACCTCCAGCATGGGACTCTGCCAGAGGATGACACAGAAGCTCGTAAGATTCGAGTCAAAGCCCCCAACTTTGCAATAATTGAAGGGAATCTTTACAAAAAATGATACTTGACCCCTTGGCTAAAATGTATAACAAAAGAAGAAGGATGCTGCGCATTAAATGAAATACATTCTGGGCTGGCAGGGGCCCATGAAGGAGCAAGGGCACTAACGGGCAAAATCTTGCGAATGGGATTCTATTGGCCCGACATCCATGCCGACACGATGGAGATAACACGTAAGTGCATAGAATGCCAGACTTTTTCTCCAACACAGAATCTACCCGCAGCCCCCCTCACAAGCATAACAAGCCCATGGCCATTCTTCCAATGGGGTATTGACATCGTTGGACCTTTATCGGAAGCTCCAGGGAGGGTGAAATTCTTAATTGTAGCAGTGGACTATTTCACCAAATGGGTAGAGGCGGAACCGGTAGCTTCCATAACTGGACGTAGCATCATCAAGTTTATGTGGAAATATATACTCACTAGGTTCGGCACCCCTCGAGTGCTAATTAGTGATAACGGGCTACAATTTGCCGAGAACCCATTTCGTGGATGGTGCGAGGAAAGGCAAATCCGACAGCAGTTCACATCGGTTGCCCATCCACAAGCTAATGGCCAAACGGAAGTAACTAACCGCACCATGGTAAATGGAATCAAGAAAAGGCTGGGAAAAGCCAAAGGCAACTGGGTGGAAGAGCTACCAAGCGTCCTTTGGTCCTACCGGGTAACTCCAAGAACCAGCACACAAGAAACACCATTTAGTTTGGTGTACGGATCAGAAGCAATGCTCCCGCCGGAACTTTCCATAACCTCCTTGCGGGTCTCAGCCTTTGACACTGAAAGGACGGAGGAGGATCTAAGACACAATTTGGATCTACTGGAAGAAAGACGCGAACTAGCCAACGTCAGACAGGCGAGATACAAGTCTAACACAGAGAGATACTATAACAGACGAGTGAAAGGAAGGGCATTTAAAGTAGGCGACTTGGTATTACGGAAGAATGAAGTCAGCCACGCCCAACCACGAGGGAAGCTGGGCCCAACTTGGGAAGGCCCATACAAAGTAATAGAGGCACACCGGAATGGAGCATACATACTAGAAACCATGGACGGAAACCCAATACCAAGAACATGGAACATCCAGCACCTAAAAACCTTCCATTTCTAAAAAGACCAACACCATGCAACTTGAACAACTGATTGCAACATACTTTTTTTTTCCTCCCTAACAAGAAATGTAATGGATTAAATGTTGCAAAGAATTGAGTTCTGAAAACTCCATATTATGACACTCTTGTTTGTACATATCAAAAACCGTCATATTAAATCACAACTTGAAAACCGTTGGCTGACCTGATCACCCAGCCAACTTAATACAACATGGCCGAGCACCACTCATAATAAGTCACAACTTAAAACTACATGGCCGAGCACCACTCGTATTAAGTCACAACTTAATACAACATGGCCGAGCACCACTCGTAATAAGTCGCAACTTAAAACTACATGGCCGAGCACCACTCGTATTAAGTCACAACTTAATACAACATGGCCGAGCACCACTCGTAATAAGTCGCAACTTAAAACTACATGGCCGAGCACCACTCGTATTAAGTCACAACTTAATACAACATGGCCGAGCACCACTCGTATTAAGTCACAACTTAACACAACCGGTCATATGTTACTCACATCAAAACACATCACAAAGCAACCAACCAAACACCACCTACATTGATACCCACCATATTCAAAAAAGAATAGATACAACATAAACAGCCAAATACCACTTCACAAGAAAAACAGCTTCTAAACATATCCAACCAAGCAAAGTTAACATACAAACATATCCTTGTCCACCACATAAACAGAACATTTCTCCATAGCTGTTAAAACAAAACAAATCATCTAGAAATATCATTACAACCATATCGAAAGATGTAAACAAATGCCTCACCCATCAGCTTCCACCTTGAGCAACTCCTTCAAGCCATCCACTCCAAGCTCTCCCAAACTCAGCAAACCTGCATAGTCAAGAGTCGCGAACTCTTCCATCGCATCATCGACCTCCCTAGCATACTCAGACGCCGAACTCCCCTCCCCGATATCCAGACCCTCAATATTTAATTCCTGGCGAAGACCGCACCTACCCGCTTCTTCTCCAGCCACATAGCTTGTTCGGCGAATGCGATTAATCCCGTACATAAATTCGGGAATTAGGAAAACCTTTTCCACGATCCTGGCGGCACCTTCTTCCACAATCCACTTAAGATCCTCTTCTACCGCTTTCAAAGTGACCCCCTTCTCCTCTAAAAGACGATCTTTCTCACACAGCTCAACATCTACATTCTCCAACCGAATCATCAGGGCCTCATTATCCCGATTAAGTCTCTCCATTTGCTCTTCCACGGACATTTTTTCTGCGACCAATATCTCACATTTGCTGTCGAATTGGCGAGCAGCAGCCTCCAGCCGGACAATCTGGCTTTCTAATTCTTTGTTCGCCTCAAGTAAACGAGCATTTTCACTTAGAGCATTCCGAGCCTCAAGTTTTAAAGATTCTTGAAGAGAGGAGGAGGCTGATAGGCGCTCTATCCTCTTCGCCGCAGCTGCCAAGTAATAAGCAGACTGCGCGGAAGCAAACCTAAGCGTACTCACCAGATTCTCGTGAGAAAAATTTTCCATCTCGGCCTCTGCAGCCGGTGGGAACGCATGAAGAGCAAAATCAACAGCGTTCTCTTGAGGAAACAGGCGCGATCCATTAACAAGTTTCCACTCAGGAACGAATGGCAAAGAAGAGAAATCGGTAAACACACGAGTATTCAAAGCTGCACCATCACTCCCACCAGCCCCAGAACCATCTTCACCCCCAGCACCAGCATCAGAAGAACCATCTACGTCGCCTCCAAAACCCTTCACCCCGCCAGACCCGGACAAGATTTTCGGGTCAAAGGATAACTCCTCCTCATGACTTTCACCACCAATACTCTCGGACCCCGCAGAGGTTTTATTTATACCAGCTTTTGTCCCCTCATCATCAGGGATATCTATTACACAGAGATCATCCTCCTTCAATTTGTTTAGCAAATGGCGACGATTTACCCTCCTCACCAACCTCATGTCTGGAGGATTCTCGACTCCCCCCATTGACTCCCACGCCAACTTCCTCTTATGCGCCAACCTAGCAGACCCCCTCAGAATACCTTATTTGCTATCTTGTATCGGCTCAACAGACTCCTCACGATTACCCTTCGACAACCCCCCAACCTTTGTGTCAATCAAAGGAATATTCCCGGAGGCACCCTCACCAGTCTTTTTGTCACCCAAATCATGCACCTCTTTAACCCGTGCAGCAACATTCGGATTGCGAAACGCAAATGATGGAGCCACTTTGTCAACAAGATCAACCTATCGATACTTCAGTTCCCTTTTTCCCCATTCCTTGGCAAGAACGTCTTCGAAAGGCACTTTACACGGAGCATCTACAAGGCAAAAAGAAAAATATATATATAATAAAAAAAAACTTTAAACCAAAACAAAGCAGGAAAAGGACGATCTATACTTTTTCGCAGTACATAAAACTCCGGCATCTTCCCTCGCAGACGCCATGCTGTACTCAGGCCTCCTCCGGCCAGAATGAATTCCGGAAACTCCTCTGGAACGACCCGAAAACCGTTTAGGGTTTTTACTACCTGTTCTTGATGGGGATATATAACGCCAAGACACTCTTTTTATGTAAATATATAAAAAGGGGTAAAATTGTCATTTTACCTTGGAAGGGTAATTGGGTCTTTTGGACAGAAAAGAATTTAGTTTGAAATAATATTTTGAGTTTTGGACTTAAAATGTTATAAAAACTGATTTTTGGTCATTTTACCACAAAAGGGTAATTTGGTCATTTGACCATGCGAGGGACCGATTATGAAAAATATTGTTGTTTGTGGCAAATGTATAAAGAATGAAAGTTTTATTGTAATAAAACTTGATTATTGTGGCCAAAGTTCAAGAAAATGAACTTAAGGACTAATTTTGCAAATATTGGAGGTATAAATAGGAGAGTTGACTCTCCTATTGTGTGGCTGAACATTTGAAGCATCGGGAAGGATTTCTCACATACGATTTTTGGAAGCTCTGGAGGATTTGAAGATGGAATTGAACACTAACTTGGAATTGATGATTTCCAAGCCAAATAAGGTTAGCAAATTGACTTTTTAGTCAAATCCTTGAATGTGTTCTTGGTGGATTCATGTGGGATGAATTGAAATCTGTAATTTCAATTTATTCCATGATGTTTATATGATTTCTAAGCTTGATACATGTTCATATGATAAGAACATGAAATTGAAACAAGAGAATTTGAGGAATTGGGTGGATTTTGGGGTTTTTGGCTCAAGAACCCTAAAATCTGCATTTGATTGATTGATGTTGTTTCTTTGGATTAAAACCTTGTATTATTGGAGGGTTTTAGTCAGGAAACAAACCCCAAATGATTAAGAACAAGTATAAGGACTTAATAGGTGAAAACAGGTGCTGTAGCATGAAAAATCGGGCATTTCTGGAAACTGCAGCAAGAGCACGAGTCGTGCTCTTTTATGCACGAGTCGTGCTCCCCTGCAGATGGAAGTACATTGCTATTTTGAGCACACACGAGTCGTGCTCTTACAGTGCAATAATTTGCACGAGTCGTGCATCCATTCAGAGGATTTTAAAGTTTGAATTTGATGCTAGACATGTCCAAATGACTTCAAACTTTAACTACAAGTCCATGATGGTTTGAAAAGTCCTAGAAAAATACTAAATTGAGTTTTTGACTCCTCGGGGGCACTGTAGATCGATTCGAATGCCTCGGTGAATAGTAAAATTCACATAAAGATAGTAAATGTAAATTTTATTATCTAGGCATTGTTTATAATGATATAATATTGGACTCTTACATATTAGAGTCAATTTAGATGATTATTAACCTATTATCATTTGGTATATAAATGGATAAATAGGTATGGGACAAAATGGTTGTGGTGCACGCAAAGGCAAGAAACAACCGGGATTTAAATGCAGCTAACATCCAGGTGAGTAATCTCACTAATATCATATGTGATATATGATGATTGAATTGTTACAGGTTGAAACTAATTGTGGGACGAAATTGATGGTTCAAAGATACATTTGAAGAGACAAGACCAGATAAGCCGTGAGTCTTTAATAGACAAGAACGGAACTGTGAGTCAAACTTATATAGACAAGACCGGATAAGCCGTGAGTCTAGGCAACAGCGGGCTAACCCGTGAGCCAAGGCAACAGCGGGCTAACCCGTGAGCCATAAAAGATCGTGAAACAAGCTGTTACTAAATGGTGCGGCCACTTGTGGCTATGATATTGGATTCTATATCCAACTGGTGCGGCCTATATGGCTATGATATTGGATTCTATATCCAACTGGTGCGGCCTATATGGCTATGATATTGGATTCTATATCCAACTGGTGCGGCCTATATGGCTATGATATTGGATGCTATATCTAACCGGTGCGGCCTTTTGGCTATGATATTGTTACAGGAACATGGTGCGGCCTCTTGGCTATGATATCGGGTTGTTGAACCCAGCTGGTGCGGCCTTCGGGCTATGATTTATATATTGATAATGTTTTGGTGCAGCTTATATAGCTATGACACAGGGTGCGGCTTAAATAGCCAGGATATACGGTGCGGTCCGATGTGACTAAGAAATATGGGACAGAAATGGTTATATATGATTATATGTGCAAATAACTGACGTGGCTGATAATTGCAGGTTATCATGTTTTAGTCTGTAAGGCTACAGATTAGGATGTGAAATCCTAGAAAATATGTGGTCAGCCAGTAAGGCTAGGAGTTTGGATTCGATATCCAGACAGATACACGAATATATTTGATACATGTTATTTGCAGATACGATTACTCACTGAGCTTTATAGCTCACGATATTTGTTACTGTCCCTGCAGGTTAGCATGATACTGATAGGGGACAAGATAGAGTCCGTGACTTTGAAGTGGGACTCATAGATGCTGTCAGTAGCAGCCCGGCTTTAAAGGAGTTATGGTATTTTATACTCTCCTTGATACACTTGTACCCGTTTTTATTAAAATATACCCCTTTGTTATGGTTTTATGTATTGAAACCTGTGTTTAAATGAAAAAATTTTTAAGGGGTGTTTTGTTTTAAAAGCCGGGTGTTACAGGATATAATTTAGGAATTTGATCAGAAGCAGCGCCAGTCCGATAATACACTTTACCAACATGCGAAAGATTAACCCACAACCATTTATCCTGCCAGTTTTTAGGAGAATACTTGGGCTCCGGAATCAATGTATGAACGGAAGTCCTTCTATAAAAGGCATACTTTTCCCCAGAGGCAGCGAGGCGAAAAAAATGCTTGAAAAAAAAGAAATCGGGCATAATACCTGAACCACGGCACAAAAGCTCGAAGGCCACTATCTTATTAACAGAGTATGGTGTCAACTGGTGCAAACCAACGTTGTCATGACGCAGAACTTCATCCATAAAGTCAGATGTTGGAAGACGGTATCCGGCATCAAAAGTTTTTAAGTAAACGCCAGTTTTCCCATCGGGAGGCAAAGGAAACCCTACATCGGCATCATGAAGGAGGACCCCATCTTCCGGTTGAAAACCATATCGTTCTACTAAAGGACCGTAAACATCGTCCGGAATCTCCTGACGATCGTGTTCAGCCATTTTTTAAGACGAAAAGGGGGGAGAAGAGCACGAGAGAGAAGATAACAGAAGAAAATTGAAAGTGAGTAAGGAAAAGAGTAAAACGGAGAAAGAGAAATTAATAACCCTAAGAGGATGAGAAAGGAAGCGGGAAATCGAAAATCGTTCCTAATGATGGGAACGGACAAGTCACATCACTCACGTCAACCATAATAACGCCGATTCATTCGGAAAGCGAATCGCCTTTTTCTAATCTTGCTAGTCAAAACTAGACCACGTCATCGCCTTGACTAACAAGACTGGGGGGACTTGATGGTATATCACACGGATACGCACAAGCTTCCCACCAGCACGCCAGCAGCACGACCCGCCAGCATTCAGACAGACAGCCAGCCGCCAGAGGCCTGGCTGGACCTTATCCGACTCGACAGTCGCTAAATGGCTGATTGCCACATGTACCAATGCTAGAATAACACGTCACTCTGTAACGGTCATCGTGCGAACCATTTAGGCACGAACGAATCAGGTGGTCCCCGAACTACCACCTGGCCAGAGGAATGAACCAATCACAGCCAGTGCCAGACGATCGACCAATAAGGAAAAGATCCACCTTTAACTGACAAGTGGTCCCCTCGCATGTATAACGGTATATGATGATCACGCCCTTGGTGAGATCATCATCGCATAACCACTTTATCTTATCCTTTACCGTATTCTCTCCATACTTTCCGATCACCATACTAACTTAATCGTCGGAGCGCCCTCCCGGGATCGCCTCCCGGAGTGCGTCTGACCCAGTTTCTTTATTGTTGTGAGCTCAGGTCGAGGATTCCGGCGTTCAGAGAATCAGTCCAAGACTAGAGTTTGCATCAGATATTTAAACCTGTAAAATATTCTTTGAAACTGCAACAAACAAGTGTAAAATATCTTTCATAACTTTATAAATTACAATAAACATATGATTATGAGACACTCTAGAAATTAATACTTGTATGCATAAACTTCTTTAAAAAGAGAAACTACAATGTCTAAAAGTGTTGAGATATTTCACAACGAAAACAAATCCATAAAACCAAATGGTACTAATCATAAAAAAAAATTCATAAATAATATAAAAAACGTAATAAATGCTACTACTAATAAAGTAATTGCAAATGGAAGTTAATAAACTATATATTTAAATACTAACACAACAGTTACATGTACGAATTTTTTTAAAACAAATATTGCAATGTTACTTATGACAAATTAACACAAAGACTTTAGAAGCAACATAAATCCGTAAACTTAACTTATACGTACTATAAAAATAATTCACCAACACAAAAACTTCTCTACCATAAATGTTATCATTAATAAACCAATGATGATCATAATCTAAAAAGATATTCATTAGTACTCCCAAAGCCGACCTGCAATTATTTCTCATTATAAACATTCATTTTTTCTTCTTTTTTTAACATACTCTTTCACATTTATCAAACTAAATAATACTTTTATAATAATTTTAGTTTTTTACATTTTTAAAATAACACAGTTCATCACAATAGCTTATGAACTAGAAAATATCTTCGCCACATCAATACAAAAGACACATAAATACGACTATTTAGTAACATAACGAACTGAACACTATAATAAACAAATTGAATTAAGAATTTATTATCGTAATTATTACCAGAAAATTATTATTCACAGCTTAATAATGTATTACTTAAATCAACAAAAAAATTATCTTCTTCATCCATTATTCAAACCTAATGCACTTAGAAGAATTAAAGATTCAGACTCCTCAATCTTATCTTTCATGAAATTTTAGAATGTAACATTAAGAGCTTCGTACAAATTTATTTACTATTTTCCAACCCAAAAGTAATTAAATTTCTACAATAAACACACAACTCCAACTACATTTTCACTGAAGCACCCATTCACATTTATGATAAATTAGGCTCTTAGGACACAACAACTTTCATTATACACGTTAATGAAACCTCGTGATTAGCAAACTGTCAACTCAATTTATTTCTCAAACCTATTTTACTATATAGACATATCATACAACTCCATCATTACCATGAAGAATATCAATACATATACCAATTTCAAAGATACAATTTTAATATTTTTTATCTATTCGTCTATAAACCCCATCAAAAAAATATCAATTGTGTAAATTCTATAATCAACTACAAAAAAGAGAAAAACAAAGACAAATTTTAAAATTTATAATCCTTTTAGATTTACCAAAAGAAAAATATTTGATAAATAAGAGTCTCTTTCCTAAATTTATTATTTTCAAGAAAACCCAAAAAAAAAATTTATAATATTGTCATCAAAAGTTTTTTTTAAAAAAAATAAAGGTAAAATTCTTTTATTTTAAAACTAAAAACTTCTTTGAAACAATTTAAATTTATTTCATTTTTTACACCAAATATAAAATGATAATAACCTCACATTATATGAAATAATGTTTTCATTAAATTTTTTTAATATATCAGTAAAAACTATAAAAATACATAGCGGATCCTAAAATGCCGGTTACCTTTTTTCTTCCAACACAATCGCTACTCTTTTCTGCATTATTTTATCTTTTCAATTTCAAATGTTATATAACTTATAATGATCCTACAAAAAAAGATAAAACAAAACCCGATTAACAACCGCATTAATAATCAACCACAACATTTAATATCCACTAATAATAACATTTCACCAACGCCGACTATACGTCTCATCAGGTGTGTTTCGAGGGCGGTTATACGTCTTTTGATTTGAAAAGCATTTAAAAGAGTATTAATTATAGAAGCAACTTAACCTCCCGAAACCCCTCTATATAAGAACGTATTATTTCTTTCTGCAGCATAACAACGAACCACTTACTCCAATCGCATCCAACACAATGAGAGCACAAGATATCCATTCCCTTCTCTACAACCTGATGAACAAAGCCGAAAAGAATCGCAAAGTTATCAACGAGTTGGAGAAAAAATTTCAAGAAGATTACAACATCAAGATGGAACTGTTCGACTTTCTGGATACCAAACCGAAATATTTAAACTACGTGCTGGCCGAAGAGGCGGAAAAAGAGACAAAGGAGAAAACAGCAATGGTGATTAATCTTCTGCATCAAATCAAACAACTTCTGTCGTCCGAAGTGGAAGCTTACAAAGACAAACTCAAACTTGTCCGATACGAGTTTGAGTTCCAGAAGTAAACATCAACAATCAAGAAAAAAGGTGGAGGCATATGAGAGTTTTTTGGGCAATCTTATGTGTTATCGTTTTAGTTTATCAGTTTGTCGAATGGTAGTATGTGTAGCTTTTGAATGAAATCTATAAACATAGCGATATTAAAATAATGAAAGTGCATGCCTTTTTACCCTATGCGTCTTTCGTAAACAAATACCTTTTTTTTTTTTTTTTTTTTTGGAATGGCAATAAAATTTTTATTAAATTGTAACTCCAGCGGGGAGCTGGAAAAAACAAGAAATTTACATCAAGTTTAGAAAAGAGATTACATACGGTCAAATAACTAAATCAAATTCAGATAAGCATAAAAAAAAGCAACCCAAAGAAGGATTAAGACCAACTGCACTTGCACCAGCCGACAATCCAACTGAAACCGAAGAGAACGGAATATCAAACACAGCAGAACTCCATAACTAAGCTTCAGGATTTGCAAAGACACCAAAACTTCCAAACTTTCAACTAGGCCTTCTGCATACTTGTAAAAGATACCAGGGTTATTTTCGTCCAAATGCAAAGCAACACCAGAATAGCTTCAAAATGCATCAAAAACCAAGCACTCATATAAAGAAATAACAGAATAATACGCATACATACCAGGTTTCGCACGGGCTCAATCTAGTTTATATTATTTTAAAACCTTATCTCAAACACCCCCCTCTCATCTCTCCTCCCTCCTCCCCCACCCCACCCACACAAAAACTCTTTTTTTAACTGTGGCACATACTGAAGATAGAGCATATCATATACACAAAGTTCTTAATACGATACGATATGGAGCTTTGCACTGAAAATTACAATTGAAATTTAAAACTATAAATCTTCGTGCCCTTTATTTGGTTCAACTCCAGGTGGCTCCTTCCTCTAATAAAGAATTTAACAACATATCAGGCTCTTGCCTACAAAAGCATAACAACTTCATTAACACACTTCCCTTATGTTACGATCGATGATTAGTCAGACTTTCTAAAAGAAAACAATAGATGTGGCAAACCACCTATTTGGCAAAGAAAATAGTTATATAAAATACGCGCTCATGAATTTTTCCAATGTTTCTTCGTTGAACTTGAACAAATATGTGGGTTTCGTTCCTTTCTAAACCTAAGCATAATAAGTGCATAATGGTTATAAACTTAACGTATATTCTTTCTTAGGATTTTTTTTTTTTCGCAATAATTAGTTTTTTCAAACTTTATGAAAACGCTAGTCTAAAGCTGCCTAAAGTATATTCAACGCATAAAACCCCTAAAATCGTTGTATTTAAACATTAGATTATTCTGTAACAACATAGTTTTTGTGATGATATTTAACAAACCGATTACATTATCGTCTAGAATCTGATCTTCCAACAGAAGAAAGCGCAAGCCTCAACTCCTTCACATGGTTACTCATTCCATTCATATTATAAGCTTTAATCATAGTTCTATACGTAATCTTATCAGGTTCACACCCTTTACTTTCCATCATCACCAAAACCCCCTTCATTTCCGCTAAGCATCCCATCATACCATAAGCATCCACCAAGCAATTAAAAAACACAGTATCAACCGTCACATCCGAACTTTCAATATACCGCAAAAGCCCCCCGATCTTTTCAGCTTTGCCATTTTGCGCATAACCTCGTACAAGCGAACAAAGCGTGACACAGTTTGGTTTTATGCTCTCGGATTGCATTAACCGAAATAAAAATTCCATTTGGTTTATATCCCCGGCTCGCCCAAATGCATCTATGACTATATTGTAAGTCACGAGTGTCCATGAAAAATGGTATTTTTGCATGTATTCCATGACCGCGCTCATTTTTTTATAATTTCCGGTTTTTCCGTAGGAATCTAATAAGATATTGAAGGTTTTGATATTTGGTTGGATTCCAGCACTTAGAAACTTCTCGTAGCATTTTTCCATTGTTTCTATTTGGCCACTGCCACCAAATGCTCTTAGGGTTGAATTCATTGTCCATACATCGGGTTTACATTCCCTTTGGCGGAGCATTTCCACAAGTGTTGATTCCATGTCGACGAATCTTTTGGAAAAGTTAAAAAAAAAAAAAAAATCATGTTAGTTCCACACATCAACATAGAACATAACAAATAGTCTTGTACTGTGTTTGGTGTGCATTGGATTGGAAATGTGACTAATTGTCAATGAGACAATTTTTGTCTCACTGAAAAAGGTGGAACACAGTGGCAGTGGCAGGATCTTGTAATGCAGACTAATGTCCATGGGACAAAAAATATATTCAAATACATTTTGTATATTTATACCAATAGATTATGTAATAAAAAGAATAAAAAAGTTTAATATCTAAATATAATTAGTGCGTAAAAGATATGAATAGTGTGTGCAAAAGATATGAATGCCCTTCTGGAAATTGTGAGTCCTATCCTGTGTAACAAACTCAGCTTCAAGGATTATCTATGTGTAGAAAAGATTACCTTTTTGCTTTCCCGTATGCATCAATGAGTGTATTATAAGTAACTGTATTTGGCTTGACTCCTTGTGAGACCATCTCAGAAAGCAGAGATTGCACTTTGTCAAACTCATGAAAATGGAGGCATGATTTTATGAGGATGGAATACGTGTATACATCAGGGTGGCAGTTATGAGTGTTCTTCATCTCTTCTAGTATTGAAAATGCTTTTCGGAAAAGGCCACTTCGACTGTAGGCAGAGAGAAGAGCAGTGTATGACTCTTGGTTCGCATCACAACCTTCATCAATCATGTCCTGAAATAAGGAATGTGCTTTCTCAGGTTGTTTACATTTTCCAAGCATCACAATTAGCTTCACGTATATAGCAGAGTTAGGCCTGTACCAAAGCTGCTCACGGAGTAATTCAAAAACCTGAAAAACAGCAACTAAATCATTAAATCCAGGAATAGGTAAGTAGTTTTACATTTGCTTTTCTTACAACAACTTACAGGATTCTCCATATCTGATTATTTTGATTGTAAATAACCAAATCATCATAATCATAATCAAGTCATAGTAATCAGTTTAAACGGACATCAAAACACTCCCTGATGTTTGCAGCATATACCATAAGACTTGCGAATTGGGTGCTGAGTGAGCTCAGCTTGAACTTTACGGATTCAATTAGAACACAAACATCGAAATACGAATCAAATCAAGTTAAATTGAGAATTACCTTGAGAGCAGACTCCCAACGCAAAGCAGCGATACGTTCGTGAAGCGCTTCGAGTACGGTTCCCGGAAACAGCCTCGTGGATCCTTTTTTCTTCTCAATCACGGCCTTCGTGGCTTCTCTTCTTAATATTACCGATATTGCTTTTTGCGACGCGATTTTCTTATTCACTTGCTCTTTCCTTTCTCTCCTCACCTTTTCATCGCCAATTGGCAATGATTCTTCCCTAACCGGATTGACATTGGTGGCTCCGGCGGGCTTTTTATTCTCCGACAACCGATTAAACTCCGGCGGGAAAGGGTTCACCGCCGGCCCAGGGAGGGAGACCATGGGATGAGGTTTGTCTGTCAGTCCGTGTGCTTGTGAGATATTTAGTCCGTAAATGCTAAACCAAACTCATTTTGGGGTTTATGAAGTTGCCGGAGACTAAGTTACACTTGCACCCCCTTAAATTTTGAGGACTTACACTTCTACTCCTACACGAGCTAAAAGCATACATCATCTATAATGCAAAAGTCATACCAAACAAAATAGAACTGTATAGACCAAACCATGTCGCGATTCTAGATTCTATTTCATGATGACTCTAAATAATTATGATGGTGTATCCTTTGATCAATTCATATCAAACGAACAAGCACAAAGTAGACGAATATACATGCGAATAACTAACAAGGTTCAGATGGATCAATGAATGAACCATTTAGAAGAATAAATGATAGAAGAGTGAAGTATGATGGTGAGTTCTGGAGTCTGATTGTCGTGGGAACACAACCAATTCTATTGTGATTGTGAGTGCTTAAAGATGTCTAGTAAGAGTTAACTTTGGAAAGTGGGTTTCCAGAAGAGCATTTTAGAATGTGTATTTCCTGAAAGGGATTTGCAAAAGTTGGCTTTCTAGAAGATCATTTTATCACAATACTGCATTGTAAGTATTTGCCTGTTCGATCATAAAGTTTGTTTTTGTAAATGTGTGTTGTTGAGTAAGAACTTACATGCCTTATGTGAAGGGTTTTCTAGCAAACAATGAACACAAAAATTTCTTATGGTTCACATGCACCCTATAAAGATCTATGTTTTCTTCTATGAAGATAATAAACTAAAACTTAAAGGCCAACAATAATTTCTAAAGTTTAAATCAGAAGAACCAACCTCTGAATCTTGTTCTTGAAGTTAGCAGCAAAAGTATCCTGCCTCAGATGCAAGTCATACCCACAGCAATAGAGAAGACATTTGTAACGCCAAGATACTTTATTATATAATTATAATAAAAGGGTAAATTGGTCATTTTACCTTGTAAGGGTAAAATGGTCTTTTGGACAGAAAAGTATTTAGTTTGAAATAATATTTTGAGTTTTGGACTTAAAATGTTATAAAAACTGATTTTTGGTCGTGTTACCGAAAAAGGGTATTTTGGTCATTTGACCAAGTCAACGACCAAATATATAAAAATATTGTTGGTTGTGGCCAAAATGTAAGAAATGGAAGTTTTATTGTAATAAAACTTGATTTTGGTGGTCAAAGTTCAAGAAATGGAACTTTAGGACCAAAAATGTAAATTTTTGGAGTATAAATATAGAGAGTTTGACTCTCCTCTTTGACCAGCTCATTGTGCAGCTACGGGAGAGGATTTTGGAGAGAAATTTCTGGAAGATCATGAAGCTTGAAGCAATGAATTGGAATCAAGGTTTGGAATGGGTGATTCCTAAACAATCTAAGGTTAGTAACTTGATTTCTATCCAAGCTTTTGTGTGTTCTTGGTGAGTCTTAATGGAGTGGACGGGAATGTATGATTTCAGCCATAATCCATGATGTTTATATGATTTCTGGGCTTAAGTATGTTCAAGTAGTAAGAACATATGTTAAAAATAGCAAAGTACATTGCTATTGTTGATAAATTGAGTTGTTGCTCAAGAACCCTAAATCATGAATTGGTGTGATTAAGGTGTTTGTAATGGTTTAAAACTAGTTATTAGTCAGGGGTTTTGGTCCTAGAACAAACCCCAATCGATTAAGGACCTGATTAAGGCCTTAATGAGCCAAAACTGCTTGCTACAGTGCATAAATCGCGGCTGGACAGGAGGCACCTGCAGGTGCCAGGCGCGGTGCGCCCAAAAGCCTGGCGGGGTGCGCCCAGGCGCAGTGCGCCCAGGTCTGGGCGGGGTGCGCCTATAGTCAGACCCTGGACAGAAACTTTGAAACGCTATCTTTTGCGTTGCTTGTCCGATTAAGCTCAAATTTGGACCATAGGCTCATTATGGTCTGAAAAGTTTGGGAAAATTTTTAGATTGAGTTTTCGACCCCTCGGGGGCACTGTAGACCGATCCGAATGTCCCGGTGAATAGTAAAATTCACATAAAGTTAGTAAACGGAAAGTTTATTAACTAGGCATTGTTTATAACAATGTTTTATTGAACTCTAATGTATTAGAGTTAGTTGAAATGGGTATTAACCGATAATCATGTTGAAAATGATTAAATTATAGGTGCGGGACAAAATTCTACGGATCGTATCGGAAGGCAAGAAACAACCGGGAATTTGATGCAGCTAGCATCCAGGTGAGTAATCTCACTGATACCATATGTGACATATGATGATTGAGTTGTTACAGGTTGAAACTGATTGTGGGACGAAATTGATGGTTCAAAGATACGTTTGAAGGGACAAGACCGGATAAGCCGTGAGTCATTGCGATGACAAGAACGGAACCGTGAGTCTAGGCAATAGCGGCTAATCCGTGAGCCATAACTAAATCTGGATTTTATATCCAATGGGTGCAGCCTACGGGCAATGATTTCTGGATTTTTAATATCCAATGGGTACAGCCTATATGGCTATGATTTTTGGATTGTATATCCAACCGGTGCGGCCTTCGGGCTATGTCTCCGATGCAGCCTTCGGGCTATGATTTGATGCGGCCTGTTGGCTATGACTCCGGTGCGGCCTTGTTGGCGATGTCTCCGATGCGGCCTTGTTGGCTATGACTCCGGTGCGGCCTTCGGGCTATGTCTCCGATGTGGCCTTCGGGCTAGGATATTTGATGCAGCCTGTTTGGCTATGATTTTGTTACAGGTATTTGATGCAGCCTGTTTGGCTATGATTTTGTTACAGGTATATGATGCAGCCTGTTTGGCTATGATTTTGTTACAGATACATGGTGCGGCCTTTTTGGCTATGATATCGGGTTATCAAACCCAGCTGGTACAGCCTACGGGCTATGAATTGTATATTGATAATGTTTTGGTGCAGCTTATATAGCTATGACAGGGTGCGGCTGTTAGCCATGATATATGATACAGTGTGCGGCTTAAATAGCCATGATATACGATGCAGTCCGATGTGACTGAGAGAGATGGGACAGAAATAGTTGTATATGGTTATATGTGCAAATAACTGACGTGGTTTGATAGTTGTGTTGGATTAGGTGTCTAAGCCATGACTTGTAATTAAACTTTTATCTTATGGTTAAAAGCAAAGTCCATTTGGGTTGCCCTCATGGGTGGAGGAAAGATAGTTCAGTAGAGAGAATAGTTGATTTATTAATTGTATAATAAATCAATAGAAAATATATATATGGTTTATTAATATATTTAAGTGCTAATATATTAATTAGAAACTATATTAATTAATTGAGATTTAATCTAGAATTAATTGGATTTAATTTGGAGATTAAATTAATTAATTAAAAAGGTGCAGGGACTGGTATGGCATTTATTCAATAGTTGAATAACTGGCCAGGAAAACCAGGGACCAAAAGTGGCGCCAACTTGGAGGCTCCTCCAAGGGTTTGGCGAAACCCTAATTAGGGTTTGGTAAGCCTGGTCCAAGTGGTCAAAAGCCTTGTCCAATTGGAGGCTCCTTAGGGTTTCAGGTGTAACCCTAGGAGGCTATAAAAGGAACCCCCTGGCACCTCATTCTTCACGCCATCTTCTCTCTGGATTTACTCTGCTGGACTGATTCTTCCATCACCTGGGTGTGACTTTCATCTGAGGCAGGATAATTTTGCTGCTGCTTAAAAGGATCATAAGATCTAAGGTTGGTTTTTCTTGATTCTTCTTTAGAATTGAATTGTATCCTTTAGGTTCTTAGTTCTAATCTTCATAGAAGAAAACATAGATCAATATTAGGGTTGCATGTGAACCTTAGGTTATTTTGTGTTCATTGATTGCATAGAAACCCTTCAGTGGTATCAGAGCTAGCTTGTTTTCTTGTGTTTGATTATGAACTGCTTGAATTGTTTTGTGCCTAAGGGTTATTGGCGAAAATTAACCCTTGGGAGGAGGCCAAAATCGATCCCAAGGCTAGGGTTTCCTAACCCTAGCCGCCACCCTCCCTTGGTCCCCCTTGAATGCTTGATTTGCTTGCCTTAATTATGTGTTGTTATTTTTGGTATCTAAATCAACTAAAATAACTTGAACCCTAATTCCTTGGCTTGTAATTTTCGAAATTCATGGGACCATTACAGGTTAATTAATTTGATTAATTGGTAATCTGTAACCTAGATTTAATTAATTTAATTAATTGATTAATTAAAGGCAAATTAAATCTGCCTTAAGAATTAATTAAAATTTTCAAGAAAATTAGAATAATTTGAGAAAATTAGAATTTAATTAATTCTAAAGATATTTTAATGAGATTAAAATATATCTTATATATATTTAAAATTAAAAGTTAATTTAATATGTATAAGAAAATTGGTTAGTCTACCGCTAGTAAGCCTCATTCACAAAACTGTCCTATAAAGAGGGTATAAGGCGACTGACTATAAAATGTTAGTCTAATGGGTATCTACTCTTACCCACCGCTCTCCTGGTCAGTCGAGTGTCGTTAGCTGAACGGGTATGATAGAACCGCTAAGCCTCTTAAAAGTATAATGCTATAATTGAAAGTACTAGAACCCTAAAACAAATCCCAATCTAGTTACTTTAGGAAAATGTGAATTTGATGCTACCCCATGAAATTGCACATTGCACTTTATGAAACGTTGGTGGAGCGTGTGTGGCTTACCGGCACACCAATAGGGGTTCATAAAGAGTGGCAATGGGTGTCTCGGGTGTTATCATTGTTGATGGAGCGTGTGTGGTTTACCGGCACATCAATTTGAGATGATAATGGATCCCGAGAGCACCAAGCTAATTTGCATGGTTATTCACACCCGGTTTGTGATCCTCGGCATCCCAGTCACAAACGGTGGGGCATATCCGAGATTAAACATGCTATTGAACAGTTCAATAAATCTCATAAGAAACTAGGAATTCCATTTATAATAAGATTATTTTTCCGCGGTGGAATCGGCTGAATCGTCATTCGCCTACCTTTATAAAATTTGCTTATAGATTACGGCATCCCTCTTCTATGTTGCAAATTGTTATAGTTGGATCCTAGCCTTATTTTATATTGGGTTATTATAAGGACCGACAAGTATCTAATTAAACTTACCTTCTTTTATAGATGTCTTCTACTGATCAATCCGCTCCCCAATCAAACTCCAGTGTTCCCTCAATCCTCTCACTATGTTCCAGGGTTCAATTGAACGGGACAAACTATAATGACTGGATTAGAAACATCAAGATGGCTCTGAGGTATGAGAACAAAGAGTATGTTCTCGAGACCGAGCTTGTCGATGTCGACCCCGAAACTGCTACTCCCGAGGAAATTGCCTCGTACCAAAAACATACTGATGATGCAACCAAAGTGGCCTGCATCATGATCGCCACAATGAACCCCGAATTGCAGAGAATATACGAAGACTACTGGCCCTATGAGATGCACAAGGAGCTTGCGGAAAAGTTCCGCAAGCAAGAGCGCATCGAAAGGTGCGAAGTGGTCAAGGACTTCACGAACAGCAAACCCAAAGATGGAGAGTCCATCTGCGCTCATGTGCAAAGAATGCAAGGTTACGTGGAGCGGCTTAGAAAGCTTGCGATGCCTGTACCGGAACAGTTGGCCGTTGACATAGTGCTTAACTCGTTGCCGAGTTCTTATGACCAGTTCAGGCTGGCTTATCATTTGAACAACAATCAGGCTAATATGACTGAGTTGCATCGCATGCTTCGAGTAGCTGAAGACGGGATGAAGGGTAAAAGTGTACCCTCGGTTAATCAGCCCGTTCTAGCCATTGGAAGTGGCAAAGGAAAGAAAAGGAAGGGCCCTCCTAAGCAAAATTGGAGGGAAAAGGTTCAGGCCGGGTCATCCAGTAATGGCTCGAGAACCAAGACTTCCCAAATTCCTTGTGTGGCCAACCCCGATGAAGCAAACTGTTTCTACTGCAAAGAAAAGGGTCATTGGAAGAGAAGCTGCCCCAAATACTTGCAGGATGTCAAGGATGGGAAAGTAAAGCCATCGACAGCAGGTATATACACTATCTCTAAAAACTCACCATCTTCTAATTCTTGGGTCCTTGATACAGGATGTGGTTTTCACATTTGTTCTGATATGCAGGGCCTAAAGGAAAGCAGGGAGGTGGAGCACGGTAGACTGAACTTGATCATGGGCAATAGGAGATCGTCCCCTGTTACCAAGATTGGAGTTTATAGTTTAGTGCTTAGTAGTGAAGTTTGTTTAGATTTATTAGATTGTTGCTATTCGCCAGAAATGGCAAGAAATATTATTTCATTTCACGCATTATTCAGACAAGGATTTCATTTTTCTTTTGATAATAATATTGGATCTATTTCTGTTTTCAAAAATGGTATTTTGAATTTTACTGCTTATCCTTGTAATGGTGTGTATGAAACTGTGAAATGTGTTGACAATCTAGGACAAAGTGTAAATTATATTGATTCTACTAGTGACGTGGAAAAGGCATGTCTGTGGCATAGTCGGCTCGGCCACATCAGCAAGAAACGCATCGCCCAACTCCAAAAGGATGGAGTGTTGGAATCATTCGACCTCAAGTCGGACGATGTATGCGAATCTTGTCTGTTGGGCAAGATGACTAAATCACCTTTCAAAGGGTCTTTTGAAAGAGGTGAGGGTCTATTGGACATTATTCACACGGATGTGTGTGGTCCATTCAGATCAACCACAAAGGATGGCACGCGGTTCTACGTGACTTTTACCGACGATTTTAGTAGATACGGTTACATCTACTTGATCAAGCACAAGTCGGACACCTTTGAAAAGTTCAAAGAGTTTAAGAACGAAGTAGAGAATCAATTAGGCAGGAAGATAAAGATGCTCAGATCCGACAGAGGCGGAGAGTATCTAAGTATCGAGTTCCTGGACTATCTAAAGGAATGCGGAATAGTTTCGCAGTTGACACCTCCCAGGACACCACAGTTGAACGGTGTTGCAGAGAGGCGCAACCGAACCCTGTTGGACATGGTTCGTTCCATGATGAGTCGAGCTTCACTTCCCATTCACTTCTGGGGGTATGCCTTAGAGACTGCCGCCCATATCCTCAATCTTGTCCCAACTAAGAAGGTTGCGAAAACACCTCATGAGATGTGGACGGGGAAAGCTCCCTCGTTGGCACATATCAAGGTCTGGGGTTGTGAGGCTTTCGTTAGACGAGAGACTCAAGACAAACTCGCAGACAGAAGCGAAAGGTGTTTCTTCATTGGTTATCCCAAACAGTCCTTTGGATACCTATTCTACAGACCGAGCGAGGACGTGGTCTTTGTAGCTAGACGAGCAGTCTTTCGAGAGAGAGAGCTCGTATTCAAAGAGGACAGTGGGAGTACCATTGATCTGGAAGAAATTCAAGAGTCATCAGATGACGCAACCTTAGGAGAAACTAGCAACCAACATGAGGATGAAGTTCCTGTTGGACCGACAGATGTATCCTTACCTCTTAGGCGTTCTGGTAGGGTTAGCATGCCACCCGAGTTTTATGGGTTCCATATAACTTCGGATGGGGACACTTTTGTCAGTGATAGGACACTGATACATTTGGATGAACCAGCTAACTACCAGGAAGCAGTGGCAGGCCCTGAGTCTGCCAAGTGGAAAGAGGCCATGGATAGCGAGATCAAGTCCATGTATGACAATCAAGTTTGGAACTTGGTTGACAATGTACCGGGTCGAAAGACAGTCGGGTGCAAATGGATCTTCAAGAAGAAGACAGACATGGACGGAAAGGTACACACTTTCAAGGCAAGACTGGTTGCGAAGGGCTTTACTCAAACCCCAGGGGTTGACTATGACGAGACCTTCTCACCAGTAGCTAAGATAAAGTCTATTAGGATTATGCTGGCCATAGCTGCATTTCATGACTATGAAATTTGGCAGATGGACGTCAAAACCGCTTTCCTTAATGGGAAGCTGACTGAGGATGTTTACATGAATCAGCCAGAGGGTTTCGTCGATGCAAAGTATCCTAATAAGGTGTGTAAGCTTGAGAGATCAATCTACGGATTGAAGCAAGCTTCTCGCAGCTGGAATCTTTGTTTCCATGAGAAAGTCAAAGAGTTTGGCTTCTCTAGGAGCGAGGATGAGTCCTGCGTATATGTCAAGGCTAGTGGGAGTATAGTCACTTTTCTGGTGCTGTATGTCGATGACATACTGCTCATGGGAAACGATATTCCAACCTTGCAAGATGTTAAGGCTTGGCTTGGGAAATGTTTCGCCATGAAGGACCTAGGAGAGGCTGCCTATATTCTTGGGATTAGAATATTGAGAGATAGGAAGAAGAGACTGATTGGACTCAGTCAGGGTACATACTTGGATAAGGTACTAAAGAGGTTTAGTATGGAAAATTCCAAGAAGGGAGAGCTGCCTATCCAAAGTAATGCGAAGCTGAGTAAGACTCAAAGTCCGAGTACAGACAAGGAAATAGCAGAGATGAGTCGAGTACCATACGCTTCGGCTGTGGGATCGATCATGTACGCTATGACGTGCACTCGCCCTGACGTGGCTTTTGCCTTAAGCATGGTCAGTCGGTACCAGGGTAACCCTGGAAGGGCGCATTGGATAGCTGTGAAAAATATACTCAAGTATCTGCGAAGGACAAAGAACATGGTGTTAGTCCTCGGTGGCAGTGATACCTTGAGAGTTGAAGGATATACAGATGCCAGCTTTCAGACGGATAGAGACAGTGGTCGGTCTCAGTCGGGCTGGGTATTCCTTTTGAACGGTGGAGCAGTGACTTGGAAAAGTTCCAAGCAAGAAACAGTGGCTGATTCTACGTGCGAATCAGAGTACATAGCAGCAAGTGAAGCGTCAAAGGAAGCGGCTTGGCTGAAGAACTTTATCGGTGACCTTGGAGTAGTCCCGAGTATTCAGGAGCCCTTGGAACTGTTCTGCGATAATGAAGGTGCGGTCGCCTTGACAAAGGAACCGCGAGATCATGGAAAGTCCAGACATATCGACAGAAAGTACCACTACATCAGGCATAGGGTAGAAGAAGGTCACCTCCTTGTAAAGAGGGTATCATCGGAAGATAATCCTGCAGATCCCTTGACAAAGGCTCTGAGTAGGATTAAGCATAATCAGCATGCTAGGAGCATTGGATTAAGAGATGATATAAGTTTTAGTAATTAGATAGGTTCGAAACTTGTAACAATGTATTGTATTTGACTCTTGTGATTTAATAATAGAGATTTATTATGGTTTACTACTCTTGTCAGTACTTTATCATTGTGTTTCATTTTGCATGTTTTACTTCCTGAATAATTGGATTATTCAAATATCCACAGTCGATTACACTTTAAGGGAGTAAGTGTGAAGTAAGACTGTCATGAATTGGTAATAGATTGTCTAAGGAGTTAGACATTGCAATTGGATTGCTGAACCATTCGTGAGTACTTGGAAATGGAGATTTGAGTATTGGATAAACTCGCGCTCAATGGATTGCTTCATGGATTACATCACGAGCAATGTTGAGACGATAATATCTTTTGATCTTTAAGCTAAGACATATGAGTTATGATTTATTAGACGGTTGTTCATTGATAATATGAAAACGCATCGGTAACTCGGTGTTATAAAACGTATTGTTGTGAGTGACTTGTCTGGTAAAAGACATAAGTATATGAGTCGAAGTTTATTCGTCCCTTGACCCTAACGGGGAACAGATATCTGTAGGCCTCTCGATGATTTTGAAGTTGACTAAAATGGTTGGCCAACCGGGACTAAATTGGTAGTCTAAGAGTCATATGCAAATCGGAAATCGAGGAACAGTGAATCAGACCAGATTGATTTTATCCATGTCTTGAGTCTGAAAATATCTTGTTGGACGGAGGATCATCTGATCACTTATCTTTGGACAGAACTGACTGGGTCAGAGTTCAGACAATTAAAGTCATAGACTTATCCAAGTGGGAGACTGTTGGATTAGGTGTCTAAGCCATGACTTGTAATTAAACTTTTATCTTATGGTTAAAAGCAAAGTCCATTTGGGTTGCCCTCATGGGTGGAGGAAAGATAGTTCAGTAGAGAGAATAGTTGATTTATTAATTGTATAATAAATCAATAGAAAATATATATATGGTTTATTAATATATTTAAGTGCTAATATATTAATTAGAAACTATATTAATTAATTGAGATTTAATCTAGAATTAATTGGATTTAATTTGGAGATTAAATTAATTAATTAAAAAGGTGCAGGGACTGGTATGGCATTTATTCAATAGTTGAATAACTGGCCAGGAAAACCAGGGACCAAAAGTGGCGCCAACTTGGAGGCTCCTCCAAGGGTTTGGCGAAACCCTAATTAGGGTTTGGTAAGCCTGGTCCAAGTGGTCAAAAGCCTTGTCCAATTGGAGGCTCCTTAGGGTTTCAGGTGTAACCCTAGGAGGCTATAAAAGGAACCCCCTGGCACCTCATTCTTCACGCCATCTTCTCTCTGGATTTACTCTGCTGGACTGATTCTTCCATCACCTGGGTGTGACTTTCATCTGAGGCAGGATAATTTTGCTGCTGCTTAAAAGGATCATAAGATCTAAGGTTGGTTTTTCTTGATTCTTCTTTAGAATTGAATTGTATCCTTTAGGTTCTTAGTTCTAATCTTCATAGAAGAAAACATAGATCAATATTAGGGTTGCATGTGAACCTTAGGTTATTTTGTGTTCATTGATTGCATAGAAACCCTTCAAGTTGCAGGTTATCATGTTATAGTCTGCAAGACTATAATTTAGGATGTGAAATCCTAAGAGATACTTGGTCAGCCAGTAAGGCTAGGAGTTTGGATTTGATATCCAGACAGTTATATGTTTGTGTTTTGATACGTGTTATCTGCAGAATTGATTATTCACTGAGCTTTGTAGCTCATACCGTTTGTTACTGTCCCTGCAGGTTAGCATGATACTAATAGGGGACAAGATAGAGTCCGTGACATTGAAGTGGGACTCGTAGATGCTGTCAGTAGCAGCCCGGCTTAAAGGAGTTATGGTATTTTTATACTCTCCTTGATACACTTGTACCCGTTTTTATTAAATATACCCCTTTGTTATGGTTTTATGTATTGAAACCTTTGTTTAAAATGAAAAATTTTTCAGGGGTGTTTTTGTTTTAAAAGCCGGGTGTTACAAGTTGGTATCAGAGCCGAGGTTTAAGTGAACTAGGTGTCTATAGAGTAGATTCCTGGACTTAAACCCTGAAACAGTAGACATGATGAACTGTTAGGTGTATATAGTTGTTAGTATACATATATAACCTAACTATTGCTGACTTCTAACGTATAAGAAGTATGAGCAGCGGGTATTACTGGGAGGAATTTAGTGCGTGTCACTTTAAGAGGCGGATAAGCCTTTTCTCAAGACTCCATCGAACGAGGGGCAACGAGACAAGTAGCGGAAAAATCCACATGACAAGCAATGTTAGCTGATGTGGTCAAGAAAATGAAACGGTTGCTCACCTTGGTTGATATTCAAGGTGAAAGAACAGTAGTTGAGACTACGTGAAGAGCAGTGGACTTCTCAGAAGAAGTTGTCACAAATGGGGTCCAACCTTATAGGGAAAGGACCAAAACAGAGTCACTATGTATAGTGATCAGTGCAGGAAAGGCACTAAGGAAAATTGTAGAGTTGAGACTCTACCGTGACATGCTGAAATTGCAGATGATAGGAGCAGATTGCTCGAGCTTGTTGTATGGGACGGAAGTAGTTCCAGCGTGGAACTATAGATCACTTCCTTATGAAATACTCACATGTGAAATGTGGAGTAACGGGTGATGAACCCAGGAAAATAAAGAAGGAACAAATGGTCGAAAAGGACCCATGGTACCATGAGCATCCCAGTAGATTGTGGGAGAAGCTCGTGAGGAGACTGATATGGTCGTAGATATCATCGTTCTGAATATAACTCGTGTATGTTATATTTGATCCATGAAGCTATGCTTTGGATCGATGATTCGATGTTTTGTTTGAATTATTCATCAATGATTTTGGATGAAATATTTGAAATAGCTATTGTAGATAGCAAGTATGTTCAAGATATTGAACGCCTGAAAAGTAGTCTGCCTAAGATTTACGGGACCATTTTTCCCTATGAATCTGAAGCCGATGACTACCAGTGAGATTGAAGCATTTGTGCTTATGAATTGGTTAGCAATGAATTATGCTAACATGAATTGTAGAAATATGAACATGATGGTTCAGAAAGCAGAAATAAGCGGATGAAAATCCATGGTAAATGACAGTTGTTGGGAATACCGGTTAGCTTCTTTGCTTAAACTCAGAAAAGAGTTAGTAAAGGAATGATGTTGTAATTGGCACACGTGGTATGGGCCAAGCTTAATAAAGTGGTGAAAGTAGTGTACTACTTTAAATAATTTTCGGATGATTCTTTTGAAAAGAACTTCCAATATTTCTGCCAGATTGGCAAGAAGAGCTTATGATTAAGCTGGTATTGGGAGCCGTTCCTGTTAACTAGGCTCTGTGTTGATTGGCCTCTGCAGAGATGGCAGAGTTGTAATACAATTGGAAGAAATTGTTTTTAAATTGGGATCTCATGTGACTGTAGTGTCATCAGATGGAGCCCTATTTTGTTTGAAAAGAAGAAAGATAAGTTAATGTGTATGTCCATTGACTACTGAGAATGTGATATTCTCGAAACCAGATTGAATATGAGGTACATTGTACCAGATACTGGAGTTACTTCACTGAGTTCAGTGATATGTAAATTCTCCAAGTATGAAAATTTGTCTAAAAGAAGTTTCAACCCCTTTGGGCATGGTAATACTGCCAAAGATGATGAAATAAATCCAGTGGGATAGATGTTGTGGTAAAACTGAAACCGCCTGAGGAATCCGATTGACATTGTAGTTCCTTGGATTTGGCGGGTTACTATAGGAGAGTTGTAGAAAACTGCTCCTTGATTGCTGGTTAACTGACTAAAGTTGACCAAGAAAAGTGTAAAGTCTGAGTGGTAGAAAGACCACAGATATGTTGTAAAGGTTTGGAATGAACCTTGTGTGAACCTCTAACAGTACCAATGATGCTAAGTAGAGAAGATGGATTGGATCATTGAAAGGTATCCAACGTTGACTGTGAATGCGTGAGATTGCGGTAGCAATAATGAACGTGGCGTTTAAGCTTTGGAAACACTACTTGTATGGTGTAAAGCTTATAGCGATAAGATCATAAAAGTTGAAATACTGAATTGATTAAAAGAAACGGAAGATGAGATAGTAAAGATAGATGGGTTACGTAGGGATTTCGGGAATGAAATCTTGTACCATCTCAGAGAGGCGTATGTGGTTACAGATGCCTTGAATTAGAAAGAGTAACCTTTGTAGGTTACATCCACGTGTATGAACGTGGCAAATTGATTACCTGAGTTGATTCGGGTAGCACAGAAAGATGTGTGCAAGTCTGGAAACGTGAAAAGTGAATAAATGATTGAAAAGTAGCGGAAGTTAGTTGGAATATCACAGTTATTTAACACCCTTGGCGGTTGTAAATGTGAATTCCAAAGTCAAACGAAATATAAAAATCATCTTGAAAAGATGTATTTTGTATCAGATATGCAGCATACCCGGGGCAATACCAAACTGTATAGGTCGATAAAACCTATGTGTTGGTGACTGGGGCTGAAGAAAGGCATGTGAAAAATGTTTGACTTGTGTGTAACTACAGTCAAATCATTAGAAGTATGCGGACTGTCGGTCCCAAAAGTGAAATGGGACGAAAAATATCATAGACTTTGTAGTAAAGTTTTTGCAAGTACCGCATGGGTATGACACCATAGGGGTGATTGCAGTTTGATTGATGAAATCAGTGTAGATTTATACTGACTGAGAAGAAATTAAGAGTGGAAAAGTAGTGAAACTACAAAGATAAAGAAAATTGTTGACGTGCACTACAGGTGACGACTGTATCGGATCGAGATACAAGAATTATTTGCTGAATTTAGCATTAATTCTTAAAGTTTTTAGCTCAAAAGTACTAGTAAGTACTGTGTGCGAATCCTAGATGGATTGATGAGGTGAAATAATGATGCAAACCTTAGGAATTATGCCTGCAATCTGCATAACAGATCCTAGTGGAAAACTAGATGACCGTCTATTCGTGGTAGAAGTTGTAGATTAGTATAGGTATTATACTAGTGTTTTATTGACTCGTAGGAGGTATTGCATAGACTACCGTGATGTACGCCGATTTGCTAGATAGAAGTTGGGGTGAAGCTGTTGACTAAACCTGAGATTGTATCTCAAACAGAAGAAAAGATTTGGCAAGGTCGAGAAAGCTTGGAAATAGACGAAGATCGACAAGAGTAGTATGCGGATTAGCGAGTAAAACCATTGAAACCCCGAGTAAGGGAAGATAGTGGAACTCAAAGTGACCCTCCGGAAAGACTAGAAATTGATGTGGGACAAAAAGGAAAGTTGAGTCCGTGTTTATTGGACCTTTCCGTATATCCCAAACGCAAGAATTGCGGTGTATTGATTGAAAATCCTTGATGAACTTCAAGATGATTGTAAAGTTTTCTATGGGTCTCATGGTTTTGAGAACATAGAGTGTTACGTGTTAACAAATCCCTCATGTGAAATGAGGAAGATAAGTGATTATAGTGCCCGGGACAACCGGATGAATGATATGCGCGTGATGATATAACCACGAGATACGAAGTTTGGTATGGTTAAAGAGCTGTAGCAAAACCATGAAGGTTTCCATATGATATGAGAAACCGAAATTGTAACGAGAAAGAAATACCCTCGCGTGATAATATGATTTCGGGGACGAAATCTTTTGAAGGAGGGGAGAATTTGTAACGCCAAGATACTTTATTATATAATTATAATAAAAGGGTAAATTGGTCATTTTACCTTGTAAGGGTAAAATGGTCTTTTGGACAGAAAAGTATTTAGTTTGAAATAATATTTTGAGTTTTGGACTTAAAATGTTATAAAAACTGATTTTTGGTCGTGTTACCGAAAAAGGGTATTTTGGTCATTTGACCAAGTCAACGACCAAATATATAAAAATATTGTTGGTTGTGGCCAAAATGTAAGAAATGGAAGTTTTATTGTAATAAAACTTGATTTTGGTGGTCAAAGTTCAAGAAATGGAACTTTAGGACCAAAAATGTAAATTTTTGGAGTATAAATATAGAGAGTTTGACTCTCCTCTTTGACCAGCTCATTGTGCAGCTACGGGAGAGGATTTTGGAGAGAAATTTCTGGAAGATCATGAAGCTTGAAGCAATGAATTGGAATCAAGGTTTGGAATGGGTGATTCCTAAACAATCTAAGGTTAGTAACTTGATTTCTATCCAAGCTTTTGTGTGTTCTTGGTGAGTCTTAATGGAGTGGACGGGAATGTATGATTTCAGCCATAATCCATGATGTTTATATGATTTCTGGGCTTAAGTATGTTCAAGTAGTAAGAACATATGTTAAAAATAGCAAAGTACATTGCTATTGTTGATAAATTGAGTTGTTGCTCAAGAACCCTAAATCATGAATTGGTGTGATTAAGGTGTTTGTAATGGTTTAAAACTAGTTATTAGTCAGGGGTTTTGGTCCTAGAACAAACCCCAATCGATTAAGGACCTGATTAAGGCCTTAATGAGCCAAAACTGCTTGCTACAGTGCATAAATCGCGGCTGGACAGGAGGCACCTGCAGGTGCCAGGCGCGGTGCGCCCAAAAGCCTGGCGGGGTGCGCCCAGGCGCAGTGCGCCCAGGTCTGGGCGGGGTGCGCCTATAGTCAGACCCTGGACAGAAACTTTGAAACGCTATCTTTTGCGTTGCTTGTCCGATTAAGCTCAAATTTGGACCATAGGCTCATTATGGTCTGAAAAGTTTGGGAAAATTTTTAGATTGAGTTTTCGACCCCTCGGGGGCACTGTAGACCGATCCGAATGTCCCGGTGAATAGTAAAATTCACATAAAGTTAGTAAACGGAAAGTTTATTAACTAGGCATTGTTTATAACAATGTTTTATTGAACTCTAATGTATTAGAGTTAGTTGAAATGGGTATTAACCGATAATCATGTTGAAAATGATTAAATTATAGGTGCGGGACAAAATTCTACGGATCGTATCGGAAGGCAAGAAACAACCGGGAATTTGATGCAGCTAGCATCCAGGTGAGTAATCTCACTGATACCATATGTGACATATGATGATTGAGTTGTTACAGGTTGAAACTGATTGTGGGACGAAATTGATGGTTCAAAGATACGTTTGAAGGGACAAGACCGGATAAGCCGTGAGTCATTGCGATGACAAGAACGGAACCGTGAGTCTAGGCAATAGCGGCTAATCCGTGAGCCATAACTAAATCTGGATTTTATATCCAATGGGTGCAGCCTACGGGCAATGATTTCTGGATTTTTAATATCCAATGGGTACAGCCTATATGGCTATGATTTTTGGATTGTATATCCAACCGGTGCGGCCTTCGGGCTATGTCTCCGATGCAGCCTTCGGGCTATGATTTGATGCGGCCTGTTGGCTATGACTCCGGTGCGGCCTTGTTGGCGATGTCTCCGATGCGGCCTTGTTGGCTATGACTCCGGTGCGGCCTTCGGGCTATGTCTCCGATGTGGCCTTCGGGCTAGGATATTTGATGCAGCCTGTTTGGCTATGATTTTGTTACAGGTATTTGATGCAGCCTGTTTGGCTATGATTTTGTTACAGGTATATGATGCAGCCTGTTTGGCTATGATTTTGTTACAGATACATGGTGCGGCCTTTTTGGCTATGATATCGGGTTATCAAACCCAGCTGGTACAGCCTACGGGCTATGAATTGTATATTGATAATGTTTTGGTGCAGCTTATATAGCTATGACAGGGTGCGGCTGTTAGCCATGATATATGATACAGTGTGCGGCTTAAATAGCCATGATATACGATGCAGTCCGATGTGACTGAGAGAGATGGGACAGAAATAGTTGTATATGGTTATATGTGCAAATAACTGACGTGGTTTGATAGTTGCAGGTTATCATGTTATAGTCTGCAAGACTATAATTTAGGATGTGAAATCCTAAGAGATACTTGGTCAGCCAGTAAGGCTAGGAGTTTGGATTTGATATCCAGACAGTTATATGTTTGTGTTTTGATACGTGTTATCTGCAGAATTGATTATTCACTGAGCTTTGTAGCTCATACCGTTTGTTACTGTCCCTGCAGGTTAGCATGATACTAATAGGGGACAAGATAGAGTCCGTGACATTGAAGTGGGACTCGTAGATGCTGTCAGTAGCAGCCCGGCTTAAAGGAGTTATGGTATTTTTATACTCTCCTTGATACACTTGTACCCGTTTTTATTAAATATACCCCTTTGTTATGGTTTTATGTATTGAAACCTTTGTTTAAAATGAAAAATTTTTCAGGGGTGTTTTTGTTTTAAAAGCCGGGTGTTACAACAGTCCAGCAGAGTAATCTTGGTTGAAGTTGGCGTGAATAATGGGGAGCCAGAGGGTTCCTTTTATAGCCTCCTAGGGTTACACTTGAAACCCTAAGGAGCCTCCAAGTGGGCAAGCCTGTTGACCACTTGGACCAGATCCCTAAACCCTAATTAGGGTTTTCGCCAACCCTAGAGAAGCCTCCAAGGGTGGCGCCACTTTTGGCCCCTGGACTTCTCTTTGCCAGTTATTCAACTATTGAATAAATACAAACTAGTCCTCACACTTTTAATTAATTAATTTAATCACTGAATTAAATCCAATTAATTCTAGATTAAATCTCAATTAATTATTATAGTTTCTAATTAATATATTAACACTTAAATATATTAATAAACCATTTAATTAATTCTATTGATTTATTACACAATTAATAAATCAACCTTTTACTCTACTGAACTCTATCCTGACCTCCAGCTATGAGGGCAACCCAAATGGACTTTGCTTCAATTAACAAGATAAATATAGTTGTAAAGTCATGGCTTAGACACCTAATCCAACATTATGACCATATTTGCATTTACAAATATGCAAAAAATGTTCCTAAAATTCTATAGCTTCAACTTGGCTAGTTTTACCATCTAAATCTCCATAGTTTCATCTTTTCCTATTTCATGTAGAAAGTAATCATTAAGCTGAATGAAGTCCATTCATATTATGTATGTAGATTTGAAAGTATGTTGCTATTATTCTTTTACTATTTTATATGCGTAGATTTGAAGTATATCATGTATGTAGGTTTGAAAGCAAATAGCATGCCATACAAGATTTAACATGTTGCTTTTTATATTCAAGAACTGCTCCACATCTTATTAATAATCTTTTATTAGTTGATAAACTAGCATATTTTTCGAGTTTTTTAGGTTGCCATGTTAATAAGGTAAACTGCATCATCTGAGCGCCTCATGTCAACCTGACTCAAGGCCCACATGGGAGGTCAATCGTGAAACAGTAGCGATATTTGGGCGTGCTACGATTTAAACCCTGTGTGAAATTTTCCACCTCAACTAACTAGGCTCTCATTACGGAGGTATATTGTCATGTTAACAAGCCAAAAAGTATACTTTAAGCTAGCGTTTCAACGACTTACAAAACTTTTTTAGAATTTTCCTAAATATGCCCTTAATTATTTATAAAAAAACTCATTTTTGCATACCCTTTTATATCATTTTAATTTCATAGCTAGCTTATCAACCAGTTTTTAAAAAAGGTTATTTTTTGTCATAACAACTAATTTTTAAATTAGTCTACTAAATATAACTCTAATAGACAAAAAGTTGTTAGTCTTGATTCGTGAACTTACAAGCACCCTTTGTGTATGAAGCTTATTTGCCCAAATAACATATTTAGTTGCAAACATTTATTTTATGTATCAATATATAATGTAGGGTTGTGATATAGCTACCCCCAATTTCATATTATACCCCTGATTTGACTAACTGATTTGTTTTATCTTGATTTCGTATTTTATTGTCTTATTATTATTATTATTATTATTATTAAATTTATTATTATTAGCTTTATAAAATAAAATTATAACTGTTCGTGTTTATTGATAATCTAATGCCTCTTTTTTATTCGTTCGAATTTATTCAGTCTTTTATAAATCAAGTGGTTGAATTAGAATTTATTTTTTATAAAATCTTTCGGGTTATACCATTTGTAAGTAATCAAAATTCATGTTATTATTTTTTGTAAAAATTATAAAAGCCAAATTCATTAATTTGACATTCGTTCAAATTTGACATACCCGTTTTGGTATAATTTGACATAATTTTATAAAGTTATAAACGTCGTTCGATTTGCCATAAGTACTTTTAAAAAAACTATTGTTTATTGTTATTAAAATGTAAAAATTATAAAATGTAAATTCATTGTTATTGTTTTTCTAATAATAATAATAATAATAAATCAAATACTATTAATAAAAAAAAAGAAAAAAAAAGAAAAAGACAACAAACAAACAAAATAGACAAAAGACAAAAGCAAAAAAAAAAACAAAAAGACAAAAAATCAAATCAGGGGGTATAATTAGATAGTAGGGGATATGTATAGAATCACCATATAATGTATTTTTGCGGATTATCTAGCAGAAGTATATTTAGTATATGTGTGGAAAAGCAAGATGCCAAAAAAGTTTATTAAAAAACTATAATATACTTGTGATCTAAGGGTATCAAGGTATTGTTAATATCTTTATCTTTTCCAGCAAAATGGTTCCTCTTCTAATACCGAAAATATAGAATAAGAATATTTTTTAGACTTTAAAGTATATGCGGTCACGGTTATAACTTATAAGTGGGTGCTTGAGATTGCTTATAAAAACTATTTATTGATTTATTAGTTTTTTTAAAAAGTCAATAATCTAATAAGTATGTATGACAAATATAAATAAGTGAATAAATTATTTTTGAAACTTATTTTCAAAACAAGTAAATAAGTCAAAATGATAAGTAACTTTCTCATTACTTTTCAATCTCCTTACCAGTTATTGGAACAAAAACAATCATATAAGTCAATAAGTCAAATTAAACATTTTATTTTAAATTACTTATATTTATAACATCTTTTCACCTAATAAACAAATTCAAACACTTTTTAAAAACTCATTTTTATCCCCATATATATCAATAGACACTTATATCTAAAAGTATTTATTGAATTAAATAAACAATTTCAAACACCCTCTTACTAAAACTATAATATACTTTTGTAATTTTATCACGTAGTTATATAACAATTCGATAACTAACTACTATTACCTTACGATTTGATATTTTTACTATTTTATATAATATTTATATATAAAAACAGGATTGTTATATTAAATTTAAAAATATATTTTACATTAAAGAATTAAAATTCTGTGTTATTGTTAAAAAAATAGAAAGATATTGTACTTTATAGAAAAACAAAAAGAGACAAATTTGTGTTCAAACCTCAAACAATAGATCCTCTGACCAGTCTCATGTTAAAAAGCCTTTTCCCATGGCCGCCTCTTTCCTACTACATAACAAAATTTAAAATCTAAAAACTTGTCCCGGATATGATGAAAATGAATCAAGTGGTGGTGATGCCTTATCCCGGAAGAGGCCACATAAACCCTCTGTTAAACCTCTGCCACGTGCTCTCTTCTCGTTTCCACCATGGGAATCTAACCACCGTCTTCACTGTCGTCGTCACGGAGGAGTGGTTTGAACTGATCGGCTCTGATCCAAAGCCAGATAACGTCCGATTCGCCACCATCCCTAACGTTATTCCTTCAGAGATCAACCGCGGAAATGACGCTATTGGATTCTTCATTGCTGCTCAGAATAAAATGGAAACTCCGTTTGATCTGCTGCTTGACCGCATGGAGCAGCCGGTGGATTTCATCATCGCTGATGCTACGCTGAAATGGACGTTAGACGTTGCTATCAGAAGGAATATTCCGGTTGCAGCATACTGGCCGATGTCTGCAGCAATGTTTACCATGTGGTACCATGTAGACCTCCTTCAGAAACACCAGCACATCTATGTGGATTTATCAGGTACTAACAACTATTCACTATTCAATCAAAATTCATATAATCAGAGTGCCTTTTTTTTGTCTAAATAACGTTCGTGTATTCTTCGATTACTATTGAACTTGTTACTTTTCAAAAGCACACAACTTAAATTTGATGACAATGAGCTATGATGTCTTCTTTCTCCATTTTCAATTAAAACAACAGAAAGAGGAGAAGAATGCATCGACTATATACCCGGATTATCTCCAATAAAGGTAGCAGACTTTCCTGTGGTTGATCCGGGACTCCACGCCATCTTACTAGATCTTGTCTCAGTGAGTAACAAAGCACAGACTTTACTATTAGCAACTGTCTATGAGCTAGAACCCGAAGCCATTGATGCCATTAAAGACAAACTTAAAATACCCGTCTACACCTTTGGCCCAAACATACCCAACTTCCCACTCGAACCCACTTCTGAGTCAAATAACCATGGTTACTTCTCATGGCTAGACTCCAAGCCTCAAGGATCTGTCTTGTACATTTCATTGGGAAGTTATCTTTCGGTTTCAAGTGCTCAAACGGAAGAAATCTTAGCTGGTTTGAAGCATAGTGGTGTGAATTTCTTGTGGGTTGCTAAAGGAGATGCATCCTGGTTGATCCGAGATTGTGGGAGAAATGGTTTGGTGGTGGAATGGTGTGAACAATTAAAAGTATTGTTACATTCTTCAATCGGAGGGTTCTTGACTCATTGCGGGTGGAATTCGATTAAGGAGAGTGTGTTTTCAGGCGTACCGATGTTGACTTTTCCCATAACGGGCGAGCAACTTATTAATAGTCATGTGATCGTTGAAGATTGGAAGAACGGGTGGAAGTTGAAGACGGAAAGTTTGGTTACGAGGGACGAAATTGCGGTAGTTGTAAAGAGATTTATGAATTCGGAGGGTGTTGAAAGGAAAGAAATGATGGAAAATGTGAAGAAGTTACGTGGTATTTGTCGAGAAACCGTTGTTGAAGAAGGATCGGCTACTAGAGACATTGATCGTTTCATTAGAAACAATTTTGCTTCCAAGTAGATCGAGCTATAACAAAAAAAGATAACTTGGAAACGGCAATAATAATAATAATAATAATAATAATAATAATAACACACCTTGTCACAAGGGAACTATACATATCTCCTTTTATTTTGCTTGAAATCTTTTTTTTTTTTGGGAGTATTCTTAGAGATATATAATAAATATTATCGCAATCCTTGTGAAATTGATTTCCATGGGCTTGAATTCCCCTAACTCCTAAGGGAACAAATATCATAAAACAGATAAATCGTACACCTCACATTTGCACTAGTCCCGTGCCATTGTTGGAACTTTGTTATTGAGAACAAGCTTGCGGGACTTCTTGGCAATAGACTAATAAATGCCTTATAAGGTTATGCTCATTCAACTTGTTAAAATGAAACACATAATGGGTCAAAGGTCATTAGGCAAGATTTGTGGTGTTGGGCTACGTATAGAGGTGACAGATTTTAACTTTTAACTATCAATGAAACTATTTAGACCTATTTGGGGGTTGGATTCATTCAGACGTTGATATTTGTTCCTCGTTTTTCTCGTGTTCTTCGTGGAAACATATATTTGATTCCAAATATTCAAGTTGGTCTGATTGGATTGTTGTATCATGTGGGCATACTAGTGTCCACGAATTTTCTGTTTTCGGACATTGGTACACAAGCCTAAATCTATGTAATATGTGTCTGTAATATGCAATTTTAGTTACGTTTTACTGATTTGATTTCAATACATAAAAGGTATTATTGTTTGTTTGTTTGTTTTGTTTATTTTCATTGATTTGTTTACTTGGTTTCTAGCAATCTAAGACATGAAGCAAAGAGTTCAACAATAGATCAATAACCATATATAAAATGTACTCAAGCATTCATCTTATTAAAATTAGATCATTTATTAAGTCTTTAACACATGTATAAGGTAACTTGACTTTGCCTTAGAACTTCACCTTTCCATTTAGCTTGATAAGTATATGAACATTATATGAACTTCACCAAAGGGCTTGTAGCCCAACGTTACCTGGTGCTGCCCTCCCTCTGTGAGGTTGAGGGTTCAAGCCTCGTCAGAGGCATAAGCGGAATTTAATGTGTAGTTTAGGAGTAGATTAGAATATTATTAGATTTGTCGTTCAAAAAAATATTTCAATATCTAAATCCCAAATATTCAAATTTGAGGAAGTTATATATATAATGAAGCATAACAAAATAAAATCATATTAAACCCTAAAACCAAAACGTTAATGGACTCGGCCCACTCTATGAAGTAAGTGGTATGGTTGAATTTGGGTTAATGTGTGTAACATCCTGAATTTGGGGCTAAAAGTTTAAGGATTAAAGATAAGAATAAATTTGCATAACCATAATAATTTAATAAATAAAAATAATGAATTTAATAATTATAATAATTAACTAATAGCAAATTAAATTAAAATGTGTATTTTTAAGAGGTATCTAGTCTAGAATAACTAAATAATGGTATAAATGGAAATTCACCGTATGGAGTTCTAGAAGAGGGACTAGTTTGTAATATATATTTTAGAAGTGATGGGGAAGGACTTTTAGTGCAATTATGACATAATCTAAATTCTGGAGGGACTAGTTTGCAAAAACTGAAAAGGTGGGAGTTTAAGTTGGGGAAAAACCCCATTCCTCTTGTAGATCACGATTTGGAGAGTGAGAGAAGGAGAGGAGGCGATTTTCAGGAGATTCAAGAGGAGAAGCTTGTGTTTAGCAAGATTTAAGTGGTTTACATCAATCAATTGAAGATTTGAGGTAAGAAATCTAATCTCCATGTTGGAAACTCACCATTTTGGGTAGATCAAGTTCAAATTCGGGTTTCATAGTTGGGGGAGATGAATTCTATGATCCCAAGGGTGTAGTTTATGAATTCTATTGATTATCTCTTTATAATTTGATGGTTTCATGCTTGGAGAATCATGTGGGATGCTTGTTGATTCACATGAACCCTAATATTTGGGGAAAAACCCATCAATGGGTGAAACCTAGATGATTGGATCAACTTGCATCTTAAATGTGTTCTATGAAAAGCTTAAGTGAGTTCCTAGTGATTTCAATCATTGGAAGAAGGATGATTGATCTAAGCTTATGAAGTAAATTGGGATTAGAACTTGGATGATTTCAGTCATTGGAAGAAGGATGATTGATCAATTGTTTGAATGGTATTGGATATTCCTTGATCTAAGCTTATGAAGTAAATTGGGATTAGAACTTGGATTTGATTCAATGGAGATGATATTGGATGATATGATTGGGCCAAATGATGTGTAATTTAAGTTGGAATAATGTCCTTTTGATATCTAGAAGTTGGAGTTGTTTTAGACCTTGATTTGGACCAAAATGAAGGAGAAAAGGACCAAAAATCGGAAGTTTCAGTGCTCGGAACACGGTCCGGGTTGGGGGAAACACGGCCCGTGTCAGGATGCCTAAAAACCCTCTGTTAGCAGAACACGGCCCAGGTTGTGTAGAACACGGCCCGTGTCAGCCTGGTCAGTCCTGAAACATTGGATTTTGAGCTTTAAATGTTGGGCTGTTGGTTCTAATGTTCAAGTATACTCTTAGGACATGTTTAACTAATATCTTACATTTATTAGGTGAAGTTAAATAGTCTTAGAATTATTAGTAATGTTGGATGCTATATCTTGTAGGGGAAGAGTAACTAAGGTTGAAGCAAAAGAGTGACATCTTCTTGGAACTTAAGGAAGGTGAGTTACCAGGAGTACACATCCCTCTTTTAACCTTGTGTTTTATTACCATGATCATGCATTACTTCTTATGTGCTACTTGTTGCATAAACCTTATGTGTGCATGGCATAAAAAGAGTCATTTCAAAGATGTTTCCAAATAAAGGTATTATTGAAGTTTTGAAAGATGTTTTGAGCATTCCTTTGTGCATTGCATTGCATATAGGATGGGGATTGACCATGAGATGCCTTGAGACCGAGTTTGACCCTTCTCTCAATTAAAGAGGGCGAGTATGAGTTTGACCCTTCTCTCAATTAAAGAGGGCGAGTATGTTTTGATGTGTACTCAGGTTATGGATAGGAGCTAGTGGCGAGGCGAGGACATTTAGAAGACCACGGAATGTGTGGCCATTTGGACCATGTTATGTTACGTGAATTATGACATTACCTCACTATAAGTTTGTTAAGATTTTAAATGATGTTTTGGGACCTATTTTCCGCAAATGATGATTAAATCTTAAACTAATATTCAAAACGTGATAAATAATGTTTTTATAATAATACCCTAGCGAGGGGTGTCACAATGTGAGTCGATTTCGAGGTAAAACTGAATTTAACTCATGAAGTTCGAATTTGCAGTTTTGGGGTTGGGTTAATGGGTTATCAGTTTCCAGTTTCAGCTCATGGGTTGGTGGATTTTGGGTTTGAAGAGTCATAAAATTCAAATTTTCATAAAGATCTGAAATGTTAAAACAAGTTATCATATTCAATATTCAAGCTTCATCAGATTCAAATTCTTATAGCCATAAAACACACACAGTCTAGAGTCTAGAGAATTCAGATTCAGATTCACAACCACAAAACATGCACAACCTATAATCCCATAACAATATAATATGTCGTCGGAAATCAACAACAATATATAATAATATGAATTTATTTGAAGTTTTAAGAGTCAGATTCAAATTAACAGAAACAAAACACATAATCACGATGCAAGTTACTAGGCTAAGGTTCTAACCTCCAAGTGTCCAAGGTTAAGTCACGATCCAAGACTCCAAGGTGACATAGACAATGCAGGTCCAATCTTTCATCAAATCGTTGACAAGGCAAGCCTCAAGGCTCGTTGACGAGGACTAACATTGTGTTCTCGAGTCTCATTTAAGAAGAGAAAGGGAGAGAAGTGGATGAAATTGAGAAAAAAAGAAAAAAATTAATGTTCCCGAGTTTTACAGTAACTAGTAAAAATAAAATTTAAATATAAACTTCATTTTTCCTCATTTCCACTCAGAAACGCATAAATCTCATTTTCTTTTGTTTATTTCTAACTCAAAAACACAAAAATATAACGTTTTTTTTCCCTATTCCTTCTTTTTTCTCATTCTTTTCTTTTCTCTTCTTTTCTTTCTTTTTCTCTCATTCTTCTCTTCTCTTCTTTTCTCTTCTTTATTTCTCTAAGGGAACCAAGCGTTTTCTTTCTCTGCTAAGGGAACCAAGCGTAAAGGCCTAAGGCAGGAAGGCAAAACACAAAAGGAGAATGTCTGGTTTCTATTTTTATTACAAAAAAATAATAAATAAACCTAGAATTAATATCTAAATATAGATAATAATATATAATTAATTGTTAGGTTCGGTTCAATATCCCTTCATTGGATCACCACTGGTAGCCGAACTAATTTCATTTTTTTTAAAACACCAACCCAAACCGTCAATTATTATGTATTGGGTTCGATTTTTCGAGCTCGATTTTATCGGAGATATTTTTTCAGTTTTTCTGTTCCCCGGATCGGTTTCTGCCCACCATTCGTAAATTGCAGAGCTTCTTCCTATAAAAAACGTAAGTCATCAGCCAAAACTTTTGTGTAACGGCATTCGGCACCATTACTCGCTTTGACACATAACCTAAACCTTAGTGTATATATAATCTAAGATCGAGGACCAAGAAAACAGAAACAACTACTATTGTCACGGCCACTTTTACACTTCGACTTTTGATAACTTGTACAAAAATAACAAATGACAAACTTTGAGAAACCTAAATTAAGTCCAAAATTGGAAGAATATTTTACAGAATAAAGTGTAACGTTTTGTTGTGAAAACAAAAGAGAGAAAAGCATCTTCGCTGTCCAAACGCTGAATTTTAAAAACAGATTGTGAGATTGGCGAATCCGGTTCAGAACCGGGTCCAAGGCCAAGCACCTAATCCCGACCCCTGCCCAATCCCCGTACTCTCCCCTACGTTGTGCACCGTCTATTTTCCTCATATTCTATTTTGAGATCTACATTATTTATCCGACTTTGATTTCACCATCTATGTAATAAAGCTCAGAACCAAAATGTCAACCACATCCAAATACACAATTCCATACATGATAAAAAGACTCATTCCATGAAACAACATACCAACCACACTCTACACAAACCCATGCCATCTATCTCTAATCCCCAATATATTATGTATCATTTACACACATATCCAATATCTATTTCTTAGTTTTAATGCTGTTAGTCCCGTTGACCGCTCCCGAAGACTCTTTACCTGCTTTTTTGGCCAGCTTTTCTTGAAGTGCCTTTGCATCCCTGCTCAAGGAAACCCCAAAAAATCAAACAATGTAAGAAAAAGTTTGATCAACTTTAAATATAAAAAAGAGAAAAGAAAGGACAAGCGATTCAAACCTCTCTCGTCTTTGTTCAGGAGTTAATCCATCAGTTTTAGGTGTTTTAGGTTTACCGCCAGCCCTTGCTTGAGCCCTTTCCCTGTCACGATCTCTCTGGTTTCCGCGTAATCTTCGAGTTAAGATTGAACAAACATATAAAATCGCATAATTTTACCTTAAAAACGACCTCATAAGCGTTCGAAGCTAAAAAAAATACTCTCAAAATCATTAAGATCGATGGTTCTGTACTACAATAATAAAAGAAGCCTAAGAAATCCTTTCATGATCCTGTAGATCGTTATTTGTTTGCTTGGATTTATCACAAAAATCAAAGAACACTTTCGTCAATTGGAAAAAACAACCGATGATATCCCAAAAACCGAAACTGGAGAAAAGAAACATATCAGGAAGGATATGAGACATAATTATCGATTTACGAACAGCCGAACCACAAGATCTAACAACACTCTGTTATCAGACCCTGTAAAATATTGTTTTCAAGAAAAAAGAAAATTAAACCCCATGAAGTTAAACGAAATTGATCGGTTCAACATCAACTAGAACAAATTAAACAGATCAACTGAATCCAAGAAAGAAAATCACCTAATCCGTGAACGTGCACCAGAGGATGAGAAAGGGATTGAACGATACTACGTCTATTGTTTCACACAGTTGAATCTGAGCGTGCAGGGCAATAAGAAGGGTATTTACATGTGCAGAGGAAGGATCGAGAAGCCGCGGGATAATTGGGAATTTTGGTAGTGTGTCACACGTCTATGGATCTTATCATGGGGTTTAGCAGTATTGATTAATGTATTATCACCCCGCTTCAAAATGTTCCTATTTTATTTTTACAGAGATATGTTTCTTTTATCCAAAATTATCTATGTTTTTTATTTCAAATATCATCTACGTTTTTTTAATTCTAAATTGACATATATATACGTTTCATTTACCCTTCATAACTATATTCGAAGGAATAATTCGACAGATATGATTTTTCAACATCGTTAAACAACATTTTGATTACAAATCTTCAGAAGAACAAAACAACCATTCAATATCTAATCATGCGAACATTCGAGAGTCACGTCACGAGATGCGAAAACTTCGTGATAATATTGCGAATATGATATGGGATGTAATAAATTTATTTTAAAATTTTGTAATATTTTATTTAGTATTTACTTTAATTTAATTTAATGTATTAATGTTTTTCTTATAATATTAGATTAATTTTGTGCATGTCTTTTTATGTCATTTTACGATTTCCAGCTAGTTTTATCAGTTAGTTTTTACCAAACGTCATTTACTATCAGCTAGTTTTTCAGCTCAGCTACTTTTTCAGTTAGTAACTAGTTTTCTAGCTACCGCTAGCTTTCAGTTAGCAGCTAGTTTTTCAGTTAGTCTACCAAACATAGCATTAGTTACCGAGACCAACCCCGATCATAACATTAGATTTAATATTTAGATAATGCTACTTGACGTTAAAAAATAGTATTATTCTAGTACAAAGTCTATTGTTATTTACAATTAAATCAAATTCTAACTATCTATTAAAAATTAATATTTTTATCTATATAATTCCATTAAAATTAAATTTTAATTTCCATTAACAATCTAACAAAAATTGGATTTTTAATAAAAAAATAATAATAATTTATAGTTATTTTACTTTATTATAATTTATTAAAAATATTAAAAACATTACTTTTATCTATAGTATCGATAATTCATATAATATTGAGAGTCTTCAAGATTCAAATAAAAATTTAGAAACAAATAATTAATAGTTAAAAATATGAAATTAAACTAGATTAGAAATAATGGATGAAATTAAACTTGGTGGCTCAATTCAGTTCCGATTGTTGGGTTTTTATGTCTTTTTGTAAGAGTATGAGGTGAAAAGCGGATAAACGAAATCACGAGAATGGGAGAGTGACTGAGTGAAATTAAGAAGTACATGAGAGAATGAAAAAACTAAAACCTAAGTCTTGAATTAGACGGAAAAGTTGTTAGTATATTATAAATGACTCAACCAGTGTTTTACTTTTATATTGGTTTTGGTATTGTGTTTGTCGAATTTATCCAAAGAATTAAGAAAACTTGTACATAAGTAAACGAGTCATGTTTGTGTCATCTCCAAGTTGAAAGTTTCAACCATAACCTTATTCGTTTAATAATCGTGTCATGTCAAGTAGGTCGAAATCTCTTACCCAAACCCGCTAATTTCGTGTCGGGTTAGCATGTTGTGTCAGTTTTTGCCACCTTTAAAAAAAATAAAAAGAAATTGTATTGACCTATTCCCAAGTTATAACAAATAAAAAGAAAATAAATATTTTATGTGTTCACGAGCTGAAAGAAATAAAATTCTTTTTATTTACAGTTAAGTCTTATTCTCAGTAGTCAACTTATTTCTCTCAAAATCCTTTATAATCAGAAGGAATGTTATGAAGGGAGATTATTCATTCTCTTCTCAACTCTACTTTCCAATTCATTACATTAAAAAACTTAGGAATGCCAAATATTTATTCATTTATTCTCGGTTTCATTCATTTCTCTCGTTAAGTTGGACTTAGGAACATAGTGCAAGTCTATCTTTTTTAGACAAGCTAAAAGGTTAATTCATAATTGAAAAGATAACTGATAGTTAATAAAAATGACGTTTGTTAGAATTTTAATTTAAATATTTAACAATTTTTTATGGTTATAAGTTTTTAATAATCTTTTATCCCAAACAATTGAGTTAGAATAAGAGGTATCCACTATGTTCATCCATCATACCACATCAGTTTCTTCTTTTTCCATTTCATCACTTTCATCCATAAACTCATAAAAATGGTCATGTTCTCGTCCCTCTCATCTCTCACATTTTTGTACAAATAAAGAAGCACAAAGTACTAGATGAATAATAAGTAAAGGGAGAGGGAATGGTGGGATGGCTATCTTGAAATGGGCTAAAGCCATTTGGTATCGGGACATTTGGGGTGGTGTTTCCGGTGATACCTCCTTGCCAAAGCCCTTTTCCGAGCAACATTGTCCACCCTTATAGTATTATCCATCCACCATATCTTGATTTGTCTACTTTTTACCCATCCAAAATTCTATCCTCTTACCCATTGGTGTAACCCCACAATTCCACCATTTTTTTATTGCTAGTGTAAAGTTTATGTCGAAGTTACCCATGTTTATTTGATTTCTCATATATTCTTCTTTATGGAGTTATCCAACTCCACCCACTGTCGGCCAAAAAACTACTCAGCGACGACCATCCCTTTTTTATCCTACCCATAATTTTTCTATAAATTAACTTTTTTAAAATCTATAATGAAGTAAACGAAAATACAACGGGGAGAAACGTAACCCACCAAGAAGATGATAGAAACGCATTAGAATACCAACCTTCTTGTGCTGTTTTTCATTTAGGAAGAAAAATAATTCATACTCATCCTTCTTTATCTCTTACTTGTATTTCAACTTAGCTAAATGCTAATAAGAGGAATGCGAATCGTTAAGGGTTCTTGCTCAAAATTATGAAACTAAGTTCATACTAAAAGTGTTTGTTCATTCTATCATCGGCTCATCTGAAATGGGAAATGTGAATTACAATGATCTTGTGCATTGTATGAAATAACCAATATGGTAATTTTGTTGGAATTTTAAGGAAAATATACAAGTTGGTGTATTTCCTTTATCCCACATTGGTGGGGGAGAGAAAGTTTTGTGGGTTTATAACATCATTCCTTCTAAGCTGTCAAAGGCTTTAATAGGTTGAGGGACGAGCTAGGCCCACGTACATCGGGCCGTGGATGCGTGATTCGGCGCACATTGCACGTCGCTGAGAGCTGATGAGCTTTTATTTTTATGAGGTCAACTGGTACACACGCCGTGGAGTGGCGCGATTAGGCGCACTTTGCACGTCGTTGGGAGCTGATGAGCTTTTATTTTTAATGAGGTCAACTGGTACACACGCCTCATAGGTCGAGGTACGCACGTCGCGTAGGGCAACGGGCCTCGCCGCGCGCCTCTGCTGGTTCGAAAATCAGGATAAGTCTATCAGATCCGATTTTTGATAAGATTTTATCCAGAATTTGAATCTTTTTCAAATTCAAATCAGTTGTTATCTGATAATTTCGGACCCCTATAAATAGAGCCTCTGGGGTCTCGTTTATACACACCTCAATTTTCTGCTCTCCCTCTCTCTCTGTGTGTGGTTTCCAAGTATTCGCTTTGCGTTTATCTGTTCTTCCATAGCTGTTGGAACGAACGATATTCTGCATTAAATCCTGGGGTTTTACGCTGAAGCTTACAGCCGACGAGCGCCGTAAAAACTTTTAAGGACATGAGACAATCCGTGCAGTCTCAAGGACACTAATCAACGATCTTCAGGTTGGTTTTAATATTTTGTCTCGTATTTTATTTCGTCCGATAACGGGACAGTCTCCTTCTACCTTTCTATAGTCAGATCTGGTCGCGTAGGATCAAATCTGATTTCTGGACGAAATTGGGTAATATAATAATAATTGAATTTATTATTAGCAACTAATCGGTACATAATTCTCAATATTATTTATCGATCTGTCTGCTTTGTTTTTTCCCATTATTCGGAATTAGTTTGTGATACTAATTTCCGGATTGTTTGTCTGAAAATACAACAAATTTTGTGGGATTTTTCACTTGCATCGTGATTATTGTTGGATAGAAAAACAATTTTATGCTTAAAAATAAAATTTCCTGTTTTTTGGTAGCAATGTTTGAGTGTTTTGATTCAACGGATCAAGCATTTATCAATTTTCTTAATCTACTACCGTGAGAATTTAATTTCATGATTTGTAGCATGTCCATCGTTTTATTTTGGAACCATTTCAATAGTTTAGCATTGCTGGCAAGTTGATAACTGATTTGTGGTATGTGTGGATCGTCTTTCAGAAAAGGCTAAAAAGATTGAGGAATGTATTTGTTGTAAGATAGAGTTAGTTTGATGTGGCAGGTCAAGTGATTACACACCTTTGGTAATCTAAATATACCTATTCTTTATTTTGTATGTTGAAGTTATGAGTTTGGTCTAATTTTATTTTTAGAATAAGTTTTGTAAATAATGGACAATATGAAGATTCCGTTGTACACCTGAAGGTATAAACCTTCTAAAACCACACTGGAAAAAATATTTCCAATATTTAATTTAGAAAGACACTTATAATTGCAGATATTGTTAGAATATGTTTTTTGAAGTTGTTTAAAAGATGCTACAGATGCTTTTCTATTTCTGAACTTCGTTTACTTCATGTACATCAAAGGCTTGATTATGTCCTTTGTTTCTTCCAAGGAATAATGGTCAGTTAAGTTTTCGTATCATTCGATATCACTAAAAATTTCCATTAATTGCCTTTTTCAATTGTATTATCTGAATGTGGTTCACAATCACATTTTGTTATTTTCTTGGTGAAGAGCACTTTAGAAAGAATAAAAAGTGTCCAACCCTTAAATTGTGTATACTAGTGATTAAGTAAATAAATAACGAATGGATGAATCCCATATTAATTGGTAAGGAAATATTGTATACTAGACGTCTTCACGCGCGTTGCGCATGAATATAATTATGCGGTTAAAATAGATGGGAGTAGAAGTTTAGATAAGTGATAGAGTGAAAGATTTGGATATCGAGGTACAAACCTAGTTGTATCTGGAAAACCCATTTGCCAAAATGTTGTTTAATCTTGAGTGTTGTAGCTCTCGAAAGTCTAACATAAACGAAAATCAGATTTGCACCTGGGGTGGTTTGTTTGTTGAAATCGATCAACGATGTCATTATCAAGAAGTTATAACATATATATTTTTGTTAATGGAACTGAGCAAATAGAGATGAGCAAACAGTTAGTAAATATCTAAACTTAAATGTAGAGTAATGGACTTTTTAATAATATAAACTAAATTATATTGGGAGACCCAAAATTTTATGTTTCTGTGAGATTGGGATAAAAGTTTGCATCTAAATATACCAAAAATTAAACGATATGAATGAGTTATTCTAATTTATATCAAGTTTTATGTATTGAAGGTTATAATAAAAATGATAAATTAAGGTATCCATATTGATTAATTTAATAATTAAAAAGACAAGATAAACAATAATAATATCAAAATGGTGAACTTGTTGATTTGTTCTTGTAGTGGTGAGATCCCAAAAACTCATGATGTAAGCATATCAAGCCCTTACAAAAATAAAAAAGACATGAAGTAAATTGTTTTTGAATGAGCCTATATATATTAGTATACGTCATCTCAATAGTGGAGTTGTCAAAATTGTTAGTAAAAATGAAATCTTATCATGTGACTCAACATATATAACCTTAAACTACATTAATGTAATGTAATGAACAATTATTATTTGTATTGAAGATTTATTAATATTATAACTCTTAAAATTCCTAGTAATGGTTATATAACATTAAACAACTTCAACTCAAAAGTCTTTTTAGTTATGTCACATAATTTATATTTATTTGAATTATTATATATGATTGACATGAAAAGTTTGAATGTAATAAAAATTATTTAATTGTATTAAAGTTTTATTTAAATACTATAACTCTTCAAATTCCATGTAATAGTTATATATCATTACCATTATATACCAATATTTTTTTACTTATCACACTTAATATACGTTTATGAGACTTAATTTAGTTTACTTAATCAATTTAAGTAATTTATTTTAATTGAAATAGTACTTGCAATTTTTTAGACGATTTATTTTATATGTTAACATTACAAATTTGTTTAAGTAAGATGCACACATTCTAACTTTAAAAAATTATACCAAATGAGATTGAAAATAAAAACAGATACATTATTTAAGTATTTTAAAATTATACCCTAAAAATGTACTATTATATAAGTTGTCTGAAAGTAAATTCAATAAAGTACTAAACATATTTACTTTGTTCTTGTTTTATTAAAGTGATTAGTTGTTATTGTGAAGTTTAAGAATCAAATGCGAATTAGAAATTAAAAATTTGGAACAAAAAGTTTCAATGTTAGAAATAATTAATTAATTTAGTTTTGTCTTAGATTTAGTTCGATTTCATATTCTTTTCTTGAATTTTAAAATATAAAAAAACTAAATTAAGAATTGAAATTGTCAACCTCTAATTTGTTATTAGTAACGAACGTTAAATGATAAGTGCTTTTGACTTTTGATCACTCATAGGTCCCAATGTGAGTTATCTTATAATCAAGGGTAGTGACATATTAATTGTGTGCTTCTAATAATGTTATTTTTTCATACTCACGCCAATTTAAGGGAATTCTTAATTATTTATTAGGAACATGATCCTCCTACAAAAAAAAAATCATAATCGGCGGGCATGAAATCGTGAACAGTTATTTATTTGTTCAAGTAGAACTATTGTTCAAGCAAAACTATCTTAAATTGAACGGCTTTTTTGTAGTTATTTGTCTAAAAATATTTATACATAAATGAGAAAACTTACAATATTAATAACAAAATTAGGGGATCAATTATATTGATATCTTAATGAAAAAACAATACAACGAAAATCAATTAACTTGTAATGCAAAACATCATCGTATCACTCTATATAAGAGTTATATAGATATAGATTTGGAAAGATAAGAAAAACAAATGAGACTAACTAAGCATGAGAAATAAGATTCTTATTCATGTTTGAAATACTTAAATTCTCTAAGCATATTAAATTCCTTCATTTTATCAATGCAGATTCTTCAAAAGTGACAGTGAGACATTCGTAGAGACACGTCACCATGTTTTAAACCAATGGAAAGTTCGAACATTCAAATATTTGATATCCACAAAAAAGATCATATCTCACAACATATTTCATCATTGAACTATTTCTTTTACAAATGAGATGACTACGACATTGTACGAAACTTCCATGCATTCTACAAAAAGAAATTGGAAAGAGAATAAAAGGAATTAAGAGTATGCTTAAAAGGAATTAAGAGTAACTAAGCATGGAAACTGATGTTTTTAAGACTAACCAAGCATGAAAAATGATGTTCTTATATAGCCAAAACATTTCATTAATCAAACCATTAAGTAGAATAAGTTGAAGAGATGAGGGAGTTTCAAATGAATATGGTGCAAGATAGAGACATATCTTTAGCCACATTAATTTGGATAACCTCTATTATAAGAGTTACTAGGCGTATTCCCGTGCGTTGTGCATGAGTAAATTAATATAGTAAAAATATATTGACCGACCAAATATAAACATAAACACTTTTTATTTAATCAAAACATGCAAAACTAAAAATAAATCAATCATATGACATATATATCAATAGTAATTTTTCATTCAAACATCCAACAAAAAAACATAATCACCTTTTTATAGTCAATTATCATGGATGGTCCAACATTAAAAATATATGGAAATCTATTTACATAAATTATCTCAAAATTTAAAATAAAACATACTAATAACACCATAAGTTAATTGAGAAATTAAGTATAATATATTAATAATCCAAAAAGTCTATCATTAAGATGATGATATTTTATATCTAATAAATTAGTTAATGTTGAAAGTTGAATAGTTAGGAGTTTCATATCAATATAATGAAAGTAAAAATGCTTCAATAAATATAAGAAAGAATTATAAATCATTTATCGCAATCAATATTTTGTATCAATAATAAAGTTTTTAACTAAAAGTCAAACAAAAATAATATAATAATGTATTTTAAGTCAAGTGTATATGGACAATCTAACATTAAAAAATATATCGCAACACATTGACATGAATTATAATACACACATTATGTTTTGTGAATATATTATATAGATCGTTTCTTCATAAAACGTGTAGGTAAAATAAATATAATTTAGTAATTTTTTGATATACAATTTTAATCGATAAATTTTCTTTGATGAGATTTGAAAATTTGTATGACTAAAATCATACTTTAGTTAAATTAACATATATAATATTTCAAATTCTCTTTCTAAAATAAAAAAGAATGAAATGTAAATAGAAAAACTAATAAAACTAATATAAATATAATATTAATTACAACTTATAACCAAAACCTAAAATAAATATGCTTTAAATAAAATAATTTTTGATATAATTTGTAGTTGCATAAGAAATATGTAAATATGCTTTAATAAAATTTTATTTTCGTCAGTTTCATTCCTTAATTAAATTTCCTTAAAAAAATAATTTCTAGTCAAATTTCATTTTTGTTAAATCTTACCAACTAAAAGTTTTAGGATGCTTTACTACTAAAGTTTTTTTCTTGCATTTATGCAAAGTTATTTTTAACACTTTGAATGTTTAACTTATTACATGACAATAATGTCACAACTTTATATAATTTTCTTTGTCAGATAATATTAATATTAAAAAGATTCTACAAACCAAATGACAACTAAATACTTTATCAAACAACATAAGCTTACTTATTCAAACAATATAAAACCATTTATTGATGAATATCGATTAGAAAATACTATATATATATATATATATATATATATATATATATATATATATATATATATATATATATATATATATATATATATATATATATATATATATAATACATAATTGCGGATGAACTATAGACTCTCGAATCACTAAAAATTACTAATTACAATGAATAATCAATCTATTATATATCTTTCTATCCTTATGTTGCGATAGAACCAATATGCACTTTCTTTCTTGTTTCGAAACTTGTAATTTGCTTTGGCATCTTCACGTTTCTTCTTCCTAATATAATATAAACATATGTGCCTTTAAAATATGTGCTCTCAACCATGTAGTTTTTCTCTTTCCTTGCGACTTGTAATCTGTTATAGGTTCTTCGTGTTTCTCCTTTGTAATTATAGGTTCACAATACTCTCTAGATCACAAAGATATCAATCAAACAATAAGAACACAAGGATATTTAAACTTTAATGCACTCTTGATTAAACCAAGACTAGTACATAAGTTTGTGGTTGCCAAGAACACTCAATAATTCTCTCTATACTTAGCACCAATTCCGAGACAACCAACCTGGCTAATGGATGCTATTTTAGCCTTAAATACTCTAAGCCTAAACCCTAATAACCATAGCCCATAGACCTATCCACAAGCCCAAAATAGGCGTAGACCAAAGGACCAAAACCGAACAACCTAAGGTTGTTCGATACCCACCGAATTTCCAATAAAAACCTATAACTATAATATTTTACAATTTTAGTCCTAATAAATAAAAGATTAAACCAAACTAAAATTAATTCTCAACAATCTCCCCCTTGGTTTAATGCTTTCATTTATCTTCAGGCTTCACTTGGACTTCAGTTGAACACTGTAGAAAATTTTCAACAATCTCTCCCTCAAATGGACAATCTCCTCCTTAGCAGGAATACCTTCCTCTTAACAGGTGACAGGTATAGATGTTGATAAAAATTCAGCACAGCTGCAGTGACAACTCTATCTTCGATGCAGGTTGTCTTCAGATTTGGATTGGTAAGCTCCTTAGGCATTAGAATATGTCTAGAGTCAGCACCTCAAACTTTTGATTTGACTTTGACTTTGACTGGAATCCGACTCTACATCTCTTCATTTGATCACTTCAGGTGTTAATCTAGTAACAAGTTGACTGAAGAGGAATTCAAACAACTTCTCACTTGGAGTTCAGCTTCACCTTCTTCGGGAACAAATCTTCGTGTCGAAATTCTTGAACGTTGCATTTGACTGGCGCTTCTCGATACATTTCATTGACAGCAAATCCTGTGGGTCACAGAGTTAGTAACTCTCACCACAGTTGTTCAAGGATTCATCCTTGGCTCAGAATGAGACTTCTCGCAGTATCTGTGTGAACCTGGGGGAACGCACTGCGATTTTTTGAGTATTAGAGAACTACTCGTGGCAGTTTTGGATTAGGCCCCTGCATATCCTTGATCAAAGATCTCAATGTAGTTGACAAGTCAACAAGTTGACTTGGTTCTTGGCAAGACGTTCAATGGTATCCAAACTCTGCAGAGTGTACCATCCTAGTGCCAATTTTGAATCGGTAAAGTTGTTGGGGTCTCACAGCTATTGTGGTAAACAACAACGATCACTGACCCAGAGTTTCGATATTTCATCAATGTGAGGTAATATCACATTGAGTCACGAACATCTTGTTTAGAAGAAGTTTTAGGTCAAGAGTAGTATGAGCGTGTAATATGTCTTGGTTACTAGACATACCCATCGACTAGACTTTCGAATTGTCATCAGTGTATGGTTTATTACACTGAATCATCAAACTCTTGATTTAGAAGCTTTGTATGTAAGAAAGGTTGTTGATGCCTCGCATCTACTACTGGTGTTGTAGTAGAGATCACTGACATAGAGTGTCGAAATATCATCACCACTTGGTTTAAAAAGGTGAGTCGTCTGTTTCTTGCAACAGAAAGTTAGAGGTGGTTGAAAATGGATTGGTGCGTGTGATAGACTACAATATGCAGTCTAACCATCGACACAGACTTTTTAACTCTCGACTTTGAGTGGTTTCTCTCAAAGTGTCTAGAAGTTGGTGTTACACAAGAAAAAGTTTAGATTGGTTAAGAAGTGGTTGTCAGTGCTTCACACTCATTGAGGTGTACCAATGAGGATCACAAACACTTAAAAGTTACCTCAGCGGTGAGTGGTATTAACTTGGTGCGTCGTCGCTAGGTAATACTGTTTTTGGATTTTTAATTTTTAAGGAAAGATATGAAAATTATAAAAAAAATCTAAAAAACTTTTTGTCTTTTTAAGTTTTGTAATTTTTGTTTTGTTTTCCTTGATACCAATTGGAACTATTCATAATTTTCTGAAAGGAAAGATATGGAAATTATAAAAAATATGAAAATATTTTTGTATTTTTAAATTTTCTGATTTTTTTTTTGTTTTCGAAAGGTCTTGAAGAAACCTTGGACTAAGTCAAATTTTTGTTTTTCTTCACCCCCTAAATTTGTGCATGGGAAGAATAGCGGAAATAAAACATGTACAAATTTTAACTAAACAAAAATAAAGTAAGAAAATATTTATAGAACTGATTTAATAATCAGTGAAACGTATCATTTTCAGCATCTCGACTAGCAGATTGAATCGAGCTTTTGCAACAGGTTTTGTGAATAAGTCCGCCACATTATTATCAGTGTGGACTTTTTCCAAATGGATCAATTTTCGCTCGAAGCAATCTCTGATAAAATGAATTTTAATATTAATGTGCGTAGTCTTAGAATGCTGGACAGGATTTTTCACAATTTGGATAGCAGCTTCATTGTCACAGAAGATTGGAGTGTCAAGAAAGTTCATACCATAATCAAGGAGCTGATGCTGCATCCAAATGCCTTGAGAACAGCAGGCCGAGGCAGCAACATACTCAGCTTCAGCTGTAGACGTTGACGTGGTCTGTTGTTTTCTGCATTGCCATGAGATCAGTCTATCTCCTAGAAACTGACATCCAGCACTGATAGACTTTCTGTCAATTTCACACACTCCATAGTTGCTATCTGAAAAAGCGTAAAGATCAAATTCACGGTTCTTTGGATACCAGAGACCAAATTTTGGTCTCCCTTTAAGGTATCTAAAGATCCGTTTGACAGCATCAAGATGAGAAGGTTTATGATTAGCCTGATAGCGAGCACACTGGCAGACTGCAAAAATAATATCCGGCCTGCTAGCAGTCAGATACATCAGCGAATCGATCATCGAACGATAGTAGGTTTGATCGACATATTGGTCGTCTGAGTCTGAAGATAGCAGAGGTCGCTCAACCATTGGAGTGTTAGCCTCTTTCGTATCCTTGAAACCAAACCTTGCAAGAATATCCTCCACATACTTCGCTTGATGAAGCAGGATACCCGTTGAACTTTGCTTCACTTGAAACCCGAGAAACATCGTCATCTCTCCCAACGAACTCATCTCAAATCTTTTCTTCATCACCATCTCAAACTCCTTGCACAGAACATCGCTTGTTGAACCAAAGATGATGTCATCCACATAGATCTGGACAACAATTTGATCATCATCTTGGCGCTTGATGAACAAAGTCTGATCAATACTGCCGCAAGTATAACCGTGCTGTAGCAAATGTTCCGTCAAAGTAGCATACCAAGCACGAGGGGCTTGATGCAGACCATAGAGGGCTTTATCAAGCTTGTAGACATGATTTGGAAACTTGGAGTTGACGAAACCAGGAGGTTGATCAACATATTCCTCTTTCACCTCACCGTACAAGAAATCCGTCTTGACGTCCATTTGGTAGACGGTAAAGTTCATGTAAGAAGCGTAGGCAAGGAAGATCCGAATCGCTTCAAGACGTGCCATAAGAGCATAAACTTCTGTGTAATCAAGTCCTTCTATTTGTCTAAAGCCTCGAACCACTAGGCGTGCCTTGTTTCGCACAATCACTCCCGAATCATCTTGCTTGTTGCGAAATACCCATCTCGTATCCAAAGCCTTTTTGCCTTCGGGTAGTTCCACCAATTGCCAGACATTCAACTTCTCAAACTGGTTCAGCTCTTCATGCATTGCATCCACCCAACTTGGTTCATTGAGTGCCATCTCTATGTTTCTCGGCTCAATTTGAGAAACGAAGCACGAATAGAGACACTCGTTGACTTGACCACTTTGGCTTCTGCTTAAAACACCATCATCCAGAGGGCCAATAACATTGTCGATTGGATGGTCCGTTGAATTCTTGAAGGGACTTCATATTGGAGCGAAGCAGTGGAGACCGGAATATTAGTTATATTCTCAACCCTATCTGAGCCTGAAGTACCTCTATCAGAATCTCTGAAGTTGTGAGAGGTACTTGTAATGTACTCATCAGGAATTCTTTCAGGAAAGAGAGAATCCATGAGAGTAGAGTCAAAAAGATTAGCAACATCAGGTTGAATAACATCTTCAGGGGTAGTTGATTGTTTAACAACTGGAGTATCGCCAATAACTTGGGATGAGCCATCATGAGCATCCTCAGTTATAAAAGTAGACACACGAGATGCATCGTCATCATGAACAGGATCTTCAAGAAAGACTGACGGAGTGATAAGATCAGGAACAATCTCTTCAACATCATCAGAGTTAGTTCCACTGGGCCAGGTGTGTGCCTGAAATAACATCAAAAAGCACATAGAAAGGTTTAAACAGTTCAGCATAATCAAACAACCAGTCAGGTCCAACACGGGCATCAGTTGGATTCTCTTTTAGCCAACGAACATCAAATGATTCCACGATTTGCTTTGTCGCCTTGTTGTACACTCAATACGCGGTTTTATTCGCATATCCAACGAAGTAACAATCATCCGCCTTGGAGTTGAACTTCGGAGTAGCTTCAAGATGAAGAAGAGTGCAAGGGCAGCCAAAGGTACGGAAATGTGAAACATTTGGCTTGTGACCATAAAGAATCTCGTAAGGTGTCTTCATTTGAGGTTTGTTGATGATGACCCGATTCTGAACATAGCAGACTGTGTTGATGGCTTCAGCCCAAAAAATCACCGGCAGTTTAGAATCGCACAGCATGGTACGCACATCATCAATAAGAGTTCTGTACCATCGCTCAGCAACACCATTATGTTGCGGAGTACGAGCAGCACTATACTGACGCATGATACCTTTATCTACACAAAACTTGTTTAGAACTGCATTCTTGAATTTCGTTCCATTGTCGCATCTGATGGCTTTCAGCTTCTGATTCGTCTGATTTTCGATGAACTTGATGAATCTAATGACCAGATCTGCTGTTTCACTCTTGTTCTTTAAGAAGAAAACCCATGTAAAACGTGAGTAATCATAAATAATAACTAAACAGTAAGAACTGCGATTAAGAATGAGAACATTGATCGAGCCAAATATCTCCATGTGAATCAGTCGAAGAATCGAATCAATGGAATTGATCTGCTTAGGCTTATGTGACTTTCTGTGATGTTTGCCTTGAGCACAGGCAACACATTTCTCGAATGTAATGAAGTCCTTGATTGGAAGTCCTGCAACCATGTTTATATAGAATTTTATTTGGGAAGAGACAAAACAATTGTCTTTTAAGCACTTTATTACAATGATACGATATTATTACAAACAATTAATTATTGAAATATTTACATGAGCATCATTAACTAATAAGGAGGACATGCATGTATTTCTTTAGACACTTCCTTTATCTATAAAAATATATTAGGAAACGAAATAAAATGTATATAATTGAAGAGATTGTGGAGTATGAATACTTTACTATTTTTCTATAATAACTTATTTTGTAAAGTTTAGGTTTTTAGAACAACGAGACTTAACCCTCAACCTCTTGAATGATGAGCATCACATCATAGTGTCATGCCTCTCCGTTTGTTGTTTTTGGGTTTAATAAAACGTATAGTATGTTTATGTGTGTTGCCAATTTGATTATGTGATATTTAATCATTAAAATAAAACAATTATTAATAATAAGTAAGGTTGCAGTTTAGATGTTTTGGCAATCGTGATTATTAAAAAAATAAATTTTAAAAGATACAATAAGTTCTTATAAACGTTTGATTTTGACAATGTGTTATTTTTTTCAATTAAGTCATTAAATTTTCAATTTTTCTCAATTAAGTCACCAGAACTAGTAGAAAATAGGCATTTATTTAATGATACACGAACTATGATACACACTAATTTTATGACATACACAAATGTATGCCATACAAATATCATACTTTTTAAAACATTAATGGTTTACGACATCCATTATTGTATGTCGTAAACCCGTGTCATCTTTTCTGACATTCACGACAAACACAAATATGTGTCATCTTTTAATGTCATAAATAAAGAAAAAACACGGAGTACATTTCTATGTCATTTTATAAAACGTGTGCCGTCTTAACTTATTCCCCTTTTATGTCCCTACCTAGATAGCCAATCTCAATTCCTCACAATCTATCACGTTTCTCGTAGAGTACTCAAACGATACCACAATGACACGATTGATTGAAACAATCAGAACCGTGGAGTAGGCCCGATGATTAGCTGATTTGATCAATATTTAAGAGTGAAGACTGAAAAATCGAGGTTGTGTTGGGAGTCACAGTGAAACACAATTCATCATGCTTCACTCTTGAATCTTGATCAATCACAATTAAGCACTCTTCACTATTGAATATTGATAAATCAGTCGTGGTCTCGTGGACAGAATACGATTATTTGAACAAAAATTTAGAAAAAAAATTATTGATTATTTATAGAAAAGGACAAGAAAACGTCAATTACTTACGTATTTGATATTTTAGCCGGTTTGAATTGTAGATGATAATATTCTAAGAGTCCCTATATTCCAGCTCATTAACGATAAAGTCATTTTTTAAACAAAAAGGACCGAGAGTAGTTCTTGATTGAGTTCTTTATTTATGAAACAACTATATTTTGAAACTGACACGCCTAGGTCGTCGTGCGGTAAAAAATAAGAAAATACCTAACACTTACTAATATAGCGGTAGTCAGGGTCGATCCACAAGAGTTACGTGGTTGAGACAGGTGACAGATTATCAACTGTAGTGTCACTCTATAGTCAGAGGATCTAGTTCCTAACTTTTGCCAAACAATCCCAAAGATCATAAACTAAAACAATTCCAAACAAGCATTCACTAAACTAAAGTCCAAACCAATAACTAACCCTAATTGGTCACTGAAATCAGAAATGAATTTCAGAACAATCAAGATCAAACCAACATCCAATCACAATCAAGCATCTAATAATTCATTCCAAAGCATAAAATATCGAAAAGAAGCAATTACTAGTAACCAAATGATTCATTAACCAAAAACTCAGATCCACTGATACAAAACAGTAACCAAAATATCCAAAACAGAAACTAAGACTAAGTATCAATGGTTGTCACTCCCAATTACACTAGCCAAATGCTACTAACTATCAAACTAATTGAGAATTAAAGAAAAATAAACACAAATACCAAATATGGCTGCTGAAAGTTGAATCTCGGAGTCAAAGAGGCTTTGGGAGTCGTTCTTATGCCAGGTCTTTGCTGCTTTTTTTTGACCTAAAACGCTCTATTTATAGTTGCAAAATATAAGTGACCGCGCCACGCACATATGAATTCCGCTGCACGCGTATGGGTTTATCCCCGTTTTTTCGGCATTTGAATGTTCTCCACCGCCTCATCGCTGAGTCACCGCGTCGCGTGTTTGTATACTCCGCGGCGCGCGTGCGAATTCGCCTGATATTTCCTTGATCTTCAAACTTGTTCCAAATTGTACGCTTTTGGTCCCTGTTTTCATTGTTTCTTTCCAAACAAGTGCTGACACGAAAAGTGAGAATACCACGATATATATGATATAAATTCACTAAGAATAGGGCTCAACAACGACTAAAATATTTGATAATACTAGGCGTTGTTAGTAACTTTATAATCGATGTTTTTTTTTCTTTTAAAAGTAATTGTTTTTGCATCTATCCAATTGAGAATTAATGCTTATAGTACGACAATGTCTGTCAGACAGAGCGAATGCAATAATATAACAATGAAATAATACAAATATTACAATAAGATCATACATTATGCTAAACAAAAATAATACAGTAAGACAATATTATTGTCAGAAATAGAGAATATAATAAGGAAACAACCTAGAGAATAAAGTAATACTATGATAAGATTATACCCTAAGCCAAATAGAGTAAATACAATAATAATACAATAACATAGTACTCACTCTCATACGCCTGCTATAAAATCATGGCTTTATTACTAGTGAGTCAAGAACATAAGTACTTCTCTAAATTTCATCATCTAAAATGTCAAATGTGTAAATGATTGTCGGCAAATTGTGATTTATGTAAATAATTTTTGGTTTTTTGTCCTAGTATGTTATCTTTTTTTTACATAATCGTTAATGAGTCGAAAGCATACAGACTTTTATGAAGAATACCTGGCATAACCATGTGTCTTATCACTTGGTGTATCAACATTTTAAGTTGGCATTGGTTTGACCCCTTGCGACCGTGGCGGTTGAAAATGTTTTTTGGGAATGGAACTTGTGAAATCAAATTTGAGAATATGTGATGATTTTTTTTTTCTTTTGTTTCTCTAATTTTTGTCTTTGAAAAAATAATACGTAGCAAAGGTTACATATTAAGTTGTTAATTGTTCGTGAAGAAAATAACTCGTATAGTCCAATTACAGTATTTAATTGAACATTTTCTTGTATTTTAATATTCTTTGTTACCAATATTCGAAACCACTTTTACTTTATCCAAAAACAATATGCAATTGCATATTCTTGTGCCCCTACCTATCCAATTTTCTATCATCCTCTAGTGTTATCAATTATATCTTCCATGAACTAAAAATATCATATTATGTGTCTAATATTTATTAGGTGATAGGATAGCATCACGAAAAGACAGCCAAATCACATAATCTTATGACAAGATACTCCAATTTAAAGTTTGCTATGTTTTGTAAATTGAATTAGAACCCTAATTCATCATTATATTATGAGTTAGATCACAATTAGTACGATTACAATCAATGTTGTTATAGATTTCTCAATCTAATCATTTGGCGCGACCTTTTGCTTTCCGTTTTTAGAAACGAAGGTTTAAGAGTTGAACACACAACGCCTCTTAAAAAGTCTCAACGTATTAAAAACCTCACACAATGATAACTTTGTAATGTCTGATTTTCAAAAGTCGACATGTTATGATTTATTATTTGATTGAGATTTATTTTCAAAACAAACATGCCATTAAGAAAAAGAAAATGGCAAAAGGCATAAAGTCTGTCTCAAAAGAGATAGTAATATTTAATTTTGTATATTGAAAATACAACAAATTTAAAGAAAGAAAGTTCCATTTATGGCATTTGAGTTTTAAGGGCATTTAGGCAGTCCTTCCTGGGGTTTTAAGTCTCTATAGCATGGACACTCGTCTTTGTTTCCAATAGTACCGGAGGGAACACATAAACACTTTCCACAACAGTCTTGGCATACATCCATGCAATGGCTACGATGGTGTGTTGCAGAACAACGAATTGAACAAGCGAAAGGGCATTCTACAAAAAAGTATATATAAATATATTTTATTTGATTAATGATAATAATGGAAAATATTTTGGTAACAAAAGGTTAAATCATTTACGTTCGATTGGTACAGAACCTTCACCCCCGGCCAGCAAAACAAAAAGTAATGTAAATTTAGAAATTATACGAGACACATTAACAACAAAAATTATAATTATCATGTGCACACACTTACAATTGAGAGTTCTATAATTGTCATGGATCCAACAAGGAACACGAAGAAATTAAGTTGAAATCTTCCCATTTTTTAGTCACTATACAAAATTCAACAAACTAATATCCTGTATTTATATTGTTTCTGTGATGTTTTATAAAAGTTTGTTCCGTAAACCATGTTTATATAGAATTTTATTTGGGAAGAGACAAAACAGTTGTCTTTTAAGCACTTTATTACAATGATATGATATTATTACAAATAATTAATTATTGAAATATTTACATGAGCATCATTAACTAATAAGGAGGATATGCATGTATTTCTTTAGACACTTCCTTTATCTGTAAAAATATATTAGGAAACGAAACAAAATGTATATAATTGAAGAGATTGTGGAGTATGAATACTTTACTATTTTTCTATAATAACTTATTTTGTAAAGTTTAGGTTTTTAGAACAACAAGACTTAACCCTCAACCTCTTGAATGATGAGCATCAGATCATAGTGTCATGCCTCTCCGTTTGTTGTTTTTGGGTTTAATAAAACTTATAGTATGTTTATGTGTGTTGCCAAATTGATTATGTGATATTTAATCATTAAAATAAAACAATTATTAGTAATAAGTAAGGTTGCAGTTTAGATGTTTTGGCAATCGTGATTATTAAAAAAATAAATTTTAAAACATACAATAAGTTCTTATAAACGTTTGATTTTGACATGGTGTTATGTTTTTTTCAATTAAGTTATTAAATTTTCTATTTTTCTCAATTAAGTCACAAGCACTAGTAGAAAATAGGCATTTGTTTAATGACACACGAACTATGATACACACTAATTTTATGACATACACAAATGTATGCCATAAAAATATCATACTTTTTAAAACCTTAATGATTTACGACATCCATTATTGTATGTCGTAAACCCGTGTCATCTTTTCTGACATTCACGACACGCACAAATATGTGTCATCTTTTGATGTCATAAATAAAGAAAAAACACGGAGTACATTTCTATGTCATTTTATAAAACGTGTGTCGTCTTAACTTATTCCCCTTTTATGTCCCTACCTAGATAGTCAATCTCAACTCTTCACAATCTATAACGTTTCTCGTAGAGTACTCAAACGATACCACAACGACACGACTGATTGAAACAATCAGAACCGTGGAGTAGGCCCGGTGATTAGCTGATTTGATCAATATTGAAGAGTGAAGACTCAACAATCGAGGTTGTGTTGGGAGTCACAGTGAAACACAATTCATCATGCTTCACTCTTGAATCTTGATCAATCACAATTAAGCACTCTTCACTATTGAATAATGATCAATCAGTCGGGGTCTCGTGGACAGAATACGATTATTTGAACAAAAAGTTAGAAAAAAAATTGTTGATTATTTATAGAAAAGCACAAGAAAACGTGAATTACTTACGTATTTGAGCTTTTAGCCGGTTTGAATTGTAGATGATAATATTCTAAGAGTCCCTATATTCCAGCTCATTAACGATAAAATCATTTTTTAAACAAAAAGGACCGAGAGTAGTTCTTGATTGAGTTCTTTATTTATGAAACAACTATATTTTGTAACTTTATAATCGATGTTTTTTTTTCTTTTAAAAGTAATTGTTTTTGCATCTATCCAATTGAGAATTAATGCTTATAGTACGACAATATCTGTCAGACAGAGCAAATGCAATAATATTACAATAAAATAATACAAATATTACAATAAGACCATACATTATGCTAAACAAAAATAATACAGTACGACAATATTATTGTCAGAAATAGAGAATATAATAAGGAAACAACCTAGAGAATAGAGTAATACTATGATAAGATTATACCCTAAGCCAAATAGAGTAAATACAATAATAATACAATAACATAGTACCCACTCTCATACGTCTGCTAAAAAATCATGGCTTTATTACTAGTGAGTCAAGAACATAGGTACTTCTCTAAATTTCATCATCTAAAATGTCAAATGTGTAAATGATTCTCGGCAAATTGTGATTTATGTAAATAATTTTTGGTTTTTTGTCCTAGTATGTTAACTTTTTTTACTTAATCGTTAATGAGCCGAAAGCATACAGACTTTTATGAAGAATACCTGGCATAACCATATGTCTTATAACTTGGTGTATCAACATTTTAAGTTGGCATTGGTTTGACCCCTTGCGACCGTGGCGGTTGAAAATGTTTTTTGGGAATGGAACTTGTGAAATCAAATTTGAGAATATGTGATGATTTTTTTTCTTTTGTTTCTCTAATTTTTGTCTTTGAAAAAATAATATGTAGCAAAGGTTACATATTAAGTTGTTAATTGTTCGTGAAGAAAATAACTCGTATAGTCCAATTACAGTATTTAATTGAACATTTTCTTGTATTTTAATATTTTTTGTTACCAATATTCGAAACCACTTTTACTTTATCCAAAAACAATATGCAATTGAATATTCTTGTGCCCATACCTATCCAATTTTCTATCATCCTCTAGTGTTATCAATTATATCTTCCATGAACTAAAAATATCATATTATGTGTCTAATATTTATTAGGTGATAGGATAGCATCACGACAAGACAGCCAAATCACAAAATCTTATGACAAGATACTCCAATTTAAAGTTTTCTATGTTTTGTAAATTGAATTAGAACCCTAATTCATCATTATATTATGAGTAAGATCACAATTAGTACGATTACAATCAATGTTTTTATAGATTTCTCAATCTAATCATTTGGCACGACCTTTTGCTTTCCGTTTTTAGAAACGAAGGTTTAAGAGTTGAACACACAACGCCTCTTAAAAAGTCTCAACATATTAAAAACCTCACACAATGATAACTTTGTAATGTATGATTTCCAAAAGTCGACATGTTATGATTTATTATTTGATTGAGATTTATTTTCAAAACAAACATGCCATTAAGAAAAAGAAAATGGCAAAAGGCATAAAGTCTGTCTCAAAAGAGATAGTAATATTTAATTTTGTATATTGAAAATACAACAAATTTAAAGAAAGAAAGTTCCATTTATGGCCTTTGAGTTTTAAGGGCATTTAGGCAGTCCTTCATGGGTTTTTAAGTCTCTATAGCATGGACACTCGTCTTTGTTTCCAATAGTACCGGAGGGAACACATAAACACTTTCCACAACAGTCTTGACATACATCCATGCAATGGCTACGATGGTGTGTTGCAGAACAACGAATTGAACAAGCGAAAGGGCATTCTACAAAAAAGTATATATAAATATATTTTATTTGATTAATGATAATAATGGAAAATATTTTGGTAACAAAAGGTTAAATCATTTACGTTCGATTGGTACAGAACCTTCACCCCCGGCCTGCAAAACAAAAAGTAATGCAAATTTAGAAATTATACGAGACACATTAACAACAAAATTATAATTATCATGTGCACACACTTACAATTGAGAGTTCTATAATTGTCATGGATCCAACAAGGAACACGAAGAAATTAAGTTGAAATCTTCCCATTTTTTAGTCACTATACAAAATTCAACAAACTAATATCCTGTATTTATATTGTTTCTGTGATGTTTTATAAAAGTTTGTTCCGTAAACCAAGTTTATATAGAATTTTGTTTGGGAAGAGACAAAACAGTTGTCTTTTAAGCACTTTATTACAATGATACGATATTATTACAAACAATTAATTATTGAAATATTTACATGAGCATCATTAACTAATAAGGAGGATATGCATGTATTTCTTTAGACACTTCCTTTATCTGTAAAAATATATTAGGAAACGAAATAAAATGTATATAATTGAAGAGATTTTGGAGTGTGAATACTTTACTATTTTTCTATAATAACTTATTTTGTAAAGTTTAGGTTTTTAGAACAACGAGACTTAACCCTCAACCTCTTGAATGATAAGCATCACATCATAGGGTCACGCCTCTCCGTTTGTTGTTTTTGGGTTTAATAAAACTTATAGTATGTTTATGTGTAGGGCTGAGCACGGTGCGGTTCGGTGCGGTTTTTAGGAATAACCGCACCACAAACCGCAAATGCGGTTTTTTATATGTTAGAACTGATCGGTACGGTTTCTTGTTGCGGTTTTTTTTGCGGTTTTTTTAGGTTTTCCGCAACCATGAACTAAAAAACCTAAGTTCACATGCAACCTAGAAAAGATCTATGTTTTCTTACTTTGAACATGTAACTAATTCCTAAAGGCCAAACAAAATTAACTAAAAGAATAAATCAGAAAAACTAACCTTTAGTTTTAATCTTGAAGCTAAGCAGCACAAGTGTCCTGCCTCAAATGAGATCACACCCAGGGAGCCAGAGGAAGGTCACGAATATTCCAGAGAGAATTATAGAATGAGCACCAATAATGAGGCCTAGGGTTCCCTATTTATAGGGAAACAAGAAACCCTAGCCGTCAGCCATTTTTCGGATTATACGTACGCGCGCCGCGGCCTATACATTGGCGCGCCGCGCGCCGCAATTCAACTATTGAATTTGTACGACTTTAATCCCTGACTTCCTGATTAATCTAATTAATGCCACAGAAATTAATCTAATTAATTCCTGATTAATTATTAATCAATCAATATAGTTTCTAATTAATATATTATCACTTTAATATATTAACAAACCATATCTTTTATTTCTATTGATTTATTAATCCCATAATAAACCAACCTTTCTCTCTACCGAACTTTCTACCAAACCTCCAACTATGAGGGCAACCCAAATGGACTTTGCTTCTATTAATTATGTAAATACAAATTATTAGTCATGGCTTAGACACCTAATCCAACAGTCTCCCACTTGGATAAGTCTATGACTATAATTACCAATTTAACCTCTAATTAATCAGCAAAATGTAGCTTCCTAGAAACTGCTGCCGAACTCTGACCTAGTCAGTTCTGTCCATAGATAAGTGATCAGATGATCCTCCGTCCAACAAGATATTTTCAGACATGAGACATGGATTGAGATCAATCTCTGTCTGACACATTGTTTCCCGATTTCCAATTTTGCTTATGACTTTTAGACTTCTAATTGAACGAATCAATTCAGTCCTGGCTGGCCAGCGCTTCAGTCAACTTCAAAATCATCGAGTGGCCAACAGATATCTGTTTCCCGTCTGGGTCAAGGGACGAATAAGCTTCGACTAATATGTTATATCTTTTACCCGACAAATCACTCACAACAGCACGTTTTATAACACCGAGTTACCGATGCGTTTTCGTACTATCAATGAACAACCGCCTTGCAAATTATAACTCATATCTCTCCACTTTAAGACCATAAGATATTATCGTCTCAACATTGCTCGTGATATAATCCATGAAGCAATCCATTGAGCGCGGGTTTATCCAATACTCAAATCTCCATTTCCAAGTACTCATGAACGTTGCAGCAATCTTATTGCTATGTCTAACTCCTTAGACAATCTACAAACCAATTCATGACAGTCTTCCTTCATACTTACTCCCTAAGAGTATGAACGACTGTGGATATTTGAATAATCCAATTATTCAGGAAGTAAACATGCAAAAGTGAAACATAAAATCTGACTGGCAGCTACTCCTGCTTATTACCAAGTCTCCACGAGGTAATCACCAAGTCGGATTTATCATAACTATTATCGGTTTCTTATTCTCTTTTAAACTTTCAATTCAAGCCTTTTATATCTATGTCTATGACCTTTTCACTCTTTCTATGTATCCAAGTGTCTAACACTTATACACTTTATTGCAGATGATCCTATCGGATACTCTTCCGATGATATCTCAATTTGTCATTTTGTCATTCTCTCTCACAACTCCATTCCGGTGATGTGTACCGTGATTGCCCATGGTTCTCGGGTCTTTAGTCTACATGACTACACCCTAAGACAATTTCGAGGTGTCATGATGTGCCGGTGAACCACACGCGCTCCATCAGAAACCAACGAAATTCTTTAACCATGAAGTCCTACAGCATCACGTTCTGGTGTAAACAATTACCGATTTGAGAACCCTTTCAAATCAATCACCCTAATCATTTCCCAATGATTTCTCACGTCTGTTCAAAAATCCATTCAGTATTCTCAGCCAGGCAATATCCTGAATCCAACTTACAATGCTCTAAGCATTAAGTCATCAGGATATGTTCATAACACTTCTGATTTGTCCAAGATGCTCGAGGAACCTGATGTAATCTCATTCCAAGCCCTTTCGGAATCCTAAGATTACCAATAATCCTTGTGTCATGATTTCCGGAAACCATTTCCTTTCGGGGACTCTTTCTTATGCATCTTGAATCCCATCAAGATCATATTTCAACGGCTACGTCAATACTGTTAGTCTCATCTATCTGATAGATGTCTATGAACTACGTGAGTATGCTGCACCTTCTTTGTTTCTTTCATGCCAATTCATTACACTTTGCAATGACAGGAAACTCCATTCATGGGGTTATGCATCTTGAATCTCATCAAGATCATATTGGCAGAATTCTGATCTATCTAATAGATGTTCACAACCACCTGAGTATGTTGTATCTCTTAAAGTCTTTCATTGTGAACAGTTTCTTAACACCAAGTCATTACACTTTGTAATGATAAGAGACGTTTCCTAGAACCAGTATGTAACCCACATACAATGATAGCAGATACTCCCACTGGCTTTGACATCGTTATATGACTCTTTTGGACTATTCACAAAATCCAGAACTTATGGCACATTTTGCAAAACCGAAATCCAAACCTTTCCGACATATTAAAGGAAATCTTTCAGGCTATTCACAAAATCCAAACCTTTTGGCCTATTTTGAGAATCCGAATATCCTTTCTTGCGAGATGCCCATGGGACGAATCCCGGGGCCATGTATCTTTCGTAGTGGCATGCCCTATGTGAGTCCCTATTAGTGTGCCGGTAATCCACACACGCTCCACTAACAACTCACACTTTGCCACGTAGAATCCTCTCGGATTACATCTTCTATTGAGAGTGCTTCTCTCAGAATCAGTTGCTTGACTCCAAGTGATGACTCATTCAACCAGATGTTCTGTAAGTACATTTCTATGTTTCCTTCTTTTGATGATTCAATTACTCCCACTGGTTCCTAGACCAGTTGTAAAGATCAATCAAACTATCACATAGACTGTGTCTCGCGGTGAGGTTCTCTTATTTGGCAGCAACTGGGTTCACCAATGCTTCCGACAGTCGGATTACTTATCCGTACCATCTTTAGTGTTTTACCACAACCCGGTATATCACCCAAATCATAACTCCTTATGACAGTGACAATAACTACTAGTCAAGCGAAGAGAGGGTATGTCAGGTTTAACAAGAATCCAATTCCTGGTCAAGGCACAGTGGTGACTAAAAGGTTCTTTCACTTGGCTAAACCCTGAACTCATTCAGAATTATTCTTACTCCCACTGTTTCCATAGAACTTGAGTTCTTTCTAAAAGTACTCTTCTTTCAAAGGATAACCGGAGTGGCCAATGAAAACGACATCGCTGATCAGTATCAGGCTTGTCATGAGATTCAGACGAATGCTACATGACCCTGGACTTTCTATGTACTAGTGGGACGATCCCAGCTTTACATTTCAGACAGTGTCAACATAACCTATTTAGTCTAAGATGTGGTCGGAATATGGCTTCTGTGGTCTGACTGGTTGAATATTCAATTCATTGAAATATTAGTCGGAAATGTATCCAGTGTATCTTATACACCGAGGATCAAAACTATTTCGATCAATGCTCCATCATCTTCCCTAAGACACATTAACCATTAGTGTTCTTGGAAGAGGATAAACTGTGAAACATTTTCTCAATCTATGTTGTTACTCAGGTTCTGTTGATCTTATGCTTCCTTTGAAATCTTTGAACACTTCAAGGTTCCAATCAATCGCTTATTCCGATAAACGAAGCCATATTTGTCAAACCATTTGGAAAATATCATGAAGCATAACTAATCGTGTTCTGTTCGAAGATTCGAGCAATACACAGTAACTTATGTGTCTGTTGCTCAAAATCTTAATACCTTTACAGTTCCATGTAAATTTATGACTTTGTTAATATTGTTCAAGACATGCAATCATCACCTGACTCCAAGTCAACTGATTCCAAAATCCTATCCATTGGATCTTTGGGCGATTCCTTTCTTGCCATAATTAATTTTATTAAGCACTCAATTCATCATGTGACTCTAAGTCAAATGATTCCAAAGTCCTGTCCAACTAGACCTTTGGTTGAAGTGATTCTCATAAAATTCACTTTAACAATCATAAAGAACACAATTTACAAATCTAATCCCATTGGATGTATCAACATTCAAGTTATTACCATTTACGTCATCAACACATTCACACAACATTTCGAGGACAATTAAAACAACCATTTTTAAAAAAAAATATTTCATTAAACCAGAATTATCCTCAGAACAATGTACAATGCGAATCTATGTTAAATGTATCTATAAACCAATAACAAGAACAAATATCTAGCTTAACTCCAAAAATGCACGAGCTCCATATCCAATCTGAATATGCTCCTGTGCAACAACATCCCACATCCTCCAGAGTTCGTGCATACAGAGCAAATGTGTGAAACACATCCTGTATCAAGGAAATGAGGATCAGGTGTTCTGAATTCTAAGATATTTATGAGTTTACCAAACGGTTTGGCTTTGGAGCATTTTTCCAATCTTTCCGTGACTGTGTCCCACATTGTGGATTCCCAGTTTGAAACATCGAACAATCGGTCCAGACGATCTGGATCATTTCTTGATGCACTTTAATGCTGGACTTAATCCTGAAACAGCTGAATCAATAGAACTATGCTTCTCCATGAACGACTCATTTAGAGTCGACATTGAATGCATTTCCATGATTGTCTTATCCGGTTAACCTTTCTGTTCATCTGGATGAACAGATCAACGAGTTGAGCTAATGCTTAACTCCCGATCACAAAGGGAAACCAGTTTTATACTGTTCGCCTATGTATCCCTCAATCTCGGGAACACGCAAACTGGTGCTACTTCATTCTAGCTTGCAACTTCAAGCTCTTTGAAGATCCTAGTTCGTTCCCTTTATCAACCAGTTCTCGGAACCTTTCCTCAACTAGCTGTGCTAACTTATCTGACCCCAGGAATTCTAAATCCCTGCGGAACTCGGGGTTAATGATCAATAGCATAAGGCAACGAACTTCCTTGGACTTAATAGTCAAGGAGTCATGCTCATCACAAGCTGCTGTGTGATGCCATGTTTGGGAGCGGACACTCAGTCGGATATGGTTCGCCAGCAAAACTAAGAACTATTCTCTAATTGCAAAACCATATCACACAGTCAAGGCGAGTCAGCCTTACCATATTTAACAGGTGCTTTCTGAAGCTCTCAAAAATTGGTGAAGGAGGGGAAGGAGGAGAATGACATTTTCTTCAGACATATATAAAATTTGAATTTATTCGTTTAATTCATCCTTTTAAATAATTACCCAATATACATTATTTAACAAGGCTAGGATCCAAAATACCCCAACTATGCTGTGAAGAGGGATGCCGTAATCACAACACAGTGGTCATTAAGGTAGATAACTTTTATCAATTTCAGTCTTATGAAATTCCTAGATCTGTGAGATTCATTGAACTGTTCAATGGCATGTTTAATCTCGGATATGCCCCACCGTTTGTGACTGGGATGCCGAGGATCACAAACCGGGTGTGAATAACCATGCAAATTAGCTTGGTACTCTCGGGGTCCATTATCATCTCAAATTGATGTGCCGGTTAACCACACACGCTCCATCAACAATGATAACACCCGAGAAACCCATTGCCACTCTTTATGAACCCCCATTGGTGTGCCGGTAACCCACACACGCTCCACCAACGTTTTATAAAGTGCAATGTGCAATTTCATGGGTTAGCATCAAATTCACATTTTTTTCTAAAGTAACTAGATTGGGAATTCTTGTACGGGTTCTAGTACTTTGATCATTATAATTTTAATGATTAAGCGGTCCTATCAAAACTGTTCGGCTAACGACCCTCCACTGATCTGGCGAGCGGTGGGTGAGAGTGAACACCCATTAGACCGCCATTTTATAGGCAGTCTCCTTATACCCACTTTATAGACCAGCTTCGTGAATGAGGCCTACTAATGATTTGACTAACCAATTTATCTTATACATATAGTATTAACCTTTAATAATATATATAAGATGTATTTTAAATCTTTTAAAATATTCCTGGTTTATCTTTTAATTTCCTGAAATTTAACTATTAAATTTCAAATTAAATTAAACCTTTAATTTGATTTAATTTATCTTTTAATTAAACTATTAATTAAATTAATTAAATCTTGATATTTTAAACCTTTTAAAATATTTTAGGATTTATCCTTTAACCGCATGTCATTGGTGCGGTTTTTTCTGCGGTTTTTAACCGCAAATATTAATTTCGTTCCAATGGTGCGGTTTTTGCGGTTTAAACTTTAAAGAGAAACGATAATTAGCAATTAACACCTCTAATACATTTCAAGACACCAACATACAATCGAACATCCAAAGTCTAAACTAATAGATAAAGTAATTAGCAATTAACATCTTAAAGGCACCAAAGTTCATCATTTTGCAAAACAAAACAAAACGATAACAACAAAAGTCTTCTAAAATTCTAATCTTCATCACGTGCAACACCTCTTCAAGTTGTCCCTTATTTTTTTTAGATAATGTAATATTAATCAAATAATAATTATTTATATATAAATATATAATTAATATAATTATATGCGTTTCGGTGCGGTTTCTATGCGGTTTGCGGTTCGGTTCGATTTGCAGTGCGGTTCGGTTTTTTTTGCGGTTTTTAAAATTAAAAACCGCACCGCACCGAATATTTTCGGTTTTTGAAAAATAAAAACCGCAAGTGCGGTTTTTGCTTCGGTTTCGGTTATGCGGTTTCGGTTAATGCGGTTTTTTTCGATTTTTTCCGTTGCGGTGCGGTTTTTGCTCACCCCTATTTATGTGTGTTGCCAAATTGATTATGTGATATTTAATCATTAAAATAAAACAATTATTAGTAATAAGTAAGGTTGCAGTTTAGATGTTTTAGCAATCGTGATTATTAAAAAAATAAATTTTAAAACATACAATAAGTTCTTATAAACGTTTGATTTTGACACAGTGTTATTTATTTCAATTAAGTCATTAAATTTTCAATTTTTCTCAATTAAGTCATAAACACTAGTAGAAAATAGGCATTTATTTAATGACACACGAACTATGATACACACTAATTTTATGACATACACAAATGTATGCCATAAAAATATCATACTTTTTAAAACCTTAATGATTTACGACATCCATTATTGTATGTCGTAAACCCATGTCATCTTTTCTGACATTCACGACAAAGTGTGCTGCATCGGATACTTGGATTTAGTATTTTAATCTAGCTCCATAATTTAAATTGTTAAATTTGACATTTTTGGTTATTGCCTAATTCAGTGTAGGATACAGTAAGATTTGAGAAGTACAAGCGAGATCTCCATTCAACAGCAAAATGCGCATGAGAAAGGATTATCTGCATTGGAAGTGTGAACACGAGTTGTACCATATCTGCTACATAACACACACCAAATCTTAAAATTTAAAATACAATTAAACTTTTGTAAGACAAGATAGGCAATATCACAGAATAACAACGTACTTTTACTTGTTTCTACATTGTATCTTCTATCCTTAGCACGGCCAAAAAACCACACGTCTATTTATTTTGATTACAACATTGTACTAACATTTTTGTTCATTTTATGCCTTTGTACTTCGAATGAAAGCATGATGCTAAAATATACGCATCAACAAAAGTACGTTGTTATAAGTCCCCCCACTATTATGTTAATGTACTTTAGTCCCTGAACTTTCATGTTTTTGACACTCCCAAAACATTCATGAAGTAGCAGAGCAATTGGAACCAGGTAAGATGTATTTCTGACCAATAATTCTTTGTGTGGAGTAACAATAAGATTTCATTATTTATAACAAAAAAGTGTGAAAATACACAAAAAAAAAAAATGGTATTTAACATTGAAGGTAGAGTAAATAAGATTACTTTTTGATAAGGAAGTTTGACTGAAAAATCTAGTTCCAAACATTTTTAATCACCAACCTAACTTTGAGCCTTTAAAAATAAGATATCCATCTGACTCCACATCACATATGGGTTTTTTCTTCATGATGTTTTCTTGAGAGCAGGTAATAGTGATACCAGGGGTACCCTTTACAACATTAGTGAAGATTTTCATCAGAAACATCAAATTAAATATGATATTAGTTTGTCAACAATATAATTTAAATTTTAAAAATATATAAAACCGTTATGTTATTTTTTATCTTGTTCCGTTCTCATCACAAATGAAAGAAGCCATAAATGAATACAAACACACAAAATCTTGTACAGTTGTTATTGTGAAACAGTATAACCTTTTTAGTTTGCATAGATGACTTGTGCATTTGAAGGTTTCAACTAAAATTGAGAAATAAAAGAAGAAAAAAGAAAGACGTCAAAACGAGAATATTTGTGGGATTGGGAAGGGCTTTACATACAATATTCAAAGAACCAAATCTCAAACAAACCAAAAGCGCTTCATCAGGACCTGATGCACCCTATTTAAATTACAACATTTTCTAGTCAACTAATTTTTATTTGAGAATTAGAGCATTATACCTTGATATGTGTTGCTATTTCTTGCATTTAGCAATTTTCAGGTTAATGTGAATCCTTATTTCATCCTTTTAAGGAATAAAGATCTGAAACATTAGTGCAACAACTGTAACAAAGCGAATAAAGATAATGTTCAACATTTTAAGTGAAATAAAAAAAGGATGAGAAATAAAACATGATTAACAATTTAACATTATCAATGCTCGCCAAATAGTTTTTACAAATGTAATAGAGGAAAGAAAGATATTGTTCAACACTTCTGGAAGTATGATGCTATTTATGGGCTCACATATAGTTTTTACAAATGTCATCTTCGTGGTATTACTTAACTTATATATTCTGTAAATAAAAAAACAAAAAACAAAAAGTGTTGTGCATTTGTAGGTTCCAAATCTTCATCTTAATTTGCAGGATGGTGAATAAAAAACAATATCAATGAACACTGACCTAAAATTCAAAGAGTCCATTTAAGAAGAAATTTGGCTATCCCAAGACTGGCGCGTTTAAATGATAAGTGCACAGACATCATGTTAAATTTTTGGAGGTTGTGACATACTTTGGGAGTTTAGACACAAATACACATAATCTAGACTGTGTTTATATGGTCAATTAGCCCTGAACTCTTAAAGAACTAAGAATCTTTTATTAGATTTCATTTTTTATGCTTCCACCGGATAAAAATTTACATGTTTTTACCGAAAATCTTTGAATTTTGAATCAGATATGATATAAAAAATTTCAATTTTTCTATATATATTAGACTAACGGGAGTACCCATCACATGATCACATGTGATGGACACCACATCACCGCTACCTTAGCATCACACACCATCATATTCTCATCACACCACACTAGAAATATCAATTACATCTTATCACACCACATCAGTTTTTTAATTAAAAACAATTCAAAAATAAATAAAAACCTATTTTTTCATTAAAAAAACTTTACCTTAAAAAATATTACATAGAAAATCATTACAGTAATATTAAAAAAAACATTACATTAATATTTAAAAAAAAACATTACATAGAAAACCATTCAGTTGATTCAATAATAAAATTACTCGTCATCATTCAAGTTGTTTTGATAAACATGTTCTGCTAAGTCTTCTCGAAGATATTGGCACGTTTCGGAATCTCGAATTTCTACTACTCGTGCTAAATATTCGGCCAAACCGGGAATCAATTGTTGATCTGGGTTAACTATGTCAGCCTCGTCGTATGTGCAAATCGCCCTACCTTTTTCTTCAATTACCATATTATGTAAAATGATGCACGCATACATAATCCTTCCGTCGTCCCAGAGTCATGCAACGTGTTTGACCACATGTCATTTCTGCTTGAGGACCCCAAATGTCATCTCTATGTCCTTCCTAGCATATTGTTGTCTTCATGTAAACTTCTTTGTTTTTTCAGTTCGAGGTACGACGTACGCCTTCACAAATGTGGCGTAATCTGGATAAATCTCATCACAAAGATAGTAGTCGTGTTTGTATTCATGTTCGTTCACTGTAAATGACATATCGAGTGTTCTCCCGGTCCAAATATCATTGAAAATGGGATACTGGAACATTTCGATCATTGTTGGACCCTACAACCCGAAAGTACGCATGTCAAATCCACAAATCTTGTGATGCAACAACTTTCAATATCATAGTTGGCTCACCTACGTCACCTCGAGTAAATTGCCCTCGCCACGCAGTTGGAAATCTTTCCCACGCCTAATTGATACAATAAAGGCTACCAATCATTCCCTGTAAACCATGTTTGGTTTCATGTGCCAAATATAATTTCTCGATATCACGTGTTGTAGGTTTAGCAAATACTCTTTACCAAACACCTCAATAACTGATATCGCGTTAATATTGCACATATTTCGGGTGATATCATAGTGTTTTTATGAATAAAATTAAGTTAAAAAAGGCTAAAATACTTACTACACTTGAAAATTGACTTTGTACAAGATTTTTGGACATTTGGGCGAAAAAGACGGAAGTTGGAGCGAAATTGGGCCAAAAATGAAAATGCTGGAATTTACAGTTAGCGTCTCTAACTTGTTAGCGACGCTAATCTTAACATTAGCGACGCTTACTGCTGAAATCGCGAAAAATCAGAGAAAAAGGGGGCAAAAATGACAATATGGCAACAGATTGAAGGTTAGCGCTGCTAACATAAAAGTTAGCAACGCTAATGTGTCTGTTACTGAAAATCCAAAGCGTCGCGATTCAAGGGCTAACCAGACTAGGTCTTCCGGAGGACCAAGGTTAGCGCCGCTATCCCTAAAGTTAGCGACGCTAACTTCTCTGAGGCCTATAAATAGCAGCCGATTTCAGCCAAAAAGGTGTTCATTTCCCACTCTCAAAACCCACGACTCCAAACTGTTCGAGGCAGTTTTTAGAAGGTTTTGAGGGCCGAATCTTCCCTTTCAAGATTCGGTTTGCATATATTTGTTTGTAAGCTTCAATTTACATTTCATTTCTGTACTTTGATTCCATTCTAGCCATGTCTGGCTAGAAACTGCACTCTAGTTCCGGGATCGGATATGTTTATTGTTTAGTTTGAAACATTGGGTTTGATGTTTGTTTACGAATAATCTTATTGATCATTTTCTTGTTTCAATTTAAGTCTTGAATTCTGATTTATTTTGACTGATCACCTTAGATAGATCTTATTCATGCGCTGTTAATCGACTGTGTGAGGCACCTAATAGTTTTGCACGATTGATGTTTAGTAACAAAAACAAGTGTCTTTGTTAGAATTTGGTCATATGTTCACACACTTCCAAGCATATGAGAATAATTGAACAATGACCGGTTCTTGCACACCTCATGCAGATCCTGCATTCAGCTTAAGAGCGTATTTAGGTTGGATAAAACGGAACTAGGTTTAGGTAACGATCTTATCTTATCTAGATAATTTAGCAAGTTATTTTCATAAAGACTGCATTTTATGATTATCTAAAGCCAACTCAGAATTGCATTCATAAACGCATCAAAGTGATTTCATTCTAACTTGATAAACATTGAAGACTCGGAACTAGGCCTTTTATTATTGATTTTTCTCAAAAGTTTAGTATTTGCATTCTTTTTTTCATTATTATTACTTTTGTTTAAACCCCCCCCCCCATTACAATACACCAAGGCATAAGCTTTTAATCCAGTGTCCTTATGGATCGACCCTGCTTACCCTGTACTCTAATAAAGTGCAGAAGAGCAGTGTTAGGCTAGATTTATTTCCAATCTTATTTCTTAGGACTGACAACCCTTAACAATCACACATACACAATACCAATCCACACACACTCCCTTACAGTCCTCTCAACCATTTTCAAATACTCGTCACTAGCGTCAGCTGTTATGCTGAATCCTAAATACCTAAAATGCAGCTAAACATTTCTGTATACAACTGAAACCCATTCTACCTCTAGCATCTGGTTTTTGCTTAAAATAATCATATCGCGCCTCTAAAGCGTTGCTAATGTGTAATTAAGTCTCTATTTAAACAATAACGACGTCTGAAATGTTTGTCACCATAAAGAGGAGGATCAACAAAATAGTCACGTATCAAAAGATCATGTGCAGCTTGCCGATCTCAGTTGATAACGACTCTTGATTTTCTAACATTCGAAGACTCTTCAGCGGCAACATTCGCAACAACAAAGAATGTTGTGATAAACTCTCCATCGTCCGAATTGAATTCTTTAAAAAATTCCGTCTTTTCCAAATAATCCATATTTTGGTGTGTGTATATATATGAGAAAAAAGAGAGATTGTATGAATGTGTGTTGAATGAGGTAAGTTGTGTATATATTTATAAGTGAAATTTTGTTAAATTAATTTTTTTTTAATTTTATAGCCGTTCGACGGCGTTCTTTGTGATTGGACGTGATCGTGAATGCCATCACATTCCATCACAATCCCACCCATCACGGTGCACACGAGGCGGTGTGCACGGCCGGTGATGGGCTGCTGACGAGGCATCATAGTCCCAACGTGATGTGTACTATGGACGGCCTTACCAACTATTTGAACATTATAATCCCAAGATGCAATCTTCAAGCTACATATCATTAATGTTCGTTCTGGAGAGCGGGAGAGAGGAATTACAAAGTTAAGGGTACTATTGTCTTTGAAGTTATCTTCAAGAAAAATAGATTGTTCTTTAGTGAGTCTAAGCTTTTTCCTGGTAAGGCCGTTTTCATCTTCATCGATCATATCACCTCCTTTTGAAGAAGCTCTTTGATCACCTCATATTTCTTTTGAAAATGGAAGAGAAATCCATCTGAAACCATGGTGTACCACTGTTAGTGTTGTTCGGAGAGTCATATCCACATACCGTTTCTTCTATGTTTTACTGATCAAATACTACCTCCAATGGCTTTACATCAAGAACGGGCACCAATTTATACTGCAAACCCATTTTTGCCATCACTGTGACACAGCAAGAAAAATCAACGATATATAGTTATCGTGTTTGTGGTGAATCGAGCGGCTGTAAATGGTAATTAGGGTTAGGGTTTTTTTTAGAGAAATACAAGTATAACCAAATTCATTCATAATATAATCCACAAAGAAAGAAGAATATCGTTTGTATGCAAAGTTTATCTTTGTAAGTTAGCAAACATTCAAATGTAAAATATAGGCAAAATCTAAATCGCACGGACCAAAAAATATATTTATGTGTTTCACATTGATGGCACAACACATTATGTAACAAACATTTACATCAATGGTAGGGGTCTCTACTTAATAATCACCACTTATTGTCGAATATGCAAGATGATGTGTTAGAAGAGGAGCAAACTTCTGATTCCCAAAATACCTTTTTGATACCATCCAAGTAAATAAATTGTTAAAGTGGATAAATGACGGCTAAATAAATAGATAAAATGAGGATACTCGGGAGAATATAGATCAGAAAAATAAAGAATGAAAAATATGTAAAAGTTTAGGATTTGATGGGGTAAGCATTCATTTTCTAAAGTTTCTCTATTAAGTCATTCCCCGTGCATTAAGTCAAAAGGAGCCACTTATATATAGTTTAACGGGTTAAGTTACCTTCTAATTGAGTTTATTAAGTCAAAAAGAAAGAGCACCACGACTTTTTTTCTCTCTATATTTCACTTCCAAAATGCTTTTATTCTGGTACTTTTTATAGAATTAAACATGGTTATAAAAAATTTCAAATGGTTAATTTCGAAGTAAAAAATATAACTTATTAGACACTCAAAAGTTGAAATCAAGCTCATGGATAAAGATTGAATTAAGTATCTCATGGTAGGTTGTTGAAATGAGTCCTAGAATATCAAAGACATTCATGATACTACTCTTCATAGTAGCAAGTGACTTTATATCTCCTTTGCTTCTTCTCTTTGCAAACTGTTAGATGAATAGTAAGACAAATAATGAATAAGATAGCATCAGAAAAGAATTTTACAAATTGGGCTAAACGCAAGAAATAACAATGTATTTTCATTTATATGTTTTTTATAGCATCGTGGTTTTATTATTTTTTTCTATTATAGGATAGTAATTCAATATCTTTCTATCAAGTCATTGCACTTTAATAAGTTGACCAAATCGTAGCATTATACTTTCAAAGTCTTAGTTAGAACATTACACATTGAAAAGTTACCTAAATATGACATTGTTATAATTGTGTATTATTTTAACAAAAAGAATAATACATCCACCGTTAATGGAACAAAAGGACACAACTACCCTCATGCCACCATGATTGTGTCCCTGAATATCCTTCAAAATCAAATCTTAATAGCAAACTAAACTCTCATGGTCTTTTAGGTTAAAAAGAAACACCAAAGGAGGCAACAATAACCTTTTCAGATACCATATACATCAACGTTTTTATTTGAACAAATCGTCGAACACTTCGCTTGCGGTATGAAATAACAATGACTTAAAAATAAAGAGAGATCTGGATATCCTGTTAGCAGCAAGTCATTCAGTGGAACTGAAACGGTTGCATTCAAAGAGGAAACTCATGTGGTATAGACGAAACGTGTCTACTCGAATTTGATGTCATCAAGGTTATGGTGCCAAAGATTGATGTCGTGAAACCTAAGTATGAAAACACAGTCTTTCAAAAACACTCCACAAACAGTTGATCAAAAAGCTACGACTCATCAACATCCAATAATTCGATTTCCACTATGAATCATAATATTTTCATATAGACTCCCAAAAGACCTACTCTTCGGATCAATTGAATCGATTTCAAATTTGGAGTCGACAACTTGCAGATTTGTTGTAGAATACACTGAATAAGGGGTACTGCAAACCGCAAATGCGGTTTTTTCTACCAAATAACCGATGTGGTAAATATGCTATCCAAATGAATAACCGATGTGGTAAACTTGCAGTGCAGATTTGGTAAACTTGCAGATTTGTTGTAGAATACACTGAATAATGTTTCCTTCCACCCTTATTAATATGCTATCCAAATGATGTGGTAAATTAAATTCACCGCCCTTATTAATATGCTATCCAAATGATGTGGTAAATTCCTTCCACCCTTATTAATATGCTATCCAAATGATGTGGTAAATTCCTTCACCGCCGATCAAGTCTCCCTTCCACACCTCCTTCTTCTTCTCCGATCGGAGATGGCTTTTTGGATCGGATGACTGGTTAAAGCTTCACTGACAGATCCCGTTAAGACCACCGGCTACGCTTCCGGCAGATCACGGCCATCTCCTTCTCCGGTTCTCCTCCCGCCTCCACAGATGGTTCTCCGACCAAAGCCTCCGACAGACGATTTGATTATTAACTTCTCTGATAATAATCAACCGAGCTTCAAGGTAGTTATGTTATGGCTTCAACCGAGCTTCTAGTGTTACAGATCCGATCTAGATGCATTTGTTATAATTATTGATTTTGAAGTGTAACACCCGACTTTCAATATAAATATATCCATTTATTTTCCACACTTTAAAACATATTTTATTCAACAAAATATTATACCGGGTATATATTACAAGAAAAAGGTACAAGTGGTATCTCCCCAAAGCCGGGCTGCTACAGTCATCAGTTCTAACCCCGAATTAGATCCTTCCCTTTAGTAGGGTCTACAGCACCTGCACAGTTAGTATCAACAAGGATGAGCTTTACAAGCTCAGTGAATAATCGATAAGTGTTATAACAACATTAAATTTTCAGCTTCCACATCATATCACAGCCCCCTGTGATACCGAGTCTCAAGGACTCAACGTACACCTGTTGAATGTGTGATAAAACTGCCAGCCAAGTAGGCCATCACAACATTTGTATGTGGCCCCACCACAATTACTACTAATTCGATCGTCACAGCATATATGTGGTCTCAACCATAATTACCGGGTATGTGACCCCACAGAAAGATGGTCCCAATCACAATAACCGATAATGTGGCCCCACAGTAAAAGTAACACTTAGGGATAGATTACTCACATTGATTTTTGGTATACGGTATCTGGTTATTCCTGCCTTCTTACACCCACTATAACTGCTTGGTTTGTACCTATATATTTGTTTATAGGTGAACTACTATTTCAATCAGCATTACTACGGATTACACCATCACTCTACTTTATATTCTCTATAATTCCAATATGATACCTCGTGATTTATCAAATAAAGAACGGCCAGGTAGAAGATCAGATGGGGTGGCAGGATCCTTTCAGCATTTTAGCCTTTCGGAAAATCCAACAACCAGATCTCATGTAATCGGCCTAGGCACCGTTCTCGTAAGTAAATCATTGGGCATTATTCTTGGAATTACAAATAGTATATAACTTCCACATATAATAGTTTAACACTTTATAAACTATTAACGAAATAAAGTAGCGATTACTCACTTAGTATTGTCGCTGGCTCGTTCCCCGTTCAACTCTTCCGACAACTCTCGAGCACTTCGCTACAAGCTATCGCTCGTTCCTTACCTTTCCCGACCTATTTTTCTCACCAGAACACTCCCCGATATCGTAAGGTTGTTTGGTGTTTGTTGTGGTTTGAAATGAAGAGGTTGGGCCTCTATTTATAGGGCTCAAAATCACTATTCACGACGTCATCACGACATCAGCGATACTATTCACGACATCATCACGACATTATCGTCGATGTCATCACGAGGTAAGCGCTTACTTCATCTCTCGGTACTATTCACGCCGGAGTTACTATTCATTTTTTTTTTTTTTTTTGGAAAATCGTCGTTACAAGTTCTCCCCCCCTTTATAAGATTCCGTCCCCGGATTCAAGCAAACAATTGGGGGTACTTCGCCTTCATTTCCTCTTCGGCTTCCCAAGTTACATCCGAGCCCTTGTGATATCGCCACTGTACTTTTACCATATTAATCTTCTTGTTCCGTAGCTGTCTCACCTTGCGGTCTAAAATCTTTTCTGGCTGCTCTGGATACCTCAGCTTTTCATCTATTTCAATTTTAGGTAAAGGCACTCGTTGGGACTCGTCAAACAGAGTCTTTCTCAAATACGACACATGGAAGACGTTGTGAATGCCTCTTAGCTCCTCAGGTAGCTCTAACCGGTAGGCTACAGCTCCCACCCTTTGTAATACCCGGAACGGGCCAATAAAGCGAGGACTCAGCTTACCTTTCTTTCCAAAACGAATCAGACCCTTCCACGGGGAAACCTTAAGCATCACCATATCGCCAACCTGAAACTCTATAGGTTTCAATCGACGATCAGCATACTGCTTTTGGCGGTTTTGAGCAACCTTCAAATGTTCTCGAATTTCTAGAATTTTCTCCTCGGTTTGAGCTACAATCTCGGGTCCAGCTAACGGCTTTTCCCCTAACTCTATCCAACATGTCGGAGTACGACATGGTGCTCCATACAATGCCTCGTATGGCGCCATCTGAATGTTGGAATGATAGCTATTATTATATGCGAATTCCACCAAAGGCAAGTGATCCTCCCAGCTTCCACCAAAATCTATAACACATGCACGGAGCATATCCTCCAATGTCTGAATAGTCCTTTCACTCTGTCCATCAGTCTGAGGATGGTAAGCAGTACTAATTAAAACTTTCGATCCAAACTGCTTTTGGAAGCTCTGCCAAAACCCAGACATAAATCGACTAACTCGGTCGGATATAATGGAGGATGGTACCCCGTGTCTACAGACTACTTCATCAATATAGATTCTGGCTAATTTACTAACTTTATAATCTTCACGTATGGGTATGAACTGAGCGGATTTGGTCAGTCGATCCACGATCACCCATATTGCATCGTGTCCTCGTGGCGTCCGAGGAAGTTTTGTCACAAAGTCCATAGTGACCTCGTCCCACTTTTTCATTGGAACTGGTAGAGGCTGAATTTCCCCATATGGCTTTTGATGATTGGACTTTACTTGCAAGCACGTTTGGCACCGTTCCACATATCTTCCTATATCCCGCTTCATTCCCGGCCACCAATACATCGGTTTCAGCGTCCGGTACATCTTGGTGCTACCCGGGTGTATAGCATAACGAGAACAATGCGCATCCTCGAGGAGTAACTTCCGTGCTTCACCCTGCTTTGGCACCCATACTCGACCTTTAAAGGTCTTCAATCGCTGAGAATTTTCCTCGAGTTGGTTAATATAGCTAACCATGCGTTCACTTTTCACATGCTCCACCTTCCCTGCTTCCTCTTGGGCTGTTCGAATCAGCTCAGGTAGCCGACTAACTATGCTCATACAAGCAGACACAACCCTAATGGGTCTCTCTTTTCGACTGAGAGCGTCTGCAACTACATTCGCCTTCCCTGGATGGTACAAAATCTCGCAGTCATAGTCTTTGAGTAAGTCCATCCATCTCTGCTGACTCATGTTCAACTCCTTCTGATCGAACAAATATTTGAGACTCTTATGGTCCGTATAGATCTTGAACTTTACCCCGTATAGGTAGTGCCTCCACAACTTTAATGCTAATACTACGGCAGCTAGTTCAAGATCATGTATCGGGTATCTTTTCTCAGCTTCTTTCAATTGTCTGGATGCGTATGCAATCACCCGGCCCCTCTGCATTAAAACGCATCCCAAGCCCTTCCTAGAAGCGTCACTGTAGATCACAAAGTCTTCCCCACCTTGTGGTAATGCAAGTACTGGGGCTTCACACAGAGCTTGCTTCAGCTTCTGAAATGCAGCTTGCTGCTCCTCAGTCCATTCAAACTTCTCGCCCTTCTTAGTTAATTTAGTCAAAGGAGCTGCAATAGAGGAGAAGTTCTCTACAAATCTCCTGTAATATCCAGCTAGCCCAAGAAAACTGCGTATTTCTGATGGATTCCGCGGCGGCTCCCACTTCATTACAGCCTCGATCTTTGCAGGATCAACTTTAACACCTTCGCTGCTAATAACATGTCCCAGAAACTGAACTTCACGAAGCCAAAATTCACACTTTGAGAACTTGGCATACAGCTTCTCTTGACGGAGTAACTCCAAAACTTGACGTAGATGCGTCTCGTGCTCTTCCTGACTCCGGGAATAGATCAGTATATCATCAATGAACACGATAACAGAGGTATCAAGAAATGGACGACACACTCTGTTCATCAAGTCCATGAAAGCTGCAGGGGCATTGGTTAACCCAAACGGCATCACCAGGAACTCATAATGTCCGTAACGGGTACGGAAGGCAGTCTTCGGGATATCCGACTCCCGAATCTTCAGCTGATGATATCCCGATCTTAGATCAATCTTAGAGAAATAGGATGCTCCCTGAAGTTGATCGAATAAATCATCAATCCTGGGCAATGGATATTTGTTCTTTATGGTGATCTTGTTCAGTTCTCTATAGTCTATACACATTCGCATAGACCCGTCCTTCTTCTTCACAAACAGGATAGGTGCTCCCCAAGGTGAAGTACTCGGTCGAATGAATCCCCGATCGAGTAATTCCTGCAACTGCTTCCTCAACTCTGCCATTTCTGATGGTGCCAATCGATAAGGAGCACGAGCAATAGGGGCTGCTCCTGGAACCAAATCGATAGTAAACTCTAGCTGCCGATCCGGAGGTAATCCCGGAAGCTCATCGGGGAAAACATCAGCAAACTCCTTTACAACGGCGACATCTTCAACGGATCGTTTGGTAGGCTCTGTCGAGACCACACATGCCATGTAAAATATTCCTTCTTTGTTGTTATGACGTCGTACCTTGGCAAAAGAGATGACAGGCATCCTGGTACGTGGCCGTTCACCTTGAATTATTATTTGCGACCCGTCTGGTGCCAGAACTGCGATTCTTTTTCTTTTACAATCGACTTGAGCATCATTGGATGCTAACCAGTCCATTCCTACAATTACTTCAAATTCTCTGGTGGTGATCGGCTTCAGATCAATAGGGAAAATGGTCCCGTTAATCTCAAGCTGACACCCTGGCATCTGTTCAGAGACATATACATATCTACCACCTGCTACTTCTACCTCCGGCTCTTCATTCAACGGGGTTAAGGGTATCGAAATTTGGGGCATGAATGATGTGGATATAAAGGAGTCGGTGGCTCCAGGATCAAAGAATACATATGCATGGATCGAGTTTAGTTTAAAAATACCTGTGATAACATCAGTCTTTTCCCGGGCCTCCTCAACGGTCATCTGGAATGCTCGGGAGACTACTGGTCCACCTCGTGCCTCCTTCCTTTCTCTTCCTTGCTCCTCCCGTGTCCTGTCTCGGGATCCTCCTGTCTTCAGCTGTGGACATTCTGATCGGATATGATCTTTGGCTCCATACTGGAAACATACTCGAGTTGTTTGGTTGCAATCTCGAGCATAGTGTCCCGTCTTCCCACACTTAAAACAATACAATGGTGAGGGACTGGTAGGGCAATCTCCCGTATGCTTCCTCCGGCATTTGTCGCACCATTTGCCTTCATCCTTCCGAGTCTGACCCCGCGACCCAGATTCTGAATGTTGGGACTTCTTCTGAGAAATCCACGGACGTTCCTCAGCCTTTCTTTTTGCTTCTGCAGCCCTCCTTTCACCTTGTTGGTGTTGCAGCTCCGCCTCACGTTCCACCGCCCGATCAACTACTTGCCGAAAGGTAGTCAGCTTGAGTGGCTGTACAACCTCTCGAATCCGTGTTTTCAATCCCCATACGTACTTGTCTATCTTTCTTTTCTCAGTATCAACCTCATGTTTACAGAATCTAGCTTTTTCCAAGAAATCCATAGTATATTCTTGCACAGAACGAGTCCCTTGTTCCAAATGTAAGAACTCTTCTGTCAGCTTCTTCACTGCTACTTCGGAACAGTATTCTTCAGTAAATTTTGCTTTAAACTGTTCCCAGGTCAACATTCCAAGCAAATCTGAACCCAAAGCTCTACTGAAAACTTGCCACCAATACTGGGCATTCCCAGCGAAAAGGTTGGTAGCGAACTCCACCTTGTCTGCCTCATCACACTTGCTAATCCGGAAAACTTTCTCCGTATGTATCAACCATTCCATCGCTTGTACGGGACTATCAGTTCCCGTAAATTCCTTAGGCTTGCAACTAAGGAAATTCTTATACGTACACTTGGTTTTCCCTTCTGACGTTCCCTCAACACCTTTGCCTTTATCTGCCACGTGTACTCCACTTTCGGCGTGTCCCTCGTCTCTAGGGGCTCCATCATGCATCTGCTTAGCAGTATCCTCCCTATGTGTCTCTACTATAGTGGGTAATAGCTCCCGTACCACATCAGTAATGATAGCTCGTAAATCCGGTTGGTTCCTTGCTGCCTCTCCCGCCTCCCGGTGCACTGAGCCCTGTGATCGAGATCTGCCTCCCCTGGAAGCTCCCTGCCTAGCACCTCCTCGGTTCTGACCACTCCTGGTGTTTGCCATCTTCAAAGTTCAACAGAAAGATTAGTCTCCTAATCAGATAACATAAATTATCCTTTTCCAATCCCGAATTCCACTATTTCCTAAGGTTCAAGTCTAGGTATCTACCCTATAGAAACCTAATTCACTTAAACCTCGGCTCTGATACCAACTTGTAACACCCGACTTTCAATATAAATATACCCATTTATTTTCCACACTTTAAAACATATTTTATTCAACAAAATATTATACAGGGTATATATTACAAGAAAAAGGTACAAGTGGTATCTCCCCAAAGCCGGGCTGCTACAGTCATCAGTTCTAACCCCGAATTAGATCCTTCCCTTTAGTAGGGTCTACAGCACCTGCACAGTTAGTATCAACAAGGATGAGCTTTACAAGCTCAGTGAATAATCGATAAGTGTTATAACAACATTAAATTTTCAGCTTCCACATCATATCACAGCCCCCTGTGATACCGAGTCTCAAGGACTCAACGTACACCTGTTGAATGTGTGATAAACTGCCAGCCAAGTAGGCCATCACAACATTTGTATGTGGTCCCACCACAATTACTACTAATTCGATCGTCACAGCATATATGTGGTCTCAACCATAATTACCGGGTATGTGACCCCACAGAAAGATGGTCCCAATCACAATAACCGATAATGTGGCCCCACAGTAAAAGTAACACTTAGGGATAGATTACTCACATTGATTTTTGGTATACGGTATCTGGTTATTCCTGCCTTCTTACACCCACTATAACTGCTTGGTTTGTACATATATATTTGTTTATAGGTGAACTACTATTTCAATCAGCATTACTACGGATTACACCATCACTCTGCTTTATATTCTCTATAATTCCAATATGTTACCTCGTGATTTATCAAATAAAGAACGGCCAGGTAGAAGATCAGATGGGGTGACAGGATCCTTTCAGCATTTTAGCCTTTCGGAAAATCCAACAACCAGATCCCATGTAATCGGCCTAGGCACCGTTCTCGTAAGTAAATCATTGGGCATTATTCTTGGAATTACGAATAGTATATAACTTCCACATATAATAGTTTAACACTTTATAAACTATTAACGAAATAAAGTAGCGATTACTCACTTAGTATTGTCGCTGGCTCGTTCCCCGTTCAACTCTTCCGACAACTCTCGAGCACTTCGCTACAAGCTATCGCTCGTTCCTTACCTTTCCCGACCTATTTTTCTCACCAGAACACTCCCCGATATCGTAAGGTTGTTTGGTGTTTGTTGTGGTTTGAAATGAAGAGGTTGGGCCTCTATTTATAGGGCTCAAAATCACTATTCACGACGTCATCACGACATCAGCGACACTATTCACGACGTCATCACGACATTATCGTCGATGTCATCACGAGGTAAGCGCTTACTTCATCTCTCGGTACTATTCACGCCGAGTTACTATTCACGCCGGAGCACTATTCACGCCGGAGCACTATTCTTTTTTTTTTTTTTTTTTTTTTTTGGAAAATCGTCGTTACATGAAGTGTGTATCTCAATCCCCTCCTTCCATGCCATTGTGCGATTCTGACCACTGAGTGAGCAGCAAGACCCACTTCCCGCTCTCTGCTGCTGCGTTTTCCGGTCAAACACCCCTCATCTCTGTCGAATTTTCTTTCACTTCTTGCTTTCTGTTAACATCTAAGGAACGAAGCCTGGTCCGATTCTTGCATTGTTGTCTGTTCACCTACATTCTTCTCCACATCATCGTCTTCTGTCTATCGGTTTGCTATTAGTTTGATTTTTCCTTTTGATTTCCTTAGTGATATCTTCTCTTCTATTAGATTGTGTTTTTCCTGCTTTGCAATTCTTTTTTGATTTCCATTCACAGGTAGCGTAAAGCAGTGCCTAATGACTCTTGACACTGCAATTTCTGTTTTTGTTTGTTTGCCCTCCATGTGTTTGATAAAATGCCAGTGTCAAATTTTCTTTTGCTGGAGCTTAATTTTTGGTACATCAATCCTGGTTCTTTGTTTATTTCTTGGATGATGTAATTTGGGTGCTGGGGCTACTCTCTATCTGTAGAACCCAACATTGTGTTGGTGTCCTTTGTTTTCTTTTTCCTATATTTATTTCAGCCCCCATGTTATTGCTTCATCTCGAGGCATGGCTTCTTCTTCTTCTTCTATTGTTTCTGATAGTTTTTGTCCGTGCCCGTTTAGAAGTTTCCATTGTTGCCGGATAGGTGAAGGGGGTAATAAAGGAAACTCTCGTATGATTTGTCACCTTAAAAGTCAACATCTTTTAAATGATGACCGCAAACGGGTCTTGCGTGACGCTTTGTCCACGGATCATGGTTTATTTATGGAGGTGGAAAAAACGTTGTTGTCTCTCGGTCAATGGTTGTGTGGGGATTGTATGTCTCTGCATGCGGTTAGTCGGCCATGTCATCATCTGAATGGTCTTGTTCGTTTTATTAAAGAGGACATTGGTGCGACCACACACATTGTCGGTATTGTTAAGCCGGATGCTCAGAATAATGTGCCAAATGTTACAGAGGAATGGGTTATGGATGTTGAGCTTCTTGACCGTGTCTTTAAAACGCCTATCACTACAGTCAAAAGTATCCCTCACAGTTGTCGTTTAGCTTTCTCGCAGGATTTTAAATCAGCAATTTACAAGGTGATTGCCCAGCCCAACTCTGTTGATGCCTGGGTTAGGTTGTTCCTTCTACCGCGTTGCACGCTGCAGGTGTTTAGGCCCAAGAACAGACAAGAAAGCAGATCTGGGAATAGAAACTCCATTCAACAAAGTTGCATCTTGAAGTCCTTGGCTACATGGGGAAAGAGGACGGTGTCCCCACCCTTTTAAACAACATTTTCGACAACTACGGGGGTGGGCACATGAGCCAGGGCGGGGACAAACACGGCCTAACACAACGGCTAACAACAACATTAGACAATGTCTCCGTAAAGTTACAGATGGTCATTTTACTGCCGCAGTTAAAGTTTTATGCTCCTCTGGTGTTGCGCCTTACAATGGTGATACCATTAAAGCCTTAGAGGATAAGCATCCTCTGAAACCACCCCCTTCTATGTCGGGCACCTTTTACTCTGAGCCTCCCCTTGTAGCCGATTTCGAGAGTGTTCTTGGTTGCATTAAATCTTTCCCGAAAGGGACTTCTTGTGGTAGAGATGGCTTGAGGGCACAACATATTTTAGATGCCCTATGCGGAGAGGGTTCAGCTTTAGCCACAGATCTCTTACGGGCCATAACCTCAGTTGTTAATTTATGGTTAGGGGGAAGATGTCCGTCTGTTTTGGCAGAGTTTGTTGCTTCTGCACCTCTCACGCCACTTATTAAACCAGACAACGGGATCCGGCCAATTGCAGTTGGTACTATATGGAGGCGGTTGGTTTCGAAGGTGGCTATGAAGGGAGTTGGGAAAGATATGGTTAAATACCTTAACGATTTTCAATTTGGGATCAGCGTGTCCGGGGGTGCTGAGGCTGTTTTGCATTGTGCCAATCGGGTGTTGTGTAAACACCACGATAATGGGTCCCTTACCCTGCTTGCGGTGGATTTCTCGAATGCTTTTAACATGTTGGATAGATCCGTCTTACTACGTGAGGTTTGAAGGATGTTGACGTGCACGCAGAGGTCGTCATGCGGTCAAAAATAAGAGATAACCTAACATTCACTAGTATAGTGGAGTCAGGGTCGATCCACAGGAGCTACGTGGTCAGCCTAGATGAGAGATTACCAACTGATAGTGTCACGGCTATAGTCGGAGGAACTAATTTCTATCTTTCTACCTTGAACAATATTCAAACACCCAAGCCAAGCTTAGCTATGTCCAAATGACCTAGTTACTTTCTGAATTCAGAAGTACATCTCTGAATCAGGAGCAATTGAAGGCATTCAAACTAGCAAAAACCAAGCACAGCATAAACTAGCTAATAACTAACAATTCTATGAGACAGTTAATAGCCAAGATTTAATGCTCAATATAACCAAGTTAGCTACTGTTTTCAGCAAAGGAAAACCGTCCTAACCAAGCCACAAACAAAATCCAATCACAATCAAATAATCAAAACTCCAACAAGCATCCGAAATACCGAAAAATCAATATTTAAGATAACCGAATGATTTTATTCACTCAAACCAATATCCAAACATCAAATCAGTAACCAAAGCTACTAAAAACAGAACCCTGAGCTAGAATTCAATGGTTGTCACACCCAAAGATTCAACTCAAAGCTTACAAATGTTTAACTAGAATGAAATAAAATCAAAAACATGAAAATACCAAATTATAGCTTCTGAAATGGAATCCTCGAGTCAAAGAGCTTCTAGGTCGATGTTTACACCAGGTCTTTGCTTGGGTTTTCGGCTGGAAATGCCTCTATTTATAGTTGCAAATTTCCCGTGACCGCGCCGCGCAAATGTGAAATCCGCGGCGCGCGTACTTATCCGTTCCCCGTTTTTTCGTCATTTAAATGTGTTCCACCGCCTTACATCCGCGTCGCGCAGCAGATAAATCCGCGGCGCGCGTACGTCTTCTCTTGATTTTGCATTCTTTCCATACTTTTCCTTTTTTGTACACTTTTAGTCCCTGTATCTGTTCTTTTTCTCCAGACAAGTCCTGACACGAAAAGTGAGAATACCCATGCATATTTGATATAATTTTACCAAGAACAGGGCTCAACAACGCCTAAAATACTTGATATCACTAGGCGTTGTCAAACACCCCACACTTGTGCCTTGCTTGTCCCCAAGCAAGAGAGTTTTTAATAAATTATAATAGAGAATCGAACAGTTTTTGAATGTGTTTAGTTTCAAAGCTTATTGCTCTTCGAGTTAGAATGGAATAGTTTGTGAAAACATAATTGAGTTGTTCTTTGGAATTCATGGCTTTCTAAAGAACCCTTGATTACAAACTTTCTGTCCACAATATAGTGTACTTACTTGTTCAGATTCTAAAGGCCATTAAGGAATTGTCCATGACTTTCGATGTTGTCCGTGTAGCGAGCTTTCAGAAATACCATCCCAGACCAGACGATCTTAGGTGGTAAGGTGCATAAGGCCCACCCATTTTAGACTTATCGGCTCGAACAACAAAGGCCACAGATTGACTTTTCCTTCCTAAATTCCAATCCTAAAACGGCTCAACCTTCTAAACTCGTAAAACTCAACTTATTTGACTAACTAATAGCATGATCACAACTAAACAGTATTTCTTGAAAAATACTGATGCTATCAATCACAAGCCATTCATTTCAAAATTGCAATTCATTAAAAATTTTGAAAAATATTGCTAAAAATTGAGAAATTGATCAGTTCTGCAAAAATTGAAAAATATTGCTAAAAATTGAGAAATTGATCAGTTCTGCAAAAATTTCAAAAATATCTCTTTCGACCATCCACACCCCACACTTAAAACCGTACAACGTCCCCGTTGTACAAAAAATTATTTCAAGGCAAGGGAGAAAGAGTTACCCCTTTTTGGACGATGGACTGCTTGGTGCTCAATATTACAGGTATAATGCGTACAAAAAGATCCCCGATTCATATGCTGGAGTTGTAGCGCTACAGTAGGACACGCCGGTGGTCAAGACAAGTGGAGGGGGCACGGTGACCCCACACTTGTCTGAGACAACTCCCTCTCAATTTGGTATATCATGCACAACTTAACAAATAAATTAAAACACACATGACAGAAAAAAGAAAATAATATACAAATAGATGTGTCATAAGTTTATACATGTAAAAAGAAAATAAAAGAAAAAAAGAAAAAGAAAAAGAAAAACATCAATCACTACCCGGCGGCCTGGATGGTCCAGCCTCATGATCGTGAGACCGGGCTGGGAATGGTCGGGGGTGCTGACCCTGCGCAGATGCAGTCTGAATAAGTACCTCCCCAATCCACTCGAGCTGGTCCAAGACTCTCGTGAGCTGACCCTCAATCCGCGTGACTCTGGCCTCCAGCCGGCTAAGGGCTGGTGAGTCATCCTGCTGTGGCTGCGGCTGTGCAGGCTCTGGTGCCGGCGGCTCTGGCCTCCGGCGTCTCCTGCCGGGCTGGGCGTAGGCAGGCTGGGGTGCCTGAGGGGGCTCGATCGGAGCCCGGATGTACTGCCCTGGTCGCTGCTGCTCAATGAGCAACATCATCTCCAAAGTGCGTGCTGGAGTGCGTGATGGAGGCAGAGCAGTCAAAGAGGCAGCTACTGGGGCAGTAAGGATGCCATACGAACGGGCCAGGCGGGTAATGAAGTACCCCCTGGCTAATGGGCTGCTGGCGGAGGCGCCGGTCGCGTGGGTGGAGAGAGCGATCGCGAGGGCAAAGGGCAGATGGAGGAATCGGGACGGGTCGAGGAGAACCCACAAAAATGTCATGTCATCGCCTGACACCTTCTCGCCCCCCTCCCGATGCATGATGGAGGTGGAAACGATGCGGTGCATGAGGCGATGAAGAGGATCACGTAAGTGGCTCTCCCTCGAGGCCCCTGCCTCATACCTGACGTTGGACAGCGGTGCCCAAACCTCCATGTTGGGAGGGCGCTCCGGCTCCCCCTGAGTGCATGACCCGAAGAACCGGGTGAAGAAACGGTGCTGGAGGTCCGCTGGCGTGTAAATGCCCGTGCGCCTCCCGAACTCCCGGAGGTTGCACTCCCGGTGCACACCTCCCAATCGAAAACGTACCATCCTGGAGCGTGGGTCTCCCGCCCTAGGAGCGAAATGGACAGTGGAGATGAACTCCAATAGCAGCTCCGTGTAGACCACGTCCTCGTCCGTGGCCATGATCCTGTCCCAGCCACGGCATGTGAATGATGCCTCCTCGTGGGTCCAGGTGCGATATAGGAATGGCTCAATCGCACCCCAGAGCCCAGCGTCTCTTAGGATGTCTCGGTCTATAACCGTCGCCTCAAGGACCCGGCGATGAATCAAAGCGTCCCTCCGCGAGGTATACTCCACCGAAGTGTCAAGCTCTGTGGGAAACTGAAGGAAGGCATGGTCCAATCTGAACATCATCTGCAAAAGAAAATATAGCCACAAAACAAAAAAATTTTGCAAAATCAGTCCTTTTCCTTCCCCACCGTACCGCGGCGCGGCCCAAGAGCAAGGGCGCGGCGCGGCGTTCGCCTGTTTGAAAACCTGGGATCAAATCCCCATTTTAACCTGCTAAATCTCAATTTAATGATACCACAAGGTAGCCTAGGTTCCGATTAGCTCATCTAGGGTGTCCATTTGGCAAAACAAACACCCTAAGGGCTAGCATTAGTGATTCTAAGTTTTTGAACTTTTTGGAATAAAACCCTAAAATTAACTACCTAATAACTAGTTTAAACAGCTAATAGATAGTTAAAAGAGTGTACCTCGGTAGTAGAAACACAATAAGCAAGAAAGAATGCGAGAAATTTTTGATCACCAGAGCTCCGAGTCGTGTGATTTGAGTTGTGAGCCGCGGCTCACCGGATAAAGGCAAAAACCGTCTGATCGTTTCCCGCGGCGCGCATTTCTCGTTTCCGCGGCGCGCGTGTCGCTAATTCAACCCCTGCGCATCGGGTTGAGTTTCGAACCCGCGTCGCGCAATTCCACAACCCGCGGCGCGGTCTTGAAGATTTCAAAACCTTTCACACGACCCCACACTTGCTTCAAACCACTAATACCTGCAAACGATTGATGTATTTTCTAAATTAATCCTAAGAAATATAAAACCTACTTATGACATGATGGGTTGCCTCCCAACAAGCGCTAAGTTTAACGTCTTCAGCCAGACGTGGTACTCCTACTCCAGCTACGGTGGATCGTATGCCTTCTTTCCTTGCTGCTTTTCAGTCACCACCGTCCCGTCGTTGCCCACATGCTCCTCAAACTTCCCTGGGTGAATGGCTTGTTGGTTCTCTTATTGCTGCCCAGTTGCTGCTTTCTAGTTAAGTCCCGTAAATGCTTGGAGGTAGTTTTAAACCTCCAAGCTCGGTCCTTCATTCTATATCTCTTCAAGATCACAGGCTTGACGTGGAGCGCACCCAGTGCTGCTCCCAGTAGTTGTGCTGTGCCTCGTTTGTTGCTCTCATATTGCGTGTTATCTTCAGGTTGCAATTTTGGCTTGTAGTACCAATAAAAATTTTCCAATCGAATGGGATCGGAAGGCAACATATTAGGATGCTTCCATACGTCCTCATCGATGGTGTTTATCACATCTAATTTTCCATTCATGAATGGATCATGAGTGGTGCTACAATCATGTTTATTATTGTTTTCAAATTTCAATTCGTCAACATCAACTTCTTGATCATCGTCCAACAGGTGGATCGGAACCAAGAGTGAACGACTTGTTTGATCTGATGATGGTACAAAGTCACCCATCATCAGATCCTTTCCTTCAAATTTCTCAAAATTTTCAAAAATTACAGGGTCAGGGGTAGTATTGTCATCTACACCCCTTTCCCCAAAAATATCGACAACTTCAAAAAATTCGGGAATTGTTGGGTTGGAATCTGTACTGTCACTTACAGTCCCCTCCGCAACATCCTCATCAACCAAATTTTCTGGTGATGGTATGGATTCACCCACCACCAGATCAACATTATCAATACTTTCAAAAACATCAAAAACTTCAAAGGTTGCTGAGTCAGAAGTAGCATTGTCACCTACAACCTCTTCCTCAATAACCGTTTCGACCATCTCAGTGGTCTCTTGACTTTCCCAAGGTGTATGCCCTTCCATCACATATTCAGGTGATGCAAGTTCACACACATTATCATTGATATAAAAATCACTCACCTCCGGTTCTGGCGAAGGTGGTGAACATTTCCAACTTTCCTCTAACCTATCTAAAGAAGCTTGCACTTTTTCAAGAGCTTCAGCCTGGTCCTTCTGCTCATGGTAGTTGTTATACATGAATACCCAAAGTTGGGCCCAAGTTACAGAATTCTCAAGCTGAGATGACTCCTCGGTCCGCCATCCATTGTCATCGAATGATCCATTGTAGCAACCATCCTCGTAATAGGTGTCGTCCGGATTTTCATAATCTTCATAATATTGATCCGAGTACATGTAATCACCCATTATAAGGATGTACACATACCAAAATTCAGCAAACTAAAATCAAACATCAAAAATCAGAAACTAAGTCCTACAACTCACCTAACCTAAGCGCACAGCTCCCCGGCAACGTCGCCAAAATTTGACGTGTACGCAGAGGTCGTCATGCGGTCAAAAATAAGAGATAACCTAACATTCACTAGTATAGTGGAGTCAGGGTCAATCCACAGGAGCTACGTGGTCAGCCTAGATGAGAGATTACCAACTGATAGTGTCACGGCTATAGTCGGAGGAACTAATTTCTATCTTTCTACCTTGAACAATATTCAAACACCCAAGCCAAGCTTAGCTATGTCCAAATGACCTAGTTACTTTCTGAATTCAGAAGTACATCTCTGAATCAGGAGCAATTGAAGGCATTCAAACTAGCAAAAACCAAGCACATCATAAACTAGCTAATAACTAACAATTCTATGAGACAGTTAATAGCCAAGATTTAATGCTCAATATAACCAAGTTAGCTACTGTTTTCAGCAAAGGAAAACCGTCCTAACCAAGCCACAAACAAAATCCAATCACAATCAAATAATCAAAACTCCAACAAGCATCCGAAATACCGAATGATTTTATTCACTCAAACCAATATCCAAACATCAAATCAGTAACCAAAGCTACTAAAAACAGAACCCTGAGCTAGAATTCAATGGTTGTCACACCCAAAGATTCAACTCAAAGCTTACAAATGTTTAACTAGAATGAAATAAAATCAAAAACATGAAAATACCAAATTATAGCTTCTGAAATGGAATCCTCGAGTCAAAGAGCTTCTAGGTCGATGTTTACACCAGGTCTTTGCTTGGGTTTTCGGCTGGAAATGCCTCTATTTATAGTTGCAAATTTCCCATGACCGCGCCGCGCAAATGTGAAATCCGCGGCGCGCGTACTTATCCGTTCCCCGTTTTTTCGTCATTTAAATGTGTTCCACCGCCTTACATCCGCGTCGCGCAGGAGATAAATCCGCGGCGCGCGTACGTCTTCTCTTGATTTTGCATTCTTTCCATACTTTTCCTTTTTTGTACACTTTTAGTCCCTGTATCTGTTCTTTTTCTCCAAACAAGTCCTGACACGAAAATTGAGAATACCCATGCATATTTGATATAATTTTACCAAGAACAGGGCTCAACAACGCCTAAAATACTTGATATCACTAGGCGTTGTCAGATGTGCCCTTCTATTTCCTTGTGGGTCGATTTCTTATATGGGAGGGCATCCAGGCTTTACATAGGTGACACCCATATATGGTCCACCACTGGGGTTCAACAAGGTGATCCATTGGGACCCCTTCTTTTTGCCCTTGTTTTACACCCTCTCGTGCATAAAATTCGAGACAATTGCAAGCTACTGCTCCATGCTTGGTATTTAGATGATGGGACCGTTATTGGAGACTTCGATGAGGTGGCGAATGTGTTAAACATTATTCAGGAGGATGGTCCAGGGTTGGGTCTGGAGCTGAATATTAAGAAAACTGAAATTTTTTGGCCCTCTTGTGATGGTAGGAAACTTCGTGACGGCTGTTTCCCAGCAGATATTGGTAGACCTTCTTTGGGAGTAAAGCTCCTTGGGGGGGCTGTTAGCAGAGACGCTGGGTTCATTAGTGGGCTCGCCTTGAAGAGAGCTGTCAAGGCTGTTGATTTGATGGGCCTTCTTCCCCAGCTTTGTGACCCGCAGAGTCAGCTCCTTCTGCTACGTTCTTGTATGGGCATTGCTAAACTTTTCTTTGGTTTAAGAACTTGCCAACCGGTGCACATGGAGGAGGCGGCTTTGTTTTTTGACAAAGGGTTGCGTGGTTGCATCGAAGACATTGTGGTTTGTGGTGGCCCTTTCTTTGGAGACTTCCAGTGGCGGTTGGTTTCCTTACCAATACGTTTTGGTGGTTTGGGTTTGTACTCGGCTTGTGAGGCTTCATCGTACGCTTTTGTAGCATCGAGGGCCAAATCTTGGGCCTTACAAGACCACATCTTGCGATACAGTGGCATATGTGGTATGGATATTGATTATTATTCTGCTTTGGATCGTCTGCGTGGCACAATTCCAGATTTTGACTGTAACGGTTTCACTAATAAGGACATCGCCCCCCCTAAATCCCAAAAAACATTGGCGAATGCTCTCTTTAGTAAGATCGTCAAGGATATGGAAAACGACTTTCACATGACGTTCAGGCAGAAAGCCGTATTGGAGTGTCTTCGAGCTCCTCATGCACAGGATTTTTTGCTAGCTATCCCCATTGACGGCCTCGGTCTATATATGTCCCCTGTGGAATATCGCGCTATTCTACGGTACCGCCTTATGATTCCTCTTTTTCCGAGCGACGAGATATGTCCGGTTTGTCGCAAAGCGTGCTTGGACTCTTTTGGGGATCATGTTGTTCATTGTCGGGAGCTCCCAGGTTTCAAATACCGTCATGATATGGTTAGGGATGTTCTTTTTGACGTCTTCCGACGTGCTGGGGTTTCGGTACGTAAAGAAGCTCCTGTTAACTTTTTGACTGACCCTTCAGACGGGAGATCTACTCTCAGGCCTGCTGACATTTTAGTCTTCGGATGGATGGGAGGTAAACATGCATGTGTGGACCTTACCGGGGTTTCCCCTCTTGTGAACTTGAGGAGTGGAGGTTTCACAGGGAGGCAGGCGGCTTTGAAAGCAGCTGCATGCAAAGTGGATAAACACGATAAGGCATGTCGTGAAAATCAACATGTGTTTATCCCTTTCGCTTTTGATACCTTTGCTTTTCTCGCACCTGAAGCTGTGGAGCTACTTAACAGAGTTCAACGGGTTATGCAAAGTATCATCATGTCCCTTAGATCTTTGGATTTTGTTTTTAAACGTATTAGCTTTGCCATTCAAAAAGGGCTAGCGGCGCAGCTTGTTGCCCGTTTGCCCAACGTCTCTATGTAATACGTCCATAATTGGTACCTAAGCTATATAATTTCCTCTTTAATAACCGATCAGTTCTGATTTTCTGCGGTGCGGTTTTGAGGTTTTTTTTGCGGTCCGGTTGTGGTGTGGTTATTAACAGCAGTGGTGCAGTTTTTCTGCGGTTTCTTTTTGCGGTTTATAACCGCAATTATTAACCGCCAATCATTGTTGCGGTTTTGGCCATCGATCGGAGAGATGCAATGGCTGCCGGAGAGACGCAGAGGATGCCGGAGCGTCTTTTTTTTTTTTTTTTTTTTTTTTTTTTTTTTTTTTTTTTTTTTTTTTTTTTTTTTTGGTAACCGAGGACCCCACCCGACCCATCCTTTGGATGACACTGATGAAGCAACCTCGGGGCCCACGCACACCTGGCAGCAGGGTGGTCCGGGTCAATCACCTACAGGGGTAGAGAGGTGGCCGGAGCGTCTTACAAGTTACCGTCTGTGGAAGTCCGGCAGAGACGCAGACGAGGTCGTCGTTTGTTTTGGACGACGGTCGTGAAACTAGGGCAGGCGGCAAAAGGAATGTGAAACTTGAAAAATGAAATTCTAAAAGTTAAACGTTGAAGACTCCGCTCTTAACCTAACATCCGATTTCCATTTTCACTTTTTACTTTATTGATAAGCAATTAAATATATTAGAAATTAATTTATAATTATTAATAGAATATGAAATTAGAAATATATATTTAGTATGCGCGGTTCGGTTTTTTGCGGTTATTTTACATATGAAAACCACACTGGACCGAAAAGTTTCAGTTTTTCCAAAATAAAAAACTGCACCGTCGGTTTTCGTTTCGGTTTTGGTTTATGCGGATTTTTCGGTTTTTTTATATGCGGTTCGGTTTTTGCTCACCCTAGTGAGCATGGTGCGGTTTGGTACGGCTTTTGGTCAAAACCGAACACCACATTATGTGGTTTTTGAAAAACTAAAACCGCAATTTGCGGTTTCTAATGCGGTGCAGTTTTGCGGTTTTTTCATGTTGTGCGGTTTTATTTGGTGCGATTTTGGTTATTAACCGCATAATATAGTGGTGTGCGTTTTTTTTCCTATGGTGCGGTTGTAAAACCACAGAAGTTCAAAATCGATGCATTTTTTATAAAACTTTTAGTATTTTGACACTATATTTAGTATATTGCCACTATCAAAATACAAAATAGAACTCATTTGTTTCTTTATACTTAGTATAGTAAATCATAAAACAACTAAAATTTATAACTTAGAATTGGTGAAAATGACAAATGGAATTGCCACTATCAAAATACAAAATGAAATTGTCGTTCAAACTCACTCTTTTATTTAATATATAATGTCATATTTAAACTTAATAATAAGTAAATAACACATATATTATGTAATTATTTAATACATGGTAATCGGTGCGATTCGGTTATTTGCAGTTTTTCCGAAAGTAAAAACCGCACGGCACTGCAATTTTGCGGTTTTTTTAAAAGTATAAACCACACCATCGGTTTTTGCTTCGGTTTCGGTTTTTCGGTTTCTGTTTTTGCGGTTTTCCCCACTAGGTCCTGAAATAGCAAACGGAATCAACATTTTATAAGCAATGCTTAGTGAGTAACCTAATAGTAAACTTCATATTATATTCATTAATTTAATGAAAATTCACCATAATTGCCTTAGGAGGCTGAATAACACCAATAAGTATGTTACAACAACAAATCTCATAAAGGGACACTAATAAGGTTCAACACCAACCTTATTATCACCAAGAATGGCTAAATAGCCAAAAACACCAAATTTTTATGCATAGGATTTTACACCAATCCAATGTAAGAAACACAATTAAAGAACATTAAGTTTATAATTATGCTAACAACATATATACATACTATGATTTAACCCAAGAAGTAAAGAAGATAAGTTACTCACCTTGATTCGATCCAAAAGATGTTGTTTTTGTTGTAACAAACATTCCTTAATCTTTCTTATCTACAGAATATCGAACACAAATCATTAAAATCACCAAACTCACCTGTTAAGCAACAAATGCGAGCTTTCTGTTTGTTCGTTATAGTGGCATTAGCGCTGCTAACTTATGGTCTCGACCATAGTTAGCGCCGCTAATGAAGAACAGTGTCCACTTTCTTGACAACTTTTCAGTTTAATGTTCCACTATTCATTTCTAGCTTTGTTCTAACTTGTTTTCACGAAAATACATACAATAACTACATTTCACACTAAACCCTAACTTCAAATCATCACGTTAAACACCAATTTACTTGCTAATCTCCTAGTTAGAACACATGGAAGATAACACTTACCTCCAATATTGATTTATAGCAAAAGCCCTCTAATTTCCTTATGAAATTGATCAATTTTAGTTCCAAAATGGGTTTTGGAACTTTGTAACCTAGAGCTTCTGTATTTAGGAGTTTATCCCAAGAATTAACCAAATAATAAGCTTAAAAGAGAACACCTGTCTGCGATGGTTAGCGTCGCTAACTTCTAATGTTAGTGGCGCTAACTTAAGTTTTCCAAAAGTCCCATATAGCAACGTACTTTACTAGCGACGCTGACCCACTAAGTGTCATTAACGACGCTAAAGTTTCTGTTAAACTTTTCTATTACATCTTGGTCTATCTCTTAACCCATTAAGCCATAATTCCAACCACCACCTCTAGAACACCTATGAAGCTCTAAAACGAAAAACTAAACACTAACATTTCCGATATCTAACTCGGATCTCGAGATATGGACTTGTCAAATTCTTAACATTTTTAGTCCTTTTTCTCAAGATTTACCAAAACCAAGTTTTAAGCTTTCTAATCGATTACAACATGTATATAAGACATAATTAAATGTTCTAAACTAATTTGAGGGCGTTACAATAGATTTCTTAGTCTAATCCTTTGCCACGACCTTTTGCTTGCCAGTTTTAGAAACGAATGTTTAAGAGTTGAATACACAACGCCTCTAAGAAAGTCTCGACATATTTAAAATCTCACACAATGATAGCTTTGTAAAGACCGATTTTCAAAAGCCGAGATGTTATGATTTATTATTCAGTTGAGATTTATATTCACAAAAAAAACATGCCAACAAGAAAAAGAAAACGACAAAAGCCATCAAGTCTGTCTCAAAAGAGATAGTAATCTCTAATTTTGTATAAATTGAAAATAATACAAATTTAAAGAAAGAAAGTTCCATTTACGACATTTGAGTTTTAAGGACATTTAGGCAGTCCTTCCTGGGTTTTTAAGTCTCTATAGCATGGACACTCGTCTTTGTTTCCAATAGTACCGGAGGGAACACATAAACACTTTCCACAACAGTCTTGGCATACATCCATGCAATGGCTACGATGGTGCGTTGCAGAACAACGAATTGAACAAGCGGAAGGGCATTCTACAAAAAAGTATATATAAATATATTTTATTCGATTAATTATAATAACGGAAAATATTTTGGTAACAAAATGTTAAATCATTTACGTTCGATTGGTACAAAACCTTCACCTCCAGCCTGAAAAACAAAAGGTAATGCAAAATTAGATATTATACGAGACACATTAACAACAAAAATTATAATTATCATGGGCACACACTTACAATTGAGAGTTCTATAATTGACATGGATCCAACAAGGAATACCAAGAAATTAAGTTGAAATCTTCCCATTTTTTAGTCACTATACAAAATTCACCAAAACTAATATCCCGTATTTATATTGTTTCTGTGCTTTTTATAAAACTTTGTTCCGAAAAACCATGTTTATATAGAATTTTATTTAAAAGAGAGAAAACAGTTGTCATTTAAGCACTTTATTACGATGATACGATATTATGACAAATAATTAATTATTGAAATATTTACATGGGCATCATTAAGTAATAAGGAGTATATACATGTATTTCTTTAGACACTTCCTTTATCTGTAAAAATATGTTAGGAAACGAATTAAAATGTATATAGTTGTAGAGATTGTGGAGTATTAATACTTTACTATTTTTCTATAATAACTTATTTTGTTAATTTTTTTTGTTATTTTAGAACGACGAGACTTAACCTCGTCCTCTTGAGTCTTGAATGATGAGAATCCCATCATAGTGTCACTTCTCTCTGTTTGTTATTTTTGGGTTTTATTAAAAGCGATGGTATGTGGATGTGTGTTTCCAAATTGATTATTTGATATTTAATCGTTAAGATCAAACAATTATTAGTAATAAGTAAGGTTGTAGTTTAGATGTGAGCCGTGGAGTACTCAAACGAGATAAAAAAAGACATGAGTGATTAAAACAATGAGAGTCGTGGAGTAGGCATGATGATTAGCCGATTGATCAAGATACAGAGTGAAGATCGAAGATTCCAGGCTGTCGAGTGTCGAGGGAGTCACAGTGAAACACAATTCATCACGCTTCACTCTTGAATCTTGATCAATCACAATTCATCACGCTTCACTCTTGAATCTTGATCAATTAGCCGTGTCGCCATGGTCTCGTGGACAAAATACGATTATTTGAACAAAGAATAAGAAAAAATGGGTGATTATTAACAAAAAAGGACAAGAACCTGTTAATCACTTACGTATTTGAGATTTTAGCTGGTTTGAATTATAGATGGTGTCTTTTAAGAGTCCTTATATTCTAGCTCATTTACGACGAAGTCTTTTTTATTAACAAAAAGGACTAGGAGTAGTAACTTACTATAATTTTATCGTATTCTATTTTCTTGATAGATGGTATTATGTTACTTTAATCTTACCGTATTTTTTATTTTAATTGCGGGTATTGTCGTACTATAATCTTAATGTATTATCTGTGTCTGATAGAGGGCGTTGTCTTATTGTAATTTCTCTTACGGTGACACGTCGCAGTCGTTGATACGATCAAAAATAATAAAATTAACCTTACCGGTCCACTAGCTAGTAGTAAGTAAGGGTCGAACCAAGGAGTTCGTGGTTGGCACTTTGTGTCAAAACTTGACCAATCTATAGTGTCACTCTATAGACGGTTTCTATTCATACACTTAGAGAACCGAAAAGAACTCAAAAACACGGAAATCAAAACCAACGATCTATGCCTAAACAGTAAATCACAATCAACCAAACCAAACTAATCTGATCTCGAGATTCAACTCAGAAAATCAGAAACTAAGCAAATCAGAAACGATGAACAATAAACAATATCGAAATCATAACTTGCAAGAAAATGTAATCAACTATAAACTGCATTAAATCAAAACTCAAATCAGAGCCGAATGCTTCTGAAAGCGGGAACAAATCTAGATTCACATGGCCAATGGTGTTCTACAATCCAGAACCGTTGATCACACGTACCAACAAAAAACCGAAAAAACGATAAAAACAATAAAAGCTAACCAACTATGAGATCTACTGCTAAAACTATGAATTTCTGAGTCAAAGAAGCCTGAGTGTCTCTCAAAGGTGATATTCTCTCCCGAATCACGAAATGGGAGCCTCTATTTATAGTTGCGGATTTGGCTTGTACGCGTATCGACATAGCCTTATACGCGGCGCGGGTCAACCTTATCCCCCGATGTTCGCACTTTGAATTTCGAATCTTCAACCGGTGAAACAGCTCACTACGCCGCGTCCTTCCTTGGTTTGCGGCGCGTGTGTTACTTCGACTTGAATCCAGCTCTGCTTCCAACTCAATCAAAATGTAAACTTTTTACCCTTGTATTATTCATAACATACCACACAAGCCCTTGGGACTAAAATGAGTACTATTAATCCTATCAGAAGTATATTTAATGTAAAACTCAGCTCAATAACGACTATAATGCTCGACATTACTAGGCGTTATCAAACACCCCACACTTGTACATTGCTTGTCCCCAAGCATATAGAGTTTTTAATAAATTCTAACAAAGACTCAAACATTTTTTAATATATTTAGTTTCAAAGTTTATTGCATTCAAGAAGTTAGAAGAAAATTGATTTTTGAAAAAATGACCAGAATACCCTTTGGGAATCACGACTTTCTAAAGAACCCTTGATTACAAATTTCGGTCCACAACTGTGCAAACTTACTCATTCATATTCTAAAGGTCGTTAATGAATTATCCATGACTTTCGATATTGTCTGTGTAATGAGCTTTCGAAAACACTATCCCAGACCAGATGATCTTAGGTAGTATACAATATTTCTAATAGAGGATATCCTCTTATTGTAAATGCATGTTCTTTGTAACTTCCTGATTGAGTTTTTTATTTATGAAAAAACTATATTTTGTTACTTTATGATATAGGTTTTTTTCTTCTAAAAATATGTTTTTTTATAACTGTCTAATCGAGAATTAAAACTTATGGTAAATAATACCTTGTGTCAGACAAATAGAATGCATAAATATTTACAATAAAATAATACAAATATTACTATGAGATCATACATTATGTTAAACAAAATCAATATATCAAGACAATACTATTGTTAGAATTGAGAATACAATAAGACAACACCCCGGAGAATAGAGTCATATTAGGATAAGATTATACCCTTAGCCAAATAGAGTAAATACAACAAGATTGTAATAACAAGGTAACCACTCTCCCTTTTCTGCTATAAAATCATGGCTTTATCACTATGAGTAAAGAACATAATTACTTCTCTAAATTTCATTGTTTAAAATGTCAAATGTGTAAATGATTGTTAGTGAATTGTCATTTATGTAAATAATTTCTAGTTTTTTGTCCTCGTCACTTAAAATGAATAAAGTTTTACTTAATCATTAACGAGCCCAAGCATAGGGGCTTTTATGAAGATTATCCAGCATAATCATATGTCCTATTACTTGATGTACCGGCATTTTAAGTTGGCAATGGTTTGGCCCGATGCAACCGTGGCGGTTGCAAATTGTTTTTCGGTAATGGAACTTGTAATATCAAATTGGAGAATCTGTTATGACTTATTTTGTTTCTTTAATTTTTGTCTTTGAAAAATAAGATGTAGCAGAGGTTACTGATTAAGTTGTTAATTTTTCGTGAATCAGAGAACTCGTACGGTCCAATTATAGTATTTAAATGAACATTCTTCTTGTAACTTAATATTTTTTATTACCAATATTTGAAACCACTTTTACTTGATCCAAAAACAATATGCAATTACCTATTACTGTGCCCCCAACATATCCAAATTTCTATCATCCTCTAGTGTTATTAATTATATCTTCCATGAACCAACAATATCATATTACGCGTCTTATCTTTATTCGGTGGTAGGATAGCATCACGAAAAAACAGCCAAATCACATAATCTTATGACAATATACTCCAAGTTAAAGTTTGTTATATTTTGTAAATTGAATTGGAACCGTGATTCATCATTATATTATGAGTAAGATCGCAATTTGTACGATTACAATCAATCTTGTTATAGATTTCTTAATCTAATCTTTTGGCACGACCTTTTGCTTCCCGTTTTTAGAAACGAATGTGTAAGAGTTGAATACACAACGCCTCTAAAAAGTCTCGACATATTTAAAATCTCACACAATGATAGCTTTGTAATGACCGATTTCCAAAAGCCGAGATGTTATGATTTATTATTCGGTTGAGATTTATTTTTTAAAAAAAAAAACATGCCAGCAAGAAAAAGAAAACGACAAAAGCCATCAAGTCTGTCTCAAAAGAGATAGTAATCTCTAATTTTGTATAAATTGAAAATACAACAAATTTAAAGAAAGAAAGTTCCATTTACGACATTTGAGTTTTAAGGACATTTAGGCAGTCCTTCCTGTGTTTTTAAGTCTCTATAACATGGACACTCGTCTTTGTTTCCAATAGTTCCGGAGGGAACACATAAACACTTTCCACAACAGTCTACGCATACATCCATGCAATGGCTACGATGGTGTGTTGCAGAACAACGAATTGAACAAGCGGAAGGGCATTCTACAAAAAAGTATATATAAATATATTTTATTAGATTAGTTAAAATAATGGAAAATATTTTGATAACAAAAGGTTAAATCATTTACGTTCGATTGGTACAGAACCTTCACCTCCAGCCTGAAAAACAAAAGGTAATGTAAAATTAGATATTATACGAGACACATTAACAACAAAAATTATAATTATCATTGGCACACACTTACAATTGAGAGTTCTATAATTGCCATGGATCCAACAAGGAAGACGAAGAAATTAAGTTGAAATCTTCCCATTTTTTAGTCGCTATACAAAATTCACCAAAACTAATATCCCGTATTTATATTGTTTCTGTGATGTTTTATAAAACTTTGTTCCGAAAAACCATGTTTATATAGAATTTTATTTGAAAGAGGGAAAACAGTTGTCTTTTAAGCACTTTATTACGATGATACGATATTATGACAAATAATTAATTATTGAAATATTTACATGGGCATCATTAAGTAATAAGGAGTATATGCATGTATTTCTTTAGACACTTTCTTTATGTGTAAAAATATGTTAGGAAACGAATTAAAATGTATATAGTTGTAGAGATTGTGGAGTATTAATACTTTACTATTTTTCTATAATAACTTATTTTGTTAATTTTTGGTTATTTTAGAACGACGAGACTTAACCTCGTCCTCTTGAGTCTTGAATGATGAGAATCCCATCATAATGTCACATCTCTCTTTTTGTTATTTTTGGGTTTATTAAAAGCGATGGTATGTGGATGTGTGTTTCCAAATTGATTATTTGATATTTAATCGTTAAAATCAAATAATTATTAGTAATAAGTAAGGTTGTAGTTTAGATGTTCTGGCAATTGTGATTATTAAAAAATTTATAAAGTTTAAAATATACAATAAGGTTGTGTTTGGTAGAATCTTAACTTTTAATATCTGAATTTTAAGAGGTCTGAACTTTTAAGAGGATCTGAATTTACAAGATCTTATACTGTTTGATTGGAACCTCTTAATTGTTGTGATGAAAAGTAAAATGACTATTTTGCCCTTCAGCAAATTACACAAAATGAGAAATATCTTTTCCTGAGAAACCTTTCCAAGCCTAAAACTATAACAACACCAAGTGCAAAAATGAATCGGTACTATCGAGTTTAATTTTCATAAACATAGCAACAACATCAGAAATTTCAACAAATTATGTTCACAAAATCAGAAATTTCATAAACGAGCAAGTAAGATGCAGGTTTAATTTTACCCTTCAGCAAATTATCTTCACAAAATCATAAATTTCATAAGCGAGCAAATAAGATGCAGGTTTAATTTTACCCTTCAGCAAATTATCTTCACAAAATCAGAAATTTCATAAACATAACAACAACATAACCATGGGGAAAGCAGCAGCGGCGTCCGAGGTGAGACGGAAAGCAGCAGCGACGTCGGAGGTGAGCCGGAGCAGACGGTGGCGTTGGGTATCGGTGATGAGGCGGAATGTAGAAGACATGTCGGATGTCGGAAAGCGGACGGCGACGATGTGGTCTCCCTTTCCTACGACGGTACGGCGGCGGTGTGGTCTCCCTTTCTTATGACGGTGGAGGATGTCGGAGATGAGAGGGATGCAGCTAGGGCACCGATCTATGAAGCTTCCTATGTCACGATTGTAAGAGAGGATGGAGAAAGGAGTCGATGTGTGGGGGGCGGATTAGGGCATTTACCTATATTTCCCCCCTCTTTTTTAGTCAGACATGTTTCTATCCATTAATCATACAGATGTAAAATTTTAATTAAGTGGTAAAAAATAAGTTGGAATCAAACAGTGTTAAACTTAAAAATTAAATGATTGCCTCTTAATTTTGCAATTAAGAGGTAAACAAACACATCCTAAGTTCTTATAAAATTTCGATTTCGAGACAGTGCTATTTTTTCAATTAAATCACCAAGTTTCAAATTTTTCTCAATTAAGTAAGAATCACAAGTAGAAAATCGGCATTTTTTAATTACACACAAATTATGACACACACGAATTTCATGACATACAAAAATATATGCCATAAAAGATATCATATTTTTAAAACCTTAATGATTTACGACATACGTTATTGTATTGTATGCCATAAACATGTGTCATCGTTTCTGACATTCACGACACTCAAAAACATGTGTCATCTTTTAATGTCATAAATAAATAAAAACACGGAGTATACCTGTATGTCATTTTATAAAAATGTGTGTCGTCTTAATTTATTCCCCTTTTATGTCCCTACCTAGATAGTAGATCTCAATTCCTCACAATTCATCGCACTTCTGTGGAGTACTCAAACGAGATCAAAAAGACACGACTGATTAAAACAATGAGAGCCGTGGAGTAGGCATGATGATTAGCCGATTGATCAAGATAAAGAGTGAGATCGAAGATTCCAGGCTGTCGAGTGTCGAGGGAGTCTCACTGAAACACAATTCATCACGCTTCACTCTTGAATCTTGATCGATCACAATTCATCACGCTTCACTCTTGAATCTTGATCAATCAGCCGTGTCGCCGTGGTCTCGAGGACAAAATGCGATTATTTGAACAAAGAAAAAAATGGGTGATTATTAACAAAAAAGGACAAGAACCCATTAATCACTTACGTATTTGAGATTTTAGCTGGTTTGAATTATAGATGGTGTCTTTTAAGAGTCCTTATATTTTAGCTCATTTACGACGTAGTCTTTTTATTAACAAAAAGGACTAGGAGTAGTAACTTACTATAATTTTATCGTATTCTATTTTCTTGATAGATGGTATTATGTTACTTTAATCTTACCGTATTTTTTATTTTATTAGCGGGTATTGTCGTACTATAATCTTAATGTATATCTGTGTCTGATAGAGGGCATTGTCTTATTGTAATTTCTCTTACGGTGACACGTCGCAGTCGTTGATACGGTCAAAAATAATAAAATTAACCTTACCGGTCCACTAGCTAGTAGTAAGTAAGGGTCGAACCAAGGAGTTCGTGGTTGGCACTTTGTGTCAAAACTTGACCAATATATAGGGTCACTCTATAGACGGTTTCTATTCATACACTTAGAGAACCGAAAAGAACTCAAAAACACGGAAATCAAAACCAACGATCTATGCCTAAACAGTAAATCACAATCAACCAAACCAAACTAATCTGATCTCGAGATTCAACTCAGAAAATCAGAAACTAAGCAAATCAGAAACGATGAAACGATGAACGATAAACAATATCGAAATCATAACTTGCAAGAAAATGTAATCAACTATAAACTGCATTAAATCAAAACTTAAATCAGAGCCGAATGCTACTGAAAGCGGGAACAAATCTAGATTCACATGGCCAATGGTGTTCTACAATCCAGAACCGTTGATCACACGTACCAACAAAAAACCGAAAAAACGATAAAAACAATAAAAGCTAACCAACTATGAGATCTACTGCTAAAACTATGAATTTCTGAGTCAAAGAAGCCTGAGTGTCTCTCAAAGGTGATATTCTCTCCCGAATCACGAAATGAGAGCCTCTATTTATAGTTGCGGATTTGGCCTGTACGCGTATCGACATAGCCTTATACGCGGCGCGGGTCAACCTTATCCCCCATTGTTCGCACTTTGAATTTCGAATCTTCAACCGGTGAAACAGCTCACTACGCCGCGTCCTTCCTTGGTTTGCGGCGCGTGTGTTACTTCGACTTGAATCCAGCTCTGCTTCCAACTCAATCAAAATGTAAACTTTTTACCCTTGTATTATTCATAAAATACCACACAAGCCCTTGGTACTAAAATGAGTAATATTAATCCTATCAGAAGTATATTTAATGTAAAACTCAGCTCAATAACGACTATAATGCTCGACATTACTAGGCGTTATCAAACACCCCACACTTGTGCATTGCTTGTCCCCAAGCAAATAGAGTTTTTAATAAATTCTAACAAAGACTCAAACATTTTTTAATATCTTTAGTTTCAAAGTTTATTGCATTCAAGAAGTTAGAAGAAAATTGATTTTTGAAAAAATGACCAGAATACCCTTTGGGAATCACGACTTTCTAAAGAACCCTTGATTACAAATTTCGGTCCACAACTGTGCAAACTTACTCATTCATATTCTAAAGGTCGTTAATGAATTATCCATGACTTTCGATGTTGTCTGTGTAATGAGCATTCGAAAACACTATCCCAGACCAGATGATCTTAGGTAGTATACAATATTTCTAATAGAGGATATCATCTTATTGTAAATGCATGTTCTTTGTAACTTCCTGATTGAGTTTTTTATTTATGAAAAACTATATTTTGTTACTTTATGATACTGCTATAAAATCATGGCTTTATCACTATGAGTAAAGAACATAATTACTTCTCTAAATTTCATTGTTTAAAATGTCAAATGTGTAAATGATTGTTAGTGAATTGTCATTTATGTAAATAATTTCTAGTTTTTTGTCCTCGTCACTTAAAATGAATAAAGTTTTACTTAATCATTAACGAGCCCAAGCATAGGGGCTTTTATGAAGATTATCCAGCATAATCATATGTCCTATTACTTGATGTACCGGCATTTTAAGTTGGCAATGGTTTGGCCCGATGCAACCGTGGCGGTTGCAAATTGTTTTTCGGTAATGGAACTTGTAATATCAAATTGGAGAATCTGTTATGACTTATTTTGTTTCTCTAATTTTTGTCTTTGAAAAATAAGATGTAGCAGAGGTTACTGATTAAGTTGTTAATTTTTCGTGAATCAGAGAACTCGTACGGTCCAATTATAGTATTTAAATGAACATTCTTCTTGTAACTTAATATTTTTTATTACCAATATTCGAAACCACTTTTACTTGATCCAAAAACAATATGCAATTACCTATTATTGTGCCCCCAACATATCCAAATTTCTATCATCCTCTAGTGTTATTAATTATATCTTCCATGAACCAACAATATCATATTACGCGTCTTATCTTTATTCGGTGGTAGGATAGCATCACGAAAAAACAGCCAAATCACATAATCTTATGACAATATACTCCAAGTTAAAGTTTGTTATATTTTGTAAATTGAATTGGAACCGTGATTCATCATTATATTATGAGTAAGATCGCAATTTGTACGATTACAATCAATCTTGTTATAGATTTCTTAATCTAATCCTTTGGCACGACCTTTTGCTTCCCGTTTTTAGAAACGAATGTGTAAGAGTTGAATACACAGCGCCTCTAAAAAAGTCTCGACATATTTAAAATCTCACACAATGATAGCTTTGTAATGACCGATTTCCAAAAGCCGAGATGTTATGATTTATTATTCGGTTGAGATTTATTTTCACAAAAAAAAATGCCAGCAAGAAAAAGAAAACGACAAAAGCCATCAAGTCTGTCTCAAAAGAGATAGTAATCTCTAATTTTGTATAAATTGAAAATACAACAAATTTAAAGAAAGAAAGTTCCATTTACGACATTTGAGTTTTAAGGACATTTAGGCAGTCCTTCCTGGGTTTTTAAGTCTCTATAGCATGGACACTCGTCTTTGTTTCCAATAGTTCCGGAGGGAACACATAAACACTTTCCACAACAGTCTACGCATACATCCATGCAATGGCTACGATGGTGTGTTGCAGAACAACGAATTGAACAAGCGGAAGGGCATTCTACAAAAAAGTATATATAAATATATTTTATTAGATTAGTTAAAATAATGGAAAATATTTTGATAACAAAAGGTTAAATCATTTACGTTCGATTGGTACAGAACCTTCACCTCCGGCCTGAAAAACAAAAGGTAATGTAAAATTAGATATTATACGAGACACATTAACAACAAAAATTATAATTATCATTGGCACACACTTACAATTGAGAGTTCTATAATTGCCATGGATCCAACAAGGAAGACGAAGAAATTAAGTTGAAATCTTCCCATTTTTTAGTCGCTATACAAAATTCACCAAAACTAATATCCCGTATTTATATTGTTTCTGTGATGTTTTATAAAACTTTGTTCCGAAAAACCATGTTTATATAGAATTTTATTTGAAAGAGGGAAAACAGTTGTCTTTTAAGCACTTTATTACGATGATACGATATTATGACAAATAATTAATTATTGAAATATTTACATGGGCATCATTAAGTAATAAGGAGTATATGCATGTATTTCTTTAGACACTTTCTTTATGTGTAAAAATATGTTAGGAAACGAATTAAAATGTATATAGTTGTAGAGATTGTGGAGTATTAATACTTTACTATTTTTCTATAATAACTTATTTTGTTAATTTTTGGTTATTTTAGAACGACGAGACTTAACCTCGTCCTCTTGAGTCTTGAATGATGAGAATCCCATCATAATGTCACATCTCTCTTTTTGTTATTTTTGGGTTTATTAAAAGCGATGGTATGTGGATGTGTGTTTCCAAATTGATTATTTGATATTTAATCGTTAAAATCAAATAATTATTAGTAATAAGTAAGGTTGTAGTTTAGATGTTCTGGCAATTGTGATTATTAAAAAATTTATAAAGTTTAAAATATACAATAAGGTTGTGTTTGGTAGAATCTTAACTTTTAATATCTGAATTTTAAGAGGTCTGAACTTTTAAGAGGATCTGAATTTACAAGATCTTATACTGTTTGATTGGAACCTCTTAATTGTTGTGATGAAAAGTAAAATGACTATTTTGCCCTTCAGCAAATTACACAAAATGAGAAATATCTTTTCCTGAGAAACCTTTCCAAGCCTAAAACTATAACAACACCAAGTGCAAAAATGAATCGGTACTATCGAGTTTAATTTTCATAAACATAGCAACAACATCAGAAATTTCAACAAATTATGTTCACAAAATCAGAAATTTCATAAACGAGCAAGTAAGATGCAGGTTTAATTTTACCCTTCAGCAAATTATCTTCACAAAATCATAAATTTCATAAGCGAGCAAATAAGATGCAGGTTTAATTTTACCCTTCAGCAAATTATCTTCACAAAATCAGAAATTTCATAAACATAACAACAACATAACCATGGGGAAAGCAGCAGCGGCGTCCGAGGTGAGACGGAAAGCAGCAGCGACGTCGGAGGTGAGCCGGAGCAGACGGTGGCGTTGGGTATCGGTGATGAGGCGGAATGTAGAAGACATGTCGGATGTCGGAAAGCGGACGGCGACGATGTGGTCTCCCTTTCCTACGACGGTACGGCGGCGGTGTGGTCTCCCTTTCTTATGACGGTGGAGGATGTCGGAGATGAGAGGGATGCAGCTAGGGCACCGATCTATGAAGCTTCCTATGTCACGATTGTAAGAGAGGATGGAGAAAGGAGTCGATGTGTGGGGGGCGGATTAGGGCATTTACCTATATTTCCCCCCTCTTTTTTAGTCAGACATGTTTCTATCCATTAATCATACAGATGTAAAATTTTAATTAAGTGGTAAAAAATAAGTTGGAATCAAACAGTGTTAAACTTAAAAATTAAATGATTGCCTCTTAATTTTGCAATTAAGAGGTAAACAAACACATCCTAAGTTCTTATAAAATTTCGATTTCGAGACAGTGCTATTTTTTCAATTAAATCACCAAGTTTCAAATTTTTCTCAATTAAGTAAGAATCACAAGTAGAAAATCGGCATTTTTTAATTACACACAAATTATGACACACACGAATTTCATGACATACAAAAATATATGCCATAAAAGATATCATATTTTTAAAACCTTAATGATTTACGACATACGTTATTGTATTGTATGCCATAAACATGTGTCATCGTTTCTGACATTCACGACACTCAAAAACATGTGTCATCTTTTAATGTCATAAATAAATAAAAACACGGAGTATACCTGTATGTCATTTTATAAAAATGTGTGTCGTCTTAATTTATTCCCCTTTTATGTCCCTACCTAGATAGTAGATCTCAATTCCTCACAATTCATCGCACTTCTGTGGAGTACTCAAACGAGATCAAAAAGACACGACTGATTAAAACAATGAGAGCCGTGGAGTAGGCATGATGATTAGCCGATTGATCAAGATAAAGAGTGAGATCGAAGATTCCAGGCTGTCGAGTGTCGAGGGAGTCTCACTGAAACACAATTCATCACGCTTCACTCTTGAATCTTGATCGATCACAATTCATCACGCTTCACTCTTGAATCTTGATCAATCAGCCGTGTCGCCGTGGTCTCGAGGACAAAATGCGATTATTTGAACAAAGAAAAAAATGGGTGATTATTAACAAAAAAGGACAAGAACCCATTAATCACTTACGTATTTGAGATTTTAGCTGGTTTGAATTATAGATGGTGTCTTTTAAGAGTCCTTATATTTTAGCTCATTTACGACGTAGTCTTTTTATTAACAAAAAGGACTAGGAGTAGTAACTTACTATAATTTTATCGTATTCTATTTTCTTGATAGATGGTATTATGTTACTTTAATCTTACCGTATTTTTTATTTTATTAGCGGGTATTGTCGTACTATAATCTTAATGTATATCTGTGTCTGATAGAGGGCGTTGTCTTATTGTAATTTCTCTTACGGTGACACGTCGCAGTCGTTGATACGGTCAAAAATAATAAAATTAACATTACCGGTCCACTAGCTAGTAGTAAGTAAGGGTCGAACCAAGGAGTTCGTGGTTGGCACTTTGTGTCAAAACTTGACCAATATATAGGGTCACTCTATAGACGGTTTCTATTCATACACTTAGAGAACCGAAAAGAACTCAAAAACACGGAAATCAAAACCAACGATCTATGCCTAAACAGTAAATCACAATCAACCAAACCAAACTAATCTGATCTCGAGATTCAACTCAGAAAATCAGAAACTAAGCAAATCAGAAACGATGAAACGATGAACGATAAACAATATCGAAATCATAACTTGCAAGAAAATGTAATCAACTATAAACTGCATTAAATCAAAACTTAAATCAGAGCCGAATGCTACTGAAAGCGGGAACAAATCTAGATTCACATGGCCAATGGTGTTCTACAATCCAGAACCGTTGATCACACGTACCAACAAAAAACCGAAAAAACGATAAAAACAATAAAAGCTAACCAACTATGAGATCTACTGCTAAAACTATGAATTTCTGAGTCAAAGAAGCCTGAGTGTCTCTCAAAGGTGATATTCTCTCCCGAATCACGAAATGAGAGCCTCTATTTATAGTTGCGGATTTGGCCTGTACGCGTATCGACATAGCCTTATACGCGGCGCGGGTCAACCTTATCCCCCATTGTTCGCACTTTGAATTTCGAATCTTCAACCGGTGAAACAGCTCACTACGCCGCGTCCTTCCTTGGTTTGCGGCGCGTGTGTTACTTCGACTTGAATCCAGCTCTGCTTCCAACTCAATCAAAATGTAAACTTTTTACCCTTGTATTATTCATAAAATACCACACAAGCCCTTGGTACTAAAATGAGTAATATTAATCCTATCAGAAGTATATTTAATGTAAAACTCAGCTCAATAACGACTATAATGCTCGACATTACTAGGCGTTATCAAACACCCCACACTTGTGCATTGCTTGTCCCCAAGCAAATAGAGTTTTTAATAAATTCTAACAAAGACTCAAACATTTTTTAATATCTTTAGTTTCAAAGTTTATTGCATTCAAGAAGTTAGAAGAAAATTGATTTTTGAAAAAATGACCAGAATACCCTTTGGGAATCACGACTTTCTAAAGAACCCTTGATTACAAATTTCGGTCCACAACTGTGCAAACTTACTCATTCATATTCTAAAGGTCGTTAATGAATTATCCATGACTTTCGATGTTGTCTGTGTAATGAGCATTCGAAAACACTATCCCAGACCAGATGATCTTAGGTAGTATACAATATTTCTAATAGAGGATATCATCTTATTGTAAATGCATGTTCTTTGTAACTTCCTGATTGAGTTTTTTATTTATGAAAAACTATATTTTGTTACTTTATGATACTGCTATAAAATCATGGCTTTATCACTATGAGTAAAGAACATAATTACTTCTCTAAATTTCATTGTTTAAAATGTCAAATGTGTAAATGATTGTTAGTGAATTGTCATTTATGTAAATAATTTCTAGTTTTTTGTCCTCGTCACTTAAAATGAATAAAGTTTTACTTAATCATTAACGAGCCCAAGCATAGGGGCTTTTATGAAGATTATCCAGCATAATCATATGTCCTATTACTTGATGTACCGGCATTTTAAGTTGGCAATGGTTTGGCCCGATGCAACCGTGGCGGTTGCAAATTGTTTTTCGGTAATGGAACTTGTAATATCAAATTGGAGAATCTGTTATGACTTATTTTGTTTCTCTAATTTTTGTCTTTGAAAAATAAGATGTAGCAGAGGTTACTGATTAAGTTGTTAATTTTTCGTGAATCAGAGAACTCGTACGGTCCAATTATAGTATTTAAATGAACATTCTTCTTGTAACTTAATATTTTTTATTACCAATATTCGAAACCACTTTTACTTGATCCAAAAACAATATGCAATTACCTATTATTGTGCCCCCAACATATCCAAATTTCTATCATCCTCTAGTGTTATTAATTATATCTTCCATGAACCAACAATATCATATTACGCGTCTTATCTTTATTCGGTGGTAGGATAGCATCACGAAAAAACAGCCAAATCACATAATCTTATGACAATATACTCCAAGTTAAAGTTTGTTATATTTTGTAAATTGAATTGGAACCGTGATTCATCATTATATTATGAGTAAGATCGCAATTTGTACGATTACAATCAATCTTGTTATAGATTTCTTAATCTAATCCTTTGGCACGACCTTTTGCTTCCCGTTTTTAGAAACGAATGTGTAAGAGTTGAATACACAGCGCCTCTAAAAAAGTCTCGACATATTTAAAATCTCACACAATGATAGCTTTGTAATGACCGATTTCCAAAAGCCGAGATGTTATGATTTATTATTCGGTTGAGATTTATTTTCACAAAAAAAATGCCAGCAAGAAAAAGAAAACGACAAAAGCCATCAAGTCTGTCTCAAAAGAGATAGTAATCTCTAATTTTGTATAAATTGAAAATACAACAAATTTAAAGAAAGAAAGTTCCATTTACGACATTTGAGTTTTAAGGACATTTAGGCAGTCCTTCCTGGGTTTTTAAGTCTCTATAGCATGGACACTCGTCTTTGTTTCCAATAGTTCCGGAGGGAACACATAAACACTTTCCACAATAGTCTACGCATACATCCATGCAATGGCTACGATGGTGTGTTGCAGAACAACGAATTGAACAAGCGGAAGGGCATTCTACAAAAAAGTATATATAAATATATTTTATTAGATTAGTTAAAATAATGGAAAATATTTTGATAACAAAAGGTTAAATCATTTACGTTCGATTGGTACAGAACCTTCACCTCCGGCCTGAAAAACAAAAGGTAATGTAAAATTAGATATTATACGAGACACATTAACAACAAAAATTATAATTATCATTGGCACACACTTACAATTGAGAGTTCTATAATTGCCATGGATCCAACAAGGAAGACGAAGAAATTAAGTTGAAATCTTCCCATTTTTTAGTCGCTATACAAAATTCACCAAAACTAATATCCCGTATTTATATTGTTTCTGTGATGTTTTATAAAACTTTGTTCCGAAAAACCATGTTTATATAGAATTTTATTTGAAAGAGGGAAAACAGTTGTCTTTTAAGCACTTTATTACGATGATACGATATTATGACAAATAATTAATTATTGAAATATTTACATGGGCATCATTAAGTAATAAGGAGTATATGCATGTATTTCTTTAGACACTTTCTTTATGTGTAAAAATATGTTAGGAAACGAATTAAAATGTATATAGTTGTAGAGATTGTGGAGTATTAATACTTTACTATTTTTCTATAATAACTTATTTTGTTAATTTTTGGTTATTTTAGAACGACGAGACTTAACCTCGTCCTCTTGAGTCTTGAATGATGAGAATCCCATCATAATGTCACATCTCTCTTTTTGTTATTTTTGGGTTTATTAAAAGCGATGGTATGTGGATGTGTGTTTCCAAATTGATTATTTGATATTTAATCGTTAAAATCAAATAATTATTAGTAATAAGTAAGGCTGTAGTTTAGATGTTCTGGCAATTGTGATTATTAAAAAATTTATAAAGTTTAAAATATACAATAAGGTTGTGTTTGGTAGAATCTTAACTTTTAATATCTGAATTTTAAGAGGTCTGAACTTTTAAGAGGATCTGAATTTACAAGATCTTATACTGTTTGATTGGAACCTCTTAATTGTTGTGATGAAAAGTAAAATGACTATTTTGCCCTTCAGCAAATTACACAAAATGAGAAATATCTTTTCCTGAGAAACCTTTCCAAGCCTAAAACTATAACAACACCAAGTGCAAAAATGAATCGGTACTATCGAGTTTAATTTTCATAAACATAGCAACAACATCAGAAATTTCAACAAATTATGTTCACAAAATCAGAAATTTCATAAACGAGCAAGTAAGATGCAGGTTTAATTTTACCCTTCAGCAAATTATCTTCACAAAATCATAAATTTCATAAGCGAGCAAATAAGATGCAGGTTTAATTTTACCCTTCAGCAAATTATCTTCACAAAATCAGAAATTTCATAAACATAACAACAACATAACCATGGGGAAAGCAGCAGCGGCGTCCGAGGTGAGACGGAAAGCAGCAGCGACGTCGGAGGTGAGCCGGAGCAGACGGTGGCGTTGGGTATCGGTGATGAGGCGGAATGTAGAAGACATGTCGGATGTCGGAAAGCGGACGGCGACGATGTGGTCTCCCTTTCCTACGACGGTACGGCGGCGGTGTGGTCTCCCTTTCTTATGACGGTGGAGGATGTCGGAGATGAGAGGGATGCAGCTAGGGCACCGATCTATGAAGCTTCCTATGTCACGATTGTAAGAGAGGATGGAGAAAGGAGTCGATGTGTGGGGGGCGGATTAGGGCATTTACCTATATTTCCCCCCTCTTTTTTAGTCAGACATGTTTCTATCCATTAATCATACAGATGTAAAATTTTAATTAAGTGGTAAAAAATAAGTTGGAATCAAACAGTGTTAAACTTAAAAATTAAATGATTGCCTCTTAATTTTGCAATTAAGAGGTAAACAAACACATCCTAAGTTCTTATAAAATTTCGATTTCGAGACAGTGCTATTTTTTCAATTAAATCACCAAGTTTCAAATTTTTCTCAATTAAGTAAGAATCACAAGTAGAAAATCGGCATTTTTTAATTACACACAAATTATGACACACACGAATTTCATGACATACAAAAATATATGCCATAAAAGATATCATATTTTTAAAACCTTAATGATTTACGACATACGTTATTGTATTGTATGCCATAAACATGTGTCATCGTTTCTGACATTCACGACACTCAAAAACATGTGTCATCTTTTAATGTCATAAATAAATAAAAACACGGAGTATACCTGTATGTCATTTTATAAAAATGTGTGTCGTCTTAATTTATTCCCCTTTTATGTCCCTACCTAGATAGTAGATCTCAATTCCTCACAATTCATCGCACTTCTGTGGAGTACTCAAACGAGATCAAAAAGACACGACTGATTAAAACAATGAGAGCCGTGGAGTAGGCATGATGATTAGCCGATTGATCAAGATAAAGAGTGAGATCGAAGATTCCAGGCTGTCGAGTGTCGAGGGAGTCTCACTGAAACACAATTCATCACGCTTCACTCTTGAATCTTGATCGATCACAATTCATCACGCTTCACTCTTGAATCTTGATCAATCAGCCGTGTCGCCGTGGTCTCGAGGACAAAATGCGATTATTTGAACAAAGAAAAAAATGGGTGATTATTAACAAAAAAGGACAAGAACCCATTAATCACTTACGTATTTGAGATTTTAGCTGGTTTGAATTATAGATGGTGTCTTTTAAGAGTCCTTATATTTTAGCTCATTTACGACGTAGTCTTTTTATTAACAAAAAGGACTAGGAGTAGTAACTTACTATAATTTTATCGTATTCTATTTTCTTGATAGATGGTATTATGTTACTTTAATCTTACCGTATTTTTTATTTTATTAGCGGGTATTGTCGTACTATAATCTTAATGTATATCTGTGTCTGATAGAGGGCGTTGTCTTATTGTAATTTCTCTTACGGTGACACGTCGCAGTCGTTGATACGGTCAAAAATAATAAAATTAACCTTACCGGTCCACTAGCTAGTAGTAAGTAAGGGTCGAACCAAGGAGTTCGTGGTTGGCACTTTGTGTCAAAACTTGACCAATATATAGGGTCACTCTATAGACGGTTTCTATTCATACACTTAGAGAACCGAAAAGAACTCAAAAACACGGAAATCAAAACCAACGATCTATGCCTAAACAGTAAATCACAATCAACCAAACCAAACTAATCTGATCTCGAGATTCAACTCAGAAAATCAGAAACTAAGCAAATCAGAAACGATGAAACGATGAACGATAAACAATATCGAAATCATAACTTGCAAGAAAATGTAATCAACTATAAACTGCATTAAATCAAAACTTAAATCAGAGCCGAATGCTACTGAAAGCGGGAACAAATCTAGATTCACATGGCCAATGGTGTTCTACAATCCAGAACCGTTGATCACACGTACCAACAAAAAACCGAAAAAACGATAAAAACAATAAAAGCTAACCAACTATGAGATCTACTGCTAAAACTATGAATTTCTGAGTCAAAGAAGCCTGAGTGTCTCTCAAAGGTGATATTCTCTCCCGAATCACGAAATGAGAGCCTCTATTTATAGTTGCGGATTTGGCCTGTACGCGTATCGACATAGCCTTATACGCGGCGCGGGTCAACCTTATCCCCCATTGTTCGCACTTTGAATTTCGAATCTTCAACCGGTGAAACAGCTCACTACGCCGCGTCCTTCCTTGGTTTGCGGCGCGTGTGTTACTTCGACTTGAATCCAGCTCTGCTTCCAACTCAATCAAAATGTAAACTTTTTACCCTTGTATTATTCATAAAATACCACACAAGCCCTTGGTACTAAAATGAGTAATATTAATCCTATCAGAAGTATATTTAATGTAAAACTCAGCTCAATAACGACTATAATGCTCGACATTACTAGGCGTTATCAAACACCCCACACTTGTGCATTGCTTGTCCCCAAGCAAATAGAGTTTTTAATAAATTCTAACAAAGACTCAAACATTTTTTAATATCTTTAGTTTCAAAGTTTATTGCATTCAAGAAGTTAGAAGAAAATTGATTTTTGAAAAAATGACCAGAATACCCTTTGGGAATCACGACTTTCTAAAGAACCCTTGATTACAAATTTCGGTCCACAACTGTGCAAACTTACTCATTCATATTCTAAAGGTCGTTAATGAATTATCCATGACTTTCGATGTTGTCTGTGTAATGAGCATTCGAAAACACTATCCCAGACCAGATGATCTTAGGTAGTATACAATATTTCTAATAGAGGATATCATCTTATTGTAAATGCATGTTCTTTGTAACTTCCTGATTGAGTTTTTTATTTATGAAAAACTATATTTTGTTACTTTATGATACTGCTATAAAATCATGGCTTTATCACTATGAGTAAAGAACATAATTACTTCTCTAAATTTCATTGTTTAAAATGTCAAATGTGTAAATGATTGTTAGTGAATTGTCATTTATGTAAATAATTTCTAGTTTTTTGTCCTCGTCACTTAAAATGAATAAAGTTTTACTTAATCATTAACGAGCCCAAGCATAGGGGCTTTTATGAAGATTATCCAGCATAATCATATGTCCTATTACTTGATGTACCGGCATTTTAAGTTGGCAATGGTTTGGCCCGATGCAACCGTGGCGGTTGCAAATTGTTTTTCGGTAATGGAACTTGTAATATCAAATTGGAGAATCTGTTATGACTTATTTTGTTTCTCTAATTTTTGTCTTTGAAAAATAAGATGTAGCAGAGGTTACTGATTAAGTTGTTAATTTTTCGTGAATCAGAGAACTCGTACGGTCCAATTATAGTATTTAAATGAACATTCTTCTTGTAACTTAATATTTTTTATTACCAATATTCGAAACCACTTTTACTTGATCCAAAAACAATATGCAATTACCTATTATTGTGCCCCCAACATATCCAAATTTCTATCATCCTCTAGTGTTATTAATTATATCTTCCATGAACCAACAATATCATATTACGCGTCTTATCTTTATTCGGTGGTAGGATAGCATCACGAAAAAACAGCCAAATCACATAATCTTATGACAATATACTCCAAGTTAAAGTTTGTTATATTTTGTAAATTGAATTGGAACCGTGATTCATCATTATATTATGAGTAAGATCGCAATTTGTACGATTACAATCAATCTTGTTATAGATTTCTTAATCTAATCCTTTGGCACGACCTTTTGCTTCCCGTTTTTAGAAACGAATGTGTAAGAGTTGAATACACAGCGCCTCTAAAAAAGTCTCGACATATTTAAAATCTCACACAATGATAGCTTTGTAATGACCGATTTCCAAAAGCCGAGATGTTATGATTTATTATTCGGTTGAGATTTATTTTCACAAAAAAAATGCCAGCAAGAAAAAGAAAACGACAAAAGCCATCAAGTCTGTCTCAAAAGAGATAGTAATCTCTAATTTTGTATAAATTGAAAATACAACAAATTTAAAGAAAGAAAGTTCCATTTACGACATTTGAGTTTTAAGGACATTTAGGCAGTCCTTCCTGGGTTTTTAAGTCTCTATAGCATGGACATGACTCGTCTTTGTTTCCAATAGTTCCGGAGGGAACACATAAACACTTTCCACAACAGTCTACGCATACATCCATGCAATGGCTACGATGGTGTGTTGCAGAACAACGAATTGAACAAGCGGAAGGGCATTCTACAAAAAAGTATATATAAATATATTTTATTAGATTAGTTAAAATAATGGAAAATATTTTGATAACAAAAGGTTAAATCATTTACGTTCGATTGGTACAGAACCTTCACCTCCGGCCTGAAAAACAAAAGGTAATGTAAAATTAGATATTATACGAGACACATTAACAACAAAAATTATAATTATCATTGGCACACACTTACAATTGAGAGTTCTATAATTGCCATGGATCCAACAAGGAAGACGAAGAAATTAAGTTGAAATCTTCCCATTTTTTAGTCGCTATACAAAATTCACCAAAACTAATATCCCGTATTTATATTGTTTCTGTGATGTTTTATAAAACTTTGTTCCGAAAAACCATGTTTATATAGAATTTTATTTGAAAGAGGGAAAACAGTTGTCTTTTAAGCACTTTATTACGATGATACGATATTATGACAAATAATTAATTATTGAAATATTTACATGGGCATCATTAAGTAATAAGGAGTATATGCATGTATTTCTTTAGACACTTTCTTTATGTGTAAAAATATGTTAGGAAACGAATTAAAATGTATATAGTTGTAGAGATTGTGGAGTATTAATACTTTACTATTTTTCTATAATAACTTATTTTGTTAATTTTTGGTTATTTTAGAACGACGAGACTTAACCTCGTCCTCTTGAGTCTTGAATGATGAGAATCCCATCATAATGTCACATCTCTCTTTTTGTTATTTTTGGGTTTATTAAAAGCGATGGTATGTGGATGTGTGTTTCCAAATTGATTATTTGATATTTAATCGTTAAAATCAAATAATTATTAGTAATAAGTAAGGTTGTAGTTTAGATGTTCTGGCAATTGTGATTATTAAAAAATTTATAAAGTTTAAAATATACAATAAGGTTGTGTTTGGTAGAATCTTAACTTTTAATATCTGAATTTTAAGAGGTCTGAACTTTTAAGAGGATCTGAATTTACAAGATCTTATACTGTTTGATTGGAACCTCTTAATTGTTGTGATGAAAAGTAAAATGACTATTTTGCCCTTCAGCAAATTACACAAAATGAGAAATATCTTTTCCTGAGAAACCTTTCCAAGCCTAAAACTATAACAACACCAAGTGCAAAAATGAATCGGTACTATCGAGTTTAATTTTCATAAACATAGCAACAACATCAGAAATTTCAACAAATTATGTTCACAAAATCAGAAATTTCATAAACGAGCAAGTAAGATGCAGGTTTAATTTTACCCTTCAGCAAATTATCTTCACAAAATCATAAATTTCATAAGCGAGCAAATAAGATGCAGGTTTAATTTTACCCTTCAGCAAATTATCTTCACAAAATCAGAAATTTCATAAACATAACAACAACATAACCATGGGGAAAGCAGCAGCGGCGTCCGAGGTGAGACGGAAAGCAGCAGCGACGTCGGAGGTGAGCCGGAGCAGACGGTGGCGTTGGGTATCGGTGATGAGGCGGAATGTAGAAGACATGTCGGATGTCGGAAAGCGGACGGCGACGATGTGGTCTCCCTTTCCTACGACGGTACGGCGGCGGTGTGGTCTCCCTTTCTTATGACGGTGGAGGATGTCGGAGATGAGAGGGATGCAGCTAGGGCACCGATCTATGAAGCTTCCTATGTCACGATTGTAAGAGAGGATGGAGAAAGGAGTCGATGTGTGGGGGGCGGATTAGGGCATTTACCTATATTTCCCCCCTCTTTTTTAGTCAGACATGTTTCTATCCATTAATCATACAGATGTAAAATTTTAATTAAGTGGTAAAAAATAAGTTGGAATCAAACAGTGTTAAACTTAAAAATTAAATGATTGCCTCTTAATTTTGCAATTAAGAGGTAAACAAACACATCCTAAGTTCTTATAAAATTTCGATTTCGAGACAGTGCTATTTTTTCAATTAAATCACCAAGTTTCAAATTTTTCTCAATTAAGTAAGAATCACAAGTAGAAAATCGGCATTTTTTAATTACACACAAATTATGACACACACGAATTTCATGACATACAAAAATATATGCCATAAAAGATATCATATTTTTAAAACCTTAATGATTTACGACATACGTTATTGTATTGTATGCCATAAACATGTGTCATCGTTTCTGACATTCACGACACTCAAAAACATGTGTCATCTTTTAATGTCATAAATAAATAAAAACACGGAGTATACCTGTATGTCATTTTATAAAAATGTGTGTCGTCTTAATTTATTCCCCTTTTATGTCCCTACCTAGATAGTAGATCTCAATTCCTCACAATTCATCGCACTTCTGTGGAGTACTCAAACGAGATCAAAAAGACACGACTGATTAAAACAATGAGAGCCGTGGAGTAGGCATGATGATTAGCCGATTGATCAAGATAAAGAGTGAGATCGAAGATTCCAGGCTGTCGAGTGTCGAGGGAGTCACAGTGAAACACAATTCATCACGCTTCACTCTTGAATCTTGATCGATCACAATTCATCACGCTTCACTCTTGAATCTTGATCAATCAGCCGTGTCGCCGTGGTCTCGAGGACAAAATGCGATTATTTGAACAAAGAAAAAAATGGGTGATTATTAACAAAAAAGGACAAGAACCCATTAATCACTTACGTATTTGAGATTTTAGCTGGTTTGAATTATAGATGGTGTCTTTTAAGAGTCCTTATATTTTAGCTCATTTACGACGTAGTCTTTTTATTAACAAAAAGGACTAGGAGTAGTAACTTACTATAATTTTATCGTATTCTATTTTCTTGATAGATGGTATTATGTTACTTTAATCTTACCGTATTTTTTATTTTATTAGCGGGTATTGTCGTACTATAATCTTAATGTATTATCTGTGTCTGATAGAGGGCGTTGTCTTATTGTAATTTCTCTTACGGTGACACGTCGCAGTCGTTGATACGGTCAAAAATAATAAAATTAACCTTACCGGTCCACTAGCTAGTAGTAAGTAAGGGTCGAACCAAGGAGTTCGTGGTTGGCACTTTGTGTCAAAACTTGACCAATATATAGGGTCACTCTATAGACGGTTTCTATTCATACACTTAGAGAACCGAAAAGAACTCAAAAACACGGAAATCAAAACCAACGATCTATGCCTAAACAGTAAATCACAATCAACCAAACCAAACTAATCTGATCTCGAGATTCGACTCAGAAAATCAGAAACTAAGCAAATCAGAAACGATGAAACGATGAACAATAAACAATATCGAAATCATAACTTGCAAGAAAATCTAATCAACTATAAACTGCATTTAATCAAAACTTAAATCAGAGCCGAATGCTTCTGAAAGCGGGAACAAATCTAGATTCACATGGCCAATGGTGTTCTACAATCCAGAACCGTTGATCACACGTACCAACAAAAAACCGAAAAAACGATAAAAACAATAAAAGCTAACCAACTATGAGATCTACTGCTAAAACTATGAATTTCTGAGTCAAAGAAGCCTGAGTGTCTCTCAAAGGTGATATTCTCTCCCGAATCACGAAATGGGAGCCTCTATTTATAGTTGCGGATTTGGCCTGTACGCGTATCGACATAGCCTTATACGCGGCGCGGGTCAACCTTATCCCCGATGTTCGCACTTTGAATTTCAAATCTTCAACCGGTGGTAGGATAGTATCACGAAAAAACAGCCAAATCGCATAATCACTTTTACTTGATCCAAAAACAATATGCAATTACCTATTATTGTACCCCTAACATATCCAAATTTCTATCATCCTCTAGTGTTATTAATTATATCTTCCATGAATCAACAATATCATATTACGCGTCTTATCTTTATTCAGTGGTAGGATAGCATCACGAAAAAACAGCCAAATCACATAATCTTATGACAATATACTCAAGTTAAAGTTTGTTATATTTTGTAAATTGAATTGGAACCGTGATTCATCATTATATTATGAGTAAGATCGCAATTTGTACGATTACAATCAATCTTGTTATAGATTTCTTAATCTAATCCTTTGGCACGACCTTTTGCTTCCCGTTTTTAGAAACGAATGTGTAAGAGTTGAATACACAGCGCCTCTAAAAAAGTCTCGACATATTTAAAATCTCACACAATGATAGCTTTGTAATGACCGATTTCCAAAAGCCGAGATGTTATGATTTATTATTCGGTTGAGATTTATTTTCACAAAAAAAAAATGCCAGCAAGAAAAAGAAAACGACAAAAGCCATCAAGTCTGTCTCAAAAGAGATACTAATCTCTAATTTTGTATAAATTGAAAATACAACAAATTTAAAGAAAGAAAGTTCCATTTACGACATTTGAGTTTTAAGGACATTTAGGCAGTCCTTCCTGGGTTTTTAAGTCTCTATAGCATGGACACTCATCTTTGTTTCCAATAGTACCGGAGGGAACACATAAACACTTTCCACAACAGTCTACGCATACATCCATGCAATGGCTACGATGGTGTGTTGCGGAACAACGAATTGAACAAGCGGAAGGGCATTATACAAAAAAGTATATATAAATATATTTTATTTGATTAATGATAATAATGGAAAATATTTTGGTAACAAAAGGTTAAATCATTTACGTTCGATTGGTACAGAACCTTCACCTCCAGCCTGAAAAACAAAAGATAATGTAAAATTATAAATTATACGAGACACATTAACAACAAAAAATTATAATTATCATCGGCACACACTTACAATTGAGAGTTCTATAATTGCCATGGATCCAACAAGGAAGACGAAGAAATTAAGTTGAAATCTTCCCATTTTTTAGTCACTATACAAAATTCACCAGAACTAATATCCCGTATTTATATTGTTTATGTGATGTTTTATAAAACTTTGTTCCGAAAAACCATGTTTATATAGAATTTTATTTGAGAAGAGACAGAACAGTTGTCTTTTAAGCACTTTATTATGATGATACGATATTATGACAAATAACTAATTATTGAAATATTTACATTTTCTTTAGACACTTCATTTATCTGTAAAAATATGTTAGGAAACGAATTAAAATGTATATAGTTGAAGAGATTGTGAAGTATTAATACTTTACTATTTTTCTATAATAAATAATTTTGTTGATTTTTGGATTTTTTAGAACGACGAGACTTAACCCACAACTGCCTTGGCATACATCATATTTGGGTAATTTTTTTTATACACAAATGATTAACGAACTTATTTGAAGTGTTCATATATTACATTTATTACCGGTTGATGTAGATTACAGCTGACGTGGTGTACACGTAAGAATATGTAATGACACGGGAGGGTAATGAATTATTAGTTTTATTTATATTTGGGTAATTTTTTTGTACACATATGACAAACGAATTTGTTCAAACTGTTCAAGTGTTACTTTTATTATATTTTAAAAAACGTATATATATACTTCTAAAAACGTATTTCATACTTCTAAAAGTATAAAATTATGTATTTATACTTCTAAAAATGTATTTATACTTCTAAAAGATATATTTATACATATTTTGATTCCATTTTTTTCACCCCTAGTAATTATACTTCTAAAACATATTTCTTCCGTGGTTCAGACCAAACAAGTCCACAAAGAAATCAAAAAACCAAACATTGGATTCAGATCCATCTTCAATACAACTATCCAAATTAGCAGTTAACGTAGGTTTTGCAAATAAAGAAGAATTTAAAAAAATAACATTAAATAACCATTTGTTTGTTTAATTTATGCTTAATTATACAAAACATGATAAACACATGTGTATAATTTTGAACAAAAACACGACAAAACTAACTAATTTTTTACAATGTTGAACACGAATTCAATATTCAAATGTGTCATCATTTTGTATTTTGGATAGATAACCCTATTAAATAGATGTTCAATTGTTCAAAGCTATTTTCAAAATACTTAAAAGTATAAAATAAATAAAATACTAATTTTTAATAATAAATATTAAAATTAACACCGAATCATAAATTACATAAAAAAATAAAAAATAATACGACACTTAAATTAATTATCCAAAAATAAACATTATCGAAGTAAATATTAAATTTTGTATAGTTTGAAAAGGATATTGCGTAGATGCTTTCTGGGGTCCTCCATCTTATCTTCTCCGGACTCCGGAGGGTCAAAAGTAACAACAAAAACACCACACGAATTTAAGAAACAAAAGTCAAAATAAAAAATTCCCTCCTCCCATACGGAACCCAAATTACATTTAAATATAGTTTTTCAAAACCCCTATAAACCCGCCTTTCTCTTCCCCTTTCGATCTCACCATACTCACAACTCATCCACAGGCAAAATTAAACCGTGCGCAAACCCTAGAATTTATCGGTAACAATGTCGGCTGCCGGAGGAGACAGCGGATTAGCTCATGAAGACGAGAAAAAGCCAATGGATCAATCGGCGCACATCAATCTCAAGGTTAAGGGTCAGGTATTAAAGCATACGATGTTTTTGTGTGTATTTAATCATCTATTTTTGATTTTATATTTCCTTTGTGTTTGTTTGTACTTTAAATCTGCCAATATAATTTTACATCCGCGACTGTGTAATCCTCTTGTGTTTCTGCGATCTGGCGAATTTTGTAGTCGTTCAGTTCGGTGATAAGTGTAGGATTTTATTGTCTGTAAGTTGTAACGGTTTGTTTATATTGATTTCAAGCGATTGATGCATTTTGAACGACGAACTTGTTTTTGGTCTTAAATGATACAGTTGAAAGTAGATGAGAAGTAAGTTAAACTTCATTTTATAAGGCGTTACTATGTATGAATAACTGCACACTTTTGTTATTTTTGTTCAAACAAGTAAGCAATCACGCATGTTTTTATTCAATGTTGGAAAGAGTTTGATATTTGATTCAGGTATTATTATGTTTTCTCAGCTAAGCTGTTCATGTTACCTTTTTTTTGCTTCTACACTTCAATATCCATATGGAAACATTTACTATCTGCTTTTGCCGTTTCCATTAATGCTTCAGGACGTTTGTTTGCTCATAGAGTTAACGTGAAGAACTACATAGCTTCCTTTGCTGAAGTTCACTAGAAAGATCTGTGTCTTGATTTGGTGCATAAACTAGGTAGATTTGCATTCATTTTCTCATTTTGTTACTTTGTAGGATGGGAATGAGGTGTTCTTCAGGATCAAGCGCAGCACACAGCTGAAGAAGTTAATGAATGCCTACTGTGATAGACAGTCAGTGGAGATGAACTCTATTGCTTTTCTTTTTGATGGGCGACGTCTTAGAGCCGAACAAACTCCTGACGAGGTAAATTATTCGTTGAGTATTTGAATTGTTTTGTCAAACTGCTCATGAATCATGATGCTGATGATTATTTGTTTATGCAGCTTGAGATGGAGGAAGGTGATGAAATTGATGCAATGTTGCACCAAACTGGAGGAGGGATATGAATGCAACATTCTGGAAGGTTAGAGAAAGTTGTTAGGTGGACTATGAATTAGAATAAAAGTGGAATAGAAATGGTTTTTGTTTTAACCAAGTAGCTAGTGTTTTGGTATATGCGATGTGTGTATTAAGGTTTTACTGCCGGTCAGTAATACTTCATATTGTTTTAATATGTCGAGTTAATTTTAACCTGATGGAAATCTTTTATATATGGCTGGTTATTTATTTTCATTGATAGATGTCTATGCTAGGTATCGAGTTATTATTCGTTCTTTCTCTTACCAAATACACATGGTCCCCACAAAACAAGGCAATGATAATAGCCAAATGATTTGCATTTTACTTGGTTTTGCATAAGTGGAATCCCACATGATCGAATCTCACATGCATATCAACAAGATCTATTGTTTTGATTTATTTGATATGAGATTTGCTAAAGGTGTTTAGTTGATGGATTTGATTTGGTGGCTTACATGTAGGATTCCTTTTGTTATACTTGTATGGACATCAAAATATTAAGTTGTATGATGTTCTTTGATCCATAATTAGTTCGAAATTCCATACTAAACATTTGAGCTCCTCATTTTTGTCGCGTATGAAATAATATTTCTTGGGGACCGAGTATGATGCTTGTTTATATGATATTGGAGATATTTTTATCATCACTTAAGTAGGATAGATTTGCCGTTAAAAAAAAACTTTAAGTATGTCGAGCTAGTTACCACATACAGGGGAGCAAAAGGCACCAATACATGACATCTCCGTGGCAATGTAATCAATTCATGGCACTATGCTTTGATAATGAAAGGTTGATGATGGTATGATTGGGTATTTAATTAAGGTGGCGTAGTGATCAACACTGTTTCATATGATCGTTTGTTACATGTGGTTTCGCAGTTCCTGTATATGTATGTCTGACAATATATCTGATATGTGGCGTATTTATAACCCAGTGCAAGCGTTAATTTTTTTATAGAAAAAAAACAAAATAGGTGGATTTTATAAGTTTTTTCAAAGTATAGGCAAAAATTAAGCAGATGAGGAGCCAAATTAGGTCAGACTTGTGAAATTATCTGTAATTTTGTTTTGCAAAAACTATAATATAAAGTAATTTTTTGTTGTGAAAATGGTTTTTGAAGATTCTATAAAAGAATTTCATAATGTTTTTCTTTTCTTTTGTATTTTTGCAGATAAAACCGACATTATAAAATGTCAAACCTATAGATTTTTTTTTATTTTTTTTATTTTTTTTGCAGTTAAATCCTACGAATTCTTTTAAACTTAGGGTGTATTTGGCATCATCTTAATTTTTAAGATCTGGATGTTTAAGAGGTCTCGATTTTTAAGAGGGTATTGATTTTTAAGATCTGAATATTTAACACACTGTTTGATTGAAGCCTTTTAATTGTTATGCTGAATGATCAAAATGACTATTTTACCCTTCTGGATTATTTTTTCTAATAAACCACAATAATAATCATAATAAACTCCCAAATCTTTAAAATTTTCTACCAAAACAACAGTACGCATTAATCTACTGAACATATGAAAACTTATTGCTTCAAAACAAGGCATTACAATCGAACATCAATGTATCGATGAGAATATTATGAAATACCAGCATTAAACCACAAATGAGATTATACAAACAATGTTTCCAGTCTGCTAATCCACAATACGATCTGAAATCAGCATATTTTTCCATCACCGACCTTCCCAAATCTCACAAAAAAGAAAAATACAAGCCACGGTCGGAGATTGTGGATCGAGGCTTAACATTCAACCAATATTAATAAGAAAACTATGCTTACCGAGAGTATGGAGGAACTCGACGAATCGGAGGTCGGAGATTAAACCAATAGTGGTCGGCGATTTTCAGGCGAGTGATAGGAAGACGAATCGAAAGTCGGAGATTTAAAGGAGGCGGCAGTCGGCGAGGTTAAAGAGCAGCACGATTCGGAGGCGTCGTCGGTCGGTTTGAGAGGGCGGAGGCTTGAGATGTCGCCGGTCGTGACAGGGGAGAAGAAAGAAGAACGACGGCGGCGGTTGCGGCTGCTTCTCGAGATGTCGCCGGTCAGACGTGACCGGAGGAGACGAACGATGAAAGGAGGAGAAGATGAGAAGAAGGGAAGAAGGAGGCGAGAAGATGAGAGGATGGGGAACGATGGCTGCACATGTTAGGGCACAAAAGGAAATAACGTGCCTCTTTTTTATTCAGATACACTTTCAAGTCTGATAGTTTAAGAGGCTATTATCAAATTAAGAGTTTAAAAATCAGACATTATCAAACACTCTTAAATTTAAAAGTTAAGAGTTGCCTCTTAATTTTTCAATTAAGAAGGTAACAAACAGGCCCTTAGAGATATAACTTATTAGTTTTTTAAAAAGTTCAATAAGTTAAAAAAAATACTTGGCAAAATATTAAAAGTATTTTTTAGAATAACTTTTAATAAAGCTTTAAAAAACTAATTTCAGATGTTACAAAATCTTGTATTACAAAATGTTTAAAACATATCATTTTGGTATTTTGCAAGTAAAAACTAAGTCAAACACTTTTATGAAAAAAACCAATTTATTGACTTATTGACATTTGTCACCACAGAGCTAATTTAAACACTTTTTAAAAAAACTATATTTACAATCATCATAAGTCAATAAACACTTTTGCCTAAATGCATTTGAGGTTCAAAAATCAATCCCAAACACCTCCCTTAAATGCTTTAAAAACAAAAACATTTATTTATTAAACGTTTTCATGAAAACTCATTATAAAAAGTAAATCGAAATACAAGTATACGAGACTTGTTATGTAGTATCTTTATATTTTTATAATGTTTTAAAACCGCTTAACATACCATAAACTATAAATTCACCATGCTCATACACTTTTCATGTTGTGTATAATTTTAATACATTGTTGTGACTTATAAATAATTGTCTATATGTAATGTCCATATAAATTGTCATAATATGAAAAACTATTAGTCTGTAACACGAGTTAGGTTAAAGTATAGATAAAAATAATGGATCACATTGGTATATGCATATTTATATCGAACATTATATTTGACATGTTATGAAAAAAAAATCTTTTGAGTTATAAAACTAAATCTTTTACATAAAAAAAAATATAATATATTCATTTTTTTTCATACAAAGGGATCTTCGACCCCTTTAGTTTCTTTCGTTATGATACATTTTTTTATCATGATGTATCTCTTGTCATGGTTTAGTGATTAGTGTTGATCACTTAACGATTTGTTTTTAAGAAAGAGAGAGTAAAAGGAAAAGTAAATGAATAATTAGATTAAAAGGATATGAATCATAAAGGATATACTTTCAAGATAAAATGAAAAATAAGTATGTCTTTCAAAAATATGATGCTAATTAGAATAGTTTTGATATTAATTGGATTAGGGGATCTCCTAAAAGAATACAAAAACCCAAAAATTGATGTTTTTTAGGAAATGATCGCCTTTTTCTTTATTTTATCACGATTTCGTAATTGATTATTTCCATAGCATTGTATTTTTAACCAAATAGGGGTGTTATTATCTCAATTATAGCATCCTACTTTTACATCTAATTGCTTTATAACATCTATTTCTTATGTTCGATTTTTGGTCTTTATTCGATTGCTTTGTAATGGTTGGACTAAACCACTTTTGTTTTTCCATTATAACATCCTACTTCTAACAACTGGACTGTTTTTGCTGCATATACTTTTAACTACCAGAGAGTTTTCGATTACCATTATGGCATGCTACGTTTATCTAGATCGAATGTTTTTATTTTTGAAAATTGAAAAAATGAAAAGTGTAGAAATTCATAATTGATGCACTAGGTCAATAGTTTGACACTTTGAGCATTATTTAAACTTTGTATGAGAAAATTGACATCAAGATCTTCAAGTAGCACCCTGCGAGTTTTGATTTCAAAATTTCACCCTTCAAAGTGGTCAAACTTTACATTTTACCCCCTCAAACAGCATGCCAATGTACAGAATCTATAAAAGATTTGTTCTTAAACATATAAGATAGAAATAATTAAATAAAATACTAAATGCTAATTGTCACACTTCAGAAAATTAAATCCACACATTTTCACAAGAAGCTCCAGTATATAAAATGTCGTCTATCGGTAGTGCAATAAGCACATAAATTCTGAAAACATTTAAGTTTTATTTTGTTAGTTTCGCAAGACCCATAAATATTTTTAGAGAAAAAAAGGGGGAGCAAATTTACGAAAAAGGACAAGTGAAATTCTGACCATTAATCCTCTTCCATGGGCACATCTGGAATATCAAATCTATCTTCTTCTATGGTTTTATTCATCACAGACATAGGAGAAGGTGATACAAGAGTTAAGAAAATAAAAATACGAATTTAAACCATGATCATAATGAACAAAAATCAAAAACTACAAATTTAGGTCATTGAGGTCAAATTATGAGTAAATTACATTTTTGATCCCTGGGTATAGCTAATTTTTTTCAATTTTGGTCCTTATTTAAGTTTTTGGTCCATGTTCCAAATAAAATGACTATATTGACCTAAAATAGTCATTTTACTTGGAATGGGCACCAAAAGTGTTACAAGAACCTCAAATTAGGACTAAATTTGCAAGCAACTTTTTGGGACCAAAATTGCAAGAAACAGCCATATTCAGGGACCAGAAATGTAAATAGTACTATTATGAATAAAATTTTAATTAATCAAAAGGATATATAGAGACATAAGGTCGTCCTCCTTCTCTCCACGTAAACGGCTATTATTCAACTCTCTTAAGATCTCAGGTGTCACCTGCATTAACTTAACATTAATACTTTTAAATATTATAAATTACAAAACTGCTCCCTGTACTTTGTAAATTTTCCATGTTTAGTCCAGAATCAAAACCTTTATCAATTTTAGTCGTAAATTCAAGGTTTCCGTCCTCGTTTAAATCTGGGTAAAAACTAAAAAGGCACAGGGACGATTTTGTAATTTAATCTAATTAGAACTTTTATCATTTAACTTTGTGAATGGTTACACGTACCAATTTATGTCTCTGCTTCTTGACAAGATAATTAATATCATCTTTTTGATCCTTTGTAAGTTCGTGTTTATACCTTTGCATAAATGCAAGAAGTGACTGATGCCAAATGACAGGCATGTCCCTGGAATCCTCACAAAATCTCATAAAATGTGCAACCATTGCATCAATAACTCGATATGGCAAAGCATATTTCTTCTCAACCAATAACTTTATAAAATAGCTGCATCATTAAACCACCAACTTCATAACATCTTTAAATCTTATTAAAAAAATTTTATTATTAAGTATAAAATAATAATACCTTGTTGTGCCACCATATTCCATTTCTGCAAGTTTCATAAGAGCAGCACTGCAAGTTGACAGCAGAATTTGGTTATATTTACAAAATAGCAATGTACTTTGCTCTTGCTACAGATATTACCAATCTACTTTATTTTTTACCATAATAGTAATGTACTTACAATTCTTTATCAATTATTAGCAATGTACTTTATTGTTACCTATAAGAGCACTGTACATTATTTGTCACATATTGCTTTAATTGGTTAAGAAACGTAAGTATGTTGCTATTGTGAGTAAAAAATTAAATTTAAGTAATTTGGTATCATGAGTTAAATGTTGCTATCATTGGTAAAAAAATACATGTATGTTGCTATTATTGGCAGATAGAAGCAAGTATATTGCTATTATGGGTTAAAAGATAAAGTACATTGCCTAAATTGGTGAAAAGAGTAAAGAAAGATGCTATTTCCTGCAATTTGTCTGAAACTAAATACAATACCTGGAATGAAGTGGTGGAATAGAGACCTTTTGAAGAATGCTTCCAATAATAACAGCTTCTCTTAAATTACAATTTGACTGCAAAAAAGAAAGCCTTTTATATGATTGGAGTATTGGACTCTGGTTGAAAGTAAAACTAGGGTTTGGTTAATTCATACCGCACATAGTGGGAACAAGATTCCTTTATGGAAGGCAGACGGTTTGTATACGGCTTTTTTCAAAGCTTGATATAATGCAAAATGAAGTTTCTTGTTCTTGCAAATATCTTGTCTAATTCGAGGGAGTAAAACAAATTTGTAAAACCGTGTCGCTTTACTTGAACTCATATTGGAAGCAAGTATTCTGGTGGCTTGATATACTGCATTTGGTGACCATTTTTCTGGTTCTGTTAAGTACAGGAGTTCTTCCCAATTATGTTTTGCTGGTATGCTTTTGAAGGCCAATGGGAGTTTTCCTGAGGTGTATTTCTTGAAAATCTCTCCAACACTGCATATACAAGTTGTAATGTTTAGTATTTTGATTGTAAAAAATTGTAAAGATTGAGAAATAGATAAGTATAGGTAATTAGATATAAAGTACCTCTTGTATATTTCTATGATGGAATCATCCAATTTGGGCAATGGTTGAATTACTGCAGATAAACCTATTCATAAAGATTAGAAATTGAAATATAAGCAAGATTTAATCATAATATCAGAAAGATAACCCAATGGTAAGGAAATTAGAAACCTGGAGGCATTTGATCTTTTCGTTTAATCTTATCTAAAATGACATCAGCCAATGTTTTCTGAGGACCGGCATCTTTGGAGAAGAAGGCTTCAAGTAACTTCTCTTCGTCCTCGTTAATTTCTTCCTGCGTTTTTTCAAAAATCATCAATTAGAAGAACGAAATCGGCCAACACGAAGCAAGTGAGATGAAAGAGACCTCATGACCGCCAAATTGACTATGATTGTCAGAGAATCCAGCAAAGTTGTCAACGTCATCTTCTTCGTCTACTTGAGTCTGAGTAATAGGTTCTTCCGGGAAAACAATGTTATTAGGATTTTCAGCATCTGTTTCTTCCTGAATCTCCTTTTGCTGAATTAAAGCCTCCTTCAAAATTTTTGAGCTCATGCCCGCCGATATAAGCTGCAGAATACATATGGCTTGTGAATGACTAATTTCAGCAAAAACATTTGATAATTATATAAATATATGTAATCATTGGATTGAGAAACGAGAAGAGAGTTTGTTCAGAATGATACCTTTTCTTCGTGCTGATGCTGTTTAGCGGGTTTGGTGCGCTTCTTGGAGACAGATTTGTTGGTGTCATCTGATAAGAAAGGTTCTGGATTTTGATGTCTCTCTCGTTTTTTCGCCATTGATGATCGAGAAATCGAAAGAGAGAGAACTGCGTGGACCGGTTTCTTCGCCGCTTCAGCCTTCAAACACCCTAGCAAAACCCTAAATCTCAGTCCAGGCGTTAGTCGTTTAAATACGAGTCGCATAAAAAGACTTAAAAAAGGGATACAATTGGCTAATTTATTTAGGGATATCTTAATTTTTAAAGATCTAGATGTTTAAGAGGTCTCAATTTTTAAGAGGATTTTGATTTTTAAGATCTGAATATTTAACACACTGTTTGATTGAAGCCTTTTAATTGTTATGCTGAATGATCAAAATGACTATTTTACCCTTCTGGATTATTTTTTCTAATAAACCACAATAATAATCATAATAAACTCCCAAATCTTTAAAATTTTCTACCAAAACAACAGTACGCATTAATCTACTGAACATATGAAAACATATTGCTTCAAAACAAGGCATTACAATCGAACATCAATGTATCGATGAGAACATTCTGAAATACCAGCATTAAACCACAAATGAGATTATACAAACAATGTTTCCAGTCTGCTAATCCACCATACGATCTGAAATCAACATATTTTTCCATCACCGACCTTCCCAAATCTCACAAAAAAGAAAAATACAAGCCACGGTCGGAGATTGTGGATCGAGGCTTAACATTCAACCAATATTAATAAGAAAACGATGCTTACCGGGAGTATGGAGGAACTCGACGAATCGGAGGTCGGAGATTAAACCAATAGTGGTCGGCGATTTTCAGGCGAGTGATAGGAAGACGAATCGAAAGTCGGAGATTTAAAGGAGGCCGCAGTCGGCGAGGTTAAAGAGCAGCACGATTCGGAGGCGTCGTCGGTCGGTTTGAGAGGGCAGAGGCTTTCAATGTCGCCGGTCGTGACAGGGGAGAATAAAGAAGAACGGCGGCGGCGGCTGCGGCTGCTTCTCGAGATGTCGCCGGTCAGACGTGACCGGAGGAGACGAACGATGAAAGGAGGAGAAGATGAGAAGAAGGGAAGAAGGAGGCGAGAAGATGAGAGGATGGGGAACGATGGCTGCACATGTTAGGGCACAAAAGGAAATAACGTGCCTCTTTTTTATTCAGACAGTTTAAGTCTTAAGAGGCTATTATCAAATTAAGAGTTTAAAAATCAGACATTATCAAATACTCTTACATTTAAAAATTAAGAGTTGCCTCTTAATTTTTCAATTAAGAAGGTAACAAACAGGCCATTATTCCCTTCAAAACGACGTCATTTGAAAGCTATTGCAGTCAATTGCTTAATTGTTGTCTAAAACTTGAAAATTAACTTCATTTGTTTTTTTTTATATGTCCCATTGGTTTAGTTAGTTGTTTTGTTATTCGATATTCTTTGATTAAAACTAGTGGGGTCCCGTGCTATGCACGGGTTCATCTAAAGCCAAATGGTGATTTTCTCCTGCTTCCACCTTCTCCGTATTGCTCATTCCATTTCCTGAGTTCGTTCATGCTTGTTGCATCATAAGCAACAGATGGGCCCACCTATATCATCCGAGGATATAAAGTTATCAAAAAAGAGACGTCTTTATTTGAGTTTTATGGAAGGAAGGCTAACAAACATAATAAACGCAAGATCATGAAAGTTTACCTTGGCTTTGGATTGAATGAAATCGTCCAAATTAAGTGGTCTTAATGCTGGAGCTGTATCGTTTTTCTTTCCCTGAAAAATGGGATTAATGAGTGTTTTTTGTACAAAATGATTTAGCAAGACAGGTAAAATAAAAACAGAAACACATAACACAAAGTTGAATTAGTTATAAGGTTGAAAGAAGCTTACTTTCTTTTCTTCATCTAAAAGTTCTTGAACAGGTCTATATGCCGCAGCAATACAAAGATTCTGCACAAAAGAAAAAAGTTAACCAAAAAGCATAACAATATTATCCAAACAAACATCAATACCCATTCGGTTACTTTATCCATAAAGGACTTAAATGGGAAAAAGGAAAAATAAACAGCCCCGTAATACTAAATGGGAATATTACCTTTAAATCACTCCTCGAGTATCCTTCGGTTGCATTTGCAAGACTTCCTATATCAAAATCAGGTTCTACGTTCTCTTTGGCAAGAAATATTTTCAGTATCTTCAATCTATTACCTGCATTTGCCAAGTCCACATATATCCTAAAACCAAGCCCCGTAAGCATTACACCAAAGTTTTTAAAAACACTTCAATTGTAAAAAATTATATGTTACCTTCTTGGTAACCGTTGGATGACAGCATCATGAAGCTCAAAGGGTCGATTTGTGGCGCTAAGAATGAGAAACCTTTGACTATCTTTTGATCTCAATCCATCCCATGCTGCCATGAACTCGTTTCTCATTCTTCTTGTAGCCTCATGTTGAAAGCCCCCACCACGGGCACCAAGCAAACTATCAACATGTTCAACATCCACCAAATAACATTCAAACAAATTAGAAAACATAAACATAAGGATGTTGTTTCAAGGGATATTTTCAATATGGAAATTAAATATCACCTCATCAACAAAAACAATTACATGGGCCAACTTGCTGGCAAAGGAGAAGAGGGCCTTTGTAAGCTTTTCAGCATCAGCAAACCATTGCATAAAAAATAACAATCAAAATGAAAATTTTAGCACCAATAGAGGAATCATCTCACCTAATATCACAAGAAACAACCACAAACATCAGCAAATTAATGAAAAAAAGAGAAAGTAGGTTGCTATTTTTCACAAATTTAGGGTTAAAGAATGGGCAAGTACCTTAGATAATAAAGTTGGCACCTCTTTCAGTTGCAAGTGCCTTGGCAAGAAGTGTTTTCCCGGTTCCAGGAGGCCCGAAAAGCAATATTCCTTTACAAGGCTAACAAAGGCTTATTATTAGCTACATAAAGAAGATTGAAGAAGAAGAAATAATGCACCAAAAGTAAACGCAATAGGTTTCCACGAGAGAAAAGTTCGGGTCTTTTCATTGGAAGAATGGCAAGTTCATGTAATGCGGTTTTCACATCCTCAAGGGCACCAATGTCATCAAACTTGATACCGATTTCACCGGGAGGGACGACTGTTGAAATAAAGTTGCTCTCGTACTCGTCCTTGGCAAGAATCTGGCAAATTTTGTATAGTGAATATGACCTTCTAAAAACATTTACACGTTGAGATATTATTAATAAAGAAAAAGAACAAACCTTTAGGTTTTGTGCAGGCTTCTTAGAGATCGATTCCTGCTCCGTTAGTGTTAAAATTGCAATTTCAAGGCTTCATGTTGAAAAAGTTAAGTCAGTTAGAGGTAATCCAACAAAATGAGCTGATTAATTTAGCCACATATTGTCTCATTCGCAACTCTAATTTGTGGTAATATGGATCAAATCAATACCCACAAAATGGAAGTCAGAAATGAAAGCAATGGGTCTTGGTTAATCAAAATTAAAATTACCTACAGAGTGAAAATAATACCTTTCACGGGGCAAATTTAATCTATCAGACTTCACAGAAGGAAGATCACAAGTGGATAAATAATGATTTTTCGCCCATCCAACAACATTTTTAGCTTCTGAAAAAATAACAGCAGAATTCCAATATAAGGCTTTCTTTTTGACTTAATAAAGAAAGTAAATGAAATGAGGCTTTCCCCATTTAGCCCCAATTTTTCTCTCGTTTATATTTTTCTTCCATTTCGCCAAGAGTTGATATAATTTTCTCATATATCTTTAACTCATCATTTATCCAAAAATCACTTAATGGAAGAAAAAAAAAAACAAACATGGCTTACTCTTTGTTGTAGTATCACTCCATCAGTATTTACATGCAACAGATCCACAGAAGACAGTTCATTTTCTTCAAGAACCTGAAAACGATAAGTAGTTTAAATACCCATAAACAGAACACATCAATAAAAGTAAGCCCTAGAAGATTCGTATATACCTAATGCAGTTCATTTATATTACTCCTTGATATCACAATCCGTCTGTCTTCATCAATTTGTTTATTAAATAGTCGAAGTGGATCTTCCTCCTGAAAATTTAAAAAAGACCAAAATTAATAAATGAGTTTATAAAAGCAAATCTAATGAATGGAAATCTATTTTTAGCCTTTTTGAAATATATAATTACCTTTGGAGGATGCAAACACATAACATTAGTAAATATCCTGTATATATCATTATCCTCTGGCCTTCTTGTTGGCTTTAGACCCTCAGTAAGTCGTTTCAAAGAGAGTGGCTGAAAAAAATAGATTTATTACACAATTAATGATAAGAAAAACTTAGGCATAAAGAAGAAAAAACGTGTATTGTAAAAAAAATCATAGAATTACCAATTTTGCAAGGCAGCCTAAATTTGGAAGGATCATAGTCTGGTAACAGAAGATAAAAAAAATGACGAAAATCGTTTTGATATGAAACAAATAAGAAAACCAAGAAGAAAATGTTACAATAAACATACAAATTTCTCTTTCTCTTTTGATCCGGTAGCCACTTTATTTTTCCCACATATCAAACGGGTCCCGATATCTGGTCAAACATTTCCTGAAGCCTATTCACAAATTCTTTGCGGTTTGACTTTGAAACAGCTCTTGACAACCATAAAGAAGAGTATGGGAAATACAGCCATCAGATTCCTCCGCCAAATTGGTTGTGCATAGTTCCATGGGTAGCATTAAGAACATTCAAGATCCCTTCCAAATCATCTTTATGTAATTCATTTATGGTTTTGATGGAATAAACACAACCTCCAGCTGCATGATGACAAGATACACAATTGACAATCCCATCGATGTCATTTAAACTTGAATTTTATTAACTAAAATTATTTAGTTATACAATTTAATTACCAGAGAGTTCCTTCACTGCTTGTTGGTGGTCCAATATTTCAGCATAAGAAATATTACACATCCGAAACCATGGACCTAGAATATAAAACATAAATATAACTATAAGAAATAAGAACAATAAAGAGGTAAATTGAACGAAAATACCTTGGGTTAACTGCATCGGGAAACCCTTGGGTTAACATCCGAAAATTCAGACATCAATCTGCGACGGAAAATTCTGGAAGTAACGAAACCATGGACCTAGAATATACCTTGGGTTAACATTGGAGAAGAACAATAAAGAGGTAAATTTAACGGAATTTTCCTGCGTTTCTCAATCTGCGACGGAAAATTCCGGTTGTTAACCGCATCGGGAAACCCTTGCGTCTCCAAACACAATCCGGCATGCGCTTCGTACACGAATCCACCTTTTCCCTTCACATCGTTGACATAAATTCCGGTTGACCTTTATACACAATGGTTCTGCAAAAAAATCACTTCTATTTTAAAAACCCACATCAAGAATTGAAAAAGATCAAAAGAAAAACAAACCTAGATGATAAAGAACATATATAGAAGTCCCTGATCCCACCATGTTGAAGGTTCAATGCAGCTTGGATAGCTACTAATGATACCCTTCTTAGTATGTACATCTGCAAATAAACAACATTAATATGCCGATAAAAAGAAAAAAGATGAAGAAATTTAAGCTCGTATATATACATGCTGCTCAAAATCCGCTTTTGACCTAGAAGTGGGTGTGAGAAAAACTTGTTCAATGACTGGTTTCGTTTGTATAGCCGACTTCCCCAATCCAGAATTATCTGTTGGGACAGTACGCCAGCCAAGAACAGTGTGCCCAAGTGATTCAGCAACCTGGAAATAAATTTGTGAAATTTTAAACCATCATCGACCTACCGGACTTCTCAGGGCGTCGGAGGGTAATTACAAAAAACAACACCAAATTTAAGCCAATAAATTCAGCAAAATATTTAATTTATAAGTATTACCTGCCATAAACTCAACTTTTGCGTTAATCAGCATCGTTGCTATCTCTGCCCCTTTCCCTTGTCTTACTCTGGTCCTTGTAACAATCCAGTTCTCAAATGAAACTTAAACCAAGAAGTCTTCTAATCGATTGTGTTTCAAAAAATTTGAAGAAGAAAATCGGATTGAAGACAAACCTAAAACTGGAGACGAACCTGGAATGGAGCTGCTAAATCGATTTTGATGTTAAAGTCGCAAACGTATATCGAAACTTGCTTTCGATTGGAGCTGCTGAATGGAATCCGATTCTAATCGTTCGTGATGAGAGAAACGGGATTCAATCTGACTTCGATTGAAAAGACGATCGATTGGAACTGTTGACTTCGATAAGGATCGAAGCGGTGGAGAATTCGAGAACTCAATCTGTGGAATGAAGCGGTGACAAAATAAAGCGAGGAAAGAGGGTCGATAGCCTGATTTCTTGCCTGCTTAGTGTTCTTCACTCCACCTAATCCATGGCGGTGTAGCATGGCGGTGAAGGAGACGCAAAATCCAGAAAGAGATGCACCGTTCAAAAAAGAAAAGAATGGGTTTATCTGAAAACGTGTATGGGGCGGCGAAGAAGCAAACCGGATCCACATGACCCGGAGGTAGATCCGCGAGTCACAACGACCACATAAAATTACGCAAATTAATATATAGATAAATTTTTAACTCATTTGTTAGATATGAATCAACGACATTTGTTAATGGATAACCTTACAATATACGCATCATTTGTTGTACCCCGGGTGTTCTACTGCAAATACTTTATCCGTAGGCAATCAAAGGAATTATAGGGCAAAGTGATTGAGAACAAATCCAAAAACGCCTTTGCGGAGCATTTGTTAGATTTTTATTCAATATTAATTAGCATTTAAGATGGGTTTTACTTTTTCATGGTAAAAACTTACTAATACAACGCACATGCAAGTTTTTTTTTTAACAGCCGGTTTTTTATTAAGAAACTAACTAACAAAGAGTTAGCAAATCAATTACATCAAAATAGTCAAGGTTTTTTTTAACCAAAAAACTTCGACGGTTTATTATTTTCAAAAACAAACCATTTGAAAGAATACAAAACCTTCTTTTCAAATATCAAGTGTTTTCTAAAATTATTTGGGTCAAAGACTTTGGTATTTAAAACACCTAGTTGTTGTCAAGACCACCATTTTAATCGTCATTTTCTTCATAATTGACAAATGTATTCCGTCTATCCACTTAGGAACTCTACCACGTCTACACAACTTGGAAATTGAACATTCGGTCACCGACCAACCATATCACCATAAAGATCCTGCCACTATGCAATCCAAGAATAAATTAGATATTTATTCTATAACCCTCACAAAAAAAACGCACAATAAATCTCCAAATCAGTTCTACGATTCGCCAAATATTCCTAATATGGAGTCTATTATCCAAAGCAAACAATCTAGGAAATTTACTTTTTAAGAGAAGAATTCACGCACCAAGTATCAGTCCAAAAACTTGTAATCGGTCCATCACCAACCCTTTTTTGAAGCTATTAATATAACTAATACCTTTTTTCATGAAACTTTTTGCACGACCCAACAATAGTAGACCACACTTGGAGAATTTTCACCTCTTGCTCGATCGACACAACACCACCATCAAAAGTCAAAACCATGTATATAGCTTGAATCACCTTTAACCAAAGGGAAGTGATCCTTACACAACAATTTTTCTCCATACACAGCAATTTAACATCTTTTATGCATAATGTACAACACCCATAAAGCATTGATTGTTGTATATAGAGAAAAATTGTTGTCTATGGATCACTTCCCTTAACCAAAGCGCCTCCAGGTTAAAAGAAACACGTATTCACCTTATCTTTTATCGCCACATGTAATGTAAGATAATTTTGGGACCACTCCATAAAATGCAATATATATTGTTATCATTATATTCATATTAAATATGGTAAAAATATAAAATTGTTGATGGACCGATTTTATGAGGATATACAATTTCCATTGTGGGTTGAGTTCCCGGTTTGACTCAAGATTCTCCAAATCCCTTCCATCTCTCATATTAGGGTATATCTCCATCTATATATACACATGATGAGGAGCATATTCTAGAACACGAAATACACACTGAAAATTCGTGAGGCTTTGCAGAGGGATTTGAGAGATAGTCTTGAGATCAACTGGAAAACCAATCTCACTCACCAGATCCAAAAGTTTCAATGGAAGCAGGTACACATTCTCTTTTCCGTTGTTTATTTCTCTTATCAGATTCAAGCTCTTGATCTTTGTGTAGGCTTCCGCGATTTTGTGTTTTGATTATGAAAATAAAACCATCAATTGGTATCAGAGCCCTCTTGAATCTGATAATAGAATTTTTTGATTCGTTTATATATAAACGTACCTGTTTTGAATCTTCGTTCTGCTTCTTTGCTTGCTCTTTTCTTGTTCTTCATTTTCTGTGCAAATAATATATATATATATTTATTGGGTTGTGAAACGTCCGCCATAAGACTTACGATGTGTTTGATTTTGAAATATATGGAATAAGAGTTCTATGCATGTACGAATGTGTTAGTATAGTACCTGTAATCTTTCTAGACTACATCTTTTCCCCATGAAAATATATATATTTTTATGTATATGTTTGTCCTTTGTTACAGAGTTGTAATATTATCTAACTTGAAAAGAGTTGATATAGACTTGTCATTGGTTATCTTTTATATACATTAGACTTGGACTCTAGACACCTATTAGATTTTTTGTCAATTTCCTTTACACTCTAGCCAAATAGGTGTGTACGTCTGAATTCAAAAATAAGATTTGACAAGTTCTTTTTTTTTTTTTTTTTTTTTTTTTTTTTTTTGCCTTTTCATTAGATATGAACCTTTAAACTTATGACTTATTAACTTGTTTTATTATCATTAATAATAACACCATATGTATATATTTCTTAGTTGACAGTTTACCTAAAGGAAATTGCATACGTATTAATGAAGTTTGCTCCATACGTCTTTAATGACCACTATTGACATATTTAATGGGTTTAATATTAATCAATTGTTTATTCATTTGATATGATTTATACTTATGTTGATATAATATTGTGCGATTCGTTTTAACATTAGCGAGTCGGTTGTGGAAATTTTATATCAAGAGTTCATTGATATTTAAATGTGTCTGTGTATTTATGTCAATTATTCCTACTGTCGCAATGGTTTGTTTATTTTTATTATTTTTTTTTTTTTTTTAGCAAACTCATAAATATTTTTGGTTTTCAATAATATCAGTTATGGTATTATTTATTTTCTTGATAAATTAATTGACACAATATATCACCAAAGTGATCTCTTTTGTGAAAATTAATTTACAAAGAATTTAAATATTATGGATTATGTGTTTATTAATGCGGATATTAATCGACCCAAAGGTTTGTTAATATTTGGTCAAATTAACACATATGTGGTGATAAATGTTTGACAATTATTCGGTTTTATGTGATTAATAAAACCATCCAAAGATGGACTTATTGATTGACATAATTATTGTCAATATTTTATCACTAAAACAAGATATCTGTTACAAGTTAATGTTATTGTCCAAAGACTTGATATTAATGTTGTGTTGATAACTTGTGATGTTGTCATAAACTGAATTTATTGATTATCATTTATGATGTAATAAGCATGAAACTTATTTAAATGTTTTTTTTTTTTTTTTTTTTTTTTTTTTTTTGTTCTCAAATACAGCAAATATGAATTGTGGAATAATATCTTCCAACATGAATCACATTCCTGTACTGAACGGGACTAACTTTAAGGAATGGAAAGAGAACATTATGTTAGTTCTCGGCTGCATGGATCTCGACCTTGCACTTCGGGTAGAGCAACCTATCATCACTCTTGCAAGTACTTCTGATGATAGGAGGAACCATGAAAAATGGGACCGCTCAAACCGCATGAGTCTGATGATCATTAAGCGCGGCGTTCCAGAAGCCTTTAGAGGCACAAATGAGCAAGCTATTACGGCTAAAGAGTTTCTTGCTGAAATTGAACAACGTTTTGCTAAAAATGATAAGGCTGAAACAAGTACATTTTTGCAAAAGATGATTTCAATGAGGTATAAAGGCAAAGGAAACATCAGGGAGTACATCATGGAGATGTCTCATCTTGCTTCAAAACTCAAGGCACTAAAGCTAGACATTTCGGATGATTTTCTAGTGCATTTGGTGTTGATTTCCCTTCCTGCACAATTTAACCAGTTCAAGGTCAGTTACAACTGCCAAAGGGACAAATGGACTCTTAATGAGCTCATTTCTTTTTGTGTGCAAGAAGAGGAAAGGATGAAACAAGAAACGACTGAAAGTGCTCATTTGGCTAGTACCTCTAAAGATAAGGGCAAAAGAAAGAGGAAAGAAGCTGCTCCTAAGGGACCAGGACAAAAGAAACCGCATTTAGGAAATGATAAAAAGAAACAACATTCGGGGCCTCCAAAATGCTTCTTTTGTGAAGAACCTGGTCATATAAAGCCGGATTGTCCGAAATACCATGCTTGGCGCGTTAAGAAAGGTATAATCCGTGCTTTAGTCTGTTCTGAAATTAATTTAGTTTCTGTACCTAGAAATACTTGGTGGATAGATTCTGGTGCTACTACTCACGTAAGTATTTCTATGCAGGGTTGCCTGAACTACCGAAAACCAAGTGATGCTGAAAGATACATCTATGTGGGTGACGGAAAGCAGGTTGAAGTTAAAGCAGTCGGCACATTTCGTTTATTACTAGAATCTGGTTTTTATTTGGATTTTCAAGACACTTGTATTGCACCGTCTTTTAGACGGAATTTGGTTTCTGTTTCTAAATTGGATAGGTCTGGTTATTTTTGTTCTTTTGGAAATGGCGAATTCAAGTTGTCTTTAGATTCAAATATTATAGGTACTGGTTCTTTAACGTTTTGTGATAAGTTATATATGCTTAATATTGTTACTTCATACAATGAAACCTTGCATGTGGATACACGTGGTACTAAACGAAAATTAAATAATGAAAATTCAGCTACATTATGGCACAAACGTCTAGGTCACATATCAAAACCAAGAATTGATAGGCTTGTGTCAGATGGTGTGTTGAGTAACCTTGATTTCACAGATTTTAATATTTGTGTTGAATGTATCAAGGGAAAACAGACGAAAACTAAAAGATTAGATGCCAACAGGTCTACAGATGTCTTAGAATTGATACATACCGATATTTGTGGACCATTCCCTTCGGCTTCTTGGAATGGTCAAAAATATTTTATATCATTCATAGACGATTACTCACGTTATGGGTATCTATATCTTATTCATGAAAAATCTCAGTCGCTGGACGTGTTCAAATCTTTTAAATTGGAAGTTGAGAATCAACTCGATAAAAAGATTAAATGTGTCAGATCTGACCGTGGTGGTGAGTACTATGGCAGATACGATGGTTCAGGTGAACAACGTCCAGGACCTTTTGCTAAATTCCTAGAGGAATGTGGAATCGTCCCACAATACACCATGCCAGGTTCACCTAGCATGAATGGTGTATCTGAAAGACGCAACAGGACTCTTAAGGATATGGTGAGGAGTATGATAAGTCACTCTACCTTACCAGAGTCACTCTGGGGTGAAGCACTTAAGACTGCAGCTTACATTCTCAATAGAGTACCAACTAAAGCAGCTGATAAAACACCTTATGAGCTTTGGACAGGTAAAAAGCCCAGTTTAAAGCATTTGCGTATATGGGGATGTCCAGCTGAGGCTAGGCCTTACAAACCAAATGAAAAGAAATTGGACTCCAAAACTGTTAGCAGCTACTTTATTGGTTATTCCGAACGATCCAGGGGCTATAAGTTTTATGATCCCGCGACAAAATCAATTTTTGAAACGGGAACTGCAACGTTCTTTGAGGATGTTGAGTTTGGGGGGAGAAATAAGGTAAGAAACATTGTCTTTGAGGAGGAATCAATCCCGATTCCTATTGTTGCTTCTGATAGCATACAATTTTATGTGCCTATTGATGAAGAAGTGATTCAGGAACCTCAACAAGACAATGTTGTTCAACCTCCTATTCATAATGAACAACCTCAACAACCTCAACTTAGGAGATCCACTAGAGAAAGGAGAGATGCAATTCCTTCTGATTATTATGTATATCTCCAAGAAAATGAGGAACAAGTTGGAATGATTGAAAATGACCCAATCAATTTCTCTCAGGCCATGCAAAGTTCGAATTCTCAAAAGTGGATTGATGCCATGAATGAAGAGTATAAGTCTATGAAAGACAATAAAGTTTGGGATCTTGTCCCATTACCTAAAGGTTCGAAACCTATTGGTTGTAAATGGATTTTTAAAACTAAAAGGGATTCAAAGGGTAATGTGGAAAGACATAAGGCGCGTCTTGTAGCTAAAGGCTTTACTCAAAAGGAAGGAATTGACTTTAAAGAGACTTTCTCTCCAGTTTCTACGAAAGACTCTTTTAGGTTGATCATGGCACTAGTTGCACATTATAATCTTGAGTTACATCAGATGGATGTTAAGACAGCATTTCTCAATGGTGACATTGAGGAAACAATATATATGGTGCAGCCAGAAAACTTTGTCTCTGAAGATTCAAAGAATATGGTTTGCAAATTAAATAAATCTATCTATGGACTCAAGCAAGCATCCCGCCAGTGGTACCATAAGTTTCATCAAATTATTGTCTCTTTTGGTTTTGAGGCAAATGTGGTAGATGACTGTGTATATCACAAGTTCAGTGGGAGCAAATATATTTTTCTGGTTTTGTATGTTGATGACATCTTGCTTGCCACCAATGATTTAGGACTTCTACATGAAACCAAGAGATTTCTTTCAAATCATTTTGAAATGAAAGATCTTGGGGAAGCCTCTTTTGTATTAGGAATTCAGATTCAACGAGACAGATCTCGAGGAATTCTTGGTTTATCACAAAAAGGCTACATTGAAAAGATCCTTGAAAGATTTGGCATGCAAAACTGTAAACCAGGTGACACCCCTGTTTCTAAAGGAGACAAATTTAGTCTCGATCAATGCCCTAAGAATGACCTTGAGGTTAGAGAGATGCAAAAGATTCCTTATGCTTCAGTTGTTGGGAGTCTTATGTATGCTCAAGTGTGTACACGTCCCGATATATCATTTATTGTAGGGATGTTGGGAAGATATCTAAGCAACCCAGGTATGGACCATTGGAAAGCAGCCAAAAGGGTTTTGAGATATCTACAGAGAACAAAGGACTACATGCTGACATATAAGAAATCAGATGCATTGGAGATCATTGGGTATTCTGATTCTGATTTTGCTGGATGCAAAGACAGTCTCAAGTCCACATCAGGCTACATATTTCTGTTAGCTGGAGGAGCTATTTCATGGAGGAGTTGTAAGCAGACTTTGACAACTTCTTCCACCATGGCGGCAGAATTTGTAGCATGCTTTGAGGCATCAGATCATGGGATATGGTTGCGGAATTTTGTCACGGGGCTGCGTATTGTTGGTGTTGAAAGACCATTGAAGATGTATTGTGACAATAAATCAGCAGTGTTATATTCCAACAACAACAGAAGTTCTACTAAGTCAAAGCATATTGACATTAAGTTTCTGGTTGTTAAAGAAAGAGTGCAAGATGGAAAGATTTCAATAGAGCACATCGGGACAAACTCCATGATAGCGGATCCGCTCACGAAGGGATTACCTCCCAAGGTCTTTCACGAGCATACTACACACATGGGTGTGATAAAGATTGATGACATTTTGTTTTAGTGGGAGTTTTGCATTTTATTTTGGTGCTTTATGGTTTAGTTAAGAACAATTATGTTTTTTTGTACAGAATTAAGAATTCGGTTTATTTCACTACTAATTGCACTTGTTTGAAGTTTGATCTCACTTCAAGTTAAAGAGGAACTCGTAGAAAACTCATTATTAAGTTAAACCTACATATTTGTGTTTATAAATCTATGTCATTTACTTGTACTTGTATTTGTGACCATTGATGGGTTTAGTTACGTTGATTGTAACAAAGACTGCTTTGATCCTATACAATTATGATTAATGGACAAGATTGTTTCAGGGTACCGATACTATGATAACATACATTAAAGCGCTTATACAGTTATATGTGCATTTAGATATTCGTGGTCCAGTGGGAGATTGTAAGATAATTTTGGGACCACTCCATAAAATGCAATATATATTGTTATCATTATATTCATATTAAATATGGTAAAAATATAAAATTGTTGATGGACCGATTTTATGAGGATATACAATTTCCATTGTGGGTTGAGTTCCCGGTTTGACTCAAGATTCTCCAAATCCCTTCCATCTCTCATATTAGGGTATATCTCCATCTATATATACACATGATGAGGAGCATATTCTAGAACACGAAATACACACTGAAAATTCGTGAGGCTTTGCAGAGGGATTTGAGAGATAGTCTTGAGATCAACTGGAAAACCAATCTCACTCACCAGATCCAAAAGTTTCAATGGAAGCAGGTACACATTCTCTTTTCCGTTGTTTATTTCTCTTATCAGATTCAAGCTCTTGATCTTTGTGTAGGCTTCCGCGATTTTGTGTTTTGATTATGAAAATAAAACCATCATGTAAAGCCTCCACCGCCAAAACAAGGAAAATTGGCGATAAAGGGTATCCCTATCTAAGACCTCGATGTAACTAAAATTCGTTTATCGGACTTCCATTCTATGACCCCCCTCACTATGGCTATTTAACAAAAACACATTTGCATGCAATGATAAACCATCAAAAGTTGTCTACAAAATCTTTGTCCACGTGTGTAAAACCACGTGCAATCAAAATTAACATATAATCAAAAAATTTATTCTCTCAATATAAAACTCGTTTTATTTTCCTTTGCATCTACTACCCACTCTTTGCACTTTGCTCCCGATTTTGAAGAAGACGAACTATTTAGGCCAACAAGCTCCAATTTGCAGCCAACTCCCATCCTTCCAAACAAACCAACGAAGCAAACGGGTAAACCCAACAGCAAGACCATTGAAGTAGGAATACCGAATGTAGTCTTGAACGGTGGTTTCCCTGTATCTCGTTGTTGGATCTATATGCTCAAGAATCATTTTAGAATGATGTTTGCCAATAACATATGATCATATAGGGTCTCACCTTAAACAAGTTGTCACATATTGAATATTTGTTATTAATATTATTATTAATAAATAATCAGCTTTTGTATTTAATTAGAGAATAATTATTGTTTTATGAAAATAATAATTAAAAAGGAATAATATAGTTATTATATAATGTAGTATGATTTAATAAGTAACGTACAAGTTTCTAGACACCTTGATTTCTACTCAACTTTCTAGTTACATGAGTACATCTAGTTTGTGAAACTAGATTGACATTTTGTCTTTTTTCCCAAGGGTTGGCCAATTTTTTGGTAAAGAGATGAGAGGTTGCTTGTCAACCTTTCTCTTACACCGCCTAAGCCTCTTATATGTCATCACTTTGCATTTTATGAATGTATGACTCTTAGATCTCATGTGTGAGTATATAAGAGAGTGTAAAACCAAAAACTAATTTAGTTTTTCCTCTTGTCTCCTTAAAACTTCCGGCCACTTCTTCTCTCCCCCTCTTGCATTTTTTTGAAGCTAGTCGCAAGTATAAGTGGTGTAAAAGTGCTTCTCATTTAATGCTTAATTGTGTTAAGCACTTAAAGGCTTAAGAAGTCACAAATACAAAAGAGAACTAACATTCCTTTGTGTCTTACTCTTGTTGGTGGATACATTATAGAGAAACTTTATTCTTGAGTTTTTGCTATCTTTATCAACTCCCCAAAACCAATTGGGATCAAAGTCTTCAAAGGTTGTCTACTTTACATATTATGGTTGTCAAATAATCTTTCTATAACATGTAATTGGATCCTCTTGGTGATTTTGTTAAAATTATCTTAAAATAATAGTTATTTTACAATTGCTTCCATTTGACGCTTAAAATTGTTTTACACAAAAAGATCGTTTTTAACTTCTCAAAACCCATCACTCGTTGGATTCTCATCGGAAAGCAGCTCTTTGATAGGTCCGTACACCTTCCCCGACTCCGATAAGTAGGTGCCACATAAACACGCCATCGACACTCTCGACCCTTTCTCATTTGCCTTAACTCTGTGCTCGACACTCCTCAGTTTATCATTTGATATCATCTAAAAAACCTTGACAGAATTAGACCACAATTTAGAAATAATCATACGTTGAATGTTATATACATTTAAATATGATTGTAAGAGATCTTCGAGCACACCAGGTATCGGAGGAAAATTAATCCATTGATTTTCATGGAGGATTTGGAGGCCTCCAATTTGATATTGTAGAAGAAAAGTTAGGAATCCATCATTTGTATGTGTAATTATGCCCATCGTTAGATCAGGTTGTGGACAAGCAGGGTAACAATGGCTGGAGAATAAAAGTGTCTTCCAACAATCCAAATCCCCAATGTGACTTGCTTTCAGACCCTAGTTCTAGGACTTGATTCGAGTACTCAATTTAGATGTCTCTGCAAACCTCCGACGATTCCTCAGGCGACAGTGGCGACGAAGCCATAAATGAAAAGAAAGGGGTCTCTCTAGTTGGAGGTGGCAGAGCTGTACAGATGATAATTGCTATTATACACCAAATTTCTGGAAAGATCCCTTATGTAAAATCATTTCTTCACCTCAACATATTGTTCGTGAAATCTAAGAGCTCCTTGAACCACCTCCTCCATAACGCTCACAGGGATCCCATGATTCATCACTTGAAAAATACCTAGATTCTTCGAGGCCATGCAAATCTTTTCCATCTTCGATGCTCTATCGGTTGATATAAGGTCTATGACTAGAATATTGAAAGTTGTAGAGGTTTTGGCGGGGGTTTCCGATAGTTGGATAAAGAAACAAGGGACTTGCTAGATTCTAGAATCAATAAGGCCTTTGACACCAGACTTGTTTCGTCAAAAGCTTTGAGTCGGTCTGTCTATCATATGTTAAAATGGGAGTTAGGGGTAACTTATTATAGAAATTTATGGACCCGGGTCAAACATTTACGACCTAAGCTTCACTAACTGGACTAATTTTGCCACGTAAACATGTCACATGATAAACCGAGTAAATTATCTCCAACTCTCTAATTTAATAGGTAAATTACAAGTTTATTGGTATAAAATACACAGAAAAAATATACAAAAACCATTTAAAACCAAAATTAATAGTTCGTTATCATTATCCCTTTGTTTTGATAGTCCTTACTCCTTGGTCCAGCCCCAACCATCATTCCATCAACACCAACACATAACCCGACCCGTTAGATGATTGGATCTGAACCATGATCCGGCGAAGCTTAGGCTTGACGGCTTGAAGCTTGATCTGTGATGTGGTTGTCACTTGGAACACATTTTGAAGTTCCTACAATGGCCGAATCCCCTAAGCGATTGACTCCATTACCATAGCGCACATTCACGAACACTCAAATTCTCATGGCTCGTCTACTTTCCGTATTCGTGCTGTTGGTGTTTGTACTCCACGCTGCCTCTGAATCCACCGGAGAATTAGTAGAACAACTCGATGAAGAAGAATTCACTGAGGAGTTGCTGTTCAGGCCACTTCCTGATCGGAAAGTCCTATCTCATTTTCACTTCGAGAGTAGAGTTCCTCCGACAAATTCTTATGGACATCACCACCGGCTTTTTCCCAAAGCTATTTATCAGCTGGTATAATTACAATAGTTCGTTAATTACTTCATTCGATCAGATTTTGTTTTTCTATCCAGGCTTTTTATTGAATCCTTAGGTTAAACACTACCGAAGGCTGTTTAACTATGGCCTTGCTCCGTTCTAATTGAGTTTAGGGTTTAATGATTTATAGATTAGCATGATAAGTGAAGTTACAGTATATCATTGTATCATTTTCTATATAGATTTCAATCAATCGTAATGATAGTCTAATTAAGAATTTGAAACACCACAGGTTCACAAATATCGAATTAAAGAAATGGAACTGTCTTTCACTCAAGGCCGTTGGAATTACGAAACATGGGGTGGCTTCGACCCTGTTTCAAGCAGTAACGCCAAACCTCCTGGAGTCGAATTATGGGCTGTATTTGATGTTCCCCCAGATCAAATCGATGCTTCCTGGAAAAACCTAACACACACACTTTCAGGCCTCTTCTGTGCTTCAATCAACTTTCTAGAATCTTCCACCACCTATTCTTCTCCCAACTGGACCTTTCAGTCTCTTTCAGCCAATTTAAGGTACGGATCATTGCCTAGAGAAGCTGTCTGCACTGAAAATCTAACTCCCTGGTTGAAATTACTTCCATGTCGAGACAAATCTGGACTTTCTTCATTAATGAACAGACCATCAATTTACAGAGGATTCTATCATTCTCAAAGGTTACATTTAACTTCAGGAGAATTCGATCCAATAACTTCAGATCATGGAATAGTTCTTGAACAAACACTCACAATTGTTCTTCAACCAGATGCTTTGGAAACTCGTGCCAGAAAATTACAACCAAACTGGTCTATGAACTCTTTGTTTGGAAAAACTGTTGATGGCAAATGTGCTCTTTCCAAATCTAGTAATGTGTATGTACAACTTGAAGGTAGCTTAGTTCATAACATGAAACATGAGGGTGATGAAGGTTTTAGAGGTAATTCAAATTTTGAATTCTCGGTTTCACCAGACACAATAATGAAAGAAGTAAACAGTTTCCATAAAGAACACTCCACCATCTTATACAGTTTCAGAATTAAAGATTCTCACATTAACCCTTTTGATTTGGGATTCAAGTGGAAGCTTCCGGTAACTTGGTCATGTGTGAAAGCACCATTACGTGTTAGCCGATTCTTAATGGGGAGTGGGAATGAAAAGGGTGCTATTGCTCTTTCTTTACAGTCAACAGAATGGAGTCAAAGTCTCCCAAAAGTTGACCATAATGAAGAAAAATGTAGGTTACGAGTAGATGTTTTTCAAATTGTACCTTGGTATATCAAAGTATATTACCATACAGCAAAAGTATATGTAGATGGAGTACCTCAATCTTTTGGGGATACCATAGAAAAACTAAGTGTCTCACCCTCTGAAGATAAAGTGTCCCCTGGTGTAATGGAAATGAGCTTGAAATTACCTTGTGACTTAAAATCAGCTTCATTAACTTTGGAATTTGATAAGGTACAAGCTCCCATTTAATTTGTATTATATATATGTTATGTTAATAGTATGGTTATTGTACTTGTACTTAGTGGTGTATTACTTGTACCGTAGGGTTTCTTGCATATAGATGAGTATCCACCAGATGCTAATCAAGGGTTTGACATACCATCTGCTATAATCAGCTACCCAGATTTCCAGACACGCTTGCAATATAAACAGGATAACTCTTCCATCAAATCACCTATGGTGTCTAAGATGCAGGTATTTAAATGCAAGAAATGCCAACATACTTTCTTTTATTTGTGTATTTATAGCATCCTACTTCTATTTCTTGCTGTTATTTCACATTTTTTTTGTATTAAGGCATTGTACCTTGAAAAATCTACCCACATTTGAATTTTTTTTCTTATTAGAACAGTATACTGTGCAAAAATTCTCCCACTTATAGCATTCAAAGTTGCTTTGTATTTGGGTTATGATGTTATAATTCAGTAGAATTTCAAAGTACCATGTTGTAAATTGTAATATTAAAAGAAATGAAAGTAGAATGCTTTAATATATAATTAATGAAAGTACTTTGCTATTTCTTGCATTAAACTCAATATTTAACGTCAAAGATTTTTGTATCTTGTATAGTTTGTTCCATTTCACCATTGTGATTAAGATGCAGGTTTTGAGACTTGTTACTTAGAAATATGATAGGACCAAATGCAAGAAATAGCAACGTACTTTCATTTATCTGTGTATTATAGCATCCTACTTTTATTTCTTTCTATTATAGCTTTGTGCTTTCACTTTTACTTATTAAGGCATTGTACTTTGAAAAATCTACCGACTTACAGCATCGTACTTTCGAAAAAATAATTCTTATTAAAACACTATACTTTGTAAAATCTACCCGAATTATAGCATTCAAAATTGCTTTGTATTTGAATGACATTCCTATAATTGGGTAAAATTTTCAAAGTACAATGTTGCAATAGCAATAAATAAAAGTAGAATACTTCAATATATAAATTAATGAAAGTATGTTGCTATTTCTTGCATTTAACCCAATATTAAATGTCAAAGATTTTGTACCTTTCATTTATTTGTATATTATAGCATCCTACTTCCATTTATTTGCACTTTTTATTTTCTTATCAAGTCATGATGTGCTATGATTTGGTAGATTTCTCAAAGTAGAACATTATGATAGGAAGAAATTAAAGTAAGCCGCTAAAATATACGAATCAATGGAAGTACATTACTATATTCGGTTCTGATTTGTGTTGCAGGAAAAAAGGAAAATATTGTCTTACACAGAAGTGCTTCTTGTTCCATTGACCACCCCTGATTTTAGCATGCCTTACAACGTGATAACAATTACATGCACTGTTTTCGCCTTATATTTTGGGTCACTAATGAATGCACTCAGAAGACGTGCTGGTGAGGAAGAAAGACTCTTGAAAGAAAAAGGTAATATGTTAGTTCCATCATTTTTCTTTCAATTTTTTTTTTCTTATCAAGATATTCTACTTCTAAAAATGTTCATAATGGATGGCTTTCAGACACCAAGAGTGGCAAGCTTCCGTTGTTGTTATCCAAGTTGTCTGCTAAGTTGAGAGGAAGGCCGTGGGACCCGTCCACGTCAGCACCACCATCTTCACCTCCAAAGTTTATAAGTTCAAAAGTAATTCTTAAAATTGTATTAATAGCTGCCATTGGTTTTGGATGGCAGTATTATGGATGAGACTTAGAATTAGGTAATGCACACGGTTTGTATACTATCATTTTGAACAAAAAAAAAAAAAACCCAACGGGTTATAGTTATCAGGAACTGTTAGAACCGTATTCTTTTGTTCTTGTATCCTGATTTTGTATGATTGTTTTACTTCACTATTTCGATACCTTTCTCTGACTAAGTTGTACGAGGAGGTACAACCCACAATGCGTACAAGATTCAACTCCTAGTTAGGACCGGTGAAACTGGTTAATTGCTTATTTTCAAGGTCGGATACACAATGCTGGCGTTACTTGTATTTTTTAAATCTGTACTTACGATAATGCGTTTTATTTCCAAGTGAGGATTATTAAATATTTTAACTAGAAGAATGACAACGTTTTACTTTTACTTTTAAATTTGAAGATTTAATTGAAATGTTTACTTTGAAAAGAACAAAAGAACACGACAATGATCTAGACATGGAGTGTATCGATTGTATAATTGCATTGATGAATCTTTTCCTTTGAATGGATTAGCTTTTTGAATCGATATTAATAGTCTAAACTCTATTATTATAAGAAATAAAAAGATATAATACTCAAGTTGTGTGATGTTTCTATGAGTTTATAAGCAACCATGATCGTGAAACGTTAACTTGTTGTGAACAATGTTAAAGAGTTTTCTGTAAACAGCCGGCAATACAAGTCGCTTCTTTTTTCTTAAATAAACAAAACTCAAGTCCAAATCAAACACAAAATGATTCAAAATCAGTAACATCTGTCGTCTGTATACAGCAATATCATAATTTCCATGCTCCAAAAAATTACTCATGAGACCCAAGTCAAACACAAAAAATAAAAGTCAACGACAATAACACGATCTTTGAAAAACATACAAGATCACATAAATAAATCTAACCCCTAAACAGTCGATTTTTGGTTTGGGCTTGAAGGTTTTGATTATCTTCAAGAAGACGATCATATTCAAGAAGCAAATCAGCAGATTGTTTCTGAAGTGAAGCAACATGAGCTTCTGCAACTTCAATCTTTTTATCTTTTTCTTTCGACTCCAGCTTAAGCTTCTTTAAGCTTTCTGATAAATTAGAAATTTCTTTTTGCATCTTATTAATTTCTTCTTTTGCTTTCTCTTCGTTTTCTTTTAACTGCAACTTTTCTGCCTCAAGCTTTTCCACTTGTTTTTTTGATGAACCTCCGTTTTTTCTCAAATTGATTAATTTTTGAAGATGATGATGCATTCGATCAATTAAGAAGCCAAGATATAGGGAGAATCCTGCAAGATCAATGTATACCAGTTTTTGACTACGATGTTAAATACGAAAAATAGCAACGTACTTTCATGGATATTATACAATTATTTTTATAGCATCATAATTTAGTTTCTTCCTATGAGAATCCTCACAATTATAGCAATGTCATTCAAATACAAAGCAATTTTCAATGCTTTAAGTGGATGGATTTTTCACAGTATAATGTACTAATAAGAAATAAATAAAAAAAGTATAATGGGTAGATTTTGCAAAATACAATGTCTTAATAAAAATAAGACTGAAATTATAATGTTGTCAACGAGGATTTAAAATCACAAAACCACAGCACACTCAACACACAATACAATGTTGTGAAATTGCTTATGTTATTTTGTGTTATGTATGCATGTTATGTTGGACTAATTGAGATACAAATGAAGTTATTCATGGAGCTTTTGTAGTGATTCTTGATTAAAATTTTAGAATATGTAATTATGAAACGTATATGCTTGAAATGGAATTAGGGGCAGGACAATGTCACATTTTTCTCAAACCACATAGCTTTTGGCTATTTAATGACTCCTACATCCCAAGTTTCCATTTTGGCCATTAGTACAAAGGTTAAATGTGCAATTCCGCAACAACGTTTCACATTTTCCCCAATTTATGCAACAAAGTGCTTTCTTAAGCAAAATATGCAACATATCATTTTGGGACCTAAATATGCAACAAAGTATACGGACATGACACCGGTTACATGTTTATAAATGCAACAATGTTTTACTCATTCACTTATTTATGACAATGTTTCCTTTATTACCAATTTATGTAAACAATCTTTGCATATTATATATATTAACATTTATCAAATGAAAGCTTCTATTCTTAAAAGCACATCAATGAATAGTGTTTTAATTTCCTTTTTTGTCCCAATAGTTTTTAAATAGACAAAAATAGCCCCTATGTAAAAACAATTACAGAAATAGTCCATGATTTTGTTTTTTTAATTCGGCCCATGACAGCCCCATCCAGCTTTCACATTTTCATTTTTGACCCTTTTTTTAATTTTTTCCCGAATTTGATTCTATAAAAATTTTCCAACTTTAATTTTATATGTTTTCTAAAGCTTGGTTTGTTTTGATAAATAGCTTTTACAACTTCTTTTACATTTTTTACAACTATGTTTTTACAATTGATTTTTTTACAAAATTACTATTTTTACATATTCGTTTATATATATATATATATATATATATATATATATATATATATATATATATATATATATATATATATATATATTCTTACTTAGAATTTTCCTTTTTAAAAGATTTTTTTTTCAAATTCGTTTTCTATTTTTTTTACATATTCGTTTTCAGGTATATAGGTTATGAAAACGTATTATTCGTTTTCACAAACCAATATGCCTTTTCATTTATAATTATTCATAATCATACTGTAAATTATGTCTTGCTATAGTTAGTGTGGTCTTCAAAGTACAATGCTATAAATGTGTATGTGTTTGTGATTGTGTGTGTGAATGTGACTGCATGTCCAACATGAAACTAGCTAATTAAAAACTTAAAGAACAAAACCAAGCAACATGTACCAACAAAGTTAACGTTTCAATTTCATTCATTTATATCATTTTCCTCTTCTGTGTCTTAATAATATCAACCCATTTTGATTATTTTGGCCATAAAAAATCAGAATAAAATTCTTGGAGGTAAAATGCTATTCAACAATCATTATTAAGGCAAATCTAAACGCCCTTAGTTACGCAAAACAATTGAAAGCATGAATCAATGCATAAATGAAAAATAAAATAGTGTTAATAGTAATGTACCCATGAGTGAAGCCTCAAGCAAATGCGTCCTCCAAAGAACTTGATCCATGGGTGTCATTGTACCGATCTTCGCACCTTTGTTCTGAATTTTAACAATACTAACCCAATTTGAAAATAAAATCACAGACATCGTCCCAGCAATCGTCAAAACAGTGCCCTTCCTCATTTTCACTTGATCCAAACCATTCATCACGAGCTCTCTAAGTGGCCCAATTTTGACCATGAGAAGAAAAGCCACAAAGGCCTCAGCAAATACAACAAAGAACAATAACTGTATCATCTTCGATAAATTTCCAAAAAGAAAAACAAACTCCGTATATTTCAAATCCCTAAATGTATCTCATCTGGGTCTTCAATTTCACATAAAAACACTAGATAATTGAACACCCACTTCACGATTTACCTCTAATCGCATAATGAACTAGGGTTTAGCATAAAACCCACCAGGAAGCATGTAAGAGAAACCAAAATCTTTGGTTCTTTTGGACTGTGGAGGAAACCCAGTTCTATTGATTTGGGATAAGAGAAAACAGTTTAACGTCGCAGATCTGACGAAACTGGAACCGGAAGAGGGAGTACAGTGGGAACCGGAAAAAGGCTTCTGTTTGGTGTTTCAGGTCTTTAGTAAGATGATTTGGAGATGGTATATAGTTTCATAGAGCTAAAGAAAAGGGATCGAAAAGGGGAGAGAGATTATATCAAAGGCGTGGGTATATTGTATGAAACCTGAGCGTGAATAAAGGGGAGGGCATTGAAAAGTGTAAGACGGTTTGATGTTGGGTTCTATATAGGGAAGTGTATCTCATATGTTTCGATCAGGAACTTGGGTGTGGGACAACACATGATTTTGGTTTTGGGACATCAAATAGACAAATCTTGACAAATCTTCAAGTTCGCCTTTTTCTCCGCTTCGAATAATGAACATCCTAATCTACCATTAAATGACCAAACCAACCAAAAAATCAAAAAGAATCTTGAACTAGGCATTTATAATTGTTAGTAAATTAAACATGTTAAACTCAAAAGAAAAAAATTTATTGATATAAAAGTCTTTAAATTTGTCAAAAAATTTAATTTTAATTCAAGTCAAGATTTGTGTCTGTTAATGTCTAACATTTAAGAACCTTTTGTCACAAATCGAATTTAACCGGTTAACCTTGACATAGCCGGTTAACTTATCTTGTTTGGAAACGTTACGGAAGGCAATTACGTCCCTCGCGCACCACATTTTCATCAAATTTGTACTTGTGTCTCTGCAATTGTTGATAAACGCACGCAATCATCATGAATGTAGGGTATTTGAAGCATTGAAAGGGTTAGAACATTGTTACCGAGGGTATGAGTTAAAAATGGCTTCATTAGACGACAAATGCAATGACCCATTTGATGGTACACACGAGCCTTTCTCTAGGTTAAACAGAATGGACTTTGAGTCTCATGGGATTCACGTGGACCATGAACCAGATTATGAGTTTTTTTTTTTTTTTTTTAGAATGGCAAATCTATCATACTCCTACTCCTAAACTACTCCTTGTTATGTTAGTGTCAGGGTTTGAACCCATGACCTCCTTGTTAGAATATCACCTTGTTAGTCAAGTGGGCTAACCCTAAACTACTCCTTGTTATCATGCTAGATAGGTGTAAGGACGCCTTCCTCAATATTTTGCTTACCGATGAAAACTTACGAGATTCAAGTATGTGTGATGAAATTAGAGCGGAAGTGTATCATGTTCATGCCAACAATTTTCAGCGTTATGAAGTGGTTGAAGAGGTAGTAAAAAGGCAATACATAAGTCATGATACAAGCATCAACCGGAACAAGATGGTACCAAATGTTGATGACATTTTTGAGTCCCCTGCACAACTTAAATTTTGTGTCACCAATTATGTTGTTTCAAACAAGTAATAGAATTGTGAAAACACTAGAGTTTTGCAATATGTGAAACAAATGAATGAAGACAACATATGCCCTTTCAAATTGTATGCAGCTTGGATGTATAACGAAAAATCATTTCAAATAAAAGGTTTGATTGATACCTATCTAGGTTTGATTGCACACGTTCCACCCATTGATGCTTTCTGCGATGACCATAATTCCTGTATTGGTCACGTGAACTTTTAACATTGAACACACATTCTCAATTATCCGGCTAAGTGACGAAACGGTCGTCAAACGGGGCGAAAGGGAAAATTGCCTTCAAAGAAAAATATATAGCCAGACCACTTGTTCAATAATAATAGTTTTAAAGATACAAATCGCTATATACATAAGATAGCCAAATCATGTGACATCAATGGCCTTAAGTAATTCTTTACTAACTTTAACTTTGGAAAACTTTTTTGTGGATGCTACATTGACATAATGGTTAGTAATATTATGGACAATAAAAACATTCGAGTTACAACCAACAACTAAAACAAATTCCAAAATTTTCAACCACGAACATAATGTTATTAGGCAAAGTCATCTGCAACACTTTTAGTTCAGAAAAAATATCAGTTAAATCCACATCGTAGGCATTATCATTTGAAAAAGTTGGTGCAAATGTTATACAACATTGGTCAAGTTTACTTTTAAACTCTCAATAACACTAGCTAAACTTTTTGCTTCACTATTTGATTATGGGTTAGCACATGATCTAGATAGTTATAGCAAAGCCAATCTTACTTTGAGGAGCCTAAAATCTAGTATTGTTGACACATTTAATCCTACTTTCCAACAAATATTTGATAAAGACTTACGATTAAATTTAGAACATTATCTAACAACGATTTCCATTGTTTAGGTGAACTAGAATATTATATATATATATATATATATATATATATATATATATATATATATATATATATATATATATATATATATATATATATATATATATATATATGCGTTGCACAACTCCAAAAAATGAAACAAATTTAACACATGAAAGTGTCATATCACTGACCGTAAGGTTAAGACTATGACAAATACATGACGCAAATAAAGAACCAGAATTGATTTCAAGTAGTCATTTGTGAACATCTTGGTGTTTTCATTTCATATTAGACCTATTATCAACGCATCTAGTAATTCATTACAATATCTTAAACCTGACTTATCGTATACTTCTAAAAATTCTAAAAATACTCAACAACTTGTATTTTGTTAGAAGACATATATATATATATATATATATATATATATATATATATATATATATATATATACATACATACATACATATATATTTCATAGGGCATAAAAATGTTGGGCCCTTAAAATGATGGGGCATGGACGATCTCCTGTGTCGCCTGCCATCTAGATCGAGTCTTATAGGAAAGCCAAAGAAAAATCTTGTTGCTTATGAACCTATGAATAAAAGGAACGAGGAAAAAAATCCTAACTAACACTCACCCGTCTTATTCTTAAAATGTTATAAATAGTAAGAGATTCAGTGTTAAGATATGTGGTTTTGCATGATGTAGGGCACCTGATGGTGAACCAGGTTACACATATAAATGATGAGACCATGGGAAGTCAAGTGCTTCATGGTGAGGGTGTTGTTGAAGGGGTTTCACATGTGGATGGTGAGATAGTGGTAAGTCAAGTAGTCTATGATGTTTTTAACGATGAGGGTGTGGGTGTAAATGAAGCGGTCGATGAAGGGTTACTCATGTGGATGACAAAATTGTGGTAATTTAAATGGTTCATAGTGTTGTTAATGATGATGGTGTTGATGCATGGGAGGGCATTCATGATGTTGTTAATGAATAAGAAGGTGTTGGTGCAGATGAAGGGGTCCATGATGTTGTTAATTAAAGGTGTTAATGAAGTCAAGGGTGTTAATGAAGTGGAGTGTGTTGGCTTATGTGCTGGACACAAACTTAAACTAATTGTTGATGACATTTAAAGTGGTGTAAATTAAGTTCAAGGGGACGTTGGCACTCAATACGAGAAAGATGATAAAGTTACTTTAGTTAACTAAGTTTAATGAGGGTAATTTAGATGATGTTCTCCCGGAGATAGTCCTAGTAGTTGTTAATGAGATAGTTTTGTTAGTAGAAGCATGTTACAACATAAAAACAATGGAATATATGTGTGGGGTACAACTTGAAATGATTTAAATGAAGTGGAGGGTCATTCATATAATGATCATAATGGTGAATGTGTTATAATGAGAGTAGTATTGATGACTATCAATAGGTGGGTGGTGAGCAACAACATGAATGTGATGATGTAGGAAATAAGGTTGACGATGAAGGGAAGCATGCTGTAACAAGAGGAGAATGAAGCCTTTTAAGATGATAAGCAAACAAAAACTAAAGAAGTTTGTTATTACCAATGATGGTGGTGGTTCAATAACCACCAATCCAATAAATTTCGAGTAATTGGGCAGGTAATGGGGGTGTAGTGGAAATGGATTTTTGTAAACTTTTTAAGGCTATTTGGTACAAATTGTAGCATACATCCAGTTGTCTTATGTTACCATTTGGGCTGCCCATTTTCGTAAACATATTTTTAGGCTTTTTGGTATAAATGGATGTTTGCTACAATTTAGTTGTATTTAACATCATGTAATGGTTCCCCCAATAATGTTATGATCAATCTTCATGTCATTGTGTGTTTGTTACATTACCAATGTCTGTAAATGATCAATCTTAATTTTCCTTGTTTGTAAATTACATTACCAACAGTGCAACATACTTCCAGTACATTACATTACCACCAAAAATAAGAACATTACCATTTACAACAACTAACTTTACCCCAAAACTAAGGGCATCATCATTTCCAACACATTACATTACCACAAAACATAAGTACATTACCATTTCCAACAACTAACTTTACCACCATAATTAATATAATTACTATTTCCAACACATTACATTACCACCAAATACAAGTACATTGGCATTTCCAGCAACTTACTTTACCATGTGCAGGAAATTGTCAATTCTATTTTTGTGTGTTTATGTCACAAATTCTATAATGTACATTACCATTATATCACAATGATATTGATAGAACTTATAATACCAGTAATTAGATTATATCAAAGAAAAGTCCAATTACCATTTCACCAAAATTTAATTACCTTTCAAAACACCTTAATTACCATTACACGCCAATTCATTACCATTACACGGTAATCCATATTATAGTACAAAACAAGCAAATTAACAACTTAATAACTGCTATTACAACCATCAGTAAAATAGACACTGGCAACCCTTAAATATTTGCATCATTGTCATAATTTGCCAATGTTTTAGGTGCACCAAGTATTTCTTTGAAGTTTTTCATTATTCTCCATCATTTACACTTAAGAAATCAACCCATTTGAAAAAGAAAACAATAACTTTCAGGATATTATAAAATAAGGTATATATATATATATATATATATATATATATATATATATATATATATATATATATATATATATATATATATATATATATATATATATATGTCAAAATTAAGGTTTGTGAGATAGAGTTAGTATTAAATACATTTAACAATTATTGTGTGACTGTAGGACCAAATGTGGAGCGTCCGATCGAAATGATCAATAGTGTTAGATTTAATGGCCTAATTGGAAATTTATAACAATTAATTAATCAGATTTTACAATTAAACCCCTAAAAATGGTATTTTAGTCTATTAATCAAATTTTAAAAAAGGAATCCCGAATTTATCTACTAATTTGATGGGATTTCACTGATCAGAGGTCCGCCTATTCCTTATTCATCCTGATTTCTCTTTGTTTACGTGTGTACAGTTTTACGTATTTTGGTTTGGTCTTTTGACACACTTATTCTTAAAGAACATAGTTAATAGTGTATATTTTTGCATATTATTCGAGAATGTAATATATTCTATATATTTTTTTTACAAAATACTCTATGAAGTTTGGTGTAATTATATGTTCATTCTCTGATAATGAAATTCTCCATTTAGTAATATGTTGATCAATTATCCAATAACACATTCTTAGCACTCAACTAAATACATAAAACAATGGCTAACACCCATTCTCATAGAATAGACTTACCAAAACATAAAACCAATAAAAACTAACACCCATTTTCCGAGAATGGGCTTACCAAAACACAAATAAATAAAAAACTAACACCCATTCTCAGATAATAGACTTACTAAAACACATAACCAATAAAAACTAACACCCAATTATCAGAGAATGGACTTACCAAAACACAAACCAATAAAACTAACACCCATTCTCAGAGAATGTGATACTAAAACAATTATAAATATGATATTTTCATGAGAATGAACATAAATTACTATTTCATGTATGGAATCTCATAGGAATTAAAGGGTAGAAGAAAAAAATGATGAAAAGTTATCCTTCCGATCTTCAATCCTTGGGAAAAAAATTGATGTACACATGCACGAATTACATAAATCACTAACTAAAAAATAACAAATACATTGCAGAAAAAGAACATGGGAAAGAAAAATAAGAAATTGTCATACAAAATTAAAATGTCAAACCATTATTACCACTTCATATTTTCTAAGTTCTTGAAGCAATGATGAATGTTTCTTCTACTAGAAAGCATCATCTTAGAAGAGGATCTATTTCCAGTCGTCGAAATTATTCATGGTTCATCTTATGTGCAATGAGTTGGAGCCGTCATCCATATGATACAGATATACGGAGATGCCTCACCTCCGACCACCATCTCACATTGTTGTTGAGATTATTACTCTAGTTCTAGATTTTAAAAGTCGTAAATTATTCGAAATTGATGAATCAATCTTGTTCCTAAATTATTGGGATTTGATTAACATTGAATTTTGGATTTTATAATGTAGCGTAATTATTCAAATTTAAAATCAGATCTTAATTAACCGTATGCATAAGAGAATGTAATGTAATATTAGGGTTAATGACTTGAGAGGGTAATATATTTTTGCAAATGTTCACATTTAGGTAACATTGTTTTTTTTTTTTGTGCACATTTAGGTATCATGCTTGTTATACTGTTCATATTTAGGTAACAATGTTTTTTTTTTTGTACACCCTTAGGTAACATAGTTGTTATACTTGTTTAAAAACGGGTAACAATGTTTTTTTTTGTTCACATTTAGTTAAGAATATTGTTACCTAAATGTGAACAATATTGTTACCTAAATGTGAACAAAAAAAACATTGTTACCTGTTTTTGAACAAGTATAACAAGTATGTTACCTAAATGTGCACAAAAAAAACATTGTTACCCGTTTCTGAACAAGTATAACAAGCATGTTACCTAAATGTGTACAAGAAAAACAATGCTACCTAAATGTAAACATTTGCAAAACTATATTACCCTCTCAAGTCATTAACCTAAGAAGATGGTATGTGTGAACAAAAAGTAATTTGTTTTTTTAAAATATATAAATATAGATTTGTTTTCTAAATACAAACATTTGCAAAACTATATTACCCTAACAAGCATATTATGACTTTTAAGAGTTGCTATTGATAAAAAGAAACCTAAGAAGATGGTATGTGACAAAAAGTAATTTGTTTTCTTAAAATATATAAATATAGATTTGTACTAATTTACTATACGAAGCCCTTTATTTTTGTAGGATATCAAGAACAAACTTACCACTTGTAGTATTTTAGGTAAATATTATATAAAATGATAAAAATTAAAAACCAATAGATTTATTAAATTAAATGAAAACATTGGATATTTTTTCCTGTTAACCCATTAGAAAAAGTTGAAATATCACAAAGCCGACCAAAAATCTGAAAAACCCACATCCCCGGTTTCACCGCCAAATTTTTAGCGCCCTTCCAAAAATTTCAAAATTTCATCTAAAAAACAATCAAGTATTCAGTTCAAAGCAAAATCAGATTCAGAATAAGCACGTTTTCCCTCTCCCTCTCCCTCTCTCTCCATCTCGCTTTTTCGAGCTCCGATTAGGTCAGCTCAAGGCGGTTTCGGATCTGGTAACTCGGCGATTCATCTCAATCACATACCAAGGTACCCAAATTCAAGCATGATTCACACTCCAATCGTGTAGTTCCGTGTAAATTTTTTTGAATCTGAATGCTTATAAATCGTTCAGATCGGGAAACCCTAGTTTATGTTTGAGGTCCTGGTCTACTAGGTTTAGTGATTTCATGAACTCACGCATCCAAAAATTTCATCTTTCTTCTTGAAGTTCTTAGTAATTATGGTCCGAGAACACAGTATTGAATCATTTTATGGTAAATTGAGGGAATCCGCTTTAGCTTCAGCTTCCAATACCCCTTTGCTTATATTCCCGTCCACTTCCGATGTAGATTCTCTCTGCGCTTTGAAAATTATAGGCCATGTTCTAGAATCCGATTCCGTTAGATACGCTTGCTACCCCGTTTCTAGTTTCAAGGAGATCCATAAGTACGCCGGACCTAGTTTGTCTTCTTTATCCGATGAACCAATCACCATACTTCTGATAAATTGGGGATGCCATAGGGATCTGAAGAAGGTTCTAGAAATAGGACCTGTAGCACGTGTTTTCGTCGTGGACAGTCACCGCCCTATTCATCTACACAATCTCAGTCATCAAAACGACAGAGTAGTGGTTCTTTACACTGGAGACGACGAGAATCAAGCCGATTTATCTTACGATTTTGATGTTTCTGCATTGGCTGCCGCAAGTGATCTAAACAGTGACGATGAAATTGAAGAGGACGATTCCGACAGTGAGGATGAAAACGAAAGTGACGGAGATGATGATGGCGGAAATGGGAATAGAAAAAAGAGGCGCCTTTCTGAAGACGGTGAAACGGATCCCTTGAAACTTTTCAGGAAGCTCAAGAAAGAGTACTACCACATGGGCACCTTCCATGGAAAGCCCTCCGGGTGTTTAATGTACGAACTCTCTCACTACTTAAGAAAAAACACCAACGAATTACTCTGGCTCGCATGTGTCTCTTTAACCGACCAATTCGTCCATGAAAGGCTAACAAACGAAAGGTACCAAGCTGGAGTAATGGAGCTAGAGCAACACATCAACAGTTCAGGTAACCTCGATACTCTCACTTCAGTTACCCTAAAAGACGGAACAAAAATCTGTGCACCCGATTCATCAAGAATCGCATATGAAGACGAACCAAGACTCATGCTTCTACAAGAATGGAATCTCTTCGACTCCATGTTATGCTCATCCTACATGGCAACAAAGCTAAAAACTTGGTCCGACAACGGTACAAAAAAACTCATGTTACTTTTAGCTCAAATGGGGTTCGCACTCGATGAATCCAAACAGAAGTTCCGGTACATGAGCGTCGAAATCAAACGAAAAATGAAAGACATGTTTGAGCATTTTCTCCCTGATTACGGACTCAACGACTTTTACTATCGCGGGTTTTTACTATTACACGGTTACAGCTCAAAAGTCTCAGCCGCTGATGTCGTCTATGGAGTCACCGCGTTACTAGAATCTTCGCAGTCAACCGGGTCGTGTGCTTTCGGTGAAGCGTACGATGCTTTATCTTTGAAGAAACTCGAAAAGCTTGAAATGGGCATGAGACATGCAATCAAGATTCAAAGGGCGATATTGAGACAAGGAAGTACTGCGATAACAAGAAAAGGGTCAATTCGAAGTGGGAGTAAGTTTAGATGGGTGAAATTAGAAGATTCGGCGGACACAAAGCTTTTAGGGTTTCCGCAAGCGTTGACTAAATTCGGGTACTTTTTGATGGATGCTTTGAGGGAAAAAGGGGCGAAAATGAAGCCTTTGATTTGTGTTTGTTATACTCAAGGAAGGGAGAAGGTTTTGATTGTTGGTGTTTGTGGGAAACCGCGATTAGGGGCAGTTCAGGGAAATGCGTTTGGGATTGCGTTTAGGAATTCTGCTGAAGAGATTGGGGCTGAGTTTTTTCATGAGATGTTCGAGTCATCTTGGATTGTTTTGGAGGCTGTTGCTGTAAATTCCTTCATGATCAGGTTGACCGAGAAGCTAATGTGAGTTTTTTCATGTATTATTTTAGCTTCATGTTATTTTAGAGTCTTGAAAGTTGTTCAATAAAGATGAAAAAACCAAAAAACTGAACTGACTCATTTAGATTACTTTTATTGTATTGTTAATTTGTTATTAGTATGAGGCTTATTTACCAGGTGTATTGTATTGGTAGTCAAATATCTTTGTTACCGGTATTTGGATTTTATGTATCGGGATTTTTTAGTCAAGTGGTTAAAAGTATGGAGATTTAATGGTTAATATGGATGTGTAATTATATATTGATTTGTAGTTGCATTTGGACCTTGAAGCAATCATTTATTCATGGACTCAACAAACTTCTATTATTATACACAGATCTATAGAATAAACATACAGAACAAGATATGCTAGGAATATATAAAAAAATTAGAAGAATTATACATTGCAAATCTACTGCCAAGACGATGAAAACCCTAAATCGACGATCTGGTTCTCTTCTCACTCTAAATATTTTCTGAAATTAATCGAGTTATTAGTAATGAAATATTCAAAACTGTATGAGATGGTGCTTCATTAATCTAGGACACATAAGCTTAGCTGTCGATTTATACTGAACACTTCATACCGTCATTAATAACAGTTTGTTACCATGGCACGATTGGACTGGATTTTGTGGAATATAACATGTTTTTAAGGGCTATTTTTGTGAGGGATATTCATAAATATGACCACATTATTATGAAAGATATTGATAAATAATCCAAATGCAATCCATTTACCAAAATGACTATAAGGGCGCGTTTGTTTCAAGTATTCTAATGGAGTTCAAATAAATTGAAAAGAGAAATTCCGTTCAAAACGTGTTTGGTTAAAAAATGGATGGAATGGAATTGTGTAATATTTCATCAAATTCCATATATAATTGAATTTATCATTCCGTTGCATAATGCCAAATTCAAATTCCGTTGATTATTTTTTATTATCTCTGATTAAAATGATATATTTAACTTTATAAGGGGTAGTTTAGTCATTTTATATACTTAATATTTCAATTCTTTCGATAAAATTTGCAAACTAGCAGACTTCAACAAATAATTTCATTTCATTATCCGTCAACCAAACGCGTTAGAGATTAAAATCCATTCGGATTCCAATTCCGTCAAATTCTCATTCATCTTAAAGATTTCAATTCCTTTGTAAAAATTCTATGAACCAAATGCGCCCTAAAATCCGAGATGGGCATTTTGGAATTGAATGATTCTTGATGTGTATTTGTAATCTTCATTTGCATCAAACATTTTTAAAAAATTCTCTTTACCCCTTGAATTTTAGATGTTTAGTTTCATCGTTTTTTTCAAATGAATGAGACTGTTTATACATTTGTATCATAATCCATACCATTTTTGTTATATTTCTTAAAATTTTTGTTATATTTCAATAAAAAGTGTAAAAAATTGGACTTGTTTTTTTTTTCTTTCCGGATTTCAGACATATTAGTGAATTCCAAAATACTTTTTTTTTTTTCTTCTGTTAGTAATACTTGGTCTGAATTTGGAATTTAGAATCTGAAATATGACTCTGAAATGTACTATTTTGTTGAAAAGATACATATGATATAATATAAAGTTAGGTCAAAACAAGTTTGAAATGGATTGATTTCAGCCATGATGACCTTTTTGCAATGATTCAAATTTTGGTTATATAGAGATAAACTCATAACCCGATGATCGTTTTTGTAAGGGTATTTTGTAGAGCCTCCATAAGGAAACTTTTTAACTATGTTTTTTTGATGCCACACCACCAAATGTAAAAACTCAAGCTTTCTCCAAAATAGAGACTTTTATATAGAATTTATTTATGAGTTTCACTCATATAAAAGTTATAAAAATAAGTTTAATATTAATAAATTATTGAAAAAACTTTCGATAGAGAAACTTTATCATAGAACTTATGGGTTTCACACGTATAAAAGTTATAAAAATGAGTTTAACATAAAAAATATTGAAAAAACTCTATATTTCTTGTAAATTTACGATTAGAAATGAAAAAGCTTTGAGATAAAAACTCCCACGATAGTTTTTGTTCCATTAAGATAAAAAGAAATGAGAATAAATTTAATATTGCTAGAATAGTGAAAAGATTCTATAAAATTGTACTTAAATATTAGTAGAATAGTGATGTGTGCGATTATTTGACCAATAACCTCTTTTTTTTGGAACGGACGGATAATAATTTGGAGTACTCCGGAACGTTAGAGCGGATCCGGTATCCGGGCAGGCCGCAATCGTCTCCGTTTCCTCCCCCTGACCACCTTACCTGGGAAAATCCCCACATAGACGTTAGCCGGAGTAGAACTCACGACCTCCACCCCTTGGGTGTATAACCCGATGCCTCTTCCCAACTAAGCTGGAAGTCATTGGCGACCAATAACCACTTATTATGGGTAATCTTGTATCTATTTGCATAGAAGAGTGATGTAGAGCAAGTGTATTAGGACAAGAATTATAGGTATCTCCCATTTACATTAGTCTAAGCCTATTTCATTGCATGCAAAATGTAGTATAACTAATGAACCGATTTGAAAAAAAAAAAAACACGTATGGTCTAGTGGTCTTACTTTGGCTTAGGATTTTAGATTTCAAATGGTGTTGGGCTAGTCTTAGATCGTTCTTAACTCGGTTTTTGAAAAACTAGTTTTAAAGTCCGGTCTCAATTCGGTCTAAACAGGTCTTAGGAATCATTTTTTATCCCCCAAATAATTTGCCCTTTTAATACGCAATGGTTTCCTTGCATTTTTTTTTCATTTCCGAAAATCTTTCTCGTGTAAATAGTCATTCTAAGATATTAGCTTTTGATTTAGGTTTACATATATTTTTCCAAGTATTCATGTTTTTGCTTTTATTATATGATTTAACATTTAGCATTCTTAAGCGGTCGCCGACTGCAAAGATCGTCAGATTGAATCGGTCTAGACCGAAAACGGATCGAAAAAAGATTGTCCAAGACTGGTACGTCTAAGACCGGAAAATGTCGTACAACTTGAACCGGTGAAAACCGTTTTAGGACCAATTTGTTCACCTATGGTATAACTTGCTATGTTGCGTCTTATATTGCATAACATATATTTCTTTTGATATAACATTAAGGTGTATTTCTAGTAAAATGAGATGTATATTTAGTTATGTCCTTCTTTTGAGATCAGGGTTCACTAGGCTTCCCTAGGACTAGAGAGGTGCAAAAAAGTTGGGTCTCCTGTATTAGGGATTTGGGGTCGAGCACAAATTTATTAGGAGACTTTCGCTTTTGTATTTGGTTATGGGCATAACCAGAGCCCTAATTTTGCCAGAGGGAAACCTCTTTATCCAAAAAAAAAACAGAGCCCTTTTAACCGATTAATAAATTTTATGCTTTCAATTAAATATATATTTCTTAACAAACTTTATATATAAAATATAAAACTCGAAAACTCGAAAAAAGCTTTTGAAAACTCGAACGAAACATATATATTAAGTTGGATTTTCTTAAAGCTCGTATTAATTTTTTAAAGCTTCTTTGTATTCTTCTAAACCGGCGCAGGGTGCTTTGGTAAACTATGTGCTCAATCTTTTTCTAGTATATCATTCTTTATGTTGTCAAGCAAATCGTCAAGTGATATTAGACTATTCATAGTTTTTTGGATTAACCGTCAATAGTGGGTTGTCTAGGTAATCAAACAACTTACTTACGATCAAGAGATACATACTAGAGGAGATTTGCATGACCATGATCTGGGTTTTATGCACGTACCATAACACCGTCGTGTTTGGGCTTCACAATGTAAAGAAGAGTGCGCTGTTCGAGAACATTGTAGTCGTCTCTTTTGAAAGATGTTCCAATAGAAGTAGAAAAATAGAAGTCATTGGATAAGGTGGATGCAAAACTTGTTGCATTGCACTATGCCAATTATTTGCACTAGCGTCTTGCTAGTGTTAGTAATCAGGGTTAATACCCATTAGGGTTTAGGTAAGTTCATTAGGGTTTAGGTTTGGCCAAGAACCCATTTTGTATCTTTATTTATATGAGGTTAAACCCTCATTATTATGACAAGCAATTCTATATTATAACATGGTATCAGAGCTTTAGGTTAAAACCCTACTGCTGACCACAACCCGCCGCCGCGCCCTCCACCTCCGGCGACCTTCTAGTCATCGGAGGTGCCTTCAATAATTTTTCCCTTTCTACTTTTTTTTCATAAATAATAATACAGCCGTCGGTACCAAACCAGAGCTTCGTCATCGGCTTCTTCTACTGCCTCGTTTGCTACGGGCCTTCTCCTTGGATGGCCTCTTCTTCTCTGGACCTTCTCTACTGGGCAGACTCTGATATGCAGTCGTCTCTCTCTTTCTACACTGCAGTCGTCGATCTCATCGGAATTGGCTCCGTCCGCCGCAGCTCGAGTCATCTCTCTCTTGCTCGCTGCCTTTCTCCGGACTCTTCTGCCGCCGACTCCATGATCGTTGTCGCCGCCACCGACTCTCTCTTTTTCTACATCGGAATCGTCTCTGGCCGCCGCTCCTTCTCTCTTCTTCTCCGACGAACAGTCACGATTAGCCGTCATCGTCAAAGCTCTGCCACCGCCGCTACTGCTGTCTTTATCTATGTTTCTTTTATGCTCTATTTTTTTGGTTATTTTTCCAGTTTAATCGCCTCCTCCCGATCAAACTGCAGGGGGATGTTAGTGATTAGGGTTAATACCCATTAGGGTATAGATTTGACCAAAAGCCCATTTTGTATCCCTATTTATATGAGGTTAAACCCTCATTATCATGATAAACAATTCTATATTATAACAACTAGTTTAATAAAATTTCAGTCATTCAAATAAAAAAAAACAACTTACTTACAATATCTCCGTTGAAGCTTTTCTCGAACTAGTTTGTGAACCATTGGTCGTCAACGTGGTCAAATGACAACTCTTACAGGATCATGAACTATATCATCCAATCACAAACTAAACCTGGGTTGAAAACCCATATAGCCCCTTTTGTAGTATATGGGCCTGTTGAGGCTTTTGTAGCAAGACATAACTTTTCAAACCAACGTTTCAACTTTCAACTTTGAGTTTCCTTCTACCATAAGCAACCATTGTTTGCATTGTGGTTGTATTTTGGGCAAGCAATGAACGTACTAATTGAGATTGTTTCTTTCTGTAAGGAGGAGACCGTAACGGTGCCGCCACGTCCACCGCCACTGGAGCCGACTTTCAACTGTCCGGTTTGCATGGGACCGCTAGTTAAGGAAGTTACAACAAAATGTGGTCATATATTTTGTAAAGCTTGCATAAAAGCTGCAATTGCCGCTCAAGCAAAAATGTCCAACTTGTAGACGCAAAGTTACGAATAGGGAACTTATCAGAATCTACCTACCTACCACCAATTGAGCTCTAGGTATGTACAGGTATGTACAGTGTAAGTGTTTTTTATTGTTGTTGGATAAAATATATAATATAGTAAATGGTTCTCGTGTTTGTGTCATGATAGGTGTGTTGGAAGCAAGTAGTGAAGATTATGGGCCTCGTTGACTAGATTCTTTAATTTTTTTTTTCAATTTTTTTTTTTAGGAATTGGGAAGTAATTCGAGGACCACAATTTTGTTTTGGCACCCGGGGTTGCTTGCGTCTCCTTGTGGTGTTGAACAACGTTCCTTTTAGTGTCGCGTTATGTTATGTGCAACTTATTAGATGGTTTTCTTACTTGTTTTTTGGCACAGAAATATTAAATGTTGTATTTGGATTTGGATTTTAAAGCTAAAATGGTTCCTTATTATGCAGTTATGGATGTGGTTTGCTTTGTGAAACACGTATATACGGCGATATATACCTGTTTAGAAACAACAAGTCCAACCAATTGATTTAACGATATTCAAAATTATTTATTTCCTTGTACATATTGGAAGATATGCAATATAGCGGAAAATAATGAAGTTCATGAACTTCCCCTTTTTGGCATTGGACGATCTACTTGCCAAGTTTCTCTTTCTTCTTCCTATAACCACCATAACCGTTGTTCCACCATGGCCCACCCCTCCATCCCCAACCACTGTAATATGGTGAGCCACCAGGACCCGGCCAATAACCACCGCCAGGCCAATAACCGCCGCCTGGCCAATAACCACCATAATATGGATATGGGTATGGTCTACCATCATAACCTCTTCCATATCCATGATCTTTTCCTTGCCCGTCGTACCCTTCATCATGACCTGTTCCATCTCCATGACCGCTATTGTATCCACCTCCATCTCCCTTGCCGTCTCCACCATGATCTTTGCCACGTCCATCGTCCTCTCCACCTTCATGACCACCATCATATTTGTCACCATCCCTACCATGATCTTTATCATGTTCACCCTCACCTCCACCTCGTTTACTGCCATCATACCCACCTCCATATCTTCCATCGTGATCTTTTCCATCTCCATGACCACCATATTGTCCGCCTCCATTCCCGTGACCACTATCATATCCACCACCCACTCCCTTGTCGTCTCCACCACGATCTTTGCCATGCCCATCGTCCTTTCCCTCTTTAAGACCGCCATTGTACCTGCCCCCATCTCCTCTACTGCCCCCTCCATCATTTCGATGTCCATCGTCTCCTCCGCCTCCGCCACCGCCTCCACCACCTCCACCTCCATCTTTGTCTCCACCTCCACCTCCTCCACCTCCGTCTTTGTCTCCACCTCCACCTCCACCTCCACCACCTCCTCCTCCTCCTCCCGAGGCACTATCATTTCCACGCCCATCTTTTCTGTCGTCAAATCCCCATGTCCCAACTCCCCCTTCTTGGTCTTTGATGGCTACCCTGTTGTGCTCATCGTGGACTTCTTTCTTATCAAGAAGTGTTCCTCTACCTTGTGTTATACTTGTTGTACTCTGGAACGCAATTAAAAAGATTACTAGAATTAGAAGACAAGATCTATGAACGGTCACCATTGTGTGCATGCATGGTCCAACCAATGCGGCGCCTTTATTTATATGCTACCAAATGAGCTTATGATCCCCACCTATTTAAACCAATTAAATTCTTACCTCTCTCATGGGTAACTTATTTGCTTCAATTAGAAATAATTCAAGTATTTAAATTAGTTTTCAGCAACACGAATCTTGTAAGTTTAATATGTGGAAAAGAAAGATGTTTCTATTATAAAACAATCAATGAATTTAGAAATTTGTGTTTCGTATACTTATGTTAAGCATTTATAACTACCAAGACCTTCGAGACGAAAGTGCTTGTACCCGAATATAAAAACAATTTTGCTGAACGTATACCTAATTACTTATGAGTAAAACTGTCATTATTTATTTATAACTAGCGGGAGCCCGTACTCCGCACGGGCTCGACATTTCGTTTTTTGATGTTCCATTAGTAAAATAAACTGCAAGAAATAGCAACGTACTTTCATGGTGCCACTTAGAGCAGGAGCATCTCAATGGATCCATTTGACTTGTATTTTGCCCATATATCTGCATTAACAATGACATTATTTATTAGCAAGAGCCATAGGACAAAATTGACAAAAGTGTTTACCTTTTTTTACCAATTTATGCAATAATGTTTCACTTTTTCCAAATTTATGCAACAATCATTTGGGACAAAACTCCAATATAAACAGACAACTAAAACACATAATCATTTGGGATAAACAAAAAGATGCATATGAGTTTCAACTTTAAAACACAATGATTGTAGTATGTCAACCAATCCCACTAATCAGGGAGAAAATCTACGTTTTCAATTTATAGGTATGTGTTTTAGTTACGCATCAAATCCTTACCGGCCCGTATTCCTTAAGATGTTTTTATATAATGTTTTGCTTCTCTAATCTACTTTATTAATAAATAAGGCTTAAATGCAAGTAGCACCAGACTCATTAATGATTTATACAAACTAACGATACTCATGACAGATTACAGTAAAAATGTATTTGGGTTACAGCCTTAATAACCACAAGGGTAATTTATTATGGACATCCGAAAACCCACCTCTAGCATGTCTAAAAATCTTTATTCTTCATTCTGCCCCAGTAAAGAAGGTTTGCCATGTTTAACTCTAGCATACAACATTGCAGTGGAAGTGTTTGGTTTCACCATTGATTGCAAGGGTAATTTATTATGGTAATTTATCTAAAAATCTTTATTCTTCCGGTTTTCACTCACTTAAAGTCCACTGCAATGTCAACGTCTTTTTTCTTGTGAAATTTGTATAATTGTGGCAAATCATATCGCAGCTGCAAAATTTAAAACTATGTATATATATCAAAGGTTGTAATAGAAAGAAAAGCAAGTAGGTTGTTATTTGTTGCATTTAGCAAACTTTATGTACCTTACATATAACCTCAGCACTGGTAGCATTGTAATCACGCAATGCTGCTCTGTTGATATTCTACATTTACCACGCGACAATAAATATTTAAATAATTTCCTTATTAACACTAAAAAAGAATACTGTAATTTTTATATAAGTGGAAGAGTGAAAATGGGGACTTACTTCTCTTGTTGTTTTGTGCAATGAATAAACAGCTTGAGAAGCAACCTGATACATTTGTTATTTGTATGAATTATGTGATTAAAATAAATGGATTAATTTGATTTTGATACCTTCAAAGCGACAGATATGAATTCCATGTCAGCTCCTTTTTTTCGTGTTCCAAATGGAGGGTTCATTACAACAGTATCAACGATTTGAGCTTGAAAGATAACAATGATATCAATAATTTAATTATTTATTTACATGCAAGTAATGATACATATCACAGTATTCGTAATAGAATATAAATAAAAAAAGGGTGATAAGATGGTGAGAGAGGGGTTACCTCGCCATTTTAAGTTCTTGATTTCGCATTGAATTAAACCCATTTCTACCTGATAAATTACCATAAACGAATTTATTAGATGAATAGTTGTTAAGAATCTTGTATGGTAAAGAAGAAAGCGTGTCCAATTATGTGAGAATTACCTCCACAATCATCTGCATTGATTGATGCAATTTCAAGGGAGTCATCATCAACATCTAGGCCAATGACATGTCTATTAAACACTAAGTTAAAGTCAAAATTGTAACGCCCCAATTTTCAATCAAAAATTTTCTTTAAAAATGTAAGTAAAAACATAGATAATCTTATTAACATGCTTAAGCGGTGTTCATTAAAACTATTATCAGAGTGTATACGTCCCATAATTATATAAATCTTATTTAATAATATAACTGCAAATCATAAATGTGCGATGCGCCGCCGTCACGCCGAGCTCACCCATTTAACAACTGAAGTACCTGAAAATGTTTTAAAATCAACGGGTAAGCATAAAGCTTAGTGAGTTCCACAAATTACCATACATGCCCACACATTAAACAACCCGTCCTCGAGAACGACCCGACCCTACCCGCCATACAACAGCTACGGGCGTCCATCATACAACAGCTATGGACACGGGAAGGTTCTACCCATCATACAACAGCTATGGGTTCCCGGTTATGGCCCAGCCCATCATACAACAACTATGGGACAAGGCAATAGTCCAACTCGCCATACAACAGCTACGAGGGGACACGCATCAGTACTGAGCCCAACAACAAATAACCACAGATATAGAGCAAATCATATAACTGTAAATAACACACAAGATGCCTAACATGCAACATCATATAGTAAGGTGAGGATACTCACCTGATTCGAAACCGCACAGATATTCTCTAATATCCCCACTTAGCTCGTCCACACACCTAAATCCCACACACATACAACATATCAATTACTGACTAGGCTCTTACAGACCTGTCTAAAGGTTAGACTCACTATTTGCCATCAAATCGTGGTCAAAACTAAATTCCTGGTCAAACAGTCGCTCGCCGCGGCGTGGCTCCTCGCCCTACGCGCCGCGGCTACCATTGCACAATTACGGGGTTTCAGCCGAGTCCGTGCCGCTGACATAGCCAGTCCGCGTCGCGGCTCGTAACATTCCAAAATGTTTTTCAGCGATTAACAGTACATCAATCGGCTAGGGTTCCTTTCTACACCCTTCCTAGGATCAGAAACTACCCTAAGGTCACTTCCTTATGGACATGCAAGTCCATGCATGTCCTTGGTTCAAACCCTAAGTGCTACAAATCGTCTAAAGCTACAAACCAACTGGTAACACCATATGACGGGATAAAAAGGAAAGTCAGAAGAGTAAATCTTCTTACCTTACTTCTGAAGAGCGGAGTGATGCCCACGATCCGTCGCAAGCCTTCTCTCGCGTTGGATCTCCCTCTTCTAATCTCAAAAACCCTCCAAAGTCTCGAACCAAATAGTCTCTGCTGAAACTAGTCGTCCCCACTCCAGAGAACTTCCAAAAACACGAACCCTAGGGCTGGGACCCTTTATATAGGCGTTTAAATCCGAATTAGGGTTTTTCATGACTGCGGCGCACCGCGCCGCGGATTCTTTCGAACCGCGCCGCGCGTACAAATCCTACGCGATTCTAGATTCATCCTAAAGCCGCGCCGCGGATTCTTCCAGGCCGCGACTCGGCGGAACGGGTCTTACAATTCTCCCCCACTTGAATGGATTTCGTCCCCGAAATCTGTGCCTGAAAACAACTTGGGGTAATTCCTCCACATTTTCTTCCTCGGGTTCCTAAGTCCATTCAGACCCCTTACGATGCTGCCACTACACCTTAACTACCCCTATCGTCTTAATCCGTAAAGTCTTTATTTTCCCTTTCTTTGATAGCAACCGGTCGCTCCAGATAATTCAAGCGTTCGCCAATTTGGATACCCTCCAAGGGCACAATTGAAATTTCATTGGCAACACACTTCCTGAATCGGGAAACGTGGAACGTGTCGTGAATCTAGCCAAGCTGCTCGGGCAGCTTCACCCGGTAGGCTACCTTACCTACTTGTGAGATGATTCGATATGGTCCAATATACTTAGAGCCAGGCTTTCCTCGATTCCTAGTAACCCCCTCCCAAGGCGACACCTTAAGAAAAACAAAACTTCCAACCTGGAACTCGAGATCGGACCATCGTCTCGCAATTTCTCTCCCAATTGCATGCTACAAAATGCGTCGCATTGCACAGCCTCAACTAAGAAATCTAGAAGTTACTACAAGCCTGATTGAACCATAGATTCTATCTACTACACTAACAACGATCCGGTATACCCGGGGTCCGACTTTCCAGTACATCGGTACCTTAACGACAAAACTCCGACCGATAAACTCAGGTCCTATCACTGCATATTATCATGATTCTTCTTCCGGCTTAAATCAGTCTACAATCTCTTCCTGAACACATAGAAATCCTGACTCCTTCTCCCGTACGACTTCTTGCACAAGAGACCATTTCTCGTGTGCTAACCATTATCATAAAGGACTCTACCAACGTTACATAGGAAACTACAACTCCCATCAACTAAGAACGTAATCCCGAAGGAACTCCTACATTGATCTCTCCATACAGCCATCCTTCTAAGGATGATGCACAATACTGAAACAAAGTTGGATGTCGCAACTTTACGAACCTTCTCCTAAACTCCTAAGTGAGCTGCACCTCCTTACCTAATATCACCATCCAGAGCACCATATCGGGATACCTTCTCCCGAGCCTTAACATCATCCACCCTTTGTAGCGCAGCATACTATAACAGACTCAAAGCGAGCACTCCTGCTCCAACGGTCTACGACATCCTCGGTTCTATCAATACTCTGATGGGTTCCTTGGTACTTCCGCGATGAACCCATACAGGCATACCTCCAAATTCTACCTCAGAATTCCTCGGAGACCAAATCAGCTACCTATCTTTTGATGATTGGCCTTGACCTTTCCACCGATCAAACCTCTCTCCTCTTAGCCATTCCCCACTTCCTTACCGGCCAGATCACCAGTAATCCTCTCCAATATCATACACATCCGTGTTGCCCCTCGAGCAACGAAAAACTTGACACAAACTTCTTCGTTCATCACCGTACAAAAGCTCCGTCTATATCTAACATCCACGGCGATCATAATGGGTTAGCCATCCTTTGCTAACCCTACCCCACAACCTTTATTTACCTGAACTGACTCACCTAAAAGCATTCCCTTCCACGGTTTCCCATCTAAATCCTTATCTTGAATCCAATCCGCCCAGTCTGCATGTCGCCCTGATCCGCCCTTGGTTTTCATTCTCACCAGCTAAACAGCCATCAGCAAAACCAAGGTAGTCTTCACCTCAACTACTCCGGCAATTGCGATCATGGAAGGATCCATAATCATCTCTCATCCCACTGAACAACCCTAAGGGTACTAATCCCCGGCACCCAGATAACCAATATCTCATCCTGCACAGAAATCATCTGCCCCACAACCCAATCTGACTAATCAGCCTACTAAAACCGTATCTCGTACTCGAGGGAACACGTCACAGTATTGCTACAATAAAGCTCCCGGCACTCCCGATCAGCACGAAGTATTCACCAGAACATAGCACAGTACCACCTCAACATAGTACACTCCATCCGACAACACTTTATCTCTCACCGAGGCACGAGCGGGCACAACCTCGAACAAGGCACAGTACCCCGGTACCTACGTGAGATACCAATCCTCCAGGACGTAAAATCCTTAATCGATCACTACACCAATACGACCCAATGCTCATGGCCAACGCTTATCCTTGTTCCTAGCATCGCTTAGCATAACCCTCGTCCTGTCTTCATATTATCGTCTTCATATTATCGTTGCTTAATATGTTGCTTCCGCGCTGATCCTTCCCGATCGATACACAATCTCACCAAAATGTTTCCTTAAAACCTCGCTCCGACCCCTTCCTTACTTCCGCCCAGCCTTTCCTGCCTTGGAAGGCTTCTCAGCTCGCGATCCTTTCCTTCCTTGAAACTATTGACTAGCGCTCCTGAGATGAGCTATCCCATATGACACATCCCTTACTTCGAAGACTTTTGTCCTACACACATAACTCTTGTTGAACCCTGAAGTAGATTCCCGGTCTCTGAATAATTTCTATGCGTCAATCCTTCTGAGTATCAGTCCATGCAAGCAGAACCCCTGGTGTCCAAAGTCACCATAGCTTGCGCAATCTTGCAGTCGAACCAACAGGTCGTGTTGTCCCCTTAGTCCGGCGTCCCAACTTCCATGCTCTGCCCCTTTTTTTTACCAAACTTGACTCTCTCGCTCCTACTGCCATCCAGGTCCTGAGTTGAAACGAAATGCAATCGTCCAACGTTCTCCGTGCCTTAATGGAAATAATCAAAACTCCCATGGAAGTGACCACGCATCCCTAGCATGGCCAAGATCCTTGCCTCTTCACAATGCATACAACCTCCAACCGCTTCCTTGAATTTGCAGAATCCCCTTTACTCAAAGCTATTCCAAACACCTTTACCCTAAGGTGAAAAGCTACTCGATGCACCAATAACCACTTGCTAGCTCCAGCACGCAATGACACTCCCATCTACCTCCTCCAAGCTACAACTTTCCCTTTCCAAGGCCTTAGCCCCTGCCGGCGAGCTCCCTGCCTTGTTAGATCACGGGTATCCATCCCCACGCCGTGTCCCTCATTGCCATGAGACTTCCATCCTCAATGGTCGGTTATGTCACACTGGGAACCCTTCTTCCCTTTCCGCTTCAACCCTCTACTTGTGGCTATCTGTCCAAGGAGCCATCTTCTGTGGGTCTTTATCTTATAAGTCACACACTACTCACATTTTTCGTCATACCTTGTACGTAGTCTCCAATTACTCTAACTTCAGCTGGGTAGCAGGAGTCAAGGTCCATCAGCTTCAGCAGCTGGACGGGCCCTTCCTGCTCTTCGAGTGACACAAGTCGACATAACGTCGACACTTAAATCAATCTGGATTCTCGTCCATTCCCCTAAAGGAGTACTTGGAAATCCTCTGGAACCTACCTGCAGATTCCCAAGCCACGATTTCTATTTAGCTGCCAATTCCTTCTCCCTCTATCATCATATCCTAAGTCCAACGCTTGATAATTCGTAATGCGAGTACTCCCATATTCCAGTAGCTGAGCTATTTGCGCATTAAGCTTCGCTCCTTCTCTTAGAACAACAACTCTCCCCCACTTGGAATCTGTGCCAATACCTAGTGCTGATCGCGATCGATCAGCGCCTCGAACCTTTGTAACAAATCCAATCCTCATACCATGTCGTTAGTCTATTAAACAGAAATAAGGTCTATCGGGATTCACATCCATAGACCTTCGAAACATTGACATGCAAAACCCAGATGCATCGGCTAGCAACCCGGATGCATCGCCTAACCCATTGCTGCCAATCATAACCCTCGTTGATACCTCAACGACGATCAATTTCTACACTTATGATCCATCCCGATCCATCTCCATTGGTTACACCCGAAACTACTCCCAATCCACTCTTCATTACTGAACATCGCCACGATGAAGACGTGTACTTTCCTTTCGCAACTAATTCATAATGTGAATCATACCTGATTCTCTACCCTACTCGGTTCCTTAGAATTTTGGGTAACTCTTCCTGACTCAAGTATGAATCCTGTGCTTTCGGTAGTACGGGCCCGGTACTACCTTCCACACCTATTCTTACTTGTTCCAGAATTTGTCCCCCAATACTCTAATTCACCACCCACTCATCTATTCGAAATTGGTATTCATACGGTCTCGCACCCAAGTGCCTAACACTCATCCTAGGCTACCTAGGATCTCACACCCCACCCGTGCCTAAAAGAACTTCTGCTAACACCATCGAGTCGCCTCACGGACACACAGTCGTACACAATCGAGAATAAGATAGACATTAAAATAAATGATCCTACCCCAAAGTCACAACCAAACAAGGAACAGCCAGTAAGGCTAGACCAAGAATTCTTAGGCTATCTTATCCTAATTGTATATAACCCAATAGCATTCACTAAGCAACCTAATAGTGTTAGCATAGATTCTAAAGCAGCACAAATAACAAACAACAGGCAGAAGGCATCCTAATCCAAGCATTTCTAGCATGCATTTCCTGACTAAATTCCATGCCTACTTTCTGGCATACATATATCATCACATAACACAAACTTGGCATGGGTAATTGGGAATCACAAAACTTACTTGAGTTCGGTTGACGGTTCGCATCGCATCTCATTCTTTTCGAAACTCATTATCCGTTAAAAAAATCATAAGTCAGGTGTGCATACCATGTTTCAAACCCCCAAGCAACAATCAAACAAGAACATGCAAGGGAATCTTCCACATGTTATTCAACCCAACTACTTAAAACTTTTATAGATAAAACATTATTTCTTTAACGAAAAGCTCTCAGTCCTAAGTTTGAGTTTGGATTCCCAATACAGTTCATCCAAATCCCTCAAACCAAGGCTCTGATACCAATTTGTAACGCCCCAATTTTCAATCAAAAATTTTCTTTAAAAATGTAAGTAAAAACATAGATAATCTTATTAACATGCTTAAGCGGTGTTCATTAAAACTATTATCAGAGTGTATACGTCCCATAATTATATAAATCTTATTTAATAATATAACTGCAAATCATAAATGTGCGATGCGCCGCCGTCACGCCGAGCTCACCCCTTTAACAACTGAAGTACCTGAAAATGTTTTAAAATCAACGGGTAAGCATAAAGCTTAGTGAGTTCCACAAATTACCATACATGCCCACACATTAAACAAACTAAAATATTATCTGACAGGAAAACAAAGATAAATAGAAAGTTAAGAAATCTGACTCTGCATCCAGGAGAGTGGCAGCAAGACCTAATGTGCCACATCCACATCCAAAATCTGCTACTACTTTGTTGCTTACGTCCGGGGCCGGGAGCAAAACAAAATCTACAGAATCAGCAATGAACTGTTCGTGTGGACCACTCGAGATTCCCGTAAGGACATATCCTTTGAGCGGGAAGGAAGGTGTCAAACTAACACCGTTAGAAGGGAAAAATTGGAAATATAAAAATGTGTAACATTTTTGTTAATGGGTTTAATTTTGGTAATTTAAATTGGTACGTACACAGGAGCCCAAGGCATTGCAGCTGAGAAATATTTTGTATGTAAAAATGCATTTGAGAGTACGAATGATTCTACTCAACGTGGTATATGTTGACCAAAAAGTAGTGCTATAAATCCTGCAATTTGCCCTAAATAATCCATAGAGCAATATTATGAAAAAAACTGGCGGAATCTAAAATTTGCCAACCGTGGGTCCCCATCACCGATACATGTGCAACAGATGACATCATCACTCTGAGATATTTCCCTTTCTATACCTCTTTTTAGTGCTTTATACTTTTTCTCATCACTGTTGGACAACTTCCCTATATAAATTAACAAAATCAAAAAAGTTACATTGATCACAAATGCATAAAATTTGAAACATAAAAGCTTTATAACATTATCTTTTTCATCTTTCAATTGTTGCAGCTTGTGAAGTTCACTCTTTTCAGATGTATGAAGATGGTGAACCTTAAATAAAAATGAAACTAAATAAATGCAAGCTATTAAAAAACAAAAAGCATGTAAAACAGTAAAAGTCATAAATGCGTATATTTTTGGTACATTGTAAAATAAAATAAATAAATAAAAACCTGATAATGAAGGGTCAAATGTTCAACAGGTGAACTCAAGCTTCCCTTGATTTTGCACATAACCTTACAACCTGGTTATAATAACTGTCGGTATTAATAATAAACAATAATAAAGAAACAAAATATTGATACCTTTAAACCGGTGGCACTTATTTTTTATGCAAGTTGGTCAACAGTCATATTGATAGGAGCACATACAAGAACCTGATTTTAAGTTAAATGACCATTATGCCATCATAGTCATCTCAGCATATTCATACACATTACACATTTAAAAAAACGTGCAGGAATTATCAAATGACACCTGTCCTTGGCCTTGTTTAGCCATATGATAAACAATTGCAGGAGAAGTGATGATTTTACCCGTCCCTGGTGGTCCTTGAATCAAACTTATTGGCCTTTGAAGAAGACTTTTTACAGCAAAAACCTATTGTTATATAACCCATTAGTTCAATAAAATCAATATGTAAAAATTCGCAAGAAATTAAATTCAAAACCTACTTGAGATGCATTAAGTTCCGGAAGACCAGGGGCACCAAAAAGACGTGCCAATGCATTATGGACCATTTGAACCTCAACTTCATGGCCTAAGAAATGATGGTAAATATACCTGCAATTGTGGTGCAGACCAAGTGTTCGATAAAATATCCGACTCAAAACGAAACAGATATTCATATCATCATATGGATAATACATGCCATAATATACAACCCACCCACTAATACTTGTTTCATCAACTGCAAAAGTTTTCATAGCCCCTTGCATCCGGTCAAAACTTGTGCTTTTCCATACAAAGTCAACGCTATAACCATGGTTCACATCACAAGGAACTCCCTACATATAATAAATATAACAGAATAAGTAGTCATTCAAATTTAAAAATCAAAAAGAATCATTAAGTTATCAGGATTCATGATGACATACCTGGCTTGCATGAAGCTCAAGTGCCACCTTTTCTTGTGCAGTTAGCTTTATCTAAAACAATAAGAACCCAATTATTGGATTTAAAATGTTATACATAAAATTAATAAAAAAGGTATATAGTCACAAAAACACGTACCACATGTCCAACTGACTGCCAGGCTAGATGTGCTGCATCACCAGAGTACCGGAGGCGTAACTCATCACCAGCTACAAGGCGCAATTCGTTGTCTTCCTACAGTTTTTTAAAAATACTTGGCCTTATATTAAACTGAAAGTTAGTAAGCAAATAATCTTTAAAAATGCAAACTTGATGATGTAGATGTTAATAAAGAAAACGAAGCACCTTTGGGAAGACAAAATATGCAACGCGCTTCTTGTGAAGACCAATATCTCACCGAATCGTGAGATCGTCTTTACATTGAGATTCTTTCATCATCTGTAGAGAAAAACATCAAACAAATAAATAGAAGGCCATTGAAACTAAGAAGATAAGAAGAACCAGAAGTACTACTATTTACTTTATCATAGTCGGCTTCAAGCTTGATAAGTGGGGCGAAGACATTTTCTTACTGCAATAAGAAAGAAAAACACGGATAGAAGAAGGTGAATATTTTAAAATGTTTTAGAATACGATCTCAACATATACGTACAAAATCAAGGTCTAGAGGAGCAATGAAAAATAGAAGAGAAGGGAGATGAAGGAAGTACCGTGTATAAATGGAAGATCAAAGATACGAACAATATGAGCTTCTGCATGATGTACATAAATGCAAGATCAAAACCCTAATAAATTTCTGCCATTAAAACCGAAATATATACCTTCTGTGGTCGGAGCTTCCAGCCGGAGTCAACCCAGTCAACATGAAGACGAATCTGAGACCCTTCGAACTCAAATTCCTTAGGCAGACTTTCAAACGAAATGAAATACTTCTTTTTCTTGATCTCACCGTCGCCGATCACCTTGCTTACAACCCCGATCACGGAAATTCCACACAGTGTGGGTGCAGTCAGTGCAAAATCGAGAGCAATGAAAGAGGTGGTGTAGAAGAGCGGTGCTGGAAAAGACATTGACGGAAATTCGACACAGTGTTGGCGTAAAAGAGGAAACATCGAGAAACAGCCGAATCACCCAAACCGGATCCACGAAAGGACACGTATCCGGGTAAAGACCCGCGTGTCACAAAAAAACCCATCCGGATGTGGCATGTAACAAAGAAAAAAATTACGTCTTTTAAATAATAGAATAATTATAAGTGAGTTACGTTATATTTATTCATGAATGGGTTGAAAGCCAAATTACAGTAAAAGAGATTAAATGGGTTGAAAATTTAGTTAATTATCAAATACTTCAAATGGATTGGAAATTTAATTTAAAAAAAGTTAGATGGATAAAAATCGTTCAAACTGTATATTAATACTGAGGATGTATTATATATTTTTATAATAAAATAATGCCGATTGTTATTTAATAATATATTTTTCAAAATCATATTTAGTACAAATGATAAAGTAAACCTTTTAGAAAAAGTCAGGCATGTAAGGCCACCGGCCATGTTACTCCATATTACCGCCACATCAATATCCATTAACATTTCATACCATTTTATTTGGAGGACATACTACCATTTCAACATTTTTGAAGAAATATATAAGTTTCTAATGCAGGTTGTACAAGTTCTAATGCATGAGAGAGAGAAATAAAGAATAGGCGAGCAATAGTCGATGCCAATTTTTGGCTTGCTCGGTCCCCGTGCAATACTCTGGTATGTATAGTCGAGCCACCGCTGATGCCAAGTCATACCATTGTGACCCCTCGGTGGTGGTATGCCCTCAATCCTAAAGACAACCCATCTCATCAATTTTGAACATTATTGACGCACAAAATTAACTGGAAGCTATAAGCCTATAACTTTTAGTTGTGGAGAAGTGTTTGGAAAAAGTGGATTTTAGTTTTTAAAGGCCTCAATTACTTAAAACTAAAAGGTAAAAGCTCTAAAAAGTTTTTTGAAGTATCTTTTGAATTATGAGTCTTTTGTTTAAAATAAAAGCTAAAAGCTCTTACTGTCATACAAAACTTTTTCTTTAATTCATGCTTTTTCGAAAAACTAAAAGTTCAAAAGCTCTTGAAAGCTCGCTGCCGAACATGTCATATCTGTTAAAATTATACATCTCTACTCATTAATTACCTAGTCAACTTGATTTATTCATTTTATTGTCCGATTCTATAGAGTTTAATAGTTTGCCTATATCATCATTCTACTTTTCATACAACGCTACTATTTTTTTCCTACAATGCATTGAACTCTACTCAAAAGTTTAATTAAACATTTATTTTAAACTTAAAAAATTGCTTTCTTTTTCCAATTGATAAGTTTAATAACCATTAAAATCAATATTCATTGAACGTTAATGTCATATCTTGTAATGGTTGAGTTTAATCCATTGAATATTGATTAGACATTTTACATCATTCAACTCTTCTATTAAATTATGCATTATAGAATCCTATAATTAATTGTAACTAGATATTGTTATTTGATTTATGACTTCCTTAATGGTATCTCTATAAATAGAAAAAAAAAGTTTTTTTATTATATTTTATTTATTAAGGAAAGAGAAAAACTAACAATTCCTACGTAACATAGAATAATAGTTAATAAGGCTGGAGGGAGTGGTTAACATGTGCTGAACATGCTAAACTATGCCACATCAGCTTAGCACATGCTGACCAAATTTGGTGGGAGCAGTCAGCATGTGCTAACCATGCTAAAAGGTACAAGTCTCATGCTAAAAGGTACAAGTCATGTTGCTGATGGCTTGCTGATGGCGAGCTCGTTGAATTGTTGGCGAGGGCGAGGGTGGCGGTGTGGTTCAGCGAGCTTGGCACATTGTTTGGCGAAGGGTTTGACGATGCTACTCCCTCCAGTCTAATAGAGACAGTTTGGTGTGACATTGATAGTCTCAACTAGGGAACCGTTCATCAGCCTTTCGATTGGGTGGATGGTAAAAAACGATCGACATATAAAAAAGGATTCATAGTGACGGTTTTTGCCTCAACGATGTGGACCATATGGAAAAACTGCAACAAGGTCATGTTTGGGACTAACGGGTTAAGGAAAAATGCTCTTTATGATAATATTAGTTGCTAATACGTATGTTTGGTTCGATTCTAGATTCTCGAAATGCAAAGTTAGATGGTCGGACCTTGCTAGTCTTTTTGGTGGGACTTTTATATAAGGGGTGTTACTATTTGCACGAAAAATTCGTGTAAACCTAATCATTAAAAGAAGTGAGTTGACGTTTTTCTTTCTCTTTTGTTTGAACGATATCATCCCACTTTTCAAATCATGCGTCACTTTTCATATATATATATATATATATATATATATATATATATATATATATATATATATATATATATATATATATATATATATATATATATATATATATATATATATATATATATATATATATATAGTCCGTTTCAAGGAAGAACCAATATTTTCCTAGGAATCGTAGGAACTTTTTGACTAAAATTTTTTTTTTCAAAAAAATGACATAATACATCTAGTCGCTTATATTTAAGACTTTTTGTCAAAAAAAATTTGAAAAATAATATGTATACACGAAATGTGCATATATGCATTTTTTTTGCAAATGTGTATATGATCACGTTTCGTGCATATGTGCACTTTTCGTGTATATATATATTATTTTTTCAATTTTTTTTATAAAAGGTCTTAAATATAAGTGATTAGGTGTATTATGTCATTTTTTTTGAAAAAAATTTTCAGTAAAAAAGTTCCTACGGTTCCTAGGAAAATATTGGTTCCCATTTGATATTTGGTTCCCATTTGGTTCCCATTTGCATGCCTTCCTCCGCTTCTCCCCGGTCTGCTCACCGCAACCGCATTAAGCCGATCCGCAAAAAAAATTGCAACACCGCACAGTAGGAAAAACCGCACCGTATAACCATTATTATCGTTCTAGTTTTAATGTTTGACAATTTAATCAAATGTGGTTTAACGAGGCATAATTTTATTTCTGTGAGATAATATCATAAGTCGCTAATAAAAATTCCACTTAACACATACATTTTTTTTAAAAAAAAAGTCCTCGATTGGTGATGGTGACGGTTTGTGGCGGAGGTGGTGGTGGTAGTAGTTGTGGTGGCTATGACAGTGGGGGGTCGTCGTAGTGGTGGCGGCAGAGGTGGCGGTGTCGGAGGTTGTTGCGGTGACAAGGTGGAGGTGGCGGCGGCGTTGGTGGTGGATGATGTAGCAGAAGTAGCGACGATGACGGCAGTGGTGGTAGAGATGGCAATGGCGGCGGCAGTGGTGATGGCGGCAACGGCGGTATCGGTGATTAAAACGCTAACGCGCCGGCAACGCTGGAGCGATAAGAAAAAATATGTGATCGAATGAAACTATAATTTCAATGTTTTGTATATAAAGAGCTTTAATATTCTCCTTTCTATTTTGACATAAAGACTAATATGTCGTACACTAAATTTGTCCTTTCTATTTTGACCTATATTATTTGTATTTTATTCTACATTATAAAATTTTAATTTTATATTTTAATAAACAGAGATCTACGTATGTTTAAACTAGGGATGAGTGTGGTACCGGAATCGGACCGAGTCAGTATCGGTATCGAAAATATCGAAATCAAAATAGCATAAAGTAATTACGAAATATTGAACCAAAGTATAGCAATACGAGTCAGTATCAGTATCCGTGATTTTCTAAAATTCTCAATATACTATAACACAAAATTATGTATCTTATTTGATCCAATCATATATATATATATATATATATATATATATATATATATATATATATATATATATATATATATATATATATATATATATATATATATATATATATATATATATATATATATAAAAGAATTACGAAGCATAAAGTGAAATGATAAATAAAAAAACTATATTAAAAAAATATTAATTCGTTGTACGTGTTACGACTTTTAAGCGCCAATGATTATATGATCATGAATATATAATCATTAGTTAGTGTATATAAATTTTTTTTAGTGTGGATAAAATCTGCCTTATATAAGTTTCTTGTTGTTTTAAAAAAAATAAAATAATGATGTCCGTACCAATATAAGACACAATATTCTCGAAACAAAAAAATGATATCCGTATTAGATTCTCAAATCAATATCACTAAAAAAAACACGAAGAAATGAGAGAAATAAGTATAACTATGTTGGATTAGTATAACTAGTGTGTTGCATTATCTTTAATTCAACATTTGACTAGGTAACTAAATGAAAGGGTAATTATACAAATGAGATAATGCTATAAAAGTCTTTAAAGTTTGTAAAAAAATGTTTAATTTTACATTTTTACGTATTTCTGGTTCATTAAAGCCCTTAAGTTTGATATAATTGCTCGATTTTACCATTGTTACTTGCTATCACAAGTTTTCAGTTTACAATAAAATAATCTCAAAAAACCTTTAAGTTTCTAATTATTTTACATTTTTACCATATATATATATATATATATATATATATATATATATATATATATATATATACATACATACATACATACATACATACATACATACATACACACACACACACACACACACACACACACACACACACACACACATATATATATATATATATATATATATATATATATATATATATATATATATATATATATATATATATATATAAAATGTATTTATGAAGCGAAAAATGTTTGATACACGAAATACATATGTATATACGAAAAAATATTCATTGAACATCGTATTTACGTTTTCAAAAATGCTATTTATGTGTATACATTTTTTGCTTGTGTATATGATTTAAAACGTAAAAACACGTATTTATGTTTTCATATAACGGTGAAAATCTAATATTCTTAAAATCGTTTTTTACGGTTTTTAGAAGTATAAATATGTTTTTTATGTTTTTAGAAATATATAGATACATTTTTGTAGAAGTATACATATGTATAATTACTAAGTTTTCAATCTTTTCCAATTAAGTCATTATATTTTTCAATTTTGTTTCAATGTTGATCATTTGACATGTCAACTCGGTTGCCACCTGACATGACATGATGACGTGCTAGTCTTTGATAATGTGGTACTGACATAATATGATGGCGTGACACTTTCTGATGACATCATTTTGTAGGTGTCAAAATTGAAAAAGTTAAATGTAGTGTCAAAGTCAAACATTTGTGAAAACTTAATTAGTGTCTTTTTTGAAATTACATTTTTTGAAAGGCTAAATCTGTGGCCATGACATTCCCAGTGGTTTTTCTTGTTTTCTTACCCATGCCCATACTTGTAACCACCCAAACCCTAAGCCATCTAAAAGCAATATAAAAGATGAATGAGCATGTCTTTCGAATGTGAAATTGTTTCTCGATGATAACCGACTGATTGGCCACAAGTCTAACTCCATTTTTAGAGCGGCCATGAAGGCCACACTCAAAGAGACACATGTTGCCATGCAAACCTTCACCAATTTCACGTTATTGTCAGCAATTTCGCGTGAGCAAATGACGATCGAGGACTACAAAGAACTGCTTCATTTCTCTGTTTCTGAGATTGCATGGTCCTTAGCCGAGATGAAGGATATACTGGGGAACCTAAAAATCATGGTTAAGTTCCGCATTAAGTAACCAAGATACTTGCTTACAAGGATTCGAATGCATGAATATAAGTCTTGTAAGCTTTATAAGAGAAAGCCCAACACAAGTCACACAACTAATTAGTAATGTATTGGCTTTGTACACTCGACTACATACCGTACCCTTCAAAACACCTAGAAATTATGATAATGAAACGAATACCTTCTATCGAAAATGGATGATTAAGGAGGATAAGAACTTGACGCTTGTTTGTCCAAACCAAATGCATGTAGACATGGTGGTAACATCGGATGGTCGAGGAAGTTATCGTTTAATCTTGAAAGCGATAAATGATGCAGCCAATTATAGTAACATGAGGTATGTTATATATGCAAAAAGAAGAATTTATAAAGAAAAGTTAGATACAAAGAATAAGGAAACCAACATAAAGTTGACATGGGATGGTAATGAAACCACCATTATTACCAGAGATCCAAATTTCATGCAAAGATGGACTATGTTTCAATCGAATACCGTTGGTAAGAAGTTCTGACCAAATATTCTCTTTAAATTATCTTATTGTCCAACAAATATATCAATTTATAAATCTGTTTTGCCATATAATAATATTTGAAAGTATATAAATTTTAAATACATTTTTTTGTCAAATACATGATTCAAAGATATAAGTAAATTGGTTAAAATTAAGCATTGACAAATTGCTTAAAGCATTGTGGACAAATTCGTTAAATCTTTATGTGACTTTTTTTGTGTGTGTAAAATCCTGCTTTTCTATCCATATTTATTTTATGACATTATTGAGTTAAGGTTGCCTTTGTAAAAAAAAGTTAATGTTTGTTAGGTGACTGAATTCATCTTAATATAATTAAATTGTTATGCATACAATTCAATTAAAATATATTAATATTAAGGGCAAATTCCACAAAAGACACTAAGTTTTTACAAAAGTTCGATTTTGACACTATGTTTTTGTTTCAGTCAAGTCATTGCATTTTCTTTTTCAGTTTTGACACCTAAAAATGACATCATTAGAAAATGGCACATCATCATGTCATTTCATTTTCACATCATTAAAGACTAACACGTCACCATGTCACATCAGTTGACAACCAAGTTGACCGGTCAAATGGTCAACATTGAAATAAAATTGAAAACATAGCGTCAAGTTTGAAAAAATAACATAGTGTTAAAATCAAACTTTTGTAAAAACTTAGTGTCTTTTTTTTTTGAAATTTGCCGAATCGGAAAATACATCGATGAACTAAACAAATAAAAAAAAGATCACATTTAATCCCTCAGAAATGCATAGAACCATAAAATATGAAAAAAGTAGGAGCCATGGTTCGAACCCGAATATCCTCCGTGTTGGGTGGGGGAGGGGGGAGGACCACTCTCACTTTCTTTTTATTATTATGTTATTTTTCATTATTAACAATAACCCTTTAATAATAATAATAACAATTATTATTATTACTAGTATCATAATCTTATTATTATTATTATTATTATTATTATTATTATTATTATTATTATTATTCATTATTATTATTATTATTATTATTATTATTATTATTGAAATGCAAAATGAGTTCCAACAAAGAGAAAGATAAAATAACTCATTAATTACAACAAACACAAAGAAAATTTAAAGAACAATTAGGTGCGTTGATGAGACAAATGAGACCACCCGATAGTCCTAATTCTAGTCATATGTTTTGAAAAGCTTAGATAAACGACTCTGATTTATATTTAACCATTTCAAAGTATTAAATTTTTTTATCGTAATTTATAATTAGTTGTGTTTTTAATATGCGTATTATTATAGTTTTAATGTATCAAAACATTTTTTGTTGTATTTTTGGACAGTATTCGGTCACTAAAAACTGCCGGTATTCGGTCACTAAAAATTGACAGTAATCAGTCAATAATTGGTGCATCGGAAATACGTTGGTGTTTTGGTCAACCTTGGTCAACAGGATTCCGTCGTAGGAAAAGAATCTGTCAATAATACGTAGGAAAGATTGTGTCAGTAACGTGGAGGAAAGATTCCATCGGTATTGTATTGGGAAAGTTTTTTCTGTCGGTAATATGTCTGTACCGATTACCCACGTTCGACACCATTCCCTCAGTAATCCCTTTTAGCAATGGTTTACCGATGAAAATGAGTTTCTTTTCTTGTAGTGTCTAACCGGAAACCTCGATAAAAAAAATATTGCTTTGAAAAAAGAACTGCTATACTTGCTTACTTACAACATAGAAAAGAACTATAAGAACATGTTGGATTAGGTGTTTAAGCCATAACTATAATTGATACATATACTTGAAATTGATAGCAGCTCAGTCCTTTTGGGTTACCCTCAAATCCAGCAATGGACAAGATGACTTATAGAGAGAGAGATTGATTTATTAATATATTATGAAGATAATATATTAATTGGATTAATCAGAAATTAATTAGAATTAATTGGATTAATTGAAAATACAGGGGTTAAAGTGTAATTGTTCATGTAACAACCGGCTTTTAAATCAAAACACCCCTGAAAATTTTTCATTTAAAACAAAGGTTTCAATACATAAACCCATAACAAAAGGGGTATATTTTATTAAAAACGGGTACAAGTGTATCAAGGAGAGTATAAAATACCGTAATCTCCTTTAAAGCCGGGCTGCTACTGACAGCATCTAAAAGTCCCACTTCTTTAGTCACGGACTCTATCTTTTCCCTTATCAGGATCATGCTAACCTGCAGGGACATTTAACAAATAACGTGAGCTATAAAGCTCAGTGAGTAATCGTATCTGCAAATAACATGTATAAAAATACATTCATATATCTGTCTGGATATCGGATCTAAACTCCTAGCCTTACTGGCTGACCACATATCTCTTAGGATTTCACATCCTACTTCATAGCCTTACAGGCTGTCATTTGCATACTGATCAAATCAAATCTGTTAGCCACAAAAATCATATGTATATAAGAGAGAATAAACATATAAACTCTCAATTACCATTTCTGTCCCATATTTCATAGTCATAATTGACCGCACCATATATCATGGCTATATAAGCCGCACCATGTGTCGTGGCTATACAAGCCGCACCAGAATAGTTTCAACATTTATCTCATAGCCCTCAGGCCGCACCAGTTGGTTTCAATAACCCGATATCATAGCCATAAGGCCGCACCATTTCCATATAACAATATCATAGTCGTATAGGCCGTACCAGTTGGATATAGCATCCAATATCATAGCCATATAGGCCGCACCAGTTGGATATAGCATCCAATATCATAGCCACAAGTGGCCGCACCATTTAATAACGTTTTATATCATAGTCATTTATGGCTCACGGGTTTACCCCGCTTTTGCCTAGACTCACGGCTCCGTTCTTGTCATTTTATTGACTCACGGCTTATCCGGTATTGTCTTTTTATTGACTCATAGCTCCGTTCTTGTCTATCGCAGACTCACGGCTTATCTGGTATTGTCTTTTTAACGCATCTGTAAACTGTCAAATTTCGTCCCCCGAATCCGTTTCAATCTGCAACAGTCCAATCAACACATATCATATGTGATATAAGTGAGATTACTCACCTGGATACTTGCTGCGATTGTATCCCGATATTTCTTGCCGTTTTATACGTCCCGTACCTATATATTCATTTATATACCAAATGATAATAGGTTAACAACTATTTCAATTGACTCTAATACACGAGAGTCCAATATAATATAATTGGGGACCATTCCTAGATGATAACTTTCAATTACCATCTTTCTTTAAATTATACATTTTCCCAAAATACACGTATTTTGCTACAGTACTTTCGGGAGGTCGTATACGTATTCCGATAATTTTCCATGAAGTTTCACAACATATTAGACCTATGTTCAAAATTTCAAGTCAATCGGATAAGCCTAGCATCAAAATCAAACTTGGAAATTGCACCAAATTTTAACAGAGGATTTCTGCACTTCTGCCGCACCCTCGTGTCGCGACCAAGGCCAATATGGTCGCGTCGCGACTGCTGGGAATTCAGGCAGTAAGCTCCGATTTTGTGCTAGAAATTCCCATTTTTCTCTTATTAAGCCCTTAATACACGACTTAATTAGTAGGGGTTTGTTCCAGGACCAAAACCCTTCATTTACTTCAAGTTTTTAGTCATGGAAATCATAGATTTCAACCATTTCCAAAAATTCCCGTTTTTGCATTTTTGATCCAAAAACCGAAATTATCAAAGATTAATCACTTCTATTGATTTGTTTCTGTCAATATAGCATCTAGAACTCATTTTAATCCATTAGAATCAAGTTTATCACAAGAACTCACAATCTAGGGTTCTTGATCAAAATCTCAATTCTTCAACAATAGCAACCTACTTCCATATACTTGAATTAAGTTCTTTTAGCATGACTTACTGGAAGTATTAAGCCACTTAAACACATAATTCATGACTGAAATTACAAATTTCAGTTTCTATAAAAGTTCATCAAGAACAAACTAGGTTAGAGCTTGAAATACTAACCTTCAATACTTCCAATTCTTCAATCCAAAGCCAATAATCGAATTACAAGCTTCAAACCTTCAAGAAATTTCCAAGACTTGCAACGATCGCTCAAGAATCTCTCTCCTGTAGTTTCTAAACTTTTCTGCACATGTGGGAGAATGTTCTAGCTTTATATTTCCAGAAATTGCATTTTAGTCCTTGGAATTCTATTTCTTGAACTTTTGCCACAACTAACACATTTTTATGACAAAAACCAGTTTTTTATAACATTTCAAGTCCAAAACTCAAAATATTATTACAAACTAAATCCTTGTCTATCCAAAAGACCAAATTACCCTTCTAAGGTAAAATGACCAATTTACCCGTTTTATTATTTTTACAAATAAGGAGTGTCTTGGTGTTACAGTTCAATATTTAAGCAATAGATAAATATGGGTGTATATATATGTTGGACGATTTTAAGGATATATATCCTTGTAAATCGATATATATATATATATATATATATATATATATATATATATATATATATATATATATATATATATATATATATATATATATATATATATATATATATATATATATATATATATATATATATATATATATATAGAGAGAGAGAGAGAGAGAGAGTAAAGTTCAATTGAGAACCTAAAAAAGCCTAGGAACCTAAGAACCCATTTTATGAACTTTTTTTCAACACAATGTTTTTCAAAAAAAAATATACCAAAATTTTTTGTTATGATGCGTCTAGAAGATTTCAAAATTTTTTTTTCAAAAAAAATCATTTTTTTATTTTTTTCATTAGGGTTTAGGGTTTAGGGTTTAGGGTTTAAGGGTTTGGAAAATTTCAAAAAAATCATTTTTTTTTATTTTTTTTCATATGGGTTTAGGGTTTAGAGTTTAGAGTTTAGGGTTTGGTTTAGGGTTTGGGGTTTAGGGTTTAAAAATGTCTTAGACGCTTTAAATAAAAAAATTTGATGCAATTTTTTTTGAAAAATATTGTGCAGAAAAAAAGTTCCTAGGGTTTTTTAGGTGCTCTCATGATCTCGACCCTATATATATATATATATATATATATATATATGTATATATATATATATATATATATATATATATATATATATATATATATATATATATATATATATATATATATATATATATATATATATATATATATATATATATATGGTAATGATAAGGTATTTGAATTATATGATAAAAGGCTTATCATATCTGAATTCAAATAAGGCAGTTATAAGCGTTATCACTTATCATTCTGGGGCTATAAATAGGGAGCCCCAGCACCCATAAACCTGCGCCATTCTCAAGGAGTCCCTCCCCTCTCTCTGGTTTTTATTGGTTGCTGGTAATTTAGGTGTGAGCCATTAGAGGCACGACATTTGTGGTGCTTGCTTCCAAAAGATCAAAAGGTATGTGGTTCTAAACCATCTTTAGAATTTTCGATTATATGCCTTAGGTTCTTAGTTATAGATTCAATTAGAGAAAACATAGATCCTTTAGGTTGCATGTGAACTTAAGTGTTTAAGTTTATTTGTTTGCCTATTCTCCATTAGTGGTATCAGAGCTTTGATTGTTTTCTGTTGAATAACTATAATTGTAGAATTGATCTTAGGGTTTATAGAAATTAAACCCTTTGCCTCCTAAATGTCGACTTGGGCTAGGGTTTTAGAAACCCTAGCCTCCACCCCCTTAATTTTCGAAAATTGTAAGGCCTTGTAGGGTTTTTCTAATTTTGGTAAATATGATTAATTAATAAATGGAAACCCTTACCCTTATTTTTTGGAAAACTTAGTGGGCAAGGATTATGATTAAATTAATTGATTTGATTTGATTTGAAAATCCTTAATTGATTTAATTCATTTAATTAATTGTTAATTAAAAGATAAACATTAAATCAATATGGTTTTAATTTTAAATTTAAATTAAATAGTTTAATTTCGAAAATTTAAAATAAATAAAACCAAATATTTTAAAATGTTTAAAATATATCTTATATATATATTATTAAAATTTAATATTTATATGTATAAGAATCAGTCAGTAAAATCGCTAGTATGCCTCATTCACGAAACTGGTCTATTAGGGGGTATAAGGAAACTGTCTATAAAATGGTGGTTGAATGGGTATTTACTCTCACCCATCGCTTCCTTGATCAGTGGAGGGTCGTTAGCAGAATGGATTTGATAGGACAAACCTAATCTCATTAAAAGTATAATGCTATTAAAGAAAGTACTAGAACCTTTTATAAATCCCAAATCTAGTTACTTTAGGAAAATGTGAAAAGTATGCTAATCCATGAAATTGCACATTACACTTTATGAGTCATTAGTGGAGCTTGTGTGGTTTACCAGCACACTAATAAGGACTCGTAAAGAGTTGCAATGGGTATCTCATAAATTGTCATTGTTGATGGAGCGTGTGTGGTTCACCGGTGCATCAATTGAGATGATAAATGACATTGAGTTTACCAAGTACATTTGCATGGTTATTCACATCTTGTTTGTGATCCCCGGCATTCATCCTAGTCACAAATAGAAGAGCATAATCCGAGATTAAACATGCCATTGAACAATTTCAATGAATCTCAAAAGTTCTAGTAATTTCACTTAATTTGATTATCTTCCGCGGTGAAATTGGTAAATCGTCATTTACCTACCTTTATATGATTTACAATTAGATTACGATATCCCTCTTCTAAGTTGTGAATTGTGTAGTTGGGTCCTAGCCATAATATTTATTTTTAGGTCAACATATTAAGGATTGTCCTTATCTAATTAAAACTATCTTCTTTTATAAATGTATACTCCTGATGCTTCTGCTATCCCACCAGCTCCCCACAACAACTACAATAACTTCTCCTCGATCTTTTCGCTCTGCTCGAAGGTGACATTAGATGACACCAATTATAACGACTGGATGCAAAACATTAAGATGGCTCTTAGATTCGAGGACAGAGAGTACGTTCTCGAAAAAGAACTCATCAAGATCGATCAAGAAACAGCTACTCCTGAGGAATATGCCTCATATAAGAAAAACTACGACGATGCAACCAAAGTGGTCTGTATCATGGTCGCTACTATGGTCCCCCAATTGCAGAGATTTTATGAGGACTATTGGCCATACGAGATGAACAAGGACCTTATGGAAAAGTTCCATAAGCGAGCTCGTCAAGAAAAGTATGAAGTGGTCAAGGCCCTCACGGCATGCAAAATGAAAGAGGGAGAGTATGTCTGCACCCACGTGCAAAGAATGCAACGATACGTGGAACGTCTCGTGAAGCTGAATGTGCATTTTGACGAGGAAAAAAAACTACTTTATCTTTTAAAACAAAATAAAAACTACCCTATCTTTAAAAACCTTTTTCCAGTTTACACTGTTTATAAAAAAGAAAAAAAAAACTCGTCGCCTGGCCTTGGCCTTGCGGTGTTTGAACATTTCTCTTTTTAGTTTTTTTATCTTTATATATATATTTTACCCTTTAAACACTTACATATCAAAGGTTGTATTTGGATTTGGATTTCAAACTGAAATATTCATTGTTAAGGATTTCTGCTTTTCTTTTTGTTCAGTGAGCTTGTATGTATCATGCATTTTTGGATGTGGTTAGCTTTGCGAAAGATGTTTTTCTGCAATTTCGATTACTACATATACACATCGTGTTTAATTATAACTAGTGGTGATGCCCGCGCGTTGCGGCGAGTTTGTTAATCATATATATTCAAAACCATTTACGTAATGCTCTCTTAGACCATTTGTAATTAACTCATTCTAGGTCTTAGTGGCAATGCTGTAATTCTTTTAAGCAAATTAAAAAATACGGGTACCAAAAGTATAATTATGCAAATTAAAAACTATAGAGATCAAAATTATAATTATCCTAAATTTAAAAACTATAAGAATTAAAACTGTAATTAATATAAACTATAAACTCCAAGGACTGAAATTATAGTTATTGAATATAAAAAGTATAAGGACCAAAATTGTAATTAACTTATTTTAACTATTAATGACATTATTGTAATTTTTCTGAATTTGATGGCTACTTTCAAAGTTTTCCTCACATTTAATAGGTATAATAATATTTTATTTCCTTTTATTGAAAGATATGCATAGTACATTAGATGAAATGGATGGAGTTCAGGAACTTCTCCTATTTGGGGTCGACATATCTACTTCCCTGGTTTTCTTTTCTTATTCTAGTACCCACCATACCAGTTTCCCCAACGCCCACGATTCCATCGCCAACTAAATATCCTTGGCCAATAATAACCACCACCCGGCCAATAACCACCATTGTACGGAGATGAGTAACCTCCTCCATATCCTTTATCTTTTCCCTCTCCCCCATACCCTTCATTCCCACGATAGCCTCCATCATTTTTGTCACTACGATGTTTTGTATTTCCATCATCTTCTCCACCTCCGCCTCCGCCTCCACCTCCACCTCCACCTCCGCCTCCACTCTCATCTTTTCCATCATCGTCTCCACCTCCGCCTCCACCTCCACCACCTCCACCTCCGCCTCCGTCATCTCGGCCTCCGCCTTTATCATCCCCTCCGCCTCCACCTCCACCTCCGCCTCCGCCTCCACCACCACCACCGCCACCGCCACCGCCACCACCTCCACCTCCACCTCCATCGTCACTATCTCCGGGTTTGTCTCCTCCGCCACCTTTCCGGTCTTCATGTCCTTCTGTCAAAACTCTCTCTTCTTGGTTTTTAATTATGGCTACATCCTCTCCGCCTCCACCTCCACCTCCGCCTCCACCTCCACCACCGCCACCGCCACCGCCACCACCTCCACCTCCACCTCCATCGTCACTATCTCCGGGTCTGTATCCTTTCCTGTCTTCATGTTCTTCTGTCAAAACTCTCTCTTCTTGGTTTTTAATTATGGCTACATCCTCTCCGCCTCCACCTCCACCTCCGCCTCCACCTCCACCACCACCACCGCCACCGCCACCACCTCCACCTCCACCTCCATCGTCACTATCTCCGGGTCTGTCTCCTTTCCTGTCTTCATGTCCTTCTGTCAAAACTCTCTCTTCTTGGTTTTTAATTATGGCTATCTTCTTGTGCTCGTCATGGAGATCTTTCTTTTCCAGAAGTTCTTTTCTACCTTGTGTTATAGTTATTGTACTCTGGAACACAACTAAAAAGATTGCTAGAATTAGAAGAAAATATCTATGAACGCTCTCCATTTGTGTGCTTGCATGGTGTAAAACCCATGTGGCGACTTCATTTATATACTAGTAGATGAGTCAGCAAATGCCCACTTTTTTAAACCAATTAAATTTACACGGTAATTTATTTACTTTGATTAGAAAATTTTCATGCACTAAAATAAATTTTTTAACAACACGAATCTCTTAAGTTTATTTTGGGAAAAAGAAAGATGTTTGCATTGTACAACGATCAATGAATTTGAAATTTTGTGTTTTTCTACATTTCTTTTACGCATTTTCAAGTACGGAAATATTTTCGACGGATGTCCTTATAACCAAAAGTAAATACAAATTGTTAAAATGTAGTCATTTTCGTGAGTTAACAAGTATATTTCTCTTCAATGGGTTAAATGAACTCTCAATTTCAAATAAAGCATGCCATATGCATGTGGATCGACTATGGTCCAAAATATATTTCAATATCTATGTTTTTTTTACATTATTTATAAAAAAACATCTAGATTGTTATTTATATTTATTCATAATCATATTAGTGTATACCTTAAAATAAACATTTAGAAAAAAAATGACGCGATAGGACAATCGGACCTAACCATTTTGACCCATATCAAAGTTTTACTGTTTTTATCCAACCAATTAATCCAACTAAAAAGTAAAAACCATGCTTATTTTTATTATTTTTAATTTTTTTTAGAACGGCATAAAAACCATGCTTATTAGTTTCATTGATGTAATCGTTGTCACATAAGATCTTTGGTGGAAAGAAATAAAAACAAATAAAAGACAAATATACAAAAATGGTACATGTAGTTTCTTCATTTTGATCCAAAAGGTTAATTTTGGATTAGCACTATCGATCACAAAAAAAAAAAAAAAGGATTTTTTTATGGTTTTGGTACAATTCTTTTGAAAATACTTAAAATGACGAATTTATAACTTTTACTTTGTTTTTTTATTTTATTTTTATTACAACAATTTATAAAAAGAAGAAGCAAAACTCTAATACCACCCACCGGTGAAGGTGGCTTGACGGCTGTAGAGGTGGCGTGAAGATGGTGGTGCTCCCGTGAGATGATGGTAGTTCCCATGGACAACAAAGAGACATGAATTCCTTTTATGTGTAATAAAAGGGGTGTGGTGTGGGGTGGGGGTTATTAGGGTGGTGGGGTGTTAGATTTTCTTTTTGGGTTTTTTTAGAAAAAGGTATAGTAATTGTAAAAAAATAAAAAAAACAAATAAAAAGAACAAATTCGTCACTTTAAGTATTTTCAAAAAAAAAAAGTTAGACCAAAACCACAATAAGATTTCTATTTTGGGCTAGTGGTGTTAGTTCGAAAATTTCTGGACCAAAATGACAATTTTTGGCAAACTTGATTATTGTAGTGTGACTTTCATTTGTTTTAAACACCTTGATTAGAGCTTTTGTGCTGATAATGTGTTTAATATCGGCTTGATTAACACAAGACTGATCAAAGTAATCTAAAGATTTAATAAAACTAGATGGAGAGAGAGCATTTAGAGAGAATTTCATTAGAAAACTAGATGGAGAGGGCATTTAGAGAGAATTTCTAATGGAATTGTGTTCAAGAGTTGCATTCTTTCATTCAACATTAGAGGGTATTTATACGATCATGTTTTATGTTAAAAATATAATCCACTACTAATAACTCCACACCTTTCTACTAACTTCACATGTAATTCTATTATTTATAACCCAAATTAAATATCATACTAAGTGAAATTTAAAAGATTTAACAGCGCTAACAAAATTTTAAGTTTCACTCGTTGATTTTGCATCATCATATATTGATATGTTGAATATCATACTAAGTGAAATTGAAAAGTTTTAACAACGCTAACAAAATTTTAAGTTTCACTCATTGTTGCATCATCATATATTGATATGTTGAATCAATCAACATATTAAGTGAAATTATATAATACACTTGAAAGTAACAATCGACAAAATTATATATTTGATAGGAAAACTAACTAGATTTATAGGTTAAATTGTCTTCAAAGATGCATATTGCTTAGTTCATCTTAATGAGAATTTTTTTCATCATAATATGCCTTAGATATTGGTGAATGCTTTATCTATAGGTTGGCAAATTATTACCTTTTTATAGGACGATGATAGTCGACGTTTTTATTTCATTTTTATTGGCCCTAACAAATTACATTTTTGATGTATTTATATACATACATCTTATGCTTTAGGAGATATCTATGATCCCCTCATATTTTATAACCTTGGCCTGTTGTCCATGCGGAACCCACCTTTAACCATGCCATAAACACGAATATATTTATAATCTTGGCCTGTCGTTTATGCGGAACCCAGCTTTGGCTTAACCATGCCATAAACACGAATATATTCACTCCCATTTGCTCCGGCGTATGTGTCCAATCCCCCCTCCACCTCCATGACCACCATCGTATCCGCTCGCATCTCCTCCATCATCTCCATAATGCCCATCGTCTTCTCCACCTACATTGCCCCCATCTCCTCTACCTCCATGACTGCCATTGCCCCCATCTCCTCCACACTCTCCACTATCCTCTCGATCATATACGCCACCATGTCCATCATCTTCTCTACCTTTGAAACTGCCACCACATCCACCTCCACCTTTACCGTCATCGCCTCTGCCTCCACCTCCATCTCCACCTGGTGAACCACCACCTCCACCTCCGAAACTTCCACCTCCACCTCCACCTCCAAAACTAATGTGAAGCCAACATGGGATGGACTGAATAGAGTCACCAAAAAAAGGATCCTAACTTGACATGGTCGGGTCGAGTCAACTAGGTTGGATGGCCTAAAGTGATTTCTAAGCTTTGTTTAGTCCTTAGATTAAGTCTAAACCATTCTTATCTTTTATCGAATCATTTCCAATGCATTAAAATGATCGAATAACATTCAAAAACATGTTATACATAGTATCATTCAAACCCACCGTTTATCCCATGATGCACAAGCCTAATATGAAGATCAAGAGTTCAAAATTCACCATTTTTCAAAAATGCATCCATAATTTCCAGATCAATGTTTAATCAACCAAAACACTTTTAGATATTTATTTAATAGTTCCATTTGATGGTTTCAAACTAGTTTTATTGTCACATATTGATTCACCAAATCACCTGATCCATTTCAAATTTAAAAACTAGATTCAAAGCATCAAAGGAACTTGTAATCTTCATACAAGCTTGAAATCACAATAATGATCTATTTGAAGTTATTAATCAAATATTTTGGATACATAAACATCATCTGAGATTAAAAAGCATATTTCTAAACTAAACTAATCAACAAGTTGCATATATAGAGTCTCCAATAATTAATTTACTAATCTAGGGTTTATAGCTTCTCCAAACCATCATCAATGTTCAAATAAAGTAATAAGGGAGGAAGTTTATGATAAATTGCTAAACTAATTATTAAACTTAAGTTAGGTGCTCCATAAAATACTCCAAGTTATCAACTTGGAGTATTTCCCTTGATGAGGTAAACGTAGATTAATCCTAGATTAATCCTTTCAATTGAACTTCAAAATACTCCAAGTTATCAAACAATTTATTATTTCCCTTGATGAGGTCAACGTAGATTAATCCTAGATTAATCCTTTCAATTGAACTTCAAAATACTCCAAGTTATCAAACAATTTATTATTTCCCTTGATGAGGTCAACGTAGATAGTGAATATGAGACGACGATTAAGACTACTCCTAAGGGAGTTGTTAGGGTTTTCAACATTTTGCCTGTCACTTGGGGCAAATGACCATAAAATGCCTCGTGTATTTATGATAACAATGACTTTTTTATTAAAAGCTTTCCTTGTCAATAGATAAACCTCAAACTCATTTAATATTAATTCTTAATAATTATAGGTCAATAATCAATAAAAAATTAATAAATTGATAATTACTTATTTATTTTACCGTATTTGGCAAAGCAAATAATGTACGAACTTTAACTTTTTTTATTTAATATTTGGTAAATAAGGGAACTTATACACTATAAATATTAGTATTTGTCTGTTCCTTTTATGTGTGTGACCCTATTGATTCACATACGAACAACACAATTATTGCATTGTTTATTACACATTAATTTCAACAAATTCACATCATAACATGTGTAATCCAGTATCATTTATTACAAACAAAGACTCTACACAACTAATTATATAAAGTCATTTTAAATAACAAAACGGTGTATTGAGATGCAAATTGATAATAAAACCCTAAACTAATACAAAGATAAATAAACACATGATTTATTGTCTGACAAGCAAACCCGGACCGAATGAGAGTCTAAAATGTAAGAAAAGTTGGTCTAAGATGTACCTTTATTCTGAAATATCTTGTTTCGAAGAATCTATATATACTCACCTATTGTCTAATTGTACCCCTGATTTGATTTTTTGTTTTTTGTTGTTTTTTTTTGTCTTTTGTCATTTTGTTTGTTTGTTGTCTTTTTCTTTTCTTTTTATTAATAGTATTTGATTTGTTGTTGTTGTTATTATTATTATTATTATTATTATTATTATTATTATTATTATCATTAGAAAAAAATAATAATGAAATTACCTTTTATAATTTTTACGCTTTAGTAACAATAAACAACTTTTAAGTAATTACGACACAACAGAACGACGTTTATAATTTTATAAAATTATGTCATATTTGAACAAATGTCAAATTAATGAATTTAGCTTTTATAATTTTTACATTTTAGTAACAATAAACAATAGCTTTTTTAAGTAATTACAACACAACGAACGACGTTTATAATTTTATAAAATTATGTCAAATTATATCCTGATTATAATAACGTGAATTTCGATTACCTACAAACGGTATAACCCCTAAGGATTTTATAAATAATAAAATCTAGATACAACCACTTAATTTATAAACGACTGAATAAATTCGAACGATAAAAAGGAGGCATTGGATTATCAATAAATACGAACGGTTATAATTTTATAAAAGCTAATAATCATAAATATAATTTAATAATAATAATAATAATAATAATAATAATAATAAAAGACAAAACAACAAAAGACAAAAATTAGGATAAAACAAATCATTTAATCAAATCAGGGATGTATTAATTAAAAAACTAATTTAATTAAAATCATTTTTGATTTAATAGTTTTAGAAGGAGTACAAAATAAAATGGGGTATCTTAATAATTTTATTTTGACAATCTAAGACAAATTTGAATAACCGCATTTCTACCTTTATGGACATTTTTGCAACTCATTAAAAAATAGTTCATGTCGAAATATTATTTTATTTCTAATGGTATGTGATTCTCCCTTTCAAAAAATATAGTTCCGTGCTAAATCAATTTAATTAAAGTTAAAGAGGTTTCTCGTGTTGTAAATGCTTGAACCTAATTCTCCAATATATATTCTAATAAAAGCAAAATTCTAGTAAAAAATAATTCTAATTGTAGAATGATCAAATAAACCAACTGAGCTAGAACGGCTGGGATAATTCTAATTGTAGAATGATCAAATAAACCAATTTCATATAAATTATCAGATGATGTCTAAGTTTGATATTGAATATAAAATCTTTAAGATAATATAAGAAATAAAAAATTTTCAAATAGAAGGAAAATTTTTATTGAACAATAACTAATTTTTATAATTGTTATATCTTGTTCATTCATCGTATGTTAAAATTTAAGGATTTAAACTTTATTTTTTTTTTGTATTGTTGTGCGATTTTTAATTTTTGGCAAAATTTTGTTTATATCCTTAAAAACCCTTCTAATTACGTTTATATCATTATGAAATTACAAATTACGTATGTATCCTTAAAAACACTAAAAACTCTCATATATATCCAAAACATTAATTTAATGATTAATAATCTTTCTAAAATTTAAAAAAACTATTTTTAAATTAGATTAGACCTAAATTACTAAAATATCCCTATACCATATATATCCATATATGAATCCTCAATCCTCCAAAATCGATTCATGTGTTTCCGAAAAGGAAGTGATCACGACACAGGAAGTAATCACGACTTGTTGTAGTTCTCTATTTACAGCGTTATGAAGTCCACACACAATACCATGTCGACATTTGATAAGTCTGGTTGGTTACAGTCCCAATCGCCAAGAGTCTTTGACCAACATGTCAGGGAAAGTTTAGCAAAACTACCAATTATAACAACCCACTATGGAATCAATGTATCAATGAAATCAACAATGATTAGGAAATTTAGATATACAAACCTTTGTATCAACTACTGAATTACTGACTAGATATACAAACCTTTGTGTCAACAATAATTAGGAAATTCAGATACCCAAATGCTACCAAAAACGACCGTTGAAAGATGTTTTACCCCCAAAAACTATCAAATATCAATTACGAGATGATGAAATCAATTGATATGATACTTGGGTGACTTTAATAGACCTTATCTCTCTTCAATTGATCGATATCCTGATTGAAATCAACTCGGATTTTGGAATTGAGAGGATAGTCGATCGATAGTTAGGAAAGGAGGAGACGAATTGATAGTGAGAGAAAGACTTTGGAACTGATACCTTGCTTCAAATCTCACCTTCAAACATTGATACGATACTTCGGTGACTTCAATAGACCTTACCTTTCGTTAATTAATTGATCGATATACTGATTGTGGTCAAGTCAGATTTTGGAATTGAGAGGTTCAATCAATCCATAGTTAGGAAAAGAGCCTTCATATCGATAGCGAGGGAAAGTGTTTGAACTGACACCTTGGTTCAATAAGAATCAATCGTGCGATACTTTGAAGGAGTGTTCCAGTCGATCGATACTTTGTAACCGTGAAAAACGTTGGACATGTTAATGCTTTTGATCGCATCTGATTACTGAAGTATGATTTTGAGATAAAGGGTAATTTAGTAATGTTTCATGTTTATTATTTTTTTGATAACAAAAAATCAATTTAATATTAGTTTTTTAATTTTTAAAAGAATTAATTATCATTAAAATCTAATATTGGGTATATACGTGAGTTTAAACGTTTTATAATAACATATATGTAATTTAAAAGTTTATAAGGATATACACGTAATTAAGAATGTTTACAAGGATATAAACGAAACTATCCCTTAATTTTTTATGTGAAACCGGTTATTTAAGTTACCAACTTTAGGGTAATGTCGACTATTACCAACCAAGCTTAATAATTATTCCATCTAGCTACTTTAAGTGTTTTAAGCACGCAAATTTTAATTTGCTCCGTAAATGTGAAATGTGTTGCTTTTTTAAGAAATAGAAAGTTGGTTGCGAGAATCTCATTCTATAATAACTAAGTTTGAGTTTTGTTTAAATTTTATTATAACTTTAGTCCATTGATTATAAGCTATATATGTATATTTGATTAACTAGGTTATTAGCCCGTGTTAAACACGGGTTATACAAATAAAAATAGCAAAAATAAACAACAAATTACAAAACACGATGATATTAGTGAACTTTTTTGGAAAGTTAAATGTTAAAAACGATAATTTTCCCATAAAATTGTCCTACAAATGAGTGTCAATGTTGAAAAATATGAATATTTTCTAGATCTAAAAAAATTCATTTTCTCCTTTATTTTTTTAATCATGTAACCTGCAATTAGAGATACAGCAGAAATTGTTGACCATAGAAAGCATAACTCACAAATGCACCTAATTTTAATGCGGTGAGGTACTGTCCAAATGCGTAACACTTAATAGCCTGCTCCCGCAGTGTAAAAAGATGCTCTTGTAAATGCTTAATAACTTGCTCCTAATGCTCAATAACATATACCTACAGATCAAAATAAAATTGCTATCTAATAAATTTTTTTCACAATACAATGCATCAAAAAGAAAAAGGTTGAAATAACTATGTTGTAACAAAAAAAATGTAAGTAGGATGCTATAGTACACAAATATATGAAAGTACACTGCTATAATTGGTAAGATTTTTGGAAGTTTAATAGTCTGGTGAGAAGTTATACCATTTTTCTAATTTACTTTAATTATCTTTTACATATCAATCTAATTTAATTTTTCCTAATTAAAGCATTGTACTAAGAAATTCAATGAAATTTTCATAAAATACTTGAAATAGTAACAAATTTTCACACACAGATATCAGATCATAGTCACACACATACACAGTCATATATATACACAGCCAGACACACGATGGCAATGAAAGGTAAGATTATAAATTTGGCACAAATTTCTTGATAAGAATGACGATTTTGCCCTTCACCAAGCCTAAAAGAACACAAAATTATAAATTGTCCCTATATCATACTAATTTCTCATGTCTTGTATCAAAGTACAATGCCTTACTAAGATAAAAAAATCAATTACTAATATTAGTAAGACATTACTGACATATCAAAACACATTTATACTAATAGTTTTTAAAAATTTAGCTTAACACAACCCCGTTCAACGTCATAACTTGGCCTCCTGGAACTCAAATGAATATTTTAAATTAGTAAAAAAATTAATAAAAGTGAAACTACCTTAGCAATGTATTAGGTGAGAAGATCTTTCTTTTAACCGGGGTGCTCGCTGTATGAAAAGTTCATGATCTTGAAGTCCAACGGAGAAAATTTTATTTAAAAGACCAAGATTTTCATGTAATATTTATCTATTCCTAATTCTTAAATAATAACTTATCTATTGAGTTTAAAAAAATATTAATGTGAGAAAAGGAAGTTTTACATGGATCCACCCAAAACCTTTACACCAAGTAGTTGGTTTTAGGTTCATCTAAGCTTGAAACTGTGAGATTTGATCATAATTATAAGATTTAACGCACTTTAATAGAAACCTCTCAAAAAGACACACGCACCACCGTCTAAAATTTTGAACTTCGATTGAGTTGGGTAAAGTTTTGACTTTAGGAGCCGGTCCAGCTGGGTATATAATTTTATTCTTCAGATAAAATCATCTTTTAAAAACGGGTTGAGTTTAAATATTAGATATAATCTTATTATTAGTTATTTAAGCAATTTAATATAAGTTAAGCCAACAAAATTCATGTTTTTATCCTTAAAATCTCAAAGTTCTCAAGGGAAGTTTCATACATTCTGCATCTTATAGTCTAATTCAGATCCATGGCCTAATATGGTGGATCTGGCACCATACCGTTGGCAGCCCATGACCTATAATCGTATGTATAGGAAAATGAGCATGATGTTTAATTTCCTGTAAATTTATACAAATGACAATAAATTCAATTCTGATTTATTTATATTACAACTAAAAAACCTTAAAATACCTCAAGATTTGTTTCGATATTCACATGATTCTCAACATCGCTTGCCTCTACAAAATTGGTTGCTTTTTGAAGAGATTTCCATGTTCTTGTTTTGACCTTTGTCTTATGAAGCAATGATGGAACCGGTATAATTCAAGTTACCCAGCATTGTATTAGTTTCAGCCACTAACATTTCTATAAATCCATATTTAGCTAGATATGCTTCCTGCCACTCTTCCAGGTCTGCAAGATTTATCAAATATGAATGAAAAGTTAAAAAAATACATATCGAAATCATAAGGGAGACTCTGATTTCGCAAAAAAAAAAACTTCTTGATCTATGGAGTTAAGTCGAGTCTATGTGATTCTTCCATATCTATCCAAAAAAAGTAATAGTCATCGAAAAATCCAACCTTACCCACGGGTTTAACAGACAAACCATATTAATTAGACACATAGCCACATATAAAAAGCTAATGAAATTAGAAAAGGACATATACCAATGTTAGAAGGCGATAGAAAGATTAAGAGAAAAGCTTAACCTGGAAGCAAAAACCCTACCTAGTTGGGTCGATCTACCTTGTAATCCATTGAAACAAAAGAACCGTAAATTATTTACAGTAAAGAAATCGACAAAAATATACCTTGTTTAGTGATGATGATTTTTTTGTGATTTGAAAATGCTCGATTAATGAAGAAGTAGGACCTTACATCTTCAATTTCACTATACAACTGCAATTAATCCAAAAAACGTGCAGACGAGAGAGAAAGAAAGAGAGGGAGAGCGGGTTAAGAGAATGGTGGATATGTTGGTGCATGTTGCTGTTGAAGAAAGACAGCGATGGTGAGAACATTGTGATTTATGGTTTCTAGATCGATATACGGAATTGAGGATGCCTAAATTAAGTCAATTTATTTCAATTAAATCCCATTGATTAAGGGATACTGATTTCTGTAAAGCAATAATCTCTCTCTATTCAACGTAAAATTGGCATGTCTCTGGCATATTTAATATTTAATTCATCACCATAATTAATGAATATTGACAAGTAAAATTTCCAGGCAAAAAAGAGAAACATATGGGCATGTCACGTGGCACTCTATAGAGCAGGGAACAAATAAGAAAAGCTATAAGAGAATGCCAAGTGGCAGTAATTTTACTCTTTTATTAGAATAGGAAGATTAGGGAGAGAATCCATAACCGGACTAGATACCATCACACACACCAAAAAAAGTAATCATGGCAAAGGTGAGGTGGCTCGACAAAGCTCGACACCACTCTCACCAGCCTTAAGAGTTAAGACCGCCGTACAAACTTCAAATGCCTCCAATATTTCTGTATCAATGCCTATCTTAGTTTTGATAGTTACAGTTGTCTCGTAGTAATCATCCTAATTGAATCCATGTTATCAGTTAGTCAAAACCTATTTTCATAATGAATATAAATAGAATTATGATAAAAATAGACTAAACTAAGAAGTTTAACTAAGTACATATAGTACGACATAGATCCGACATTTAATTAAATATATGAAAGAGATGAAAATATGATATGAAATACCACATTTAAATGAAACCCATATTCTGTCGATATGTCGATCGACCATCTAATTATATATAAGAAAGAGATGAAATAAAATTTGGAATATAACATTTAAATGAAATTCCTATTTTACCAATTGTTTTTTATTCAGCAAAGTAGTTTGTTTGAGTTCTTTAAATAAAGATACAGACGATACGAACACCAACATGTATTAGCATAAAATTGACTCCATCGACAGACATATGCGTTCACTTTGGATCTCCTAGGTTAATAGTCAACAAGAACAGTGCATCATTTGGGTTGAGAGTAGGTGTAGACCTACATTCCTTGTGGGGATGGAACACGAGCTGTCCAGGAATCCATGACAAGGCCCCGCTTTAGTGGATTGCGAACTTGATTAGTATGTGGTACCAATAGCATATGAGGTGTAGAGAATGTCGAATGACATTGACTTAAATTTGGAACCTATCTCCTAGGTTGATAGCTATTGAGATCTCTGTGTAGATGAGTCGAGTCTGAAAGTGTGATGAGGTAGATCTCCCTTGCAGGTATAGGGCACGACACACCTTTATATCCAAGACGAGGGCCGGCCATGGTGGATTGGTACGACACTCCCAATAAAGACAATTAAAGTGAAGTGTTGGCCTTAAACGATGGCATTGCTATTAGATCTCCTTTGCGAGGATGGGGCTCGTGACGCCGATAGATCCATGACAAGGGCCTGCCTTGACGGATCGAGATTGGACTCCCATTAAAGACCATTGAACGCTAAGGGCTAGCCTTACCTGATGGCAAATGTTCTAGTTCGTGGTTTGGGAATAACAATTTCACGTGCTTGATAGTTAGCAAGGAAAGGAAGATCAAATTTGCTCGGAGAGTGTACTCTTAATACTTGTTAGATAACCGTAAACTGATTGTTGATTGTTCCATTCACGAGTAAGGGACAGACTTGAACATGGACATTAACTTGGCCCGACTAGGGATCTGACTACAATTGTAAAGGCCATTGTGGGAAGGCACGACCCAACCCAAATGGCAAGAGACCGGTGCGTGGCTGAATAGGGGAACATGATCCCAAACTTGTGAAATATTGATGTATAGTGTGATCAGGGGAATGGGCTTCCCATACTTATAATATATTAACATGTTGATATTGTTTAATGTACTCACAAGAACCTAGTCTTACCTTTTTATGTGTTTTGATTATGACATGTGTCCAGGAAGCATTGACAAAGGATAGTGAGAAACTGGATAGGGTCATTGCTGCTAGGAGACTCTCTATCATCGTACAGTCCTGCAGAACAGTGTAGCTGATTGATTTGTATAACATTCTATAAGGTTGCTTCTTGTACTATGACTCTTGTATATCTGTTGTGACATCCAATTATACACCAAACAATGTATGTTCAAAAAGGAAAAAATATGATAGTTTCTCGCTAAACGCTGATTTTATCATAAATATAAATAGTATATGAATTGGGTTGTTATATCATCTTATGCAACATCATATATTCATATACCTTGACTCTTTTCCTTTTTGTTCCATTTTAGGGCAAAATAATAGTATATTAACCATTTATTGCAATAATAGTATATATATATATATATATATATATATATATATATATATATATATATATATATATATATATATATATATATATATATATATATATATATATATATATATATATATATATATATATATATATATCATCCTTAAGTATATTATGAGTTGTCCCCTTTTCATTCTTTACAAGAACGTTGAAATATCATCATGTTTCATAAGATTGATATCATCATGTTTCATAAGCTTCAATCGTTATCTTTAACATTGTAGCATCATGAAATAGAAAATTTCAGGATGTTGCACTAGTCACTTGTTGTTAGTCTCTATGCATAATAATATCATACTAACTATGATATCCTATTTTATATTTATGCTATTTGAGTTTCACAAAATGGGAAATTGGATAAATGGTATACTTATCGTCGAATATTAATTGATCGTTTATAATTGAGTATAAGGTGGAAGCTTTGACTCAAGCTCCCGATATAAAATTCGAACCCATCTATGCTGCCACTTCGATCCTTCACCTTTTATCCAACTTGGAGTTCCAGTCCTCCCATCTATTAATGCTATCCAAATGCACCTCCCATCTTTCAGCAACTTGTGAACTTTAGCCACAGTATAAAATCTTGCATTAACCATTTTAAGTTAACAACCAGAAAATATATACCCATACTTTTATTAGACGGGGAAGTTTATCACCAAATCTCTCATGGACCACAATTTTGTTTTGACACGTGTACCTGAGGTCGATTGGGAGTTTTTTTCTTATAAATAACTAGGTTATATACCCGTGTGATACACGGTTGATCAATTAAAATAAGATAGATAATAAATAGCAACATACTTTGACTTATTTCCTAGGTATAACATACTAACAAATAATGCTATTAATAGTAATCAGATACCCGTGTGTGCATTACACAAGTTGATTAAAATAAATACTAAATAGGAAGACGTAAATATCAAAGACTTCTAAAAGGATATACAAGAAAGAAAAAGCTAAGTCCTGAATCTTGGAAACTATGCTAAATGGCACTGCACATTGACCAAATACATGAAGAATATAGAAAAATAACAATGTACTTTAAAGAACTTTAAGCAGCTCTGAAAAAATGCAGCCTTCACCTTCCACCAAGGGTAGTAAGGTCCAAACCCCAACAAACTATCTAGCCACTAATCACGTACAAGATACAGGGGTAAATCCGACCAAGAATCTGCACCAAACTCCTCCTGAATATGAGAAACCTACACCTGATTCCCCAAGTCATAAGCAGGGGTAAAACCGTCAATCTCTCTTAAAAATGCGAAATCCATCCCGCAGCCTTTAGACTGAGGAGAAAACTTGCGCTTCTGACTTGCGATATCATCTCTTAGGTAGCACCGGCTACAGAAATTGACCGGGGGTATTTTTGTCCAATTTTCGCCTAGCATAACAATACATTGATGCAGAACAGAGTGAACACCGTCACCCAGATGTTTGACACTTTCCACTTTTACAATAATCATGTAACACGTTTCCTTAGATAACGCTCCAGGAGGGAATTGCACCTGCAGTAAGACATATATACCAACACACACCAACACCAAAATAATGTTTAACTTAATTAAGGAATCAGTAGGTACTTTGTTTATTTCGTCTATCATTCATTGATTAATAAAAATGTGCCCACCAAACAGATAACTGATTTTTTTTTATTATAACTGATTTTTTTTATTATAATTAGTTCAAACAACATAATAAATATACAAGCCTTATCTCATACAACAATTTATTAAAAATGGTCATCTAATTTAATTATTTACTATCACATCGTAACTTTTAATATTCACGATGAGTGGACCATATTATTTTCTTCAAATGTTTTAATTGCTTATAACAATTAAGAGATGCAGATGATTAGTTTATGCATTCACGCATCTAAATTTAGTAAAGTACAATGATACAATTTGCTTATTTTTATTGTATTTTCGTTTTTTATAATGAATTAGTTAATATTCATGATGAGTGGACCATATCATCTAATTTAATTATTTACTATCACATCGTAACTATTTAAATTAGTTAATATTCCAAGTAAATTCAAAAAGTTATAGCCCCTGATGTGATAATAAAAAAAACAAAAGTATGATATTATAATAACAACGTATTTTACAATCCTAATGACAAACATGGAGACAGAGTCATTAATATAAAGAACTAAAATAGTTAGAAAATATATAAAATGCATTAAGAAGGATAAACTTAAAAGAGGGGTTTAGTTGTTCAAAATGGTCAGCATAAAAATGTGTTTAAGCCTTTGTCTCAACATCTGTAAGGGTTTATATGATCAACTTTAACAAAGGTACTAAAATGGAAAAAGGTGAAAACGGGTCAAAGATATACCAAAAAACTTATCAGCTTTATCTTTTCACAAACATACCAAAACCAATACCATAAAGCCCCAACTAATCCATTGTGTTTAGCTGGAAAAAATGTGTAGAAAAAGTCACAAATAACTTAATATAATATATCTGTTTAGAAAACTTACCTTGATTGTTTTCAATCATTCTGGCAATTGTTTTGGTGATTATGATGGTGTGTTACTATACAATCACATCTTTAATACCTATAAAGACATAAGGTTACAAATATATATTGATAAACACAAATACAATAAGAATAAAATATTTGAATTTTTAGCTAACCGATTTCCACATTCTCTATTTCAAGTAAGGTGTGATCAATTTAAAACCAACCCGCTTCTGCATAGATCAAGTTCAATATCAACCAAAATGACTTGCAGACCTATATGTATGCAAGGGAGTGCAATATATTTGTTATAAAGCCTAAAGACCAGCTAAGACGAAGCAACTTTAGAAATTTCAAATCGTCTCTTTAATAATGGATATATGTTTGTGATCCCAAATAGAGCAAAATATATACCTGGAAAAACAGATGAGAGCATATTTTAAACCTATCGAAAATATCGGCCATATCAAAATACATCAAAACTGCCAAAATATGAAATTTACCAAATCAGAAATAACAAATAATATAATACCTCATTTCATAAGTTTTCAGTTGCTCCATTGAGTTAACAACCATGAATGAACATATAATAGATGTAGAAGATTCCAATTGATGTTTTGGTTAGATTCTGGTTGAGTAAAATGAGATGTAAAAGAATTAATATTAGAAAGAAGCCATTAACAGAGATGTGAGGAAAATGTGATGTAAAAGAAAGGATTTAATACGTCGAAGGAATGCTAATTGCTGATAATCTTGAATGGCGGAATTGCTTGAATGGCAGAGTTTCATTGTGTGATAAATTGCATATTTCTTGGATCGATTGAGTGGTTACCTAAAATAATATACTGTAATTGATTGAATTGCACGAAATTAGCAATCATACTTAATGCAAAAAAGCTTACCGTGAATAATGAGATTGAGTAGCCATAAATATATGCGTAAATGCAGGAGACATTCAAGAGACGTACATAAAAATCAGGAAGCAATTTCAACGAAGGCATATCAAGAAGAAGAGGCAATTGGGCGGGGAAACAAAGCTACAACCCTCTCAAATCACCATAGATTCCTAAAATATCATCAGTAACCTATTACTTATATCCCTATATAAAAACAAAAAACAGATTACCGGTAATGAATCAAAATTTTCTGATAAATACATTTTCAAATAAAAATATAATCAAATAAAAAGATAAGTAAAAGGATAATTAATGCTGGAGCTGAAAAAGAATAGAGATTAGATTTTTAAACCAGAAAAGAAGCTGCCCTAATTCGGCAACGGAGGGTGATAGGGTTTCTGCATCACTATATGGAAATCCACATTAGAATCCAAATAAACAACAAAGGCAATAAAAAAACATCATGAGGGTCCATTCAGATTTCAGCCTCTTCGACAAAACACACAGCATCTATATATTACTTAAAATATCACGATAATCATAATCAATCATAAATTATATCGTAATCGATGAAGAAACATCAGCCATATCCAATAATCGAACTCAATCATGTAGGTTTCAACTACAAATAGAAACCCTAAATAGGAAGATATATATGACAATTGCATCGTTACCCATTGGTCAAGAAAAGCACAGTTTGAATTCATATGGCTAATAGGCCGACGGGAACTCATGAAAAAAATCTCTCAAACTCTAAAAGAACTCAAATTTAAAAAGTGAATTGATCATAACTATGAAGTCACGGACACCAAAATGCAATAAATATGAAGTCACGCACGCCAATTTTAGAAAATAGAAATCAGAAAAAACCTAAATATGAAAAAAATCGGTGCACTGAAAGATGGGGATGACGAACTTTAGCAAACCAGTAACAACATTGAGGGTGGGGATTAGAAAGATGATGAACATCTGAAGGCGGACCTCATCAGAAGCATAAATCAAAATTTAAAATTAAAACATTCTTACCTTGTTCGTATAAGATCTATCATGTTGGATTCTTGAGGTGTACTCCAAGCAGATACCGCCAGAAAGAATAGTGGTTGTGTGGCATGATGTTCGATTACAGTGAGGGTGTCTAGGGTTTTAGAGAGAATAAGGGGAGAAATAGAGAGAGAAAAGGGGGCGATGATACATGAAACGCTCGAATGTGAAACCGAAGGTTTGAAATTTGAATCTCTAAAGATGGGGAACCATGGGAGGAAGTTAAGATGTTTAAGAAGAAAATGCCGAGATAGAGGGCGAGAAAAGCGGGATCGTGACAGAGAAAAGGCTTAGGCGGGAAATTAATAAGGAGCTGCCGTAAAAGAATGACGCGTGGCAAAAAGATTGTTTAAAAGTTGCCATGTGGCACTAAATGGATTCTTTTATTAGAGAGGATAGATGTAAACTGGAAAAAACTTTTCAAAAATAGGGTATTTTTATTTGTTTTTAAAAAATAGGGTCCATTTGATGGTTCCACCATTAAATGAACTGTTTCTTTTAAAAAAAATTTAATTTAACTCTATAAAATTACAACTTTAGTTCTTAACTTTATATTTGATTTTTATTTTGTATTTTTTTATAAATTAAATATTTTAATTTTTACTTATTTAGTTTTTTAAATTATCATATATTTTGTTATATTAACTGTAAGACCATAGTGATCGATTCTTGAAACAATTTGCATATTTCATCCTTTTAATTAAATTTTACTTTTAAATATATTACTTCTGACTATAATAAACTATATGATTTTATTTTATTGAAAACACATGATTATAATATTACATTAATCTGATAGACACCTTAAAATTGATACCAATATCATATATATTACAATGTCATGAAAATACGAGATTGATTAAACATGAAATTAAAAGAAAAACTAACATAAAGTTTAAGTAGAAATACAAGACAAATCAAAGAGGAAATCACAAGATTGATTAAAGAAATACATGGTTCACATTGCGTTGTATCTTGGTTGAGAATTTGAACAATTTATCATGTTATGCCTAGGTTGATGGCATAGTCCACATCTACGGGGTTTATCAGAATGACGAACATCCATCTTGTTACGAAAGTCGATTGATCACTCTTTACGATGTCATTCACATGTTCAATATTACCACCCCAATATAAATTTATCAAGAACGGACGATCTAGAGCCATAATGACAATATATACAAAAATGGCGTTGCATAATTATTTATAAGATATAATAAATAAATTATTATGTCATATATAATATTTAAAATCAAATTTATACAAAGATTTGTAGACTATAATACATACCTCATAATGAATGAACGTGGATTTTGTAGATGCAAATGTAAATGAAAGATGAAAGAAGTGATGATGATGAAGTAATGGTGAATGATTGTAAAGAAAGTTTGCATTGAAACTGCATTCGGTAAATCAAATATATAGTCTAAAAAATAAAGTTAAAACGATAGGATTTGACAATTCATACATCCAGTTTTCTAATTATTGATATCCACGGTGACAAAAACATTTTCTTTTGCAGATAGATTTCTAGATTTTATAGTGAAATGACAATTCAATCAATAAAAAAAAAGATGTTAAATATTGATATAAATTAATTGTAAAAATTATTCTAAATAATATGAAAGTTTTTATATATTTTGCAACAAAGAAAACTAAGTAGCTTATATATTGAAAATAAAATAATAATTTAAAAAAAAAATAAATAATACAAATAAAAATATGAATATTTAAAAGATATAAACTGAATATCAAATATAAATTAAAGTACTAAAGCTATAAATTAGAGAATGAATTTCTTGGTTTGGTGGGATCCATCAAATTCACCCTATCTTTTAAAACAAAATAAAAACTACCCTATATTTAAAAATCTTTTTCCAGTTTACCCTGTTTATAAAAAAAAAAAAAAAAACTCGTCGTCTGGCCTTGCGGCGTTTGAACATTTCTCTTTTTAGTTTTTTTTTTTCTTTATATATTTTTTACCCTTTAAACACTTACATATCAAAAGGTTGTATTTGGATTTTAAACTGAAATATTCCTTGTTAAGGATTTTTGCTTTTCTTTTTGTTCAGTGAGCTTGTATATGTATGATGCACTTTTGGATGTGGTTAGCTTTGCGAAAGATGTTTTTCTGCACTTTCGATCACTACATATACACATCGTGTTTAATTATAATAATTTATTTCCTTTTATTGAAAGATATATATGCATAGTACATAGATGAAATGGATGGAGTTGATGAACTTCTCTTATTTGGGGTCGACATATCTACTCCCCTGGTTTTCCTTTCTTATTCTAGTACCCACCATACCAGTTTCCCCAACGCCCACGATTCCATCGCCAACCAAAAATCCTTGACCAATAACCACCATTGTACGGATATGAGTAACCTCCTCCATATCCTTTATCTTTTCCCTGTCCCCCATACCCTTCATTCCCACGATAGCCTCCATCATTTTTGTCACTACCATCTTTTGCATTTCCATCATCTTCTCCACCTCCGCCTCCACCTCCACCTCCGCCTCCGCCTCCACTCTCATCTTTTCCATCATCGTCTCCACCTCCGCCTCCACCTCCACCACCTCCACCTCCGCCTCCGTCATCTCGGCCTCCGCCTTTATCATCCCCTCCGCCTCCACCTCCACCTCCGCCTCCGCCTCCACCACCACCACCGCCACCGCCACCGCCACCACCTCCACCTCCACCTCCATCGTCACTATCTCCGGGTTTGTCTCCTCCGCCACCTTTCCGGTCTTCATGTCCTTCTGTCAAAACTCTCTCTTCTTGGTTTTTAATTATGGCTACATCCTCTCCGCCTCCACCTCCACCTCCGCCTCCACCTCCACCACCGCCACCGCCACCGCCACCACCTCCACCTCCACCTCCATCGTCACTATCTCCGGGTCTGTATCCTTTCCTGTCTTCATGTTCTTCTGTCAAAACTCTCTCTTCTTGGTTTTTAATTATGGCTACATCCTCTCCGCCTCCACCTCCACCTCCGCCTCCACCTCCACCACCACCACCGCCACCGCCACCACCTCCACCTCCACCTCCATCGTCACTATCTCCGGGTCTGTCTCCTTTCCTGTCTTCATGTCCTTCTGTCAAAACTCTCTCTTCTTGGTTTTTAATTATGGCTATCTTCTTGTGCTCGTCATGGAGATCTTTCTTTTCCAGAAGTTCTTTTCTACCTTGTGTTATAGTTATTGTACTCTGGAACACAACTAAAAAGATTGCTAGAATTAGAAGAAAATATCTATGAACGCTCTCCATTTGTGTGCTTGCATGGTGTAAAACCCATGTGGCGACTTCATTTATATACTAGTAGATGAGTCAGCAAATGCCCACTTTTTTAAACCAATTAAATTTACACGGTAATTTATTTACTTTGATTAGAAAATTTTCAAGCACTAAAATAAATTTTTTAACAACACGAATCTCTTAAGTTTTTTTTAGGGAAGAGAAAGATGTTTGCATTGTACAACGATCAATGAATTTGAAATTTTGTGTTTTTTATATTTCTTTTACGCATTTTCAAGTACGAAAATATTCTCGACGGATGTCCTTATAACCAAAAGTAAATACAAATTGTTAAAATGTAGTCATTTTCGTGAGTTAACAAGTACATTTCTCTTCAATGGGTTAAATGAACTCTCAATTTAAAATAAAGCATGCCATATGCATGTGGATCGCCTATGGTCCAAAATATATTTCAATATCTATGTTTTTTTTACATTATTTATAAAAAACATCTAGATTGTTATTTATATTTATTCATAATCATATTAGTGTATACCTTAAAAAAAAACATTCAGAAAAAAAAAAATGACGCGATAGGACAATCCGACCTAACCATTTTGACCCATATCAACGTTTTACTGATTTTATCCAACCAATTAATCCAACTAAAACCATGCTTATTAGTTTCATTGATGCAGTGGTTGTCACATAAGATCTTTGGTCGTAAGAAATAAAAATATATAAAAGACAAAATTACAAAAATGGTTGTAGTTTGTTCATTTTGATCCAAAATGTTAATTTTGGATTAGCACCATCCATCCAAAAAAAAAAAAAAATTATTACGGTTTTGGTTCAATTTTTTTAAAAATATTTAAAATAATAAATTTATCTTTTTTATTTTGTTTGTTATTTTCTTTTTATTACAACAATTTATAAAAGAAGAAGCAAAACACTAATACCACCCATCCCTGCCCCCTCTCTCTTTTGCTACAAGACTAATATTCTTCTTCCTATTAACACCTCCACCATCTTCGATCAATACAATCTTCCGTCAACAACACCACCATCTCCTGTCAACACCACTACCATCTTCGTTCAAACACAATTTTTTCAAATCTAAAGAACAAAACATTCAATTTTTCCAGATCTGAAAAAACAAAACATTCGATTTTTTCTATCTGCAAACTCAAACATGAAAAACGCTAATTTCTGAAACACTTTCATAAGATCTTTAACTTCGATTTCTGAAAACACTTTCAAGGTTGTAAAAGTCGCTAGGCGGTAGGCGGGCGGTGGACTGGGGCCTAGGACTAGTCGGTTTAGGCGAGGACTAGTCGGCGCCTAGGCGGGGAGTATTAATTATAACAAAATTTATTTTTTAAAATTTAGATATTACCTATATCCCTACAAAATAAATAAATAAGCATAAAAATTTGATAAATCTAAGTGTTTAAATATGTAAGTCATCAAACATCAGAATGTTTAGACTAATTAATGATATTTTTGACAATTTTAATCATCAATAATCGTAACTTAGCCACCGATTATCATAATTAATGATATTTTCTAAAATTAAATTTTAAAAATCTAAAATTTTGATTTTTTTGAAAATTTGTTAATTTTTGAAAATTCTAGAAATTTGAACTTTTTTGAAAATTTTGAAAATTTGAAAATTTTGAATTTTGAAAAATTGAAAATTTTGCCGCCTATAACCGCCCAGACCCGCCTAGGCCCGCTTAAACCCGATTTTGACCGCCGTTGACCAAATCCGCCTAACTTGACCGCCTACCACTAATCGTAGGCAGAACCCGCCCGCCTAGCGCCTAGGCCGACTTTTACAACACTGATATATATATATATATATATATATATATATATATATATATATATATATATATATATATATATATATATATATATATATATATATATATATATATATATATATATATATATATATAATAGAATTTATCGTTTTCAATCCGCTAAACCGCCCGCATCAAACCACACCGCATAATGCGTTTTATAACCTTCACGATGCGGTTTGTGGTTTCAAAAAAAGTCAAACCGCATATGCAGTGCAGTTTTGACTCTAAACTCCACATCTTTCTACTAACTTCACATGTAATTCTATTATTTATAGCACACATTTAATATCATACAAAATGAAATTTATAAGTTTTAACAACGCTAACAAAATGTTAAGTTTCAGTCGTTGATTTTGCATCATCATATATTGATATGTTGAATCAATCAACATGAAATTATATAATATGCTTGAAAGTAACAACCGACAAAATTATATAACTTACAGCTGTGCTGATTTTGATATGAAAACTACCTAGATTTATAGGTTAAATTGTCTTCGAAGATGGATGTTGCTTAGTTCATCTTAGTGAGAATTTTTTTCATCATAAATTGCCTTAGATATTGGTGAATGTTTTATCTATAGGTTGGCAAATTATTACCTTTTTATAGGACGATGATCGTTGACGTTTTATTTCATTTTTATTGGCCCTAACATATTACATTTTGATGTATTTATATACATATATCTTATGCTTTAGGAGATATCTACGATCACCTTATATTTTTTAATCTTGGCCTCCCGTCCATGCGGACCCCACCTTTGGCTTAACCATACCATAAACAAGAACATATTCACTCCCATATGCTCCGGCGTGTCCAATCCTCCCTCCACGTCTATGACCACCGTTAATGTATCCACCCCCATCTCCTTCACTAACTCCATCCTCACCTCCACCTCCATGACCACCATCGTATCTGCTCGCATCTCCTCCACCATGCCCATCGTTCCCTCCACCTACATTGCCCCCATCTCCTCCACCTCCATGACCGACATTACCCCCATCTCCTGCACACTCTCCACCATCCTGTCGATCATATACGCCACCATGTCCATCATCTTCTCTACCTTTGGAACTGCCACCACATCCACCTCCATCGCCTCTGCCTCCACCTCCACCATCACCGCCACTGCCTCCACCTCCACCTCCACCGTCACCATCACTGCCTCCACCTCCACCTCCACCTCCACCTCCACCTCCACCCGGTGAACCATCACCTCCACCTCCACCTCCACCTCCACCTCCACCTCCACCTGGTGAACCACCACCTCCACCTCCATCTCCACCTCCACCTCCACCTCCACCTCTTGATCCGCCACCTCCACCTCCTGTTTCGCGTCCATCTCCTCCGTGTCCTCCCATCGTCCTAACTCCAACTTCTTGTTCTTTAATGGCTACCATGTTGTGCTCGTCATGGACATCTTTCTTTTCTCTCGTACCTTGTGTTATAGTTGTGCTTTGGAAGACAATCAAAAAGATTGCTAGACTTGAAAGAAACAAAAGAAACGATTTATGAACTCTCTCCATTCGTGGGCATGCATGGTCTAAACAATGTAGGGACTTCATTATATACGCCACTCTTTTTAGCAATTAAATTTACACATTTTCAAGGCTATTTCATATACGCTGACTCGAAATAATTTAAATAATCTTTTAACATAAATCTCATAAGCTCAATAAATGTTTGTATCTTATCGTAAGATCAATATTGAAGACTTTTTTGTTTCGTGTACTCCTTTATTAACATTTATTAGAACGGAAAAGTTCCTTGGCAATGTGTTTATAATAAACAATAAGAATAAATTTGTCGAACTTAGACGTCACTTTTTATGAGTTTATCATTTTTTTTCATTTACTTGGAGTATTGAGAACTATTTTACTGAATTTTTTTTTGTGTGGCATCAACACCAACCCAACACACCTCAAGAGTAAATTACAAAAGGACCGCATCGTTATATATATTTTTAATCAGTTCTTGAGTTTTTAATTTGAACACTGATGGTGCTAAAAGCTAGCTTTTCTTCACGAAAATAGTCCCTTAACAGACATAAAAGACAAAATCACCCTTATCAGTGTTGGAATCCTAATTCCTTAATTCATTCCACTATTGTCTTCCACCCATTTGCTTTACCTTATTTCCTCCACCCACCCATGTTTCATGGACTAAAGTAAGGGACACCAACAAGTGGTTGGGTCTCATGTTTGTCTATTATTATAGGTATGGAATTGAATTAATCCAGCCTATAAATATGGCTGTATATCGAGACATGATATGCAAGTGTAGAGAAACAAACACCCTGTAAACTAGTTTGGTTTTTGAGTTATATTTCCTAATTAATCAAAGAGTAGTTTGATATATATTGTTTGCAATTACATTTCTCTATGAAACTAGAATTGGTATCAGAGCTCAAGATCGGAGCTGTGAAATTGAAATTCGAATCCTGTAATCAATCACAGAGTTGTGTGAGCTTGATTACATACCTGTAAAACCCAGAAGATGATGTCAGATGTTGAAGATGCTGGAGGTACCGGTGCAGCTACACCTCCGGTCAGAATCAAAGAAGTTGGAGCCACTTCAGTGGCTTGCCCAATGTTAGACCAGACCAATTACATGGTCTGGTCCCTTCGTATGAAAGTTGTCCTACGGATTCATAAAAGCTGTCAGTAGTTGATCCAGGAGAAGAAAATGAAGAGAAGAATTACCATGCCATGGGATCATTGTATCAGGCAATCCCTGAGAGTTTGATAATGCAGATAGGGGACGTCGATAAAGCGAAGGTCCTCTGGGAATCAATCAAGGCTCGACATGTTGGACCCGACAGAGTAAAAGAGGCCTGACTTCAAACACTCACCGTCGATCTAGACCGACTGAAGATGCAGGAGACAGAGACGATAGACGCTTTCGCCGGAAAGCTCGCCGGAATCGCCTCGAAGTCAGCGTCACTGAGAGAACCCATCGGAGAAACGAAACTTGTGAAGAAGCTCTTGATGGTGGTGCCTCACCGGTTCATTCAGATCGTTGCCTCCCTCGAGCAAGTGCTCGATTTGAAGATGGTATCTTTCGACGACGTCGTGGGGCGTCTGAAAGCATACGAAGAAAGAATCAGAGGAGATGAGGGCGGAGACGGGCAACAGCAGGTGTTGATGGCTAGAACAGGTGGTGGTGGGTGGAACACCGGAGGAACCGGTGGCTCTGGTTCTGGATCGAGAAATCGGGGAAGAAACGACCGAGGAGAAGGGTTTTATCATGAAAGCGGGTCAGGCGGGTCGGGAGGATCCGGATCCGGTGGATCCCGGCTCAATCAAGCCCAAGGTGATGGAAACCGGCCCAATTCAGCCCAGAAAGGAAATAAGCCCAATTTTGATGATCAGCCCAATTCAAATAAAAAATGCAACTGTGATTGTTGCGAGAAAAATCGGAGAAACCAGAAAAAGGATCGGTCAAAAATTGTTTGTTACCGATGCGATAAACCGGGTCATTTTGCGTCCGAATGTCCGGAACGACTCGAAAAATCGCAAGTCGGTGATTCTTCGGGAGGCGAGGACAATGACGAACCCGTTTTCTAAACGCGGTTCAGGAAGGAGGGGATCTCTAGAAGGACTTAGAGATTCGGGGGTGATTGTTGGAATCCTAATTCCTTAATTCATTCCACTATTGTCTTCCACCCATTTGCTTTACCTTATTTCCTCCACCCACCCATGTTTCATGGACTAAAGTAAGGGACACCAACAAGTGGTTGGGTCTCATGTTTGTCTATTATTATAGGTATGGAATTGAATTAATCCAGCCTATAAATATGGCTGTATATCGAGACATGATATGCAAGTGTAGAGAAACAAACACCCTGTAAACTAGTTTGGTTTTTGAGTTATATTTCCAAATTAATCAAAGAGTAGTTTGATATATATTGTTTGCAATTACATTTCTCTCTGAAACTAGAATCAGAATTTTAATTATTATTTTATATCGTTTAAAAGGAATGAATCCCATACACCATTGACCACCCATGCCCGAACCCCTCCCCTTGACCTTCATCTCACACCCAACCCTTAAAAAACGTACCTCTCATTAGGGGTGGCACATCGCAAATCAGGCGTTTGTCTCGTGTTTTATCTGACACGAGATGACTCGATAAGTTTTTATATAACACGACACGACACAATATCGTGTTTTGCTTTACATACACGAAAACGACCTAATTAAAACACGATAAAAACGACAAACACGGAAAGATAAAATAAAATAAACTTTTTTGTCTATTTAATTCATAGTTAATCATACAAAATAAGACAAACACGAAAAACACGATAAGCAAGACAAACATATGTTAATATCGTTTAAATTTCTTGTTGAATTTTGAACTCGAACACGACACGATACGATGTAGTGTTTTTTATACTTGAAATGAACACAACATGAATGCAAATTCAAATTTTAATTTCGTCTCAGTTACGTTTTATGTTGTGTATTTTTATCGTATCTTGTTATGGATTGTCAACTCTACCCCTCACCATTTCTCTATCTCTCTCTCTCTCTCTCTCTCTCTCTCTCTCTCATTCATATCATTTTATTCTTCTGCTATCATCCGTAAGAACATAAGAATGTATAGGAGAAAGTTAGACTTGATTTGGACTTCATATGCAAAAGTTACAAAACTAAGGTGAACCCAACACAGGATGGACTCAATAGAGTCACCAAAAAAAGGATCATGACACAACATGGCCGGGTCGAGTCAACTAGGTTGGATGGCCTATAGTGGTTTCTAAGCTTTGTTAAGTCTGTGGATTAAGTCCAAAGCATTCTTAGCTTCAACCGAATCATTTCCAATGCATTAAAATGATCGAATAACATTCAAAAACATGTTATACATAGTAAGTAACATTAAAACCCATTGTTTATACATGATTCACAAGCTCAATATAAAGATCAAGAGTTCAAATTCACCATTTTTTTTAAAATGCATCCATAATTTCCACATCAATGTTTAATCAACCAAAACACTTTTAAATATTCATATAATAGTTCCATTTGATGGTTTTAAACTAGTGTTAATGTCACATATTGATTCTCCAAATGACCTAATCCATTTCAAATTCAAAAACTAGATTCAAAGTATCAAAGGAACTTGTCATCTTCATACAATCTTGAAATCACAATAATGATATATTTAAAGTTATTAATCGGAAAATTTGGATAAATAAACATCATTTGAGATTGAAAAACATATTTGTAAACTAAATTAATCAACAAGTTGGTGATCTAGAGTCTCCGATCATTAATTTACCAATCTAATTTTCATAACTTCCCGAAATCATCATCTAAAATACCAAAGGATTTTGGATTTAAGAAATATCCAAAACTCTAAGTTACAACTTAGAACAACACAACTAGAAATTATATCTTCAAATGTTTCTATATGATGATCCTGGATTAATCATTTCAATTGAACTTCAAAAGACTCCAACTTATTAAACAACTTATTATTTCCCTTGATGAGGTCAACGTAGATAGTGAATATGTGGTGGCGATTAGGGCTACTCCTAACGGAGTTGTTAGGGTTTTCAGCATTTTACCAGTCACTTGGGGCAAATGACCATAAAATGCCTCATGTATTTATGATAATCATGACTTTTTATTAAAAGCTTTTTTTATCAATAAATAAAACTCAAACTCATTTAATATTAATTCTTAATAATTATATGTCTATAATTAATAAAATCTTTTTTTAATAAATTGATAATTACTTATTCATTTTACCGTATTTGGCAAAGCAAATAATATGCAAACTTTAACTTTTTATTTAATATTTGGTAAACAAGAGAATTTATACACTATAAATATTATTATTTATCTATTCTTTTTATGCTTTTATGTGTGTGACTCTATAGATTCGCATACAAACAACACAGTTATTGCTTTGTTCATTACAAATTAATTTCAACAAAAGTCACATCATAATATGTATAATTAATCTTATCTTATCTTATCTTATATTATCTATATATATCTTATAAAAGAGGCAAAAATACTTCAACCACATTAATTTGAAACTCCAATGACTTTTCAAATGCATTTTAATAATGATATTGTCATACTACTTATGATAATTTATTCTACATATTAATCACTACAAGTTTTTTTTTTTTTGAACCGGCAAATCTATCCTACTCCTAATCCTACTCTAATTCACCTATAATCCACCTATTCCCCCTAGTGGGGATTGAATCCTCAACCTCAAGGTTAGAGGGCGACGCCTTACCACTTGGCCAAGAGGCCATTGGCATTAATCACTACAAGTGAAAAGTTTTTTTTAACTTATGGGTATTAATTAGTAATTTTTGTATTTAATTGGTTAGTTAGTTTATATAGAGATATAAATAGTGAGAAAATGATGATTTGGAAACACATAAAACTCTACATTGGAGTTCATGTAAAATTTTGGAAGAGGGAGAGCAAGATAAAATTTTGGAAGATGGAATTATATACAAGTAAGATCAACTTGACGTCTACTATATTCGTTTCCTTGAAAGTTACATCCAAATGTGATTTCATGTATTCATATTGAATGAGTAAGAGGAAGATAAAAATTTGGAAAATGCAATTCTATACAAGCAAGATCAATTTGACGTCTACCATATTCGTTTCCTTGAAAGTTACACTCGATAGACTAATAAGCCAAACAAGATCATATTTATTTTTATTTCATATCAAAAGTTGATGTTTTTTTATAATATATGTTGATTTTTAATTTTTATTCCTTTATAAAAATTTGATATGCTGTAGCATGTAACTAAATAATCTAAAAAGGATTATGCACATTTTAAAATAGATATTATGATTAAATCATTAGATAAATCGATATCATATGTGTATTACGAACGAGATAAATATATCTCAAATCTTATATAAAGTATTTTGATTCTCGATATTCTCTATATTGTTTTAGTTTCTTGAACTTTATATTATTTAAAATAAAACATGTTGTGCTAAAGTTAGCTATTAAGTAAAAACGTTTATTGCAAAAAATAATAATAATAAGTAATGATCACATGTATAAGAAAGTTACGTATTAAAACTTACTAACAATTAAAATATTTATTTTATAATAATTATAATTTGAAATGAAAAATACATAAAATAGTTGTAGTTATTAAATCTTATCACATAAAATATCATTTATCTCATGAAATTTCATGATGAACGAGAGTTTTATTATCATATTGTTCAAAATAATAATGATATTTTATTATCTAAGAATTATTTTTTCATACTTAAGTACAAATATTGTATTTATAACAATATATAGTTCTAATATAATTTTCTAATTGCTTATAACTTATTTACCAAAATTCTATTTTAATTTATGTAAAATCGTACAACGGCCTATAAAGAAAACCGCTATTTATTACTTTAAATAATATATAATCTTCTAATATTTTAATTATGTAATTGTATTCCTGTGCAACGCGCGGGGATTCGCCTAGTATCTTATAAAGGAAGCATTTTTCCTCTCACCACATGCATTTGAAACCTCCATGACCTTTCAATTTCCCATTTAATAAAATCAATCTATTAATTTAAATATTTTTTACTACATTAATTTGAGATTTTTTTTCTTTATCTTACATTGGTTCAGACACACACACACACACATATATATATATATATATATATATATATATATATATATATATATATATATATATATATATATATATATATATATATATATATATATATATATATATATATATATATATATATATATATATATATGACATCTTCTCTTTCTCTTATATAATACAATTCAATTGCTTTCATTATCCATGAAACTTGATATCTCACGTATATTATTAAATAGTGATCATTTTATCATAGAAACATTCTTTTATCGCAAGTTTTAAAAGATTTTTACTATTTTGTTTCAACTATAAAAAGTACTGAAACTCAAAAGTAAAAATTAAAATTACTTAAAATTTTTAAAAACTTGACTAGGTTGGAAGTTTATAGTACATCGTTTTTAAAAAGTGACATCGTTGTAAACATTTTTCAATTCAACAATATGTATACACGTAGAAATTTAGTTTCTTAGTTAGAACTTTTAAAAACTTGACTTAAGCTTAAAGTTTATCATGTGTCGTTTGTAAAAAGTGACACTGGTGTAAAAATTTGTCAATTCACCAATATATATATATATACGTAGAAATTTCTATTGTTAAGCTTTTAACTATGTATTATAAAAGAGATCATTCAAAACAATGTGGTTCAACATTAATAATTTATTTTTTTACCATATTATGTTCATATTTTTATGTCTCCCATCGTGTCACACATTTATCTAACATTTCATCTTTTATTTATACAATACCACTAATTTGATTACATTATCCATCAATCTTCATCATAATATGATTTTCAATTTCTATTATTAATTAAATATCATTTTATCGTACAAACATGTTTTTTCAAAGTGAAAAAGACTTCTATTCATAGGTTTTAGTTTCCAAAAGTATTAAAATTCAAAAATGAAGATGAATATTACTAAAAACTTTTGAACTTTATATCTAATCTAAACGTATAATATTAAACATAGATTGTTATCACAATAGATATCATGTTTGCATCCAAAACTCGAAAAAGTTACATAATAACTTTTTTAAATTCAATTATAAATAGATAGTCAAACATTAAAACCTAGAAACAGGCTATTAAAATCTAGGGCAAATTTCATAAAAGACACAAACTTGTCAAAAAATTTCGATTTTGACACTTTGTTATTTTTTTTTCAATTAAGTCACTAAGTTTTAAATTTTTTTTCATTTAAGTCACTCTGTTTTCAATTTTGTTTCAATATTGACCACGTGACTGGTCAACCCGATTTTCAGCTGATGTGGCATGGTGACATGGCACCAAGGTGTCAAAATTGAAACAAAATTAAAAACATAGTGACTTAATTGGAAAAAATTGAAAACTTTGTGACTTAATTAAAAATAAAACAACACAGTGTCAAAATTGATTTTTTTTTTAAAACTTAGTGTATTTTTTGGAACTTGTCCTACATTTTTTAAAAGTATAAAAACGTCTTTTTATGTTTTTAGTAGTATAGATACATTTTTTATAAGTATAAAAACGTATGTTTATATTTTTAAAGGTATAGATACATTTTCAAAAGTATATATATATATATATATATATATATATATATATATATATATATATATATATATATATATATATATATATGTATTTTTATGTTTTTAAAAATATAAATACGTTTTTTTACATATACACATGTATATATCAATAAAAGACGTATTATAAAACGAGTTCAAGTCTCTTTTTTCAATATTTTTCTATTATAAACATGCTTTTGATTGATACAATACGTGATTATATGCAAAACAAAACGTATTTTATATTTCTAAAAACATAAAAATAAGTATTTGTTCGTTAACTTATGTTTTATGTTTATGTTCATTCGGTTATGTTGGTTTAAGTTCGCTCGTATATGTTTGTTCATTTAGAAGTATAAATACATATTTTTATGTTGGTTTAAGTTCGTTCGGTTAGAAGTATAATACATTTTTATAAGTATAAATATATATTTAGAAGTATAAATACGTATGTTTACATCTTTAGAAGTATAAATATATATTTTTGTGTTGGTTTAAGTTTGTTCAGTTAGAAGTATAATACATTTTTAGAAGTATAAATATATTTTTATGTTTTTCAGAAGTATAAATATATTCTTTTATATGTTAAAATATGTTTTTTAGAAATATAAATACAATTTTTTATGCTTTTAGAAGTATACATACATTTTTCAAGAGTATAAATGCTTTTTTAAGTATAAACACATATTTTTCGTTTTTAAAATTATATACATTTTTAATACCATAAAATACGTATATATACTTTTGAAAATGTATCTATACTTGTGAAAAATATGTTTATATTACTAAAAACGTAAAAATTCGTATTTATACTTTTAAAAAATATAGGACAAATTCCAAAAAAGGCACTAAGTTTTAAAAAAATTTCGATTTTGACACTGTGTTATTTTTTTCAATTAAGTCACTAAGTTTTCAATTTTTTCCAATTAACTCACTATGTTTTCAATTTTGTTTCAATTTTGACACCTTGGTGCCATGTCACCATGCCACGTCAGCTGAAAACTTGGTTGATCGGTCACGTGGTCAATATTGAAACAAAATTGAAAACATAGTGACTTAAATGAAAAAATTGAAAACTTAGTAACTTAATTGAAAAAAATAACACAGTGTCAAAATCGATTTTTTTTGAAAACTTAGTGGCATTTATGAAATTTTCCCTAAAATCTATTGTTAATTAGTGGTCAATTTTGATGGGAAATAGGCATAACAAATAAACTTATACTCTTAAGTTCACATGCAACCTAAGGATCTATGTTTTCTCTAATTGAATCTATAACTAAGAACCCTAAGGCAAAATCGATTTCTAAAAGATGAATAAAAACTACTAACCTTTAGTTGCTTTCGTTGGAAGCAAGCACCACAAGCGTCGTGCCTCAAATGATTCATACCCAAAACTAGCAAGCAGGAAAACAACAGAGAGAGAAGAGGAGAATGTTGAAAGTGGCGCGGAAAATGGGGATCCAAGGGTCCATATTTACAGCCTTAAAGGTTTGGTAGATAAGGCTTACAGATAAGCCTTATTTGAATTTAAAAGGGATAAACATTTTATCTTAAATTCAAATCCTTATCAGCTGCCAAATATAACCCTTATATTTATCTACTAATTTTCGAAAATAACAAGGATAAATATCCTTTGATTTTCGTCCAAATAAATCCACCACATTATCCATTGCTCAACTATTGAACAATTACAATTCAACCCCTGCACCTTTAAGCAATCCAATTAATTCCAATTAGTTTTTGATTAATTATTAATTAAATATTACTATTTCTAATTAATATATTGTCTTCATAATATATTAATAAACGATTTATTTTGATTTATTAATCATATAATAAATAAATCTCTCTCTCTAAAAGTTATCATGTCCAATTGCCAGCGTTGAGGGCAACCCAAAAGGACTTTGCTACTATCAATCAAGTATATACCAATTATAGTCATGGCTTAAACACCTAATCCAACAAATTTATAATAAAAAAACATGTTTTTATCTCAAAGTTACAACAATTATCCTATTTCAAAATCATTGAAACTAAAAATATGAATATCTAAAAGTGTTAAAAACTATTAAAATACCAATTGAGTTGCACGTTTATAGTAAGTCGTGGCCACAGTTCGATGTGTGATTACAACGTTGTAAACATTTTATTTCGATTTCATAAGATTTATGCACATCGAACTTTCAAACAGTAATCCTTCAAAGTTGAAACAAATATGTTTATATATATATATATATATATATATATATATATATATATATATATATATATATATATATATATATATATATATATATATATATATATATATATATATATATATATATATATATATATATAGATGTCATTTAATCAATATAGTTTAAGATGAATTTTTATCATGTACCACATTAATTTGAATTTATTAGAAAAAACATATCGAAGTGAACATCGGTGAGTACCCGTCTAAATTTTACGAAAACGATCCTAAAACTAAAACCAAAGGTTCATGGAATGTTGCAACCGATTCCTAATCTGGTTACAATCAAGAACAAAAAAGAACAAAGATATGAGAGAAATGATTTTAAACTCTCTACGTATAGATGTTTTCTTTCCCTTGAAATTTGTTTCTTAAGCTGTGTGAGATGAAAATTCTCTTTACTTATAGATGTTTGATTTCTCTTCAGTTGTGTTTCTTAAGCGATGTAGGATAAGAAAATGACACAAAATAACACATTTTCAAAGAAATTTTGATCCCACATCGTCATGATAAACCAACTATAGAAGCTTTTTTATTCTATAAATAAAGGTCCCCCTCAAGTTAAAACAATTATATAAATCATTTGATATTTTTTTACTGTTTGAAATATTTCCAAATATTAAAGTTCAATGAAATATATAGTTAAAGTTTTCTTTTTTTAATGAAATTGAGCTTTAAAAATTTAGCGAGTCGATCCAAGATGGGCTATTGATTCGTTCATCAAGTTATACAAAATCGCATGCATTGTGCTGAATAATGCAATTTTGATCTTTTATTTCTTATTTAATATTGATGGTCAAAAGCGACGATTTCTAATTTTCTCAAAGGTCATTCAATCAATATATACTTCATGTATTCAAACTATATCTGTTTTTTTATTATAAAGGAAGTCATCCAAATCAATGTGGTTCAAGATAAATGATTTATCTTTTACCACTTCAAATTGAGGTTTTATTCTTTATCACACATTGCTTCACATACATATATGACCTTTTCTTTTTCTCTTATATAATACAATTCATTTGCTTCTATTATCCTCCAAAGAGAACACTATTAATTTGAATTAAATATTTGAAATTAAAACATGACCGAATACGCAATCTTTAAATTGATTTTAAAATAAGTAAAAGTAAAATTAAATTTAAAATTATACAAAAAATTCTATCCAAGCACAACCTGTTGGTAGACTATTAAAATTATGTGGTTTGAGATAACTCTTTATCTTAAACCATATTAATTTGGTTTTTATTTTGATGTATTGTATTTATTCATTAAATTTGTTAAAATTCGTAGTTTTCCAAATTTATGACACGTGTATGCATTATCATATATTTAAAAATAATGAAGATATATATATATATATATATATATATATATATATATATATATATATATATATATATATATATATATATATATATATATATATATATATATATATATATATATATATATATATATATATTAATTTGGTATAAGAATAGCATGTATTTTTTTTTTTATATTCTAACTAATAATTTTTTTCCTACGTAACGCACGGGCATTCACCTAGTGTCATATACTAAATAACGTAATTGATTCGCTCTCACTATCATCCATTACAAACAAGGACTCTACAAAACTAATTATATAAACTCATTTTAAATAACAAAACGGTGTATTGAGATGCAAATTGATAATAAAATCCTAAATTCATACAAAGAGAAATAAACACTTAGATTTCTTGTCTGACATGCAAATCCGGACTGAATGGCAGTCTAAAATATAAGAAGAGTCGGTCTAAAATATACCTTTACTCCGAAATATCTTGTTTCGGATTATTTTATGAGATGTCTCAATATTTTTCTTACAATCTAAGACAAATTTGAATAACATGAAATGCTGCATTTCAGGCTTTGTGGTCATTTTTGCAACTCATTAAAAAAACATAGGTCATGTCGAAATACTCTTTTATTTGTAATGGTCTGTGAACATCCCTTTCAAAAAATATAGTTCCGTGCTAAATCAATTTAATCAAATTTCTCGTGTTGTAAATGCTTGAACCTAATCCTCCTTTAATATATTCTAATCAAAGCAAAATTCTAGTAAAAAAATTCTAATCATAGAGTGATCAAAGAAACCAATTTCATGACGTCTTTTCAATAAACTATCAGATGATGTCTAATTTTTATATTAAATATCAAATCTTTACAATAATTTAAGAAATAAAAAAAATCAAATACAATGAAAATTTTATTGAACAATAACTAATTTTTTTTAACTGTTATATCATGTACATTCATCTTATGTTAAAATTTAAGGATTTAAACTTTATTTTTTTTTTTCGTATTGGTGTGCAATTTTTTATTTTTTTCTTTTTGAAACCGCTTATTTAAGTTACCAACTTTAGGATAATGTCAACTTACCAACCAAGCTTAATAATTATTCCAACTAGCTACTTTTAAGTGTTTTAAGCACACAAATTTTAATTTGCTCCTTAAATATATATGAAATGTGTTGCTTTTTTAAGAAATAGAAAGTTGGTTGCGAGAATCTCATTCTATAATAACTAAGTTTGAGTTTTGTTTAAATTGTATTATAACTTTAGTCCATTGATTATAAGCTATGTATATTTGATTAATGAGGGAGAGTATCCATAACCGGACTAGATACCATCACACACACCAAAAGAAGTAATCACGGCAAAAGTGAGGTGGCTCGACACCACTTTCACAAGCCTTAAGACCGTTGTACAAACTTCAAATGCCTATTTTTTATCAATGCATATACTAGTTTTGAGAGGTACGGTTGTCTCGTAGTAAGGGAAATTATATTAACACTTCAGTCTAACTTATATTGTCACTCTAGTCTACTTTTCAGTCTTGTTTTCAGCTACTTTGACTAAATTTCATTTGCAGTCATAATCTCTTTTTATGTTTTCAAAACTATTTCCAGCTTTATATCTAGATTAAAGAAATGTCCAACTAAACACAAATCAAATACACAAAAAATAATAATAATTAAACTTCTACTGACAAAATAACCCTAGATCTGTTTAATGAGTTTAATAAAACAAATTACTCTCCGCCGGTAGATTGCCAGAGGGTCGTCGGAGACACGAAAAAAACCTACATATGTTGCTTATAACCACAGAGGGTCGTTGGATACACGAAAAAACCGTTGCCTATGGTACCATCGGGAACGGAGGACGAACGGAGGCGGTTACTACCGCCATCACCGAAAGCCGCCATCGCCAGAGAGTCACCTATGGAGCCATCGGCAGTGGAGGAGGAAGAACAGACGATTGCTACCGTCGTCGGTGGAGCCATCGGGAACAGAGGACGTGCGAAGGCGGTTGCTACTGGTAGTCTCCATCGCCGGAAACCGCCATCACCGAAGGTGCCGTTGCCGGAGACACCATGACCGGAGGGAAGCTGGTCTCTCTCTCTCTCTCTCTCTCTCTCTATCAAGTCGGCTAGTCTCTCTCAAATTGATACGTAAAAACTAAAAAATGAAATGCTAGGTGTATTTGTTTAAATTAGACACAGGCCTTCCCATTTAAAACAACCAATTTCCTTTTTGCGAAGTCCATTCTTGAAATTCAAATCGGTATAAAATAAAATTAAAAAAAAAAACCTGAATAAAATATAAAAGAATAGTTTTTGTTTATTATATATATTTTTTTAGATATAAAATAATAGTTTTTGTTGTTCTATTTATTTTAAGAGAGTAAAAAAAATAAGTATTAAATAATAATAATAATAATAGTGTAAATAATTAATTAGAAACATATAAAATAATACTTTTATAATAACAATGCAATAATTATAAAGACACAATCATTAATTAATGGATATAAATACATGTTATCATCCTAATTGAATACATGTTATCAAGACACAATCAACACCCTCATAGTAATCATCCTAATTGAATACATGTTATCAATCAGTCAGAGCCTATTTTCATAATGAATATAAATAGAATTATTATATGATAATTTGTAAAACTTTAAACTTGTTTTTCAAGAACTCCTAATTTTGTGAAGTAAGTATCGGATAAAAATAGACTAAACTAAAAAGTTTAATTAATGGGCTGTTTGATAGCATTTGAATAATTTAGAGGTCTGAACCATTAAGAGACTTTGAATAAAAAAACGTTTTTAGGTTAAAAGACATATGTGTAAGTTTTTCGAAAAAAGAATGGTTCAGATATATATATTTCAAGTTAATGGTTCACAGACTCATTAAGTGGCTATGGCCAATTAAGATGTAAAAATTTTACGAAACAAATACTCTGAATGGTTCAGAACCATTCAGAACCTCTTAACCATTCAGATTAAAATGCTATCAAACACACCCCAAATACATATAGTACGACATAGATCCGACATTTAATTAAATATATGAAAGAGATGAAAATATGATATGAAATACGACATTTAAATGAAATCCATATTCTAACGATATGTCGATCCAACATCTAATTATGTATAAGAAAGAGATGAAATATAATATGAAATCCACATTTAAATGAAATTCATATTTTACCGATTGTTTTTTATTCAGCGAAGTAATTTGTTTGAGGTCTTTAAATAAAGATACAGACCATACGAACCACAACATTCATTAGCATAAAATTGACTCCAATGACAGACACATGCGTTCGGTTTGTGTGTAGTCGATAGAATATCAAGAAATTTTCCAGCCATGGCTTTTCCGTCCTAAGTCGTCGCTATTTTGGCTAAAAGCCTAAAAATGTGAGCATTTGACTAAATAGCAACGGAATTTTGTCAAAACTTAGCATCGGCTAATAATTTATTGGGTAAATTACATATATACCTTAAAATAAGCACAAAATGTCATATTTATCCTATGTAATTTCTAAATATCAAGAATACCCATTATAAACTTACTAGCAGTAGACCCGCGCGATGCGGCGGGCGGCTATTTTGCGGGAGGGGGGGGGGGGGGGGGGCTTTTTTTATACCTTTAATAAGTATAAAACTTTGTTTGACATTTTTTTTACTACAATCCATGTATACCATGCCACAGGAACAATCAATCATCGCGATTTTGAAAAATTAATAAGTATAAAACATTATTAGACATTTTTACTCCAATCCTCGAACGATTCTCTTGTAATTACGCAGAAGATTAGACTATAAAATCATTACATGTTTTTTTCATGCATTTACTAAATGATCTAGACTTGTGGTGAAACTAAATCCAAGTATTCTTCGTAAAAGAGCCCCATGGTTTCACAACTATTCAGAACCTCTTTAGCTAACATCCCACATGCAAGCAATATATTCCTTATAAATAATAACTGACATTAACCATATCTACATGTCGTTTTATCATCAAACATACATTTCAAACCCCCTTTCTTAGATAATTTCCACAATAAAAACATATATATTTAGCAGAAAAGCAGTCAAAAGTAATATTTCTCTTGTGATATTTAAAACTATATATTGATTATTTACCAACAACAATTAGTTTTACAAGCAATTGACGAAGCAGCGAAGCAATAGACAATTCAATGTTTCAGACGCTTTTTGTAACTGTCGTTTGAGAGGCTTTTCTTTTAGATTTGTTTCGTTTGACGATTACAATATGATTATCAGATCTATACATACGCATACAAACATAAACATACAAACAAATATTTGTAGATACATAAAAAACAAAGATCAAACAAATTTATACATACACACAGATTCGTACATACAAAAGTCAAATAAAATTATGCATACCCACAGATTCATGCATACACTCAGATCCATACATAGAAATGAAAATTTATACATACACTGTAACACCCGACTTATTAACAAAACACCCCATAAAAATTTTTATTTTTCAAACACATATTTTACATTCAAAACCATATTCAAAGGGGTATTAGTTAATACAAACAGGAACAAGTGTATCAAGGATTACAACATACTAATATTATACATCCTTCAAGCCGGGCTGCTACTTCACATTATTACGTCCCTAGTCACGGACTTTATCTTTCCCCTTAGCGGGATCTCGCTCACCTGCAGGGACATATCAAATAAACACTGTGAGCTATAAAGCCCAATGAGTAATCATATAAATAATCTCACATAAATAAAAGAATAACAACTTTTAAATTCTCATAACAGTTTCTGTCCCATATGTCATAGTCATAATTGACCGCACCATATATCATGGCTATATAAGCCGCACCATATGTCATAGTCATAATTGACCGCACCATATATCATGGCTATATAAGCCACACCATAACATTTTCAATATTTAAATCCTAGCCCTAAGGCCGCACCAACAGTTTCATCATTTATTTCATAGCCCAAAGGCCGCACCAGCTGGGTTCAATAACCCGATATCATGGTCATAAGACCGCACCATTTAGATTCAAGATTTTTATATCATAGCCAAAAAGGCTGCACCATTTGGATTCTCAATCCAATATCATATCATACTAGATATAGTTTAGATTACTCACCTTGATGCGATATTGTCAATCTTGGGCTCAAACCGAATAAAACTTCAAATTCTGGAATCTAAGGAAATTTAGATCATTTACTAGTATTCAATCACTTTATTATAACCCCTGGAATGTGCATACCAAATACTATTAATATATAGTCACCAATTCTTGAATTATAAAATTTTCAACTTGATATTTCTATATGCTAAATAATTTGCAGCCGTCTGTTTATGCTTTGTTTAACCTGATTAAACCCAGAATCACACTATTGACTCAACAATGGTTTTGTACTACTCTTCCTTAGGTTTCTAAGGCCACTGACCTCATATTTTTCTGATTTTTCTATGATTTTATACGAATTTTACACTGCAGGAACATTGTGCTGTCACGAACCAATTCGACAGCACTGTAAATAGCGTGATTTCTACCTATCTTGAAGGTAGAATTAACCTATAACATATAAAACTTAGAGATACTACACATCCATACGGTTCTAGGGCCGTAAGAATCACCTTCATACGATTTTTCTACGATTTTATATGATTTATACAATACAGTGTTGAATTAACGCTACAAAACCGTAAAATTTAATGTTTTTACCTTGAAATCTTCAATTTCTTGCCCAAAACGATTGGAAATGATGAAGGAAAGTTGCAAGGAGTGTTCTGGAGTTTTAGGGTTGAAAATATCATAAATAGGAGGTCAAATCCGTGTTTTATGATCCTAAACCCGAGTTGTGTCGGGTTTGACCCATTTGGGTACCCGTTTGACCCTAAAACACTTAAAACTCCATAACTTTTTACTCGAAACTCCGTTTTTTATGAGGTTTTCGCCTACGCGTTCGTAATGAAATTATACACAACACTACACAAGCATATTCTCAAAAATATTACCACAATAATGTCGTATACTTGACATGTGGAGTGTCAAGTTTACCGAAACGACAAATTTGGTCCATTACTTTACAAATTTCATACTTCCACACACACAATTATGCTTACAAGTTTAATTAACATTCTAACCTTGGGGTGTTACATACACCCAGATTTATACACATACAAAGATCTAAAAACATACATTTATCTACAATACACATATACATTTTTAGATCAGAAAGATCTCACCAGACCGAGGTTTGCTGTTGGTGGTGGGGTAACAAAGCTAAAACGCATACGATCTACAACAAACACACAGATCTATAATACACACACACTCAGATCAGGAATATCTTATCAGACCGGTGTTTGGTGTTGGTGGCAAGTTAAGAGAGAAAATAGGAGGCCGGTTTCTAGTTTTAAAGAGACGAATGTGACTATTGCCTCAGATCGATCTTCACAGATCTAAGTATTATATACGGCCGTTTGCATTTAACTCATGTCAACAAATAGCAATGCACATTGTTATCTTTTTTGCTTTTACTATATTTTGACAGTTGAAGCAGTGGGACACCATTTTTTTCCAAATTCCAAACAGAGAAATCACAATGAGACACCTTGATATTTCCAAAAAAAAAGTGACAGAAAGTACATTGTTATTTTGTAGATAGTTGACAGAAAGTACATTGCTATTAATCACCAAGTTATAACGGAAGCATATATACTTTACAAATTTCATACTTGACATGTGGAGTGTCAAGTTTACCGAAACGACAAATTTGGTCCATTACTTTACAAATTTCATACTTCCACACACACAAGTATGCTTACAAGTTTAATTAACATTCTAACCTTGGGGTTTTACATACACCTAGATTTATACACATACAAAGATCTAAAAACATACATTTATCTACAATACACACATACATTTTTAGATCAGAAAGATCTCACCAGACTGAGGTTTGCTGTTGGTGGTGGGGTAACCAAGCTAAAACGCATACGATCTACAACAAACACACGGATCTATAATACACACACACTCAGATCAGGAATATCTTATCAGACCGGTGTTTGGTGTTGGTGGCAAGTTAAGAGAGAAAATAGGAGGCCGGTTTCTAGTTTTAAAGAGACGAAGGTAACTATTGCCTCAGATCGATCTTCACAGATCTAAGTCTTATATACGGCCGTTTGCATTTAACTCATGTCAACAAATAGCAACACACATTGTTATCTTTTTTGCTTTTACTATATTTTGACAGTTGAAGCAGTGGGACACCATTTTTTCCAAATTCCAAACAGAGAAATCACAATGAGACACCTTGATATTTCCAAAAAAAAAGTGACAGAAAGTACATTGTTATTTTGTAGATAGTTGACAGAAAGTACATTGCTATTAATCACCAAGTTATAACGGAAGCATATATACCTCAATCCTTCAATTCAAATTCTCAATGGCATTCATTACCTTTGCAAAGTTTGAGAGACTAAAATGCGATTGACCTTCACTAAGGCACAACAAAAACATCATCGCAGATGCAGGATACGAGGTTTAATTGTCACATGTTGAGATGCCTGCATGTTTATAAACGAAAACAACTACAATAAGAGCTTGATGGACATGCCAAATTTTATTACAATTAACTTTAAGAAAAAAATATCAAGAAGATAGCCAAGACATAAAACTAAATCAACTTAGTCTACTTTTTAGTAAGAACATCTAATAGCAGTAACTACATGAGCAACCCTAGATGTAGAAGGTTACTTCGTGGGCCAGATCTGAAAAAGCTACAATAGATAATATTTTGATTTCCGAGTAAATTCAGGGATTTAAGTGGAAGAACAATGTCAAACTAAAGCAAACTGGTCCAATTTTTCAGTAAGAACGTCATGTAAATGAACCTAAATTTTTGTCCATTTTTAAGTAACATACCTGTAACTCTTCGAAAAATCTACTTAACCAATTCCGGCGACTATCGACCCTTTATATCCAGTTCCCCAATCTTTTCATTGTCCTAATATCAAAAGAATGAAAGTCGAAATTGATTCCGTGACACAATTATAGAACACATATACCTTTAGTACCACCATTCTCTATTTTGGATTCAACCAAAATTGGAGGATTCAACTTACATCTATCTTAAATGCTATCCCACCCACAAAACCTACAACAATTTCAAGAAACCACGAAGCAGAAAGAGAATAAAGAGTTGTGTTAGGACATTAAAGCTCCTTAATTTCCTCATTCATGGGAAATGACTGTCATTGTGACGTCACGAACCTCACACTCTCAATAAGAGAATTAGCCAGATGTTTAAAATGAAACCTGTATTTAAGAAATTCAAGAAATCGTGGGAAATTAAAGAGAGAGAATCTAATGAGATATTTATAAGAGCGTTAGTAGTAAATTATGGGAAAAATGAAAACCATTTACTCTTATATTAGTAAATTATAACTCAATAATCAAAAGATGCCTACAGATCAACAACTACGGGTTAGAATCACCAAAAAAAGTTGCAGAAGAGAGATCTTGTTTGTCAATTTTTGTGAAGCATGTACCAGATATTGGAGAAGAATAAGGAATTACTTGTTATTTTTTTACTTGTGTTCTGAAGGAATCACTAATTAAGAACTTGCATGTTATTCTCGATTGGTGCATACGTCCACGACTCAAATTGCTATTTCTTCTTTTTTTTTTTGGGTACATGAGAAAGGTCTGAAAACAAAATCGAGAAAACTAAAAAATTAGTCCCTGATTGAGAAAGATCTAAAACAATAATTGAAAAAACCAAATCTGAAACAGTCGGATAACATTGAAGCGTAAAACCATAAGATTGCGCCCATCTCTTCATGGAAGTTGTATTGTTTATCAAAGAAACCGAACCCCCGTGCAAATACCATGAAACGTAAAAGGAAATTGACTCAAACCTTGAAGCATGGATTGAAGACGAATGATCAAACGACCAACGAGAAGCTCCTGAACCTGAAAATATGAAACACAAAAGAAACAAATTATCACACAAAAAACAATGGGGAACAAATTTCACGGTGGTAAGGTATGGTGGTGGTGGTGAGATAGAGATGATGACTAACATTGGGATCGTCATCCAGGAGCGTCTCAGCCAGTGACATCGGTGATTTAGGGAGGCGTTTTTAGGGGAAATGCCGAAGGTAGCGTGTGATCGTGATGGTGGTGCCTCATTAACTCAGCCAATAGGTGTTTGATGTTGCTAAACAGTGGCAAATGAGACGATGGATTGAAGAGAGAGAGAGAGGGAGATAGAGAGAGAGAGAGAGAGCGCGCATTGTTTAGGAGTGAGTGATTTAAAAAATCAAATTAGGGGATATGAAATATCTCTGTCATCTTATCAATACGATTTATATTGAAAATTCAAAGAATCAGTCCTCCTCAATTTTAGGTAAGACTTTTGTAATCCCTTAATTCAGGGAAAACAGATGCCCCCAAGAATTCAAATTTAGAGGTTAGAAACAGATATGCTTGATAGCATTGTACACTAAGCACAATCAATTGGACCTCTTAATTTTAAGAGTTTTCAAATAAGGAAATCATTTTCCCTTTTTAAGGTAGTATAGATATAGATAAAATATCTAATTTACCCAAATTCTAATTTTTAACATTTTATAATTTATTTTTTGTTATTTAAAACCAATTTAATTATATTAAAATCTTGATGGACCATTATACCCTTCACTTAACTAACACCATGCAAATTGGAAATTCAACCTCTGATTCACAATCGTGATCGTCCCGAAGCCAATGTCGTCGTCTCTCCCGCCTATAACCACGAAAATTGGAAAGGCCTTCAATTGGTTTTGATTATAGGAACTGTAATAAGATTGATAACGGGTCTATGTAGCTTGGGATGATGTCATTGATGACAAACGGACTGATGGGGAAGAAATTGAAACCAAGAATTTCAAAAATCATTTTGATTTGAATTCGTGTGTGATCGAACATGATCACGAATTGTTAGTTACAGAGTCTGTAAAAAGCTCGAAGAAGGAGGAGGCTAAGACGAATTGTTAGTTACAAGCAGTTGTAGCGATTTAGATTGGAAGCATGTAGCCGGCGATACCTCGAGAGGGAAAGAAGGAGGAGGCCAAGATGAACGTCGATGATGAGGAGGACCGAAGAGGCAAAAAGGTCTATTGGATCGTTAATTGGGGGATGGAAATTTGGGAATCGAATAGAAGAACTTACGATTGAAGCTTCAAATTGGTTCTGATTAAGGATGTCCACGAACTGGGGCAGAATTTTTGCTAATGTCGTTCAAATAACGAAGAAATTAAAGGCGTTTGATATTTCAATTCCATTTGGGGGTTATGTCATTATATATTTATTGACTTTCTTCCTACGATTTAGATTAGGGTTATTTATGTGTTAAAAGCTTTCAAGATTTAGAATAAGGACATTATAGTCCATTTACTTTATTTTCTCAATTTTAATGATTTTAAATAATTATAATGAATTATAAAATGTTAAAAATTAGAATTTGGGCAAATTAGATATTTTATAAGTTTATAATGGGTATTCTTGATATTTAGATATTGCATATGGTAAATATGATATTTTATGATTACTTATATCCCAAAAATGTACGTAATGTATTTTATATATAGGCAAAAACTCATACAAAAAAATCAAAATCCGAGAAATGCTATAAAACTAAAAAACAGTTAAGAGTTGAACTTAAAATCCTATCCAAACAACCTTTATACAAATGACGACTTGGAAAAACTAGGTAGTAGTTTGTAGTTGAAATGTGGAAGTCGGAAGCTGGATTAAAAGTTTTTTTTGTTTAAAATAAAAGTTAAAGCTCGTACCATTGAGCGAAGTTATTTGTTTAGTTCGAGATTTTTCTTAAAAGCTAAAAACTCTCAAAAGCTCGTTGTCGAACATACCTAAAGTCGTTACATGTTAAATTTAGCATATAGATCGGATGGAAGGATGAAATTACATTCTAAACAAATAAAAACATGAGTTGATTAAAAAAAATCTTTATGTTATGGGATATGGCTGGCCACATAACAGATACAAATGCACTACACCTCTCTCCTTATCTTCAAGTTTGTTCATGCTCTTGAAAAAAATCCCCTTATGCTCTTGAAAAAAATCCCCTCAGGTGTACATGCAGTCACATGTAGAAATTGTGACAGGAGCATAACATTATTTTGTTTGGCAAGAGAAACAATATCTATTTAAACATGTCTCACCATTTGAACCTCCATATCCCCTGGTTTGTCATGTTAGGGAATGTGGCTAAACAATAAGTAGAAGTTATCAAAAAATTTCCAAGTCAAAGAAAATCTCCACGAGATAATCCACAACACTTTGTCCCTAAAGTCAATGATATCCCAACAACTGAACATAAACAAATAAATAATAATGTCTAAGAAACCAAAAGAAACAACAAAAACAATAATCAACTAAATAGATACACAAACATTTAAAGTGGTTCCACTATGAAGGAGGTTATGTACATCCACTTGGAAAGACGCTAAATTATACATCGAACTAACAAACATTGTGTATCGGAAATTACAACACCACACCTTGATAGCAATACACCCATAACACATAATGTACTAAATAAACATATCAACAAAATAAAATATGATACTACTCAAAGTAGTCCAAATGTTACCTGAGAATTGGCATAAACATCACCCGTCAACACTCATCCTAAAACCCAATATGATCAAAATCAACAAATATGTCATAATAAAGTGATCAAAGTCAACAAATGTGCCATACATTATAAGTACCAAAACAATATCTCAAGTTTTCCAAAATCATATCTCGCCCATATGCCTCGACAGCTTCAATACTTGAGTGAACGAATGGTTTTCAAGCAGTGCCCAAACTTTCATAAGGTGAGAGCCTTCGTAAACAAATTTGTAGTATACCATCCGTATGAATCTTCTAGAGTTCAATCATCTTTAATTCATACATGGACACTAGAAAATATTATTGAGAGCGAATGTGTTTTTTAATTGAACTGGAAGCCAAATATTAGCCAAATGAATCATGCTTTGGCTATCGCAATTTCACTGGCCACCGCCGATTCAAAGGCAAAACAATAATCACCCAAAAAGTTACTTCAAGTACAAAGCTTCCTTCCTTGTTTCAAACACGACAATAAACTTGGTTGTGGTGATGAAAAATTTGTTGGTAATTATAAATATTACAAATATGTATCTAAGTGTAACAGATTAATTTGTTGACCAAATGTGATCTTGACAAATATTAAACAAGTAAGGAAGGTGTGGAGTACACACCTGTTTGAATTTGATCAAGATACAAAGTAAACTGTCTGTTAGAAATTCATGTTTTCAAGAAATGTCCTGACACGACCCATGTAAAATTTACACGACCCGTGTAAATTGCAAAGTCATTTTGACAGAAACTTTTTTGAGAAACTACACGGCCCGTGTAAGTGCTGACACGACCCGTGTAATATTTACACGATTCGTGTAAATTGCAACAGCATTTTGATAGAAAAATTTTTGAAGGGTTACACGACCCGTGTAACGCGCCCAGTGACAGTTTTTGACAGGTTTTATAGTCGTTTTTTGGTCATTTTCAGGGTACGAAAACTTAATCTTTCTCTCATTCTCTGTTCTAGAAATCACTCTGAATCTCATCTAATCAAAGATTCAACTGTACCGTTTAAATACTTTTATTTGAAAGTGTTTCAACACGATTTTCAGAGATCCAAGCCATTGTTTTACCCCAAATTTCTAACAAAAGTCAAAGTAATCTCTGCAACAATGGCGAATGGAACTTCTGTGAAAGATATGACAAGCAAGTTTGACAAGTTAACCAAGTTTGAAGGACAAGATTTCCGGAGATGGCAAAAGAAGATGCACTTTCTTCTCACAACCCTCAAAGTGGCGTATGTTCTAAGTACTCCCATGCCTGAAGTTGTTGAAGATGAACCCCTGGAGGTAACAAGAAGGAGATCAAAGTGGGAAAACGATGATTACATCTGTCGTGGTCACATTCTCAATGGTATGTCTGATTCTCTGTTTGATGTGTATCAAAATGTTGAATTCGCAAAAGAACTATGGGATTCTTTAGAATCGAAATACATGGCTAAAGATGCTTCTAGTAAGAAGTTTCTTGTCAGCAATTTCATGGGGTATAAGATGATTGATTCCAGACCGTTATGGACTAATACCATGAAATGCTATGGATCTTGGGACAATTTGCTCAACATAATTTGAAAATGGATGAAGCCATTTCTGTGGCTGTCATCATTGACAAATTGTCCCCATCCTGGAAAGATTTTAAACACACTTTAAAACACTAGAAGGAAGAGTTGACATTGGTTCAACTTGGAAGCCATTTACGGATTGAGGAGTCTCTAAAGACTCAAGAACTTGATAACAATCCTAAAGGAAAGAACCAAGTTGGTTCTTCTTCTGTTAATTTGGTGGAGGGTGAAGGGTCTAAGAACTCCAATAAGTTTAAAAGCAAACAAAAGTTTAAAGGGAAGGATGATAAGTCTTCAAACAAAAATGCTAAGTTGGTTTGTTGGGGTTGTAACAAACCGGGTCATCTTAAGAAAGATTGTCGCCTTCGTAAGGTGAACAAGGACAAGGATGTGGGTCCAAGTGGATCTAAGGATCCGGACAAGCAACAAGGTCAGAAATATGATTTTATTAAAAATCTTAAATATGTGCAGAATTATGTTTCTGTGATTTCTGAAGCATTCTATGTACATGATGATGAGGTTGCATGGTGGGTTGATTCGGGTGCAACAAGTCATGTTTGCAAGGATCTTCGTTGGTTCAAAGACTATCAACCAATAGAAGATGGACCTGTTGTAAAGATGGGGAATGTTGCTACCGAACCGATCAAGGGACTAGGATCTGTTTTATTAAACTTTACTTCTGGAAAATGTTTAACTTTAGACAATATGTTATATGTACTGGGGATTCGAAAGAACCTCTTATCTGAAATTGTATTAAGTAAGTGTGGTTATAAACAAGTATTAGAAAGCGACAAGTATATCTTGTCTTGACGTGGTACTTTTGTGGGATTCGGTTATGTATGTAATGGAATGATTAGGCTTAATCTTAGTTATCCTTCTTATGATAATTCGATTTGTATGGTTTCAACTAGTAAGAGCAATAATTTGAATAAATCACATTTATGGCATGCTAGGCTAGGACATATTCATTACAAGATATTAAAAGACATGTCTAAAATGTGTATGATTCCTGCTTTTGATATGACTACTGAAAAATGTAAAACTTGTATGTTAACCAAAATCACTAGACAACCTTTCAAAGATGTTGTTAGGGAAAGCAAGGTGTTGGAACTCATACATAGTGACTTGTGTGATTTCCATGCAACACCTTCCCTAGGAAACAAAAAATACGTTGTTACTTTTATTGATGATGCATCTTAGATATTGTTATGTCTATTTGTTGCATTCTAAAGATGAAGCTCTTGATAATTTTAAAATTTATAAACAACAAGTAAAGCTACATAAGAATGAATTAATAAAGGTTTTGCGTATGGATAGAGGTGGTAAGTCTTATAATCTGGTTTATTTTTGAATCTACTGGAATAATACATCAAACCACTGCTCCTTATACACCATAACAAAATGGTGTGGCCAAAAGGAAGAATAGGACCTTGAAGGAAATGGTTAATTCCATATTGTCTTATTCTGGTCTTAGTGAAGGCTTTTGGAGTGAGACAATGTTAACAGCCTATCATATTTTGAATAGAACTCCAAACGAAAGGAGTAAGGCTACTCCTTATGAACTTTGGCATAAAAAGGCGTCAAATTTGAGTTATCTCAATGTTTGGGGTTGTAGAGCTGTTGTGAGACTCACTGAACCAAAAAGGAAAAACTTGGGAGAAAAGGGTATAGATTGTATCTTCATTGGGTATGCTGAGCATTCCAAGGCATATAGATTCTTTGTCATAGAATCTAATGACTCGGTGTCTGTGAACACGGTTATAGAGTCAAGAGATGCTATCTTTGATGAAGAGAGATTTACTTTTATACCTAGAGCAAGGGACATGATTCCGCAATCTTCTAGCAAGAACACAACTCAAGGTAATGATGTTACTGGTGGTATAAGTTTTGTACCTGAACCTAGAAGGAGTATTAGGACAAGAAAAGTTAAGTCTTATGGATCTGATTTTCAACTTTATTTAGTTGAAGGGACACGAGATGAGAATGTGTCTGAACATCAATATTGTTTTATTATTGAGGAAGATCCAAAGACTTTTAGTGAAGCTATGGCTTCAAGAGATGTTCATTTCTGGAAAGAAGCTATTCAGGATGAGATTGATTCCATCATGCATAACAATACTTGGGTATTGGCTGATTTACCTCCTGGATGCAACGCGTTAGGATGTAAATGGATCCTCAAAAGGAAAATAAAAGTGGATGGCACACTAGATAAGTACAAAGCCAGATTAGTTATCCAAGGATTTAGGCAAAAAGAAGGCATTGACTTCTTTGATACTTATGCTCCTGTTGCTAGAATATCCACCATTAGATTATTGTTAGCCCTTGCAGTTATACATAATATTGTAATTCACCAAATGGATATGAAAACTGCATTCTTGAATGGTGAATTAGATGAGGAGATTTACATGAAACAACCTGAAGGGTTTGTGATGCCTGGAAATGAAAACAAGGTTAGCAAGTTAAAGAAATTATTGTATGGTCTGAAATAAGCACCAAAACAATGGCATCAAAAATTTGATGATGCGATATTGTCTAATGGTTTTGCATTAAACCAAGCTGACAAGTGTATATATATAGCAAATTTGATACTTCTGATAAAGAGTTATAATTTGTCTATATGTAGATGATATGCTGATTTTTGGTACTAGTCAAGATGAAGTTGACAAAACCAAGAAATTCTTATCATCTAGTTTTGACATGAAAGACTTGGGGGAAGCAGATGTGATTATTGGTATAAGAATCAAACGAGGAAACAATGGTATTTCAATCACTCAATCTCACTATATTGAGAAGATATTGAAAAAGTTCAATTTTGAGAATTGTTCTCCTGTTAGCACTCATATAGATCCTAATCTTAAGCTTCTACTTAATAAAGGATCTCTTGTGTCTCAACTAGAATATTCAAGGGCTATTGGTTGTCTTATGTACGCCATGATTAACATTAGGCCTGATATTGCTTATGTTGTAGGAAAGCTTAGTTGGTATACTAGCAATCCTAGTTCACATCATTGGCAAGCCATACATAGAGTATTCAAGTATTTGAAAGGAACCATTGATCATGGTTTGACATATAGTGGATATCCTTCGGTTTTAGAAGGTTATTCAGATGCTAGCTGGATTAACAATTTGGAGGATCACTCATCCACAAGTGGTTGGGTATTCCTTCTTGGAGGAGGTGCGATTTATTGGGCATCCAAGAAACAAACTTGTATTACAAGTTCAACCATGGAATCTAAATTTATAGCATTGGCTGCTGCTGGCAAAGAAGCAGAGTGGCTAAGGAATTTGATATATGAAATTCCATTATGGCCTAAACCGATATCTACCATTTCAATCAGGCGTGATAGTGCTGCAACTTTGGCTAAGGTTTATAGTCAAGTGTATAATGGGAAGTCTAGACATTTAGATGTTAGACATAGTATGATTCGTGAACTCATAACGAATGGTGTGATATCTGTGGAGTTTGTAAGAAATCAGTTAAATTTAGCCGATCATCTAACCAAAGGGTTAGCGAGAGATCTTGTGCACAAGGTAGCTGTGGGGATGGGTTTGAAGTCCACCTAAAATCTTCTATATTAAGATACCGAATTCCCATCTAATATAATATTAGATGCAGAATTCAATGTGGAAAGCTTAATATTTGAAGATTGGAACACATTATTATTTTTTCATCCCAAGGTATGTGTTCAGTACTGCAAGTGAAGGAGGTTGAAATTTAATTTCTTAATAGTTCTTTGAAAAATTGCATATGCAGGTGCAAGAATAAAGAACTACATATATAAGCATGAAGTTTAGCTGCTTTAAAAAGCTTAGGACTTAGCTTTGATTTGCTTATTGAAGGATAGGACACAAGCTAGTAAAAATAGTGTCAAGTTAGGACTTATGAGAATGTAAACTGGTATGTGTTATTATCTTCATGTATTTACTATGAATAGAAAGGGTTCAATCCTTAGTGACACCCTGATATTCGAATATTTGGAATGTGTAATGCACTAATGTGAAATTCAATCGTTACGATATTTCATTTATGCATCAGTTTGTTATAGTTATGTTTTGTTTTAAGTTAATCAATATTGCACTTAAATGGGGGAAGTTTGTTGGTAATTATATATATTACCCATATGTATTTAAGTGTAATGGATTAATTTGCATGGCATTCGTGATTTTTAGTACAAAAGATAAGTAGTGCTTTTATGCATGCATAGAGTGTGATTGCATGAGTCAGCGAGGTCCGGACACGTCCCCGTAACAGGACAACAGACTCTACTGGGATGGTACCTCCCGTCGCGAAATAGAAGTCTTTAGATACCATTATAGGAAGACTTGTTCTCCTATTTTGGTAAGCCTTGGTCTTTATAGACCTCTAGACGCGGTATATAACCGCGAGCTTTTGTCACGAATGTGACCTAGTCTTTTAGACCTCAGACGCGGGTACGGAACTCGCGAGCTTTGCATTGGTGTGCGAAACATGCATTGCATATGCATCTATTTTGTATTAATCGTGTTGAACTGATAATTTTGTTTAAGTTTCAAAACTTCTATAAGTTGTTTTCGCAAACAATTTAAGAAGTAAATGTCATTTATATGACTCAGATTGTAAAGAAGCTTTTGAAAAGAAAAGGTCAGCCATATGACTTATTTTGCAAAGGATTTTGAAAAAAAATATATCAAATATATGATATTGATTATAAAACATTTTCAATGATGTTTTGAGTCTAAAACCCATGTAGCTCACGAGACGTTTTCGTCTTACGTATTTTATTTTATGCCATGTATCCCAGGTTTTAGACACGAGAGATAGAAGCAAGTAGATGACTCGAGGTGATTGAGATTTTAAATGGAGCGAACCTTGGCTGATATCCTGGTTTGTAATCCTAACTTGCTTTCTATGGTATAGTTTGGTATGAAGTTATAACCCCCGAAGTTGTTCAGATATCTTTACAACTTAATGGTTTTGTTGGGACCGAAGTTTTAAGACGTGACCTTATGTCATGAGTAAAGTTTTTAAAGGTTTACATTTTGTCACATAATATTTTAAAATAAGTGATAGCACTATTGTGCTTTTAATGTTAATGTGCTTTTAGCGTCATTATGTTTTAAAAAAATTGAAAATCGTGGTGTTACATTAGCGTCGCTAACTTCGAGTACGTCCAAGGTCACCATCTCGTTCAGACTGATATCGCGACTGATCCGGGATCCTCTCAGATTAGCGTCGTTAATCATAGGATTAGCGGCGCTAATCTCCTTTTTCCAATTTTTGTCCTTAAGTTAAATATTTAAATGTCATTCTTCAATACCTGGTTCCGGAGTTTACACTTTGACTCTTTAAAACTCGAAACTTGACTTCTCGGGATTAGGGTCTTACACAACACCATGGCATTATGAGGACCAGAAAATGAGGTTGTCCCCTAAGAAGAGACGGTAACCCAAGGTGGAGCATCGAGTGGTCGGGCATCCTCCCCAATCAACATATATTATATGTTATAAGGCTCGGCGATGCGGAGATGTTAACCTATAGATCATGGTCAAGAATGTCAGGAATTTAACGCAAAATACGTTTAAGGGCATGTAAGTGTGGCTCTTGAGGATCGTGCATGTATAAACAGATATGTTGTAGAACACAATATATGTCGCATCCAATGAAGGTGAGGTACAAGTGATCCCTGACTAAACTACGACAGAGGATGGGGTCAACAATGGAAGGACACGTGGTATCCAACTTGTGGACTGTTTGACTAGGGTCTGACATGGGTTGTATTGTATCATGTTGGCCCATTCTAAGGTCTTTGTCATGTACTTCTATTGTAACAAGAAAATCCCAATAGAAGACCAAACAACTGAGCTTCCTAGAAAATACTTGAGTACACCAAGAGCTGACATGGCAAACTCATAGTTAAGCTGGAAAATGATCTGCTAGTGAAGATTAGCACATGATGTTGTAAGAATGATATCATCCACGTAAAGAATGAGGTAAGCAGTGGCTTCGAATGAATCGTATATGAATAGAGAAGAGTATGTATGGTTGTATCAAAAGCCAATCCGAGAAGCATATTGGGAAAAACGATGGTACCAAGTCCTAAGGGACTATTTAAGGCCATCAAAAGATTTGAAATGTGACATATGTGATCATGAAATCTATGATCCTGAAACTTGGTGGTTGATACATGTAGACAGTCTATTGTAGATGTATATGAAGAAAAGAATTATGCACGTCTTATTGATGTATAGGTCGATGGCGAGAAATTGCAATGTTGAGTATTGTACATATGGTAGCTGATTTAACAACCAGAATGAAAGTATTATCACACTGGTCTGAGAAGACCAACAATGAGCCAAATACACTGCTATTGAGTGTTGGAAGATTGTTGTCGTTGTTGGTGGGTCCTCGGTGGTAGGATATAAACCCAATTGTAGGCTGGTGATGAGTCGGAGGCTGTTTGTTGCCACTCGGTGGCTATGCACTACCATTTGGTTGTTGTCGGTAATGAGTAGCTGGTTGGTGGTGGTTATTTTGACAGTTATTTTCACAAGATGAATTGTTATATCCGGTATAGATGATTGTGGGAGATGAAGGATGGTTTGTGCAGGATGGCAACGACATTAGACGAGAGAGTGCCATTCTTTGCTCCTAAAGTAAGAGCATGGATTGAGTCTCCAAAACAATGGGCAATGGTGACTAGTGTCGGATGATGCTTATCAGGTAGTCAAGCGGGACGAGAGTCCTTTGATGGTATACATGACGAGCTTTAATCCGAAACTTTGGAGTTGGAATCAAGGTTTTCAAGGAGATAGATTGCTCATTTGATTTTAGAGTAGCAAGTCATGACCGAGAGGTCACTTATAGAGATGCAGTCGAACTCATTGTTAACTTGCATTGCCTTAGCATCCTTATTGTGACAAAAGCGTTTTTCGATGTTAATCCATAAAAGTCGAGCGGTGGAGTCCTTCTTGAGCACCATTTAAAGGAGAGCTTGTGAAACGGTGACACATAACCACGTCTTTACAATGGAGTCGACTTTCTTCCATTTGGAATCCGCGGGCTCAAGAGTAGGTGGATCGTATGAGTCATCGTGTGATCGAGAACGTCATCGTCGCCGCAACTGGGTGGTGAAAAGCTCTCTCGCTGAGTCATAATTGAGGTGTTCTAGGTCAAGAACGATAGGGATATAAGACTTGATATTGATGAAAGAAAGGATGAAGTGTCCGCCATTGTGAAAGAAAGGATGAAGCTGAGAAGAAGAGTGTAAAGTGGGGTTTCGGCAATGAAGAAGTTGTCACCGTGAGGGAGAGTCGCAAGATAGAATAGAGATTTTTGAAAAAATATTAGAAAGTCTCTTGATAGTTGATACCATATTATGGTTAAAGATTCTTTATTGATTCAAAACGATACAATTGCAAGAATATATAAGGCCATGGTTCGATAATACAATAAAGCCCATGGGCTAACTGTGCATTAACAAACTTTAGCTATAATTTTAGTTTTGATTTGAATTTTTAAAGATAAAGAATTCATCCCAAATAAAACCATTTACCAGTAAATGATTCAAAAGTGATATTTAGAAACTCGCCTGTGATTTGTTTCCCATGTTCTTGCCTCTATATTATTATTCACATTTAACTTTAACTAGTGGGGGACCCGTGCTATATAGCACGGGTTCGGTCAGGTCATTAATCATCTTATATGTTTTTGTGACGCATTGCACTTTGGAAAATCTACCAAATTAAAGCATTGTACTTACAATTTTTTTTATCAGGACATTATAGTTTGAAAAATCTCCCATATCCCTAAAATTTACAACAAAATTTTAATTCAAACTTCAAAAAAAGACCACAATGGGTAAACAGTGCACATACCAATTGAAAATTTGACCATCCACCAAACTCGGACCACCTACTGCACGATCCAACAACACCGACAGTTCCATAACCATTCCGTGTTTTGGTCCTTATTGGAAGGTTTCATGTCGATATCGCTCTGCGGAACCTTTAAATAAGGACAAAATTTTAGGGATGGTCTAATTTTGGACTAAATACGGTGAAATCAGAAACCACAGGGACTACTTTTGTAATTTGATCAAAAATTAATGTAGGGTTTAAGCCAGGACACATACCTCTTCATGGTAAATTTGTTTTGGCATGCCATTTCAAGCCATAATTGCATCGATCAGTTGCAACCTATAAACAGACTTGAAATGAGCAATAAAAAAGCACCAAAAGGGTAAAATTGGAAATGGGGTTGTGAAAAGTTTAGAGATTAACCTGCCTACCAATTTCCTTCACTAATTGAGAAGCCTTCTTGATTGAAAAATGGATCGAGTAAAGTTCATTAACAATCCTACTCATTTGTTTTGTCTGAAAAAAATAATTAGTAATAATGATTAGTCTCGTAGTGATTCAAGAAATCAAACAGGTTTTAAAATTGTTTAATGAGGTAAGATAACATGTATACATGTGCTTTAAGTGTTGCTGCAGTTTCAGTTCCAACATTTACCAAAAAATAGTAGCACACTTTTGATATTTTGTTTAGTATAGCATCCTATTTTTGAAAGTACAATGTTCTAATAAGAAAAAAAATTGGAACTACAATGCTATAAAATATTTTGTTAAAATTCCATTTTTGCCCTTACCATCTTCATATTTAACAAAATTATAATAAAATTTAAAAAAAAAATACCGTAGAAAACGATGCACTGTAATATGGAAAAGCTGTTGGTATAAACCTCTCATATTCATTGTGTCTGAAAGGGCGAACTGGAATCTGAAATTGTACATATCAAATTATCAATCACATTGTAAGAATCTTTTTTTTACTTAATGGGTGAAAAAAAATAAAAAAGGTAATTAATTATTTAGTAATTTACCTGTTTTGCAAGTGACAAGCTAGTGTACCCAAGCCTTTGATATTTAACTTTAAATTGGAAAACACCGTACACATCTGGCACCTTAAAGTGTAAGACCCGTTCCACCGAGTCGCGGCCAGGACAGATCCGCGGCGCGGCTCGGGCGAGATCTGGATTCGCGAATGATATTGTACGCGCGGCGCGGCTTTAAAAGATCCGCGGCGCGGTGCGCCGCTAAGGTGAAAAACCCTAATTCGGATTTAAACGCCTATATAAAGGGACCCAGCCCTAGGGTTCGTGTTTTTGGGAGTTTTCTGGAGCAGAGGCGTCCGGTTTCAGCAGAGACTCTTTGGTTCCAAGGCTTTGGAGGTTTGAAGGAAGGAGATCCAACGCGGGAGAAGGTTTAGGACGGATCGTGGGCATCACTACGTCCTTCAGAAGTAAGGTAAGAAGATTTACTCTTCTGACTTTCCTTTTTATCCCGTCATATGGTATTACCAGTTGGTTTGTAGCTTTAGACGATTTGTAGCACTTAGGGTTTGAACCAAGGACATGCATGGACTTGCATGTCCATAAGGAAGTGACCGTAGGGTAGTTTCTGATCCCAGGAAGGGTGTAGAAAGGAACCCTAGCCGATTGATACACTGTTAAACGCTAAAAACAGTTTGGAATGTTACGAGCCGCGACGCGGACTTGCTATGTCAGCGGCGCGGACTCGGCTGAAACCCCGTGATTATTCGATGATAGCCGCGGCGCAGGCTGAGGAGCCATGCCGCGGCGAGCGGCTGTTTGACCAGGAACTTAGTTTTGACCACTGTTTGGTGGCAAATATTGGGTCTAACCTTTAGGCAGGTTTGTAAGAGCCTGGTCAGTAATTGATATGTTGTATGTGTGTGGGATTTAGGTGTGTGGACGAGCTAAGTGGAGATATTAGAGAATATCTGTGCGGTTTCGAATCAGGTGAGTATCCTCACCTTACTATATGATGTTGCATGTTAGGCATCTTGTGTGTTATTTACAGTTATATAATTTGCTCTATATCTGTGGTTATTTGTTGTTGGGCTCAGTACTGATGCGTGTCCCTCGTAGCCGTTGTATGACGAGTTGGACTATTGCCTTGTCCCATAGCTGTTGTATGATGGGCTGGGCCATAACCGGGAACCCATAGCTGTTGTATGATGGGTAGAACCTTCCCGTGTCCATAGCTCTTGTATGATGGACGCCCGTAGCTGTTGTATGGCGGGTAGGGTCGGGTCGTTCTCGATGACGGGTTGTTTAATGTGTGGGCATGTATGGTAACTTGTGGACTCACTAAGCTTTAAGCTTACCCGTTGATTTTATAACATTTCAGGTATTTCAAATGACAAAGGGAAGGGCAAGGCGTGACGGCGGCGCATCGCATATAAGAGATTTATTTTAATGAATTATATTATGATTTTCATTTGTTTCCGCTGTTGGTTTAATAAATATGTCGAACAGATTTACTTTTTGGAATAAATATTGTATTGGAACCTTGGTAATAAATAAATTTTAAAAGTTTTGAAATTGGGGCGTTACAAATTGGTATCAGAGCCTTGGTTTGAGGGATTTGGATGAACTGTATTGGGAATCCAAACTCAAACTTAGGACTGAGCGATTTTGTTAAGAAAATGTTTTTGGAAGGTTAATTTAAAGTAAAAGAAGATGTGATGCGAACCGTCAGCCGAGCTCAAGTAAGTTTTGTGATTCCCAGTTACCCATGCCAAGTTTGTGTTATGTGATAAAATGTATAGTGTTAGAATGTGAAGTTGCCTGGATAATATACTCTGTAGACTATTATGTGCCATATGTGCTGCTTTGGAATTATATGCTACTGTCGTTAGGATTGCTTAGTGAATGCTGGTAGGTTATATGCAATTAGGGTAAGATAGCCTGAGAATTTTTGGTCTGGCCTTACTGGCTGTTCCTTGTTTGGTTGTGACTCTAGGGTAGGATCAGTTATTCAAACGTCTATCTTATTCCCGATTGTATACGGCTGTGCGTCCGTGAGACGACTCGACGACATTAGCAGTAGTTCTCTTAGGCACGTGTGAGATGGAGAGTTAGATCAAAAGATTAGGCACCACGGTACCTGACCGCAGGAGTCATAGAAAATGGTTTAGTATGTGTGTGACATTTTAGGAGGATGATTGACAAACTTGGAACAAGGGCGAATAGGTGTGGAAGGTAGTACCAGGCCAGTATTACCGAAAGCACAGGATTCACGCTTGAGTCAAGAGTAGTCAACCAAAGTCTTAGAAAGTCAAGTAGTTGGGCAGATAGGAGAGACCCGAGTATTCATATTAGAAACTGTTGCACATTTCAGAATGGCAGTCACTCGGAGTAACGGTGGACCAGATGCGGGTGCCTCAAGTGGGGGAGGACCGACTGATGAGAATCTCCGTAACCTGATAGCGGAGGAGGTTTCGCGAGAAGTGTTGGCTGCGATACCTCAGTTCTTTGGTACGATTAAGGCTGAGTTATGGGCAATGCTCGAGGAACGACTGGCTACTCAGGGCACATCACGTGCTAGGGATGCAAGTTATAAGGACTTTTCGGCTTGTTCGCCTCCGATGTTCGATGGGGGCAGGGATCTGATTGTTAGCATGTGGTGGATTTCCGCAGTGGATGGTGCTTTCCGCACATGTTCCTGTCATGAGAACTCCAAGGTAACGTTTGCGGCGAATCTTTTAAGAGAGGGTGCGAAGGATTGGTGGGAGATACGAACGAAAGATCTCACTCCTGCTCAGTTGGATGCCATTACATGGCCGCAGTTTAAGGAACAGTTCAAACTGGAGTATGTTCCACAGGTGGAAATGGAACGCTTGGCGCAGGAATACCTAAATCTGACCCAGACTACTGAGACGGTGACGGAGATTACCAAAAAGTTTAATGAGCGGGCACTCTTCTGTCCAGAGTTTGCGGCAACTGAGCGCATGAGGATGACACGATACTTGGCGATGCTTCGCACAGACATTCGGGAATTTGTGTCTGCTGCTAGGCACCAAACTCTTACCGATATGATAGCGGCCGCTCGGGCCCGAGAGTTGGAACTGGAAACCCAACAAAAGCAGAAGCGTCCGACGCCTACTCAGACTCAGCAGGTGTCGAAGAAATATCGAGGGGCAGATCAGGGAAAGCAAGGGCAAAGGAGCCAGGGTAAGTGTGGTAAATGTGGAAGGAATCATGAGGGGCGTTGCTGGGTGTTAATATGCCATAAGTGTGGGAAGGAAGGCCACTATGCTAAAGATTGTCGACAAGAGGTCAAGATTAGTTTTAATTGTAATCAGGTAGGCCACTTCAAGGCCCAGTGTCCCCGTCTGACTCAGGGAGTGGTTCAGAATCCAGCACCCACTACACTCCGGATTACCGATGGTAGGCAGGGGAAAGGGGAAGCCCCTAAGACCAAGGGTCGAGCATTCGTCATGACCGCCGAGGAGGCACAGGATGCGCCCGACGTCGTCACGGGTACTCTTTCTTTACTTGCCTCGCGTTTGTGGTGTGTGTAATTAATATGTCTATTATGCTTTGATTAGGAACATTCTTAGTCAACTCTACGCCTACCTTTGCACTATTTGATTCGGGTGCTAGTCATTCTTTTGTGTCTGCTGCGTTGGGAAAGAGTTTCGGTATTGCTTTAGGAACTCTTCATCGGTCGTTAGAAGTAGAAATTGCGGATGATAAAACCGTGCAAGCGACTAGTGTTTATCGGGGATGCGAAGTAGTGATTCAAGGAATAAAGTTTCCGATCGATCTCATCCCTATACCGTTGAGTGACTCTCGAGTCATCATCGGTATGGATTGGATGGGTCAGCATGAATCATGGATCGATTGCAAGAACAAGCGAGTATGGATTCAAACCCCAAGTGGGGGAGAGTTGGTTGTGCAGGGCGAGAGAAAGAATCGAGGTGCAGTTTTCTGTTCAGCTGCTAGGGCATGCAGACATTTTCAGCGTGGAGGTTCGGGATTTGTGGCTTATGTTGTAGACACACGAGAAAGGAAGCCACAGCAGAAAGCAGGTGATATACTAGTGATTCGGGATTTTCCTGATGTTTTTCCCGAGGACCTGCCTGGCGTACCACCAGAGAGACAGGTGGAATTTAAGATTGACTTAACTCCCGGTGCAGCGCCGATAGCTAAAGCACCGTATCGTCTTGCGCCTCCAGAAATGCTGGAGTTGTCTATTCAACTTCGGGAATTGTTAGATAAGGGATTTATTCGACCCAGTTGCTCACCGTGGGGAGCGCCTATTTTGTTTGTTAAGAAGAAGGATGGTTCCAATAGGATGTGCATAGATTATCGTGAGCTGAATAAGCTTACGGTGAAGAATCGATATCCATTGCCTAGCATCGACGACTTGTTTGATCAACTGCAGGGCGCCTCGTGGTTCTCAAAAATTGATTTACGGTCAGGATACCATCAAATGCGAGTACGGGAGGAAGACATCCCGAAAACGGCTTTTAGGACGAGGTACGACCACTTCGAGTTTGTAGTGATGCCGTTTGGACTAACCAATGCCCCTGCAGCTTTTATGGATTTAATGAATCGAGTGTGTCGACCGATGTTGGATCGGTCAGTTATAGTTTTCATTAACGACATCTTAGTCTACTCTCGGAGCAGGGAGCAACATGAACAACACTTAAAGGAAGTATTAGAGACCTTAAGGAAGGAGAAGCTTTATGCAAAGCTATCCAAGTGTGACTTTTGGCTACGGGAGGTTCAGTTTTTGGGTCACATTGTAAATGAGCAAGGAATCATGGTAGACCCGGCTAAGGTGGAGGCGGTGATGCGGTGGGAGGTTCCGAGGACTCCCTCTGAAATTAGAAGTTTCTTGGGTCTGGCTGGTTATTATCGTCGTTTCATCCAAGACTTCTCAAAGGTTGCGGTACCTTTGACTAGGCTAACTAAGAAAAACGCTGCTTTTCGGTGGGATGAGGAGCAGCAGCAGGCTTTTGAGACTTTGCAGCAGAAATTGTGTGAAGCTCCGGTTTTGACGTTGCCTGAAGGCATGGAGGACATGGTAGTTTATTGCGATGCATCTATCACGGGATTGGGGGCAGTCTTGATGCAACGAGGCAGGGTGATTGCATACGCCTCGCGACAGTTGAAGCCCCATGAGGCTAACTACCCTACTCATGATTTGGAATTGGGAGCGGTCGTTTTCGCTCTCAATATCTGGAGACACTATTTGTATGGAGTGAAGTGCACTATCTTCACGGACCACAAAAGTTTGAAGTACTTGATGGACCAGGCAAACCTTAATATGAGACAGAGAAGATGGTTGGATGTATTGAAAGACTATGATTGTGAGATACACTATCACCCTGGAAAGGCCAATGTGGTAGCTGATGCGTTAAGTCGTAAGGCTTCGGGTGCACCCCTTCGGGGCATTTGTCTAAGGATGACAATTGTGGCACCGCTGCTTGAGCTGATTAGGAAAGCCCAGGTGGAAGCAAGCAAGAGCGAGAATCAGAAAGGTGAGAGAATTGTGGGTCAGTTGGCAGCTATGGTCAAAGATAGTAGGGATTTGTTAACTTGTCATGAGAGGATTTGGGTACCGAAGCTAGGCGGGGTTCGTCAAACCCTTTTGGAGGAGGCACATAAATCCAGGTTCTCTATCCACCCTGTAGCAACTAAAATGTATAGGGATCTGCGCGAATATTATTGGTGGCCAGGCATGAAGAGGGAAGTAGCTTGGTTTGTCGAAAGATGCATGACCTGTCGTAAGGTCAAGGCCGAGCACCAACGGCCTCATGGTAAGTTGCATCCTCTTGAGATCCCAGAATGGAAATGGGAGCATATCGCAATGGATTTCATCACGAAGTTGCCAAGAACCCCTCGACGTATGGACACTATTTGGGTTATCGTGGATAGATTGACTAAAAGTGCTCATTTTCTCCCCATCCAAGAGACTTACTCTGCAAAGGAATTGGCTAAGGTCTACGTAGATGAGATTATCTCTCGGCATGGTATACCGGTCTTGGTGATATCCGACCGGGATGTCCGATTTACGTCTAGGTTTTGGAAGAAGTTTCATGAGGAATTAGGCACTCGCCTTCATTTCAGCACAGCATATCATCCTCAGACGGATGGGCAGAGTGAAAGGACGATTCAAACGCTGGAGGATATGCTTAGGGCATGTGTTATCGATTTTGGTGGGAGTTGGGATTCCCATCTCCCTTTAGCTGAGTTTTCTTACAATAACAGTTATCACGCGAGCATTGGCAGGGCTCCCTTTGAAATGTTGTATGGAAGAAAATGTCGGACACCTATTTGCTGGGGCGAGGTTGGCCAGCGGGTATTGGGTAGTACTGATGTAGTAATCAAGACAACTGAATTAATTCAGAAGGTTCGGGAGAGGTTGTTAACGGCTCAAAGTCGACAGAAAAGTTATGCAGATAGGCAACGGTCCGATCTCGAGTTTCAAGTTGGGGATTATGTTCTTCTTAAGGTGTCACCTTGGAAGGGGGTTATTCGTTTTAGGAAGTGAGGAAAGCTTGGCCCTAGGTACATTGGACCTTACCGAATCACCGCCCGTGTAGGTAAGGTAGCTTACCGGTTGGAGCTGCCCGAGCAGCTTAGTCAGATTCACGACACGTTTCACGTTTCGCAGCTTAGGAAGTGCATTACGGAGGAATCTACAATAGTACCTTTGGAGGATATTCAATTAGATGAACGCCTAAACTATGTGGAGCGACCAATTGCCATCATTGAAAGGAAGATAAAGGCTTTGCGAAATAAAACAATAGGATTAGTTAAGGTTCAGTGGCAGCATCGAAAAGGGTCCGAATGGACTTGGGAACCGGAAGAGGAAATGCGGAGGCATTATCCAGAATTATTTACCGGCGCGGATTTCGGGGACGAAATCCAGTTAAGTGGGGGAGAGTTGTAAGACCCGTTCCACCGAGTCGCGGCCAGGACAGATCCGCGGCGCGGCTCGGGCGAGATCTGGATTCGCGAATGATTTTGTACGCGCGGCGCGGCTTTAAAAGATCTGCGGCGCGGCTTTAAAAGATCCGCGGCGCGGTGCGCCGCTAGGGTGAAAACCCCTAATTCGGATTTAAACGCCTATATAAAGGGACCCAGCCCTAGGGTTCGTGTTTTTGGGAGTTTTCTGGAGCAGAGGCGTCCGGTTTCAGCAGAGACTCTTTGGTTCCAAGGCTTTGGAGGTTTGAAGGAAGGAGATCCAACGCGGGAGAAGGTTTAGGACGGATCGTGGGCATCACTCCGTCCTTCAGAAGTAAGGTAAGAAGATTTACTCTTCTGACTTTCCTTTTTATCCCGTCATATGGTGTTACCAGTTGGTTTGTAGCTTTAGACGATTTGTAGCACTTAGGGTTTGAACCAAGGACATGCATGGACTTGCATGTCCATAAGGAAGTGACCTTAGGGTAGTTTCTGATCCCAGGAAGGGTGTAGAAAGGAACCCTAGCCGATTGATACACTGTTAAACGCTAAAAACAGTTTAGAATGTTACGAGCCGCGACGCGGACTGGCTATGTCAGCGGCACGGACTCGGCAGAAACCCCGTGATTATTCTATGATAGCCGCGGCGCGCAGGCTGAGGAGCCACGCCGCGGCGAGCGGCTGTTTGACCAAGAACTTAGTTTTGACCACTGTTTGGTGGCAAATATTGGGTCTAACCTTTAGGCAGGTTTGTAAGAGCCTGGTCAGTAATTGATATGTTGTATGTGTGTGGGATTTAGGTGTGTGGACGAGCTAAGTGGGGATATTAGAGAATATCTGTGCGGTTTCGAATCAGGTGAGTATCATCACCTTACTATATGATGTTGCATGTTAGGCATCTTGTGTGTTATTTACAGTTATATGATTTGCTCTATATCTGTGGTTATTTGTTATTGGGCTCAGTACTGATGTGTGTCCCCTCGTAGCTGTTGTATGACGAGTTGGACTATTGCCTTGTCCCATAGCTGTTGTATGATGGGCTGGGCCATAACCGGGAACCCATAGCTGTTGTATGATGGGTAGAACCTTCCCGTGTCCATAGCTCTTGTATGATGGATGCCCGTAGCTGTTGTATGGCGGGTAGGGTCGGGTCGTTCTCGAGGACGGGTTGTTTAATGTGTGGGCATGTATGGTAACTTGTGGACTCACTAAGCTTTAAGCTTATCCGTTGATTTTATAACATTTCAGGTATTTCAAATGAAAAGGGGAAGGGCAAGGTGTGACGGCGGCGCATCGCATATAAGAGATTTATTTTAATGAATTATGTTATGATTTTCAATTGTTTCCGCTGTTGGTTTAATAAATATGTCGAACAGATTTACTTTTTGGAATAAATATTGTATTGGAACCTTGGTAATAAATAAATTTTAAAAGTTTTGAAATTGGGGCGTTACATAAAGGATGCAAGATATAAACCCTGAAAATAAAATTAAAAAAAAAAAGAAATTAGAAAAGTTAAAAACCTTGAAGAAAGATAAATTATGAAATTGAATAAAAAATTAAAAACCTTTTTATCGGTGGACATTGTCTTCAATACATAGGGACTCATCATCTAAAATTGGAGTTGAACATCATTTGCAACATATGGTTCCCAATTTGATCCAGACCATTCATAGATTTCTACCAAATATTCCTGAAAAATATCAAAGGTTTTAGGAAGGGTATTTCAGTCATTCACAAAAAAAATATATAAAAAATTACCAGCTCATCATTGATCCTGTAAATGGCAGGTTCATCAGTCTCACCAACTCTGTGGTGTCTAACATTCACAGCCTGTTCATATTTTTAAAAAAAAGATTCATAACTGTTTTTAATGAACTATACTTTATACATCAAAGGGTAAACGGGTAGTCACTGAATGGGTAAGTCGCCAATCCCTAAAACGGACTATGTAATGCTATGTAATGTACTTTATCTGCTGGGTTACGGGCGGTCATTTTACTAGAGGTTTATTGACTGCGTACCATTGAAGGCTTTAGCCGCACACTTGAACGATAACCCAGAAAGTCAAGAGAATGATTGGATAATTGGTTTATATAAATCCTTCCTGGTTGAGACCACAAGTAAAAATAAGATTTCCAGAAATTGACAAAGTAATATTTCCATTTATTCATCAAAAGAAACGTCCCTTTTGAAGCAAGAATTGATTTTCCTTGATACCTAACATAATGCATGAAAGGATCTTTGAACAACCATAAATTTGCTTGAAAAGCCCCGACAAAGACTTCTGCAAGATGCTCTATTTTTCCATAGAAATATATTCGTTCAATAAGGGCTCCAGAAGATGTTGATCGTAAGTGAGAAGATTGGTTACGGAGAAAGAGGAAGCCAGATTCATATTCACATACATGAGAAGTATATAGGAAGAAGAATAGTCTGTGATTTCTTTTTGAAAAAGAAGGAAACCACATTCGTAGGCCGACAATTTTTCTGGATAGGTCAAACTATTGGAAGCAAATGGAAAAGGAACACCGAGTGGGATCAAAGAAACTAGCGGACTGATCACTAAATAGATAAAAATAGGTGCAAATTCTGACATCACCACAGCCCACTTTGTAAAAACACGAAGAATATTTTACCTTCAAATGGCCTCTTTCATGGAAGACCCATTTACTAATTTCAGTAGCAAACTGTTGATTCCCAGATTTTGCATATCTGTTACAAATTTTGCTTTTTCATTAGATATAAAATAATAATAGGAAGTATATCATTATAATTATTTTTTTAATATTGTAAAGAAATGCACTTACTTATTTGAGCTTCCTGCCTTTTGCACTGGTGACTTGAAGAATCTGTATAATATGGGATCACAGTAGAAAATTTGTCAAGGTAAGGTTCTTTTAATTTGGGAAAATAAACCCAAATTATATCTTCTGAATTGAAATAGAAACAGATTTCACTGTTCAATGAGTATATCTTCTTTCTCAGCTAGCTCTCTCACCTGTAAAGAGAAAAAGTATATATATTAATGATCAAAGTGAAATAAAAAGAAAAAGAAAAACGTAGATTGGAAAAAACTAAGCGATTACGTGAAATAGGGAGGATAATTGTAGAAGTGGGGAAACTTGTGTTCACCAAGTGTCTGCATCTTTTCCACTCCTATTACGAAGATTGATCAGAATTACCACCGTAATCCTGCAGAAAAATCAAAGCATAGAATGAAACTGAAGTAAGATCAGATTAGCAACAATGCTAAATATTGGGGAAAACTTTCAAGTGAATGTAGTTCTCTCTTTATAGAAATTTCCGATCAGGTTTCGGACCAAAATGTTACAAGGGTTTGGGTTTTGGATTCCTGTGCGTGCTATACTGTCAATGCAACCTAAAGGGGCTTTTGGTTCTTCAATTGCTTTCAATCCATGATAGACCATAACCCTAAACCCTAAGCATATGATTAAAAGAAAAGCATAAATCTTCAGAGTTCCTAAATGGAATCGGTCAATTAAAAAAGCGCAAAATGGGGTGTCATTCAAATGAGAAAACGTTTTTTGTCTTGATTAAAAGAGAAACGACACAGGGGAGAACAAACCTGATCTCGGCGTGGCAGGCGGCGGCGGTTTGGATCGATTGCGTCGGCAGCGAGGACGACCGGAAGAACTCGACTGATGAAGGACGATACTAAAGAAGCAACGGACGGGAAATCGAGGAGGTTACGGTGGGGAGAAGTCGTTATCATGCCTTTAAAAACAGTCGGCAGCTGCAAGCGGTGGTGGCGGTGCTTCCTTAAAACCCAAAAACTGAAGATGGTGAAGCGGTGGGGCGGTATTTGACGCAAATTCACCACAGTATGCACGAGACAGGATGCAGAGACACCCGATAAATGGACCCGGATCCGATAACCAACCCGCGTGACACAGCAGGCAAAAAAAAAAAAAAACCATGTACATTACGGTTTTTAATATGTAGTATAATATAATATAATTAGAACTTGTATCGATTAGGCCACAACTAATGGTAAAACGAAGAAAAATGGAAATAAGCAGCAATAAATAACTTAGTTTTTATCTAATTATCAAAACACACTTCAATAAATAAAGATATCTTATGAACCAGTATCGTTACAAACTACAAAACAAAATTAAAATAAATCTTATTAACAAGTATCGTTATAACTTACAATGGACAGACATCATTCTAGCTTCCAAATTCGACACAAAAAATTTACAATTAATTTGATAAGACAGAAGTACAACAACACATCTCCTTCCGGGTTCTTTTTATAATTTTGATCCCAAAAGTAAGATTTATTAAATCTTTACAATATATAGAACTTTCATCTCAAAAGCTTTTAACCTCAAAACGACATTAAAAATTAAAATGCCCATTTTGGTGAAGAATGAACCGCACTCGGCTGGCGAGACCTATTCGGCCACTGTTCCACGTTGTTCCTTTTCTTCATAATCGAAGACACAGTAGGGCTATAATAGTCATTACTCCTTTGAGAAGTCACCCCTTTTGAAAAGACCTTTCTACCCTGCATATAGCTTCTTTGTTTCTCAAGTGACCGCCCACGAGCCACTGAGTTCGCCTGGACCGGTACCCATCGATTGTAGTTTACACAGCTCTGGCTCCTCCCAACTTGTTTATGACCAAAACGCCCTTCTTTCGGACTGGGGTAGTTACGGCTCTCAGCTGTTTCAGCCGAGTACATGGTGGTTTCCCCTTCACTAATATACCCATTTTGCCCCTCTGACACCTCACTCGCAGGCCCCGTTACCGAGCCCGTTGATTCCATCTCCGGTTCCAGTTGCTTTTTAACTGGCCCGGATGGTTTAGTGACCTTGGGAGGGAAGTTGATATCCAGAAGCTGAACTTGAGGGGTATTTTGGTAATTTTTGAAAGGAACCGAGGTCAATTTCGGCGACTCGTATATATCGGGTGTCGGGATTCCTTGATCACGGGTCGGTGTTTCATCATGATAACTATTTGTGACTATGGAAGAACTAGGACTCGGGGCCGGTTGTTCTTTTGGTTTTGTGGTTGCATTTTCGGGTTCAATTGTTTTAAAAACTTGTCGCATAGTGAAGGAAGTACATGATTGTTCACTTTTTTGACCAGTGGACATTAATCTAATAAGGGGTAGTTTTGGCTTGTTCACTAAATCATCAAGGTTGCCTTCCCAATTTTGGTTTAACCAATCACAGATTACAGGAATCGGGATGCCAAATTGCATTGGGAGATCTTTTTTTGATGATGAAGAAGATGATGACGTGGAACAGGATTTTGTGTTTGGAGAAGTGGCTAACTTCATAGGGTCACACACCATGAACGAGAGGTTACCTTGTGGGTCAAACCCGGCTGAACCGGGGCTCCATGTGACTCCATCGGTGCAGACCTTTATGAGGTTGTCGGTTGCTATAACCACCTTTGCTTCACCAACAGTTAGCTCGTTTTTATCCGTGTAGCCAAGAAGGTATACTGTGTTACCCAGGTTTAGACCTGATTTAGAACAGGTTTTTAAGAAATGAGGCTGCTGATTCGGTGCATTTGAGTCTCCATCCATGGAGTCTAGGCCCACTATTGTTAGATCAAGAACAGAGCTAGTTATGTAGAACCTGTTATTCAATTTAATGGCGTGTGAGCAATTATAACGACAGCAGTGTTCAAAAATTCTATACAATATAAACAAGCTTTCACAATTTCGTCTACAAGTAAGGTAACAATCAGCTTGCATTTTGTTTTCGACTAATTAAATGGCAACTTGGAATGTGAAGGAAGTTGTTCTATCGAAATTGAACTAACTGGGGATACTAAGTTCGAATTCCATCAGATCTAGTGATCTATTATCACCAATTTCGAATTCAGATAGTACACACATATATAAGATATTAACATCAGATGAATTCGAGGCATGAGCTGCATAGATACCTGTGAGGGAAAAGGGAAGCACCGACACCGTTTTGAAGCCGGATCTCGGCGGCCTCGGCGGCTGCTACCGACGGAATGATGGCGTGCGTTGTAAGGAGAAGGTTCCGGTGGATAAGGAATCCAGTACCGGAAAGCAAGCCATCGGTGGAAATTCGTGCCATGGCGGGACCTTTGCCGGAGAAAATGGAGGCTTTGGTTCTCTCCGACTTGCCTCCACCGTTACAGAAACACCATGACTCCCCTAAAACTCTCATTGTTGCTTTGAATCCTCTACTGTTAGACCTTCAGAGGCAGGAATGTAGGCAACACATTTTGTGTGTGACAGGGAGTGAGCGTAGGTGTGGAGATTTTGGCTATGGCTTCTGGTGTATGCTAGTTGAAGAGAGTTCCTTACGGGTTGTTCATGGCGAATATGGGAGATGAAGGAAGGTGTCGAGAATCTCATGAAATTCTTAGAAGGGAATTGAATGCTACACAGGGTTTCAACTTTCAACCAGCTAATTTAAGGATGAATTATTAAATCATAACGGTTTTTTCCTTTTTTGCAAAATGCAAAAATATTGCCTCGATTCAATCGAAAAGTACATGAATACGCAGAACTGGTTATGTTTGATTTTGTTCCTGATTTTCTATTTTCTCAATAAATTCATTTTCATCAAAATTTTAAAGGAGTTTATTCATAGTTTTGTCGGTCCAAAAGTAAAACTATTTCTAATGTTTTAAGCTTGAAATTTTCTTGTTTTAGGGCTGAACTTTTAGATTTAGATAATAATTAAATAAATTTGATTTATTAATATGATTACAATAATATAACTATTTTTTTAATAATCTAGAAACATATAAAAGAACATAAAACTCTAACAACCCGGATATTGTTTTTCTTTTCTAAATGGCAATAATAGCCTCCACAACTTCATTGCCATCACTATGCTCCATCACGCCATGTGCATATGGCAATACCAGCACAACCAGTTGCATTTATTATTATTATTAGAGTAAAAACCATATTTTAACAAAAATTTATTGATCAATTTCGGTTTCCAAAAGACATGTACCATTATTTCCCATTAAAGTGTCCTATTTAACATTACTTCTTCTTACATCAACAATACTTGTTGAATTCCTTCATATCATCAAAATTTTAACTAAAAAATAACATCGATTATAGTAGGACTGGAATTGGTACGGTACCGGGGTTTTTTCTTGTATACCGTGTACCGTACCAATTATAATTGGTACAAAATTTTGATTACCAGTACCGTACCAAGTATACTTGGTACCAACTTATTGGCTACCAACATTTGGTTGGTACAAGTTGGTATTGGTATATACCAAAAATTTTACGTTTAGTATTGTTTGCCCAAACTGATTGTCGCTTAGTTGCGGGTTACTTGTGTAATTAGTTTGATTTTAATATCTATTATTATTTGAAAAAAAATTAGTATTAAGAGTTGTTTTAATAATTAATTTCTAAGTGTGACTTGTTAGTTATTACTTCTAATAAAAAATACAAATATGAGTATTGGAATTGACATATCTTTATATATATATATATATATATATATATATATATATATATATATATATATATATATATATATATATATATATACACACACACACACACACACACACACGTATTTGAATTGGTTGGTACAGTATAACTGTGATATTCAAAAAAAAATTTCGTTACCGTACCAAAATTGCTTAATTGGTATGGTACTACCAGCCCCAAACATATTGGCTACCAAACATGTTGGCTACCGACTTTATTGGTACGGTTGGTAACATGTTGGTTGGTTCTCCACGATACATTTTTGCCAACCCTAGATTATAGTATCAAAAATATAAATTTGAAATCAAACTTTATTTAGAATAACTTTTTTTAACTAAAAGATAATTATATTATTAAAATTGTAAATTTGACATCAAATTTTATTTAGAATAACTAAAGAAAAAAAATGAAATATTTGTCAACTCTTTTCTACCTGAGGACAAAAATATGATTTAATGTTTAAATATACAGCTTACAACTCACAACTCACTACTAAAACTGTTGAAACTTAAAAGTGTACATGTTTACTATAACCTTAAAGGAGAGCCATTATTTGAAGATAATTTTTAAATTAAGTTACAACTCAGCTTTAATTATTGCAATTCAAAACACGCAAAAGCAACCCACGTTACCTTCCTCGTTTTCCGACCTTTTCAATAACTGCAATATTGAACATTATTTCATGGATCTTCATGACTTCATCTACAAGCGTCATATGATCGTGCACTTTGTTACCTTTTAGTAATATTATATTATTATAAATAAAAGAGTTCATTCTAGTTATATCTTATTCACAAAAACGTAAATGGATTTAACTAAAATTATAGCTATTAAAGTTTAATCAAATAAGCTTCTAAGTCAACTAAAATATATTCAAATCGCATGGAAACCAGCCAATTATTATAATGATATAGCTTTAGTATCATCTCTTTTTTTTTACAGTCATATCCCTGCATCTACTGTCACAAATAAGCAAATTCTTTCAACATTCTTATCATATAACCCAAATAAATGTCGTTATCACAGGACCAATCAAACATGTCACATGACCAAGGGACCCCAGAAAACCATTGTCAATAATTGAACAAAATATAAACATTCACACCCTAGATTATTAAAGGCCTGACCAACTTTTGTCATCATCCTAGAATTGCAGAGTGCATACTCACTATAAGCAACATACAAAAATCAAACATACATACATCTATGTTGTATGGATGTACACATGCCATGTAACCAAGATCCCCATAAAGAAGCATATATATAGGATTAAACTGGTAGAGGTTTTTTTTAATAGATTCTACAATGACTCTAGAAAGAAACAAGTACACTTGTTTTTTAGTTCCATTAAAACATTCTCCTATGAATCTTCAACTGGTATCAGATTTCTCCAATGCTGCAACAAAATACCATTTTGGTTGTTAAATAATATTCAAAGAAAAAGAAAAGAACAAATTTACTGCTAAAACAATAATAATAAAAGGGGGGATGGGGATCGAGAGTTTCAAATGTCAAATTCTATCCCACAACTAAACAGCATTAAAAATAGGGTAGATAGCAAGAAATACCAAAGTATTTACTCTTGCCCCAATAATAGCAACTTACATTTCTTTACCAATAATATTAATAGCAATGTATTTTATTTTCACATGATAGTAACATACGTATAATGTTTTAACCATAATAGCAACATACTTACATTTCACTGCCAACATGAAAAATTTACTTAATTTGTTATACATTGTTATTTGTATTTACTTATTATAAGTAAGAAAGTGTAAGGGAATTGCTATTAAGGATAAGGAATTGTAACTATGTTGTTATTATGTGTAACGAAATGCAGATACGCTGGTATTATGGATAAAAAATATGTTACTTTCACAAGTTTTCGTTTGCTTATCACTATTAGTCTATTATAGATAATAAAAAATAAAAAAAAGCAAGTATGTTGCTATTATGGGTCTATAAAACTTCCCCATAATATAAAACTACCATAAGATAGAAATTTAACAAGATGTAAATATGTAATCAGATGTCGTAGTGTGTATCAACTTTCAAGAGAGAGAAATGGATGGAAAGATGGGTTACTGTTATAGTTCAGAAGCTTCTCGATGAGATCAACATGAGTCATCAGCATTCTTCTGCAACAGTAGCGAACAAGCCCCAAAGCATCAAGAGCATCTCTGCACAACTCAAGTAGCAAATATGGGAATTAGAGAATAAATATCCCAATCAAAGTTGACATATACGACAATACAGAGACCTTAAACATCTAATCGCATGATAACTCGCAATATTAGTACGATATACACGGCAACGTCTACTGTTCAAAATACTGTAAACCCTAAATTCTTCGGGTTTCTTTCAAATGATTCATTCACGAACAAAGCTATAAACTACATAAATTGCCTCACCCTTCTGTGTAATCAGACTGAAGAAGATCAAGATACGTGTCCCATTTGTTCCCAATAACCTGAAAACACAAATTAGTTGAAAAGGTATGGACGTGGGGTGAAAATTTAAAACCCTACACATGCAGAGGAAAAAGTAGATGGTGTATTAGGGTTTTACCTTGCCGCAGGTGAAACACCGGACCGGAATGATCATCTTCGGTGTGCCCTAGTTTCGCCTTCACGATTTCACACTCGCGATTTTAGAAGACGAATGTAGAATGCCTTTGTAGACAGTGTGGGCGGCTTATATAGTCCTGGCTATTAAGCAAAGCCCTAAATTGGGAGAACTTGTCGAAAAACCCTTGACACGAAATAATATATTGAGTAAATTACAGTTTTGGTCCCTGATCATTTTCGTATTGGTCCTTAATCAAGAATTCCAACGTTCTTGTCTCTGTGGTTTGCATTTATTTTCACTGTTGGTCCCTCTTTCGGTTAAAGTTAACTTTTGTTGTTAAATATAGAGTAAAATGACTATTTTGCCCTTAATTTTATTTTTTTTAATTAATTAATTTAAAATATTGAATCTCTCTCTCCCTCTTCACGATTGGAAGCAAGGAAAAAAACCCAGTTCTTCACATCTCTTTCTTTCCCTTTTGACGGAAACCCGAATCAAAGTCGAGCCACAATTATCATTCGATCACCCTTCCCTCTACGTGTATACATGAAAGTACACTATGTCATCTATAAACATGGATCACAAGGCCTCTTGAGTCTTGATTCGATCACCAATCAGTAAAAGTTAGAATCACCAATGAGGATGATCGTCTTCTGGGGTTTGAGGAGGAAGAGGCTTCCAATCAGGTTTCTCGTCTCAGTACATGCCGTAATATATGTGGCCTGGCGTGTGACTGTTAATACAGCACCATATTCCAACATATTGTTTCACCAGCCTCCTGAATTTCTCTTCCTGTATCTGTACACATAAAAAAATCATCAATTTTAGTGCTATTATCGCTTCAAAACGAAAACCCTAAATGGATCGCTTGCTTTGTCAGTGAATCCTTCGAAGGCATATTGCATTGATGAAAACTGGATCACTTCTTCGACGTTTAGGAGGCGAATCAGTTTGCAATTGGATTGTGGGTCTATAAAGTAATAGAGCCTTTAGATTTGTCGCGGTTAACCGAATCCGAGTCTGGAATCTTGAATCTTTCATCCCAAACCCAGTCTCTTGAGAATTGGAGATGCCATTTACTCGGGACTGCTGATCAGATTGAACAAATTGCTTCTATTACTGATTGCTTTCAAACCTGATTCCAATTTTAATTTCTGGACACTATCTTCAAACATCGTTACAGCACCCAAATCATCTTTACCAACTGATAGCACTACGTGTTGCTAATGGTACGACTAGTGATGCTGGGAGTACAACCCACTACTTTTGAAAATCAAAACCAGGTGAAGGTTTCAACCTGGATCGACAATAAAGAAGAAGATTAAAGCTTGAGACTAAGTGGCCGTTTGGATGTGCTTATAAAAACTGCTTATTGATTTATTGGCTTTTTAGAAAAGTCATAAGTCAAAAGTAAGGGTCTCCTTACTTATTAAAAACTGCTTAAGGGCAAATAAGCAATTTTTAATAAGTAAGGAGGCCATTACTTATGGCTTATAGCTTTTCCAAAAACTCAATAAGCCAATAAGTAGTTTTATAAGCACATCCAAACGGACCCTAACAATGGTTCCAGCCTGAGAGGACTACATGTTGTCCGAGTTGGTCCTACCTTAAAATGAAAATAGAAGAACGCTGATAAAAGCATAATTACTTCGTGGAATGCTCAAGAACAACAATGGATTCAATGTAAGCTTGATATTCGATGAATACTTGATACGGTAAGAGAAAGAGATTTTTCTAAAATTAAAAAATAAAATGAGGGGTATATTAGTCAATTTACCCTCCATTTAACAGACGATGTTAAGTCTAACAGAGGGAGGAACCAACAGTGAAAGCAAATGGAAACCACAGGGGCAAGAATGTGGGATACTTAGTTTAAGGACCAATACAAAAATGACCCAAACCACCGGGACCAAAACTGTAATTTACTCTAATATATTTTTGAGTAAATTACAATTTTTATCCATGTAGTTAGCAAGGTTTTTTCAGTTTTTGTTTAAATCTTTTTTATAGTTTTAGTCTCTGTAATTGTCAAAAGATTGCACTATTGGTCTATGGTCTATGTAAAATGACCAAACTACCTTTCTAATTTATTTTTTTTTCTTTTAATGTATTATTTATTATATTAATTAAAAAAATATCATAACCCCTACCCCACCCCATTACCTTCTCTCTCTCTCTCTCTCTCTCTCTCTCTCTCTCTCTCTCTCTCTCTCTCTCTCTCTCTCTCAATGTTCGATGGAGGTATGCCTTCCACCCTTCTGGGTGCAAAGGGCTGATGACGTGGTGTGCGCGCTGGTGCACCAGCTGCTACGCCGTCTAGCCTTATGGTTTTTAAAATGTTGTCCATATGGTTTATTTGGTTCCTATAGTATCATTTTATTTTATAACTGATTTGAAATTCCTATTTTACCCACAATTTAATTTCTTTTAGTTTTTATTTCCATTTTCAAACTTAAACATATTTTAAAAACAATCAATCCCACCAACCTTTCCCTTTTTTCTTAATCCTATCGTCGACATTATCCTACCCCCAATTGACCTCCTCCCTTTTTTACTACGATCGTTGGCCAAGTACTGCTACCACACCACCTCCAGCCAATAACAGAACCATCACATCATCGGTCTTCATCGATGGAGCCCTAGTACCGAACAAAAAATGTCGAAACTGTAATGACACAAAAGAAAAAACTGAATATTGAACCGAAGTATAGAATATGATATCGGTTCGGTTCCATAAAGTAGATTTAGTTTGAATTTAAAAGTGGGAAAAGCATTGAAACTGGACAGAACCGTTACTCAACCGAAAATATTGAAACACAAAGGTGATCAATCGTATTCCTTATAATTTATGGGGTGAAGCTTCTCTTATTACAAATAACATTTTAAATTGTATTGCTCATATGAAAAGTGATTAATTTCCTTACGATTTGTGGAAATGAAGATTGTCATCATACAAAATGATGAAAGTGTCAGAGTGTTTATAAAAAGTTCAAGTTTTTTTACTAAAAAGAACTAAACTTGGACCAAAAATTATTGATTGTATATTTCTTGGTTCTACAAGGAATATTGTAACACATAAATTTTTGGTTTATAAGTCAAATGTAGAAGATATTCATCAAAATACAATCATAGAATCTGTTAAAGCATAATTTTTTGAGACAATTTTTCCTTTTAAGGATAAAGAGATACATATCTTTAATCCTAGAAAAAGACATCTTTATGTTATCAATAAACACTATGATTTAAACAAAAATATACAACACAATGACGAAAGTACTTCTAAGGTTCAAAAACACTATGGAACCTAGAAAGAGTAAACGTGGGAAATAGCAAAAAACTTTGGACCTGATTTTATGACCTTTTCTATTGAAGACGAGCCTCAAACAAATAAAGGTTGTTATTGAATCTTTTGAAGTTCCTTATTGGAAAGAAGCTATTCAAAGTGAAATTGATTCAATATTACAAAATAATACATGGAAATAGGTTGATTTGCCTCCTGGAAAAAATCCAATAGGCCATAAGTGGATCTTTAAAAGAAAGTGAATACCTGATGGTGCTATCGAAAAATATAAAGCTCGTTTGGTAGCCAAGGGATTTCGATAGAAAAAATGTCAATATTTATTTGATACTTATACACCGATTACACGAATCACGTCTATCAGGACATTGTTTGCCATTGCAGCAATTCACAACTTGGCTATACGCCAAATGGATGTAAAAATACATTTTTGAATGGTGAATTCGATGAAGAAATCTATATGTAACAACCCGAAAGGTTTGTTATCAATGGTCAAGAACACAGAGTATGTAGTTAATTAAGTCTCTTTACGGGCTTAAGCAAGCTCCAAAGCAGTGGCATGAGAACTTTGATAGTACATTATTGTTAAATGGTTTTCACATAAATGAATGTGACAAATGTGTTTACATCAAACAATATAAGAATGAGTGTGTCATTATATGTATATATGTATATGATACGTTAGTTATGGGAAGTAACTTAGATGTAATCAATCAAACTAAACAGATAATATGCTCCTCATTTGATATGAAATATATGGGAGTAGCAAATGTAATCTTGGGGATCCTAATTCAAAGGAAATTAGAGGGATATATTCTCACTCAATCACATTATGTCGAACAAATTCTTAGAATATTTTGACATTTTGATGATAAACATGTCGTTACACCTTTTGATCCATCTAGTCATCTTAAGAAAATCAAGGATATAATGTTTCTCAGTTAGAGTATACTCAAGTTCTTGGAAGCTTGATGTATTTGATGAACTTTACACGGCCTGATTTGGCATATAATGTAAGCTGCCTCCGTCAATATTCTAGCAATACATACAGAGAACATTGGTTTGCACGAGTAAGAGTACTTAGGTACTTCAAACATATCATGAACTATGGGTTGCATTATACAAAATATCGTCATGTTTTAGAAAGATTTTGTGATGCTAATTGGATCTCCAATCAGTTAGATAGTAAATCTACAAGTGGATATGTATTTATTATTGGAGGTGTTTGCAGTGTCTTGGAAATATTCCAAGCAAACGGTGAATACTAGATCAACTATGAAGTCGAGTTTGTAGCACTCGACAAGGCTGTTGAAGAAGAAGAGTGACTTCAAGGCTTTCTAGAAGGTATCCATTGGGGGACGAAACATGTTTATATAATGGCAAATCACGACATGTAAGATGTCGTCATAAAACATTACGAAGCTTGTTTAAAAATGGAATTATTTACATTGATTATGTTAAGTCAAAGGAAAATATTGTTGATTTTGTGACAAAGGGCCTAAATAGAGAACAAGTTATATATATATATATATATATATATATATATATATATATATATATATATATATATATATATATATATATATATATATATATATATATATATATATATATATATATATATATATAAAGTGAATTGTGGTTAAAGCCTACACAGGGAGTTATATCTTGACGGCAACCTAACCTAGCAACATTGGAGATCATATGGTCTAAGTTCAACAGGAAATCTAGTTGAGGAAAACTCAAAACATTACACATAGTTATATATGCTCATTTATATAATGATTTTTCTATGTGTTTCGGTTGATGATTTATGACTAAATTTTATTATTAATGATGTTGATAGCTTGCAATTGAATAATGTGGAATGTTCCAGATTAACATTACCTATGTGAGATTGGTGTGTGGTCGCATCTTTGAAGATTACTATGGCTTTATCTTCTAAAAGTTCCATAAAAAAGATTTGTTCAAGACCGAAATGAACACAACCGTATGAATCGAAATATATATAGGTACATTATGTGTGATTGTATTGTCTAGATTTACTATAAAAAGTGGTAGTTGAAGACTTTGAGTCACTATCCACTAAGTATTTCCGATATGTACTCACTATTAAAAGTTCAAGTTGAAAGACACATTTTCTTATGCATATTGTATCTTGTATTTCTGCGAATTTTTAAGGCTTATTTTCTATTCAAATATGGGGGATTGTCTTTTATCTGAATAGAAAATATGCGGGATTGTTGGTGTTATGACCATTTAGGTAATAGGCTTGTTTTTTGGTTGTTCCACGTAGGAGGAAATAGTAAACCTTTTATGTTTATAAGATTTGACTTATATTGTTCATCAACATGGACTAAGTGAAGAAGTGGGCTAGCTATGAGTTTGTGGCTTTGACTCATCGGTGGACTACTAGAGATATAGATACATATTGATGGTCTAATGATGGGTCTTGGGCCTTGGGGCTCTTGGGGTCTCATCAAAATATGATTTTTATTTTATTTTTTTAAATTAAGAATTTTCGGATAATTACATATAATTGATAAAAAAAAGTTTTTAGAAACTGTCAAATTCAGTTCCTGATGATCATGCTAAAATATCTAATTTTATGTACTACATTGAACACATCACAAACATATCCTCTCATTTTTTTCATGAATAACATAAACTGGATTCGCCATTTCAAATTCTCTGGCATAGAACTTGATCTTGATAGTTGTATCCTCAAGATAAAAGTTTGATACTATTGCACAAATAAGGACGAAATTATGTCTTAGGACATTGCAGTGTTGCAAGCCTTTATCCATTGTTTACTGTTAATCTACATCACTATATTTTTTTTAGAACGGCGACGATATTATAAATAAACATTCTAGCAAGACGCTAGAGGAGAGACATTACACAATACATTTTAAAGGAGAATCAAACCAAACATTCCAATCAAAACCTCCTAACGTCGATCTATTCTTGCACCAATTGTAAGCGTAGCTTTGTATGTCATCCACCGCCTTATTAGAATCCGGAGCAATATTCTTGAACACCATATTATTTCTATATTTCCAAATGAACCACAGGGTGGAGTAAACAATCCCACGCCTGAGCCTGTTGAAATCCCGGTTATTTGCACCTCCTTTAATCATCATCAATAAATCATCTTTACTGGATGGGTTCCGAGGAATAAACTTCGTCCACTTGCAAATCTTAAACCACACCACCTTAGAGAATATACAATCAAAGAACAAGTGGTTTATATCCTCCTCAATCGCATGGCACAAAGGACAGAACTGAGAAGTAACATTAATCCCCCTGTTGAGAAGATTAACAGCCACCGGGATCCTGTTAAGAAACAAACGCCAAGCGAAGCAATTTACCTTTATCGGGATCCAAGAGCACCAGGAGAAAATTAACGGGCTTTTGCTCCACCGATTAATACTTATTTCCCTTCTTAAAGATTGTACTGAAAAGGATCCGCCGGCTGCAGGCTTCCAGATCCAAGTATCTCCGCCACTGTCTCTGCTCAACGTGCTCATCATCTCCACCATATCAGAAAATTCCCGCTGTTCAGCCCCTTTACGAATATTTCGTTTCCAACTCCAAACATACGTACCGGTAGCATCTAAAAGCCTCTCGTTTATCCTGCAATCTTTATTAGACTCTATAGCATACAATTTTGGAAAAACAATCTTGAGGGGTGTATTATCTAGCCAAGCATCTTTCCAAAAAAATGTTCTATCTCCTGCCTTAACTTTCCTTTCGATGAGATCGTCAAAAGGTGGATATTTGGTTGTCTTTCATCGGATGACGTCAAAAGGTGGATATTTGGTTGTCTTTCCTGCCTTAAAAAATGTTCTATCTACATCACTATATAAGTATCATGTTTATTTATTTGTTTGCATCTTCATTAATTTCCTATATATTCCTATAAATCTATAATGTTTGTTAACATGAGTTCTAACAGTAAATAATAAAATATAAAAAAGTATTTGATTAAACAGCAATATAGACGCACACCATGGTTTTGGTTTTGTGAATCAAATCGAAAATGAGGTGGGAGTCGAGTTTCTGGAATTGTGAAACAATTGTGGATCAAGTCCGATCGTTCCCGAAACATGTATATATGTATTGATATAACACATGAACAAAAACGTACTTTATATCTAATTTTAATCACACTAAATAGTCTTGTTCCATTTGGTAAGTAGTAAAGTTCTGGTTAGATCAGTAAACTCTACACTATAATCCATAAACGGCATAAATAGTGTCAGAAATACGTGAACAATTATGTAAAACCTATGGGTGATTCAAACATATCCCGATTCACATTGTTTGCTTCATCAATCGGATGAAATTGAAATTTATTTAGGACAATGACAAGTAGGATAAAATAATAAAAAACACAACATACTTTTACTATTTATCGATTTAGTGACTTTGACTATCTTTATTTATCGATTTAGTGACTTGACTATCTTCATTAGTGATCAAACCATTATATGTTTTCTAACCATTTGAAATAAGTAATTTTCCCAGTTACCATGAAAAAATGTTAAATACACAAAAATGCAATGTACTTTCACCACAATATTATTTTAAGAATGACTTATTTAAACGGTCAAAAACAATAATGATTTAAAATCACTGAAGAAAATAGTTGAGGCAAAATCAAGAAAATGTAGAAAGTAAAAATATTCTTTTCAATAAAAGCCCTTCTAGTATTTTATGCATAGTAACAACATACTTTTGGCATGAATCCTTACATTCATATCAATGTAAAATGACTAAAATCTCTAATCCTTTAGAATACGGTAACAAAAATTTAGCCAAAGGTACAAGTATTATGAAAATTAATAATCTATAATAACAACCAAAAGTTTTCTGTTTTATGAGACAACGGTCCAAAACCTAGTGCCCTTCTGACTCTTCCTTTGTAAGATCACGAATGCGGGCCCGCAACTGTTCCTCGCGTGCACGCTTTGCAGCAAGAGCTTCTTCATCAAGAACTTGAATCGGTAACCATTCTGGCCATCTGAACCGACTGTCTTTTTTCTCACCACCCACTACAGATTCATACATCTCCTTCAAAACAGGCCTAAGTTTAATACCAGCAAAATCAACCCCAGTTCCCACAATCGCGATCCCAATCGAGTAACGAATCGCACCAACACGGCCACCTGGCATCAACATTTCACAAGAGCCGTGTTAGTTTCCTTCATCATATCGAGATATTTCAGAAAACAGAGATTAATCAGACATATTGATTTGTTAGTAACTAACCTTGCAATCTCCCTAAAATAGCACCGGTACCAAATCCAGCAATTGCCGAGTCAAGGAGATCATCAGGCCCTGAATGTCGGGTAGCTTTTACAATTTCTCGAGCACCTGTCATCAAAAGAAACAGGTTAGAGTGGTAATAAGTAATAACTAATAAGCTGTGATCAATAGTTTTCCTAAATAGTTGATTGTTGAAGTGGTTTTCAGTATCGATATAATGAAAGAGCTGGATTCGGTACAGCAAAATGAGGAGATGATTGTTTACCGCAATAGCAACCAGTGACGATGGCAAGATTAGTGGCGTAAGTTGCAGACATGTTTGCAAGCCCGTGAACCTTCCGATGTCTTGATACTACACCAATTCCTCCTCCCACGATCCCTAATTAAGAAAGAAATGTTCAAAACTTAGTTACGGACTCTTCTTTGGTGTGTTTTACTTCCATGGATTAGAACTCGAATTGTAGCAATGATCCAAAATGCTGGAAGAAATGAAAACAGGCACGCCGAACCGCAAATTTCATCATTCGAAACATTACCTTAGAGCTTTCTATGGATCCGTAGAAAAGAAGTAAAAAAACAATTAGCATAAGCAGTGACACGGCAAAACACATGATATGGAACAGTTTCTCGTCGCCAATTTAATCGAAATCATATCTCAAATTTAAAGCTAGAAGTTGAATGACGAAAATCCAACTATAAGACCTATAAATGCAAAATCAAATTCAAGAAGATCACTTACCTAGTTTCCGCATTGAAAAAACATTAGTTGGAAGAACATAGTCACATAACATAGATTATCAAATAAATATAAATCCTAAATGTTCAATCATTTGCTGCTCATATTCTGCTAATCTATTTGAAACAAAACTAAATTAAATTAAGTGTATCTGGGGTAAAAACCTCCGAGAAGAGTAGGATAGAGGATGCGACTTCTCCAACGGATTCCGTCTTCTTCTAGGGTTTTAATATCATCGGCCGATTCCATCTCCGAGCATACTCTCAAATCTCAATACTGATCAAGGTGCTTCGGTTTTCATGCTCGAAGCGGCCGACCAAAAGCAGAAATCCGGTTTAATAATCGTAAAGGCCTGAGGGGAAAGCAAAAGCGGGCCGGTTCGGTTCGTAAAACACTGGCCCAAAGAATCCGGGGTGTGCATGCATAACTGAAGCCGTTCAAAAAAGAAAACGAACCGACTAAAATCGGTAAAAAATATTTAACTGAAAGTCAGACTATCGATTGGTTTATTAGTTGGGTTTTGGCTAGAGGTGAGAAAAACCAGATCCAAAATCCGACCTGAACTGGATAAAAAAACGGTCTGTATAAATTTGATTCGCTTTAATCTGAACCAAGTTTGGAATTGGGTGTATGATTGACCGGTAAACACGATTTAAAAAACAATTTTTAAAATCCGGTCCAACAAACGGTTTACGCGGCCCAGATATTGCCTTTGCTATATTTTGTTTTTTTTTTTTTTTTCACTCCTCTAGTCCTAACTGTTAAACACGAGTAATTTCTTGACTACTTTTTTCGAATGCCATGTATCCATAATCAATTAATCATATATAATAAAAATAAATATGGTGTTGTATAATGGTTGCAACTTATTTTTTGTTGTATTTTATTGAGAGAATTTCGTCATTCATTAAACATCAAAATATCGTATTTGATCGGTCTAAAATCTAAATAACATATTTACCTTTTTTATCATTTTAAATATCAAATTTGTCAAAATATGTATTGTTTTGTGCGTCACCAACTACGATTTGGACACCGGCAGTACATGATACACTTATTTCTTATTACAACATTGTACTTTCGGTTTTTTCATATTAAAACATAATGCACTAAATCAAAAATATTTTCAAAAACACTGGTTCATAGATTAAGCGTGTTCACAAGAGATCGTCAATTTATGTTTACTTAAGTCGAGTATGTCTACTAAAGATATCTCATTTTATCGAAGCAAGTAATTGCGGTCCTAAAGGTGGCCGGGGTTACCCATTAATATAATAGGTATAACTTTTAGTCTTTTACAATACAATATCATATCAAGAAATAATTCGAAAGTACAATGGTATAATAATAAATAGGAATGTACAATGTTATAATAAGAAAATCGAAACTAAATTGCTATATGTATTGCATTTAGCAAAGGGGATCACCAATAATCCCCACACGAACAACATCCATCTCTAAAATGATGAAACCTACTTGAATCCCTAACTACAATATCCCTTCCAACAATTTTAGAAATAACCTTAATTGCACTATGACAATCCACACAAGCTCTCAAATTCTTCATCACCACAATACGCGACCCTTCGGGTGTACTAATAAGCGCAAATGCAATCGCCAACCTCTCACTATGATACTTCAACGATTCCAACTTAACATCCTCATCCACATTTTGAACAATCCCACTCGTGTCCGCCTTATACCCTTCCTCTTCCATCTTCCTCCCCAAAACATCAATCTTTTCCCAAATTTCCCCAATTCGAGGGTGAATTCGGTCATTTGCACTAAAAACATGAACTTTATGGTTAACTTCAACCCAACTATACGCGGGCAACTTCTTAACTCCCCGATTCTTCATTGCTCTTTTCACTTTACTAACATCTTCCCATTGACCCGCTTCTGCGTATATATTAGACATGGTGGTATACGCGCCCGCATCTCTTAAAACCTCCATGTTGAATAAAGCATCCGCCGTTCTTTTAGCAAAATCTTGATTTTTATAAACCCTACACGCTCTCAAAATCGAAGTCAACATAATTTCATCCGGGTCAAACGGCATTTCGTCCATTATTTTCTCGGCTTCATGAAACCGTCCACATCTACACAACAAATCAACAATGGAAGCATAATGTTCTCTTTTGATGGAAGCTTTATATCTTTTTTTCATGCTGTTAAAGTGAGCTAATCCTTCCTCAACGAGCCCACCATGGCTACAACCGGTTAAAACACCTAGGAAGCTAACTGAATCCGGTGCCAGACCCGACTTAACCAACTCATTAAATGTCCGTATTGCGGCTTCACCGTCCCCGGTTTGTGCATAGGCTGATATCAGTGCGTTCCATGAGACTATATTTCTACATGGCATTTCATCGAACACTTGTAGTGCGTCTTTCATGTACCCACATTTTGCGTACATGTCAAAGAGAGAGCTACCACAGAAGACGTTTGAGATGCAACCAGATGTGATCGTGGCAGAGTGTAATTGTTTACCTAGTGAAAGAGATGTCAAGCTAGCAGAAGCTCTTAATGTGCTTGCAAAAGTTGCTTGGTCGCCATAAACATGGGATTCACGCATCTGCTTGAAAACATCAAGAGCTTCGTTGTAAGATCCTTTCTGAACATATGCTGAGATTATAGCAGTCCATGGAACCGAGTTTTTGTAGGGGAGGGATGAAAATATGATATTAGCTTCTTCAAATCTGTCACATCTTGCATACATGTCAACCAATGCATTGCTGACTCGGACATCTGAATGAGCATCTGTCACTAACGTCTGAGCATGGATTTGTCTGCCAAATTTTAAATTAGTTTCATTTGCAGCTAGGCTTAGCATTGATGCAAAAGGGAACTGTTTTCGGTCAAAGCTAGTCAACTGTAATTCATTGAAGAGATCTAGGGATCCCTTCAATTTTCCAGCCCAAACAAATCCAGTGATGATCACATTGTAAGATACACAATCCAAAAAAGTCATTTCATCGAACAGTTGTTTCGCGTGTTCTATAGAATCATGTTTTGAGTAGAAGTCAAGAAAGGAATTGGACACAAATATATTCCAAACAAAGTTAGATTTGATAACAAGAGCATGAAATTGGTGCCCTAAAGGAACGTCATTTAGCCCCATACAAGCACATATGACTGCTGCAAAAGTGTATTCGGATGGGATTATACTTAAAATTTTCATTTGTTTGAAGAGGTTTATGGCTTGATTGTTCAAGCCTCCATTTGAGTATCCGGTAATCATTGCATTAAATGTCACAGAATCCCTTTCCAGCATGTCTACGAAAAGTCGATTAGCCAACTCAAGGGTACCAATTTTGCAGTAAGCATCAACTAAACTGTTGCAAACCTTAAGTGTGTAATTAAACCCCAGTTTGATAACATGGGAATGCACTTGAGTTACTGTTTTTGTCATCAGGGTCTCGTTGCAACAAGAGAAGAGCGTTGCAAAGGTCACATAGTCGGGAGGTGTTCCCCACCTACACATTTCAGAATACAGCTTGAAGGCAGCTACAGGTTGATTGTGCTTTGAATAGCCACTAATTAATATCGTCCAAGACACCTCGGTTCTAACAGGCATGTCATCAAACAAGGCCCTTGCACGAGCGAGATTGCCTGAGTTGACATAGCCAGAAATCAAAGTGTTTAATGAGTAAGTGTTTCTATGGTGCATTTGGTCGAACAGTTGGTGTGCTTGGGCTACTTTGCCATTGGATATGAGATCGTTGAGCTGAAAATTGGAGCGTGATGTGTTTGGGTTGAAGCCTGTTTTGATTATTGTAGCGTCCACTGAATGTGCGATGGTGTTTGTGGTGTAGTGGGAGCATGGAAATGGTAAACATTGTCTTTTCAGATATGTGGTGGTAGTACCTGATCTGCCAACTCTCATAGGAAAGACGATCATATAACTTGCTGTGGCTAGATCATTAGTAGGGTATGCAAGGTTGCAGTTGCAGAGCCAAATAAGCGGGGTGAAGTGTTCGAAATAGGATCCAAAGCTTGCAAACCCATTTCAGAAGGTTCAATGTTTTTAAGTCCAAAAATAGGTTCATGTTAGAAGCAATTCCGTAATTTACTCCAATTTCCAACGTGGTTGACAAAAATACAAAATAATTTCCACATCTATAGTTAGATTTATAAAAATATAATCTTTAAGTAAAAATTTTGAAATCACCGATGTTATAAATAGATATTTTTTTAAAAAGTACAATATGTTTATAAAAGAAATCTTGTAAATAAAATGCTACAATTAGATGGATCTTTCAAGTTGTAATGACTTGATAAAAGAAATTTCGAAAACACAATACTAGATGAAAAAATAGAAGGTTATAATTGATGGATAATGACTAAAATGGACGGAAAAAGGTATATTGCTCTAAGTGGATGGAAAAAGATAATTGTCTAGAGTAACAATGAACCAAAAATAGGTTGTTATTCAATGCATTAACTCGTTAAGGCAAGTAATATTGGCTCCTTAGTTTAGTATGTTTCATGGTGACATGTTTGGGGTTTGGGATAAATATGAGAGTAAAATTGTTCTTTTCTGCTCCTTATGGTGATACACATTTTAATTAATAAAAAATTTTATATAGCATATGAAAACATAATTAAAAATGTATATTACTCAGACAATCACTATATGGTTTACCAAAACCGACTACCAAATAACAGAAACATCACATATTCCATACCACCATCTCTATATACAAATAAATGAGCAAGACTTTTCCCGCTTCAAACAATGTTTGAATTTTCACATTCCAACATCATTTCCACTAAATAAAAAATAATAATTAAAGAATAAATATAAAATCATCAAGCTACTGATATATCTGCATCATCAGAACCCGAGAAGCCATTTCCCCCTTCATTTGCTTCTGCTTCTGAATCACTGTTGTTTTGTTGGTGATTCTCAAACTTCATCCTTGAACTCACCCTTCTCTGGTTTTCTGATAAAATCACAAATTCATTTTTTTAACATATCTATTAAAAAAAACTCAAAATAATAGGTTCATTTTCTGCATCATAAATGCCTTTTTGGTAATTAAACTCAAAAATATAATTACTTTTGCTGTTGATTGCAGAGCGAGTCCTTGCTAAAAACTCGTCCCAACTGAGTTGACTCAGTTCGTCCTTTTCTTCAACAGTGAGCTCAAAATTTGGTTCCCTCCCACACATGAAAGCAGCCCTGCACAAATGACGAAATTGCCCTTAACAAGTGAACCATTAACCTTTTACGATACAGAACCGAAGCAGTTATTTGATTATTGAGGATATATGTGGAATTAACTAGTCAAATGATTATCCGATTAATTTTATTTTTCCTACAATTAGTCAAATGAATAATTACCTGTCATACAAGCGGGCAGCTTCTTCTTGAGAGCTGACCGTGCCCAGATGGATTTGTTTCTTGTCAACTTTAATGGCAGCTTGCCATTTCATGTTTTTATAATAAACACCTCTCATTACACAAGCTTCTTGGTTCTCAAAATGCTTTCTTCTGTGTCTTTTTCGCCTCTTGAACTCTGGAAGTTTCCAAGTTAAAATTACGCATTTGTCCATCGTCACAGTTCGTAACAAAATCAATACTACTGACTCGGGTCAAAATAAATTTCTTTCATTCCATCTTTATGGAAGCTTTTCTATTGGATTCAATGAATTTTAAAGAAAAAGGAAAAGATGGTGCAAGTGAGTAACTTCAAAACTAAGAAAAAACAGACCTGCATGAGGAACAGGCCGCTTATTAGATGAACTAGATTCATTCACAATTGAGGATTCAGGTTCTTCAGATTTTTTATTTTCCTGCTAACAAATAAGAAATGGAAAATAAAGTCAAGTTTGATGTTAGTCTAAATTACCAATGGAAAAAATATGGGGTATTGTGTCTGAGTCCTTTCTCTCGTATAGTTTTTGTTTCAGTTATATAATTTAAAATCTACATCCCTCTACTTTTTTTTTCTATAACAAAGACCAAAATGCCCTTGTATTCCTTTGTAGCAAAACCACGAGTGTTCATGCTTACCTCATTAGGATGGTCATCAATGGAAGGTGAAAGATGCATGCCAATTGACCTTGTGTTTTGCACCCAACATCCAAGAGATTGCCCATTTTCATATGAAGAAAGTGAATCAAGAAAAGGGGTTCTCCCTAAAAAAACGAAAAAATAACAGTAACTCTCAATAAGACGATAGTGTATGGTTCAACATAATGCTCTCGTTTATTTTTTTTCTCAGATATTTTTTACACATTAACACTTTATTGGATTAAAGAAAAAAGAAACATGGCCTTACCATAGAGTTTGATGAGTCTTCGTCTACGAATGCTCACCATAGTGTCTTTACACAATCCTAACATCATTCAAAAACAATAATTTAACTATTTAAGCATACACAAGGAGGAATAAAAGAACAAAACTCATAGATAAAAATAGTTAGGCATTTCATCGAACAAGCATGGATTAGATTCAAGATGCATATAAGTGAATGGTTGTTACCTAATAGAAAAAGACCCAAAGAGGAAGAAAATTCAAAGTCAACCCAATATCATCTGATATTTCATGAATGATTTATAACCAATCAAGATTAAAGAGAAACAAAACCCCAAAGTAGTTACAATTAAGAACATAATAGAGAATGTGGCTGAATCTCTGCATCTGTTAATAATTCAAAGTTTCAAAAACCCAAATGGCAAAAAGTGTGAGAACTTCTTGAGCTTGAATGAAGTAACTAAAACCAAATATCGTAGCAAATCGAGATTAGATGTCAATCAGATAAACTAGAAGAACTACGAGTAAAGAAAAACCCAAATTGTGTTCGAAAAAGTAAGTCAACCCACCAACCTACCACCTTTCATGGAACAAAGGCGGGGGGTAATAGTAATACAACAAACCAAACTTTTACCCTTTAGTTACCAATCGATTAAGTAAACCCCCACATAACATCAAGATAAAGAGATAAAACATCAAAATACATAATCACAACATCTATAAACGAATGCATTTAGGATAAAAGAATAACTATGAGAAAACCCTTGCGGCGAATAAGGTAAAAGTAAAACAGAGTCGTGGGAGCAACAAAAGAAGCCATTGCAGAGTAAAGAGTTAAAAGCGTGGAGTGCGTTTGGTTACCTGTGAAGGTGACGGAAGGAAGAAGGAGCGAACAAACCAAGAGAAAACTGGTTTGATGTAATTGGTAGTTTAGTGAATTGGATTACAAAGGCAAGGTGGTGAGGTTGGAGAGAGAAAGTTGAGATATAGGTTTAAATTGACATCCGAAGGGGCCAAGGGTATGCCCAAGTTGGCAACAACTTTGGGCATTTTCTTCGCAAACTTTAATGTCGTATTATCGTTTATTATGTTTAGTGTCAAGTTTTTTTTTAAGAGAAAACGACTAAAATAGCATAATCCCTTAGGGGTTTGTCTCAAAATAGCCAAAAATCGGACCCTGCTTCAAAATAACCAACGAAAACGCAACTCGCAGGGGGCGGCTGCGTTTTCGTCCCTTGCCCTGCGTTTTGCTCTTTTGGGCTGCCAAAGGACTGCGTTTTGCTCCTATGGGCTGCGTTTTTGGCATAGTGGGCTGCGTTTTCATTGGTTACCTGCCTCTCAGCCCAGGTATATAAATCCCGAAAAAAAAAACAACAAATTTTTCGATCCCGTAAACGACAAACGCTCTGAAATGGCTTCGCAAGATTTCTCCTCATGGAAACAGGTACGTGTCAACTTTCATGTTCTTTTTATGTATTAGTTATCGATTTAGTTGTTAGATTATTTGAACGTACAAAATATTATGCACAATGTACAAGTTTTCTATGCACAAAAAACTGGGTTTATGAGTTTTCCAGAGGAAAAGCAGACAAGGGAGAGGAAAACGCAGACAATGGGCTTATCTGCGCAATCCTCTAGGTTTTGCTCAGAGGAAAACGCAGCTAAGGGCCATCATCTGCGTTTTGCTCAGAGGAAAACGCAGAAAAGACCCTTAGCTGCGTTTTCCTATGAGCAAAACCCAGATGATGCCCGGTAGCTGCTATGTGGTCGTTTTTTTTTTTCCGAAAACCTTAATGATTCACACTAACGTTGTTTTTACCGACATTTACAGCATGCTGATAAAACAACGCCACCGGTAATTAATTTGAAAGGCACGGGAAATAAGATACTGGAGGTGGTAGATCGTCTAACACCACCGCAACGGGCCATATTCGCTACCACCGTATTCGCGCCTCATGGCGATGCTCCTGTTGCGAAAGGGGACCCGTTACTGTGCAGTTATCTGATGATGCACGAGATCCGGCCCCAAAACGAAAACGACCGAAAGGGACAGTTTCATTTTTTACTGGGAAACCACTACCTCTCGTATGGAGCCGAAGAATTTTGTTTGATAACGGGATTAAAATTCGGTCGGGTTGCGGGATCTAGACGGTTAATGAAGAAGGTCCAATCAACATTTGTGGAACGCGTTTTCGGCGAGGGGA